>JAXRJS010000071.1:2130000-2855000 GCA_037127375.1 Dione juno
TCTTCCACTAGGACGTCAAGAAAATCGCTGAATTCGTCAATAGTTTGGCTTGGTGGGGCATAGCAGCTGTAGAAGTATATTACATCTACCTTAGCTTTTACAAATCCGCTGTTAGTTTGGTTACTTATTCTTTGAAAGGAGTTTTTACCGCATATCCATATAGCAACACTTCTATCTTCATTAGAGATCCAAGATTCACTGTGCAGGTGTTTGTAAGGCTCTGAGATCATAACCATGTCCAGTTTTTTCTCTCGTGTCGTCTGCATTAGCAAGTCATGTGCAGCTTCACAATGGTTAAGATTGATTTGCATAACTTGAGGCATTTTTTCGATATTTCACCTCTTGGAGAGCTTTCCTGAAGACGGGACATTTCCCAGAGCCTACAAAATGCGTGTGTGCATTTTTTACATCTCCCGTCTCCAAACAAAGGGCGCATTTGGCTTCGTTTGCACACTCGGCAATTTTATGGCCGCTTTCCCCACATTTAATGCAGCATGTAGTTTTATCCTGCTTGCTAGTACATTTATTAGCGATGTGGCCATAATGCCAGCAACGGAAGCATTTAGTAGGTCTTTTTATATCCCTAATTCGACAGTTAACCCAACCTATCTTAATTTTCCCATAATCGACGATTTTTTTGGGCTATCCTTGACTGTAGTCTCACAGATGCCGTAATGGTTCCTCCGTATGCCTTACGCATGCCCTTGACAGCCTCAGGTGGAACTTCACAACCTTCACCCGCTGCTTTTTGAATTGCTTATATGTGTATATGTGTATATGTGTATATGTATATATGTGTATATATGTGTATATGTATATATGTGTATACATGTGTATATATGTGTATATATGTGTATATATGTGTATATATGTGATAATATATATATATATATATATATATATATATATATATATAATATATATATATATATATATATATATATATATATATATATATATATATATATATATCTTAGTGCTCCCCTGAGGAGTGTCTAAATATAGTAGTTGGTGTCCATTGTCTGTCATTCACTCAGTGACTTGCAGAACCTCCTTCTGTATACTCATTGATGATACATAATGCTATTATTTTCAGGATTGAATTTACAGACTTCCTAGGTAGAACTAGAAAATGTCTTAAATCTGATTTGGAGTATTATAAGAAGAGGGATGAAGAACTCAAGAAAGTTTTAATGAATAATTCTAATAACCAAGAGCATGTTAACATAGTAAGTATAATATTTAATGACTCATTTTGTAGTAAAATATTTTATGATTCTACGATAATAGGCATACAAATAAATTTTTAGCTTAGTGCATATTTTTTTAACCTTATCCTTGTTTTTTAAGAAACCTAATTTTCTATTAGTGTTCTATACAATTTATTTCTATAGATTTTCCTGTGTGTTTTAAAATGATCAAATAAAAATGTTTACTATGATTTTAAAATATCAGTCCAAATAAACAAGAGCAATCTCTATCTATTGGATCCAAATCAAAATGTCAAAGATAAATAATGACAAAGAATGATTGTTGCTTCTTGAATACTCAATTTATTTCAATTTTCTCTAAATATGTATGTAAGATGCTTGACAATAATTTAAATAAATAAGTTTCTTATTTATATATATTCGTTTCATTTTTGTAAAAATTTTAGGAATCTAAAAAAGAGGATACTGAAAAGCCAATGTTGGTGCAAAAGACTAATGACTATTTACAATCGCTACGCGAAAAATGGGAGGAAAAAGAAAAAGAACTGTTGGCCAAGGATAAGGATATACATTATCAAGATTTACTTTTTGATGGTATGCTACAGGATAAATGGTTTTAACAAGGCCCCTGTGGCATTAGTGGCCTACTCAGCATAGCCCCTACTCAACGGTCAATGTCTTTATAGGCAGTGGAGCAGCATAGACAGGGTTGTGCTACTCTGCTATATGTGGTTTACAAGCATGAACTTATAAGCGTTATATATATATATATATATATATATATATATATATATATATATATATATATATATATATATATATATATATATATATATATAAAACAAAGTAAAATATTTCCTTTGGTATTTTACAGCAATCCAATTTATAATATTCATAAATGTTAATTTTGTGCATGATATTCAATGTATATAATGTATTTAAATATAATACTTATTTACAGAGGCAAGAATCCATGGTGTGGGTTATTATTCGTTTAGTACTGACGAAACTGAGCGCCGTAAGCAGATGGAGGAGCTTATAAAAAGCCGGCAAGAGACTTTAGATTCACAGAAAAAAGCTGAAGAGATAAGAAAAAAAAGAGATGATTTGATAGCGGCCAGAGTTGCTGCTGCACGCGCCAGACAGCGCGTCAGGGCCGGATTGCCACCTGAGGATCCTGAAGGTACTCGTAAAACTTATTTTTGTTTCATTTATCCTACTAGTGTAATAAGAAAAAACGTCTGACTGTAAACGCCACTTTTCATTCGGGGAAAATGAATTGTTTAATTTCCTCACTCTGGTAAGCAGACTTGGTGCGGCGTTGAATTCCGTCACTCAACACGCAACATATTGAAAATTTCGCGGTAAGTGTCTTCACCAGATTCCTTCTGTGTATGCAGATATATTCGGGAAAAAACGTGAAGCGTAATCTTATTTGTATTTTAATAAAATACAACATTATTTATATATATAATTTATATACTTTTTTAATTTAATTTTGAAGTCTTTGGAGACAAATTGGGGTTGAAACTGACTACTAAACTAACACTTTTTATACATTTGTTACATAAAAACATTAATGTCTTTCAAACAAAACTTAAACTAGGTTGCGCACTGACACCCACACTAGGATTCCCTGTGTTGTGGGTAATCAGTTTGTTCCCTTAAGATCTATCTTAATGTATCTTAAAAATTATAGTAGGTGAGTAGCGATTTACATTAATTAAACATAAAACTTAGACTATATACTAAAATTAACTCTTACATAGATTTACAAGCGTATGTCTCTGTGTGTGTGTGTGTGTGTGTGTGTGTGTGTGTGTGTGTGTGTGTGTGTGTGTGTGTGTGTGTGTTTGTGTGTGTGTACCTCTTACACCTATAGCTTGTAACTTTATAACTAGTATTGTTCGAGAGACCATATCAAATGCCTTCGCGAGATCGAGAAACACTCCAATGCAACACTGTTTATTATCCAGTTTTTTAATAACTCGTTTGACTAATGATATTGCGGCGTCTTCTGTGGAAATTTTCGATCTAAAACCAAACTGATTATCGGATAAAATGTTTTTTGACTCAAGGAAGTTAAGGAGTCTCATGTTTATGACTTTCTCAAGTATTTTGGATAGTGATGGCAAAAGTGAAATGGGGCTGTAGTTTGAAACTTGTTTCTTGTCCCCTCCTTTGTAGATGGGACATACACAGGCAGTTTTGAAAAGGCTCGGAACTACTCCCTCAGTCATACTTAAGTTACAAATGTGTAAAAAAAGTCACATTATCATCAACACATCATTTAATTAAGCAGTAATTTATTTTACTTGCCATATTTTTCCACTTTAAAACACTTACTTCCAGCAATAATTCTAGGAAGTAGCAAGAAGCCTTGTTTCAGTATATATTGTCTATTATTATAATACTAAAAGAATGAAGAAGCATTCTAGCTACTTACTATTTACAATAGATTAGACTATTGTACAGTAAACCATAGAAATGACTTTAATATATTTTTTATATAATCTATAATCTTTTATTGTGTCGCAGAAAAGAAAAAAGATTTTACCACATGCCTGTTGGAATTTCTAAATCAACAGAAGAACGAAGCAGATAAAAAAGCAAAGGAAGAAGAAAAAAGAATACGAGATGAAAAAGAAAAGGAACGACAAAAATTACGTGATGCTTACATTCGCGACTGGGACATTGGCAAAGATGACGTTGAAGGCAGAGTGAAAAAGTTCAGAGAAATGTCCCAAGAGGAATATGTTGAACAGCAAAGATCTAAAAGATTTGATGAATTTGCACCATTTACAACAAATAATGACGAAGAAAAATCTAAATACAACTTTGACTTACATGGCAAGAAAGTTGAACCAACTAATAAAGGAAGAGAAACTAAAACATGGTCTGATGTGAGGCCAGTAAAAACTCCACCTCCTCCATCTATAGGTGAAATTGGTGATGACGAAGAACAAAAAGGTCTGTATTTTTCTACGAGAAAAGCAGAAAAAGTTGTCAAATATAAAAATTTTGTTAAAGCTCAGGAAGCCACGCCTATTGTAAATGAATTAAGTGATGACGAAAGTAAAGAGAAAGAGATTGTACGAGACCAAAGAAAACTTGATAGGGAACATGCAGAAATAGCACCACCACCGACATATGATTATTATGGTCCTGTCCACAAACATAGAAGACTAGAGAAACCGTTTCGCTCAGACATGAGACAAGCCATGGCTCAGGGGTCCAAAAGTTTAGAACTCAAGGAAAGTAATAGAAAATTACCAGAACATTATGATTTCACATTCGATTGACGATAAGAATATAATTTATATTAGCTAATCTGTAACATTGTAAAACCTTAAAAAATACTATAATAATATATATCAAAAATTTTATTCAAAAATATTTATTCTTTGTACATCTTTTATACAGTAATCTATACTATATAAAATGTGTTATTTGTTTATTTGTGAAAATAAATAAAACAACCTGTAACTCTTTATTTGTTTTATTTTCATACAGAATAAGTGAAAATTTAAAACAAGCTAATATCACGTGAATATCACAATTCTACTTGCAAGTACCTAAGTTAAGAGAGATCAATTTTATGTAAAAGCATTAAATTTTTACATGAGATAAGAAAATATGAAGAAAATATATAAAGGAATAATGTTAATGAATAAATTGTGGTTTTTGTATGTATCGCTATCGTTTTTAATTTCGGATTTAGGTGTAGGGATTTCCGTGATCGTTTCAATTGTTGTGTCCATGATTGTTTCAGCGCTTGTCGTTATTGTTGTTGTTTTATCGCTGACTACTCTAGGACTAGCATTCTGCTGCAGAGCTTCAGCTGTAGGTAACTCCTCACTAGGTTTCACCGGTTGATTTAATTTGTCTGTCTTTAATACTTCCACGCCTTTTCTTATATCATCTGAGGGTGAAATTATATCTCTCCTCGGGAGCATTTCCATTTGTATCGTAGTTTCATCTTGCATTTCTTCTGTTGATGCAACTTCTGTTGAAGACAGATTTTCATCGCTTTCCTCCAATGCTGGTTGGTCGCCTAGCATGATTTGTGTTATATCGTCAGCAGTGACGTTATTAGGTGCATTAAGTTCGCTATTTTCAATCGTCGATACATTAGTTATTATAATCGTGTTTTGGCCACCCGATGTAGAAAATTTGCCTGGTTTCACTTGTGTTCGTTTCTTAATCCGTGAAGTTTGCGTTTTTGATACGAGCTTGTTTAGAATCGCAAAAGCTTCTTCTTCTCGTTCCATATTGGGGCCATTGCACAAGTCACCTCGACATGGACAGGTCATTTTCCAGGTCTTGGTTGAATTGCAGAACAATGGATAGCACTCATCTTGGTAAATTTTCACACAAAGCCTTGATTCTACGTATGCTAGAAAGTAATAAAAAGTTCATGATTGAATAAAAATACATTTATTAAGAAATAAAAGTCCATTTATATTCTCGTCAGTTTATTTGTCAATATAGTAAAATAAGCTTTCGATCTTTCGAGATGCTTTCGAGCATCTTTAAATAGAATTGAATGCTTATGATTAGGTCAAGCTAAGTGGATAATGTTGGTTAGTGGGTCACGTCGGGGCCCTTTACGTCAGCGGACATACTAATTTGTGGCACTTACGAGTGCATATTCTAAGGACATGAAGTTGTTGGTTCGTAGAATTTGAAAAACTTAAGTTGGAGGGGAATGATGGATAGTAAAATAGTATTTTTTCTCTTGAATATAATAAATAATATAAGTTCATTAATTAAAAAAGGTAATTACAAATGATAAGATGAAATATTGCTATTAAATGTTTTTAAAATTATTTGTCATATCTAATATTTTCTTCTTTATAGTAGGTATGTGAGAAGTAAGAATCTAACGTTGTATGAATGAGAATGTAATGATTTAAGACAAGAGCAAGTGCGCAGTTGCGTTTCTCCATAAAAAAAGAACTGTCGTTATTTCGGCAGAAAGTAAAGAAAAGAAAAAAAAAGAAATTTACGTGGTGAAGTAGCCACAATCGCACAATGTGGTAGTTCCGGCTCGCAGGTGGTAACATGATTTTCCGCGGCATCGCAGGGGGGCGCGCGCCGGCTTCGGTGTACTTGCTCAGCAAGCGGCCCGCACCAGTAGCAGCTGCGGCTCTTTTCCGTTACAACAGCGTCTGGAAATTATTTGTGTATCAATGTTCAGCTTCGGATTATGGCCACTTTTTGTATGAAGTTCTTCGTGTAATAAATACCTATACGGTACATCCCATTGACCTGGAATTATGAAATTTATCAAAAAGAAAGAATTTACCTACCAAAAAATTTATAGAAAAGCACCTAGTCCACCAATTTAAGTTTTTCAACTTTTATAAGTTGTTATTTTCGTTGACTTACAATAATAAAATTTGTGCGTAACCCTGCGACTCGCATTTGACCGATATTTTAACATGAGGAATTCCGTGCGTCTACGTGCATTCGCAGGAGTGGGAATTTGGACAGGACTGGAACTCACGGGCTGGCAGATGTATGCCGTTTTCATATCCACTAAAGCCCCTTCCCTTTCTTGTCCGGCGAGGTCCACGGGGAATAAAGTTTTCGTAACCCACAGCAAACTATGAGCTATATGCCGAACTCGTATATTGTGAGATATGTGTGAAGTTAAAAAAAAATATGGAACATAAATATGTACATATCTCATACTTACGTTTCATCAATTGCGGGGTAACCCGAACAACGGAGCGCAAAATATTGAAAGTACTCAATTATATGCTTATTATAATTAAAGAAAAGCATTGATATGTACATTACCGTCTAAACAAATGTTACTTTAGACATGAAGGAAATGCTTATACGAAAATGAAAGTAATTTAATTTATTTTGAAAAATATTTTTTTTTTATTCGAATCATACTAAATTAATAAGTTTAACATATTGAATTAATAATTTGTGTTTGTTTGTGGGTATAAATATAGAATAGATAGAAACCCACAACTTAGTTGGCGTGGACACTATGATCCTACGGAGTAGTATCGTTCATCATTGAGAATCATGTGATTGTATTGCACATGTTAGATTTTAACATGACAACGGAAAATGCTCTGACTATGAATTTTTCTTTTTTATAGTATAGCTTAGCTGGACAATATGGTTCTTTTTGAGATGTTCCTGACTTTAGATTTTCATAATTCAATGAAAAATGCTACGCACGCTCAACAACTTTTACTAGACACTACACTAGAAAAAGAAATTTTCATATTTTGTACAGCTTAGTTCATCCATATATTACATTAAGTATTAAAGATGCTTGATTTTTATATATCAATAAAAAAATCTTATCATAATCTATAATTTTTGTTATTATAGCATTTCATTATTTCTTATAATTCAGCTCATCTACTATGATTCTCCATCAGGTATGTTAGTCTTCAACATCTATTACATCGTGGCCATTACACTGACTTTACTGACCTAGAAATTCAAATTCAAATAATTTTATTCAAAGTAAGAATACATGATTCACTTTTTGAACGTCATAAACATTACCACCGGTTCACTAAAGTTAGTGCCTCAGACCTGAGAAGAACCGGCGCAAAAACCTCAGCGGGACATTTTTTTTTATATGGTCATTCACAATTATACAATTATTTATTGTTGACAATGATACGCTTTAGATAGACTGGAGCGAGCATTTTATTCCCAAGGTGAGTTATCATTTACAAAGTTATTAATTAGGTAATAACCTTTAACACACAAACGTCATTTCACAATTTTTTAAAATTGAGATGTAGAACATTGTCGGACGTTTTCTGGGATCCTACTGTAAAAGCGTACACACTGTCCCATGAAGGAATTGCGGACTCGATGCAATCGAGTTATATGCGTGGTAAGTTTCAACCTATTTTTAGTATTAATATTGTGTACATCATCAATTTTAGTAAAATCATTAATATTTTTTTTTACATATAAATCAATTTCGAGGATATATTGAGACGCATCTGTCAGTATATTAATTAACTTAAATTTGTCTCTAAAAGATTCTTTAGGGCTTAAGTTTTAGATTGAGCGAACAGCTCGCTTCTGCAGGACAAAATATGTATTGGCGGCATATCGGCTGCATTACCCCAAAGTATAATGCCATAAAACATAATATTATGAAATAGTAAATATAAAATAGTGGCAGCATTTCAACTCTTCTGAAGACAGTCTGGAGTATATAGCAGCGAAACGGGCCAGCAAAAGAGCTGTAACCAGAGCCCGCAGAGGAAGTTTGTCACCATTATACGATAAACTTGAAACTGTGAAGGGGCAGGAGCTCATATACAAACTGGCTCGTGCGCGAGATAAAACGCCGCAGGATATTACAAAATCTCTCTGCGTCAGAGATTCTCGGGGCACGTTGCTTTGTAGTCATGCCCCTGTAAAGGAGAGATGGAGAAGCTACTTTAAGGAGCTGCTGAACACTCTGCAGTCTTGTAGTCTTCCTTCTGAATTACCTCCTAACCTCGGACTTGTTGCTCCAATAAGCCGTGACGAAAGTCGTAACTGTCTTGGACGCATGAAGAACGGAAAAGCGGTAAGACCTGACGACATCCCGATCAAATCGTGGAAATCGTTGGGATCTCTTGGTGTGCTTATACTTACTGACCTGTTTAACCGTTTCTTGAATATTGGAAAGATGCCACATCAGTGGCGGCAGAGCTTTATTATACTTATTTACAAAGGAAGGGACAGACTGATATACAAGAGCATTATCCGACCAGTTCTTTTATACGGCAGCGAATGTTGGCCAACATTATCTCGGCACACTCAGGAGCTTCACGTCACGAGGATAAAGATGCTGAGATGGATGTGTGGCGTTACGCGATCCGACTGCATACGCAACACATTCATTCGAGATAGTCTTGGGGTCCGTGACGTAGCGGGTAAGCTCCAAGAGCGTCGCCTGAGATGATATGGCCGTGTTATGCGCCGATCTGAGAACTATGTCGGAAGGAAGTGCCTTGACATGTCTGTCCCTGGAGTTAAACCACCCGGACGCCCAAGGAAGCGATGGCTGGATGTACTGACGCAAACGAAGCAGGGACTAATGCCAAGAATAATAAGAAGACATAATACTATGAAAGTAGCTAAAGTAAATAAGGCGAGCCGTTTCTACATCTAATTTACTTAACCGCTGAGCTGCTGAGCTCAGTCTATTCGCCAATCCATCAATATGAGGCCCCCACTATATTTTAGAGTTTTCACATCTTCCTACATCATTTTTTCGTAAAAATATTCAATACATAGACACATTCCTTTTCTATCTAAAGTCCTCGAGCGCATTGTTTATGAACAGCTTTACCTATTCCTACATACTAATAATGTCCTGTCACCTTTCCAATCCGGTTTCCACCCTGGATACAGTACAGTCACAACGCTTAATCAGGTCTGTGATAATATTCGATTTGGTATTGATAACCAGCAAGTCACTCTACTTGTCTTACTAGACTTTACGAATGCTTTTAATACTGTTGACTTTGATATTTTACTAGCAATTTTAAAGTCCATTAATATTTCATCAACTGCTACTGAATGGTTTTCGTCTTACCTTCATGGTCGCAGACAAAGCATTAAGCTTGATGGCAGGTAATCTTCGCCGAGTTACATTAACGCTGGTGTCCCGCAGGGTGGTATGCTTTCACCTTTACTATTATCCATTTTCATTAACACTCACTCTACACATATCGTCTCCTTATCACCTTTACGCAGATGACTTACAAATTTACACCACAGTAGCCGTCAACGATATTACCAGTGCAGTCGTTCGGATTAATTCCGATCTACTTGTAATAAGCACGTGGTGTAAATCTTTTGGGTTATCGAAAAATCCAAGTAAGTCTCAAGTATGTATATTTGGTAACTCTAAACAACAGCTTAAAATTCATTCTCCTTTACTGTCAATTTTATTAAACAATGTTCGCTTAGAGCCTAGTACGAGTATTGTGAATTTAGGAGTGAAGATTACTTTCCTGGTCACCCCACGTTTCTGAGCTTAGTCGTAGACTTTTCTCCGCCATAGGTAGATTGAGAAGATGGGGGAATTTTTAACCTCTAAAAACCAAAATATCCTTGGCCCACACCCTCCCTTCTCCTGCCAATTCTTGACTATGCTGATTCCTGCTATCTCGACTTATCTCAACAGCTACTTAATAAACTCGAGCGTCTGCAAAATCTTATAATAAAATTTATTTTTGGACTGACAAAGTACGACCATGTATCGCAGTTTCGCAGCCAGCTAAAGTGGCTGACGATACAACACAGACGCAACTTACACTCCCTCGCTCTCCTTTATACCATCCTCTACCGTCCTGTTACTCCTATGTACCTCAAGGAACGTTTCAAGCTCTTAAGGTCAAGCACCAATCACTCCCAACAACTCCGCTCCCGGACTAACAACCTCCTAGAGATACCTTTGTGCCGTACGAAATGCTATGGTGACTCTTTTACTGTTAAGACAGTAAAACTCTGGAATGAGCTGCCACTCAAAGTAAGACAGTCCCAATCTGTTGGAATATTTAAACGCCGTCTCAAGGAACACTATCTGGAACTATCTATATAATTAGAATTATATCTTATAATTTCATATTTATTGTATATATGTCTATTTAAGTGTATAATATATACCTTTATATGTTTGTATGTACAGTGTAACCTCTTAAGTATTTTTTTTATTTATTTATATATGTTTGTGTATCTATGTGTTTATATAGGTATGTGTATGTATGTATATCTATATAAATTGTTATATAATGTAATGTAATGTAATGTAATGTAATACTTTTTGCAACTTTCTGCACTTGTGCTACTGATTCCATATGAATATTAATCATAATTGTTGCCTGGAAGAGATCGCTTTCAGCGATAAGGCCGCCATTGCACATAATATACACATATAATTCTGTTTGTGAAATGTTATATATATATATATATATATATATATATATATATATATATATATATATATATATATATATATATATATATATTTTTTTTTTTTTTTTTTGTGCAATAAAGTATTATTATTATTATTAAATTAAAATATATTAAAATATTTCTCCCATTTTACAGGGGATTTGTTTTCTAATGCGGACTTTTGGTCAAACATTAGAAAAATGTATAAATTATAATTAAATGCATATGTTATAATGATAAAAATTTTCTAACAATACGGCATGTGTTCAGAATGACTGCTTTTTGTAATTGGATATATATCAAAGGGTGAAGGTCAAGTGAAGAGTGTAAAGTGATTGGTATAATTCCTGTAGATGAAAGTAAGCATTGTTTTCACTGTGTTCGCTTGCCATTGTGATTTGAGTTCAATAGATAAATCTGTGTATTTTGTTATTTTTTCCGAATAGGAAGATGAAAGAATATGCGTGTTCGGGATAGCAATGTCTATGAGATAAATTGTTTTATGTTTTTTGATATGTAATGTTATATCCGGGCGATTATAGTGAACTGTTCGATCTGTAATTATTGTTCTATCCCAATAGAGTTTATATTCAGCTGTATCTATTACTGACTGTGGTTTATATTTATAATATGGAACGGTGTCATTTATTAAATTAAATTTCTTAGCTAAATATTGATGAACAATGCATGCTACCTGGTCGTGACGATGCTTATAATCCGTCTGTGCAATAGATTTACAAGCTCCTGTTATGTGTTGTATCGTTTCGCTAGCCCCATGGCAGTGGTCTACATACACACATAGGTCTATTTGGGTGTCACGAATGATGTGTTTTCTATAATTACGGGTTTCTGCTATTTGATTTTGTATGGCTAACATAAATCCCTCCGTTTCTGGAAATAGTTCGCCTTTCTTTAACCATGCGTTCGACGCAATTTTGTCGACGATTGGGTTAAGAAGATCATCACGGTGTCTTCCGTGAAGGGATTTGGTTTGCCATACATTCAGTTTTTGTTTTAATGTTATAATTTTTTCGTTTTGCTGTAATTGTTCGTTTTGCAAGTTCAAAGGAGTATAGTTTAAATCGGCTTTTACAACTGCTTTATGGAATATGGATTTTTGTGCGCGATCGTGAAAGAATTTTCTAAGTGATATTATTTGTTTATTATGCAAATTTTTAATGTCTATCAGACCTCTTCCCCCTTCATGTTTATGTATAGTTAATCTTTGAATGCAAGAAAGTGGATGATGCTTTCTAAATTTAGTTATAAGTGTATTGATTGTTCGTTGTAAACTTTGTAAATTAGACTGTGACCAACGTATGATGCCAAAAGAATAGGTGAGTATTGGGACTACAAATGTATTTATTGCTTTTATAGTGTTTCGAGAATTAAGATTTGTATTAAGAATTGAAGTTAATCTTTGTTTAAACTTTTGACTGATTTCTATTTTAGTTTGTTTTTGATGTATTTGTCTAGATTGTTGATATCCTAAATATCTGTATCCGATATCATTATCAATTTCCCCAATTTCTTCTCCTGTTTGTAGGTCATATGCATTATGTTCTATTCGCCCACGACGTACTGATTGTATTTTACATTTATCTATCCCTAATTCCATTTTAATATCTAAAGAAAAAGTTTGTGTAATATCTGCTAACTTTTTTATACCTTGAAAATTTGATGAATAAAGCTTAATATCGTCCATATAAATTAAATGTGATAACGTGTATTGTGTATCTCTACTTTTGATATTATATCCTTTTCCACTTTTATTGAGCATATGAGACAATGGGTTTATTGATAGGCAAAACCAAAGAGGACTCAAAGAGTCCCCCTGGAATATGCCTCTACGTATAGGAATCGGGTCGGTTTCTGTCATGTGACTTTTATTATTTATTTTTAATTTCGTAGTCCAATTTTGCATATTAAATTTCAGAAAATCTATTATGGCTGGATTTATTTTATAGAGATTTAATATATGCAAAAGCCAAGAATGTGGCACAGAATCAAATGCCTTCTTGTAGTCTATGTACATAGTGTAAATATTTTTCTTTTTTGTATGAGCTTCCTTGGAAGTTACTAAATCGATGATTAGTTGTTCTTTACATCCTTGATTATGTCTTCGGCATCCTTTTTGCTGCTTAGCTAATATACTATTAGTATCGATATGTTTATAAATCAGTTCTGCAATACATGATGTAATAATTTTGTATATAGTTTGTAAACAAGTTATTGGTCTGTATTTAGCTGGATTTCGGCTGTCAGTTGGATCCTTAGAAAGCATATATGTTATTCCCTGAGTCAAAAATTGAGGCATTGTGTTAGGTGATTTTATAAAGGTATTGTATTTATTATATTTAAGTAAGTGTACGTGCAAACTGGAAAGTTTTTTATACCAGTAATTATGGATTCGATCTGACCCAGTAGCCTTCCAATTGTGTGTTTTATTGATAATAAGTTTTAACAAATTATCATCTATTGTATTAAACTCCATAAGAGGTATTTGCTCACATACGCGATTCTGTTCGTCTACCCAACTATTTTTTGTGTAGACCAAATTAAAGACCAGAAATTGTGAAGTTCTGATGCAGTAGGCGACTCAATGTTTTTTCCTTTATCATTTGTATTTTGAGCATTATTACTATTAACTTCACTTAAGTTTTTATAAAATAGTTTTTCGTTAGCAGTAAATTGCTTATTTTGCTCTTTTCTCCGTCCTGTTTGTGTGTATCTACGTAATCGGTTTGCTAATGCGCTAAGTTTTTGTTTGAGCGTATCCAAAAATTCTGTAAGTTGTATATTTTCTGTTTCATGCTGCGTATGTATTTTGTAGTTCAGTTTTATTTTATTGATATGTAATTGTAAGTTGTGATTTCGATTTCCATATATGTATTCTGTAATTCTACCAATTTTAACTCTAAGGCCTTTAATTCTATCTTCTAATCTTATTTGCCACTTTGGAGCATTTTGTTTTCTTAATATTCGCTCTTGATCTGGATTTATTTTAGTACCATTGTGGACTGCTGCCGTAAATGCTGAGCAATATAAAAGTGTATGTAGCGTATCAAAATCAATATCAATTTGTAAGTGTTTTGGTAATATTGTAAAATTTATAAAGTCAACTATTGCACGGAATTTTTTACTACATTTTTGTTTTGGTATATATGGTCGTTGCGTTGGTGATATATTACTAAAATCTGTATAGGATTTGTTAAAAGTAGCGTCTATTGAAGTTTTGTCTTCATCTGTAAACTGATATTTTCTGTTTTGGTTCGTTACAGTATCATTTGCCTTTTTCCATTGTTTAAATTATTACTTAATATTTTGTTTTGGGTTTCAGAATGTAAAATAGATTCTTTTGCATTTGATAACTGGGACCTTAATATTGTATTACTTGGTGTTGAATTGATTTCGTTTTGCTCCGTTGTTATATTCCTATCGTTAATATATGATTCTATTTCTTTTCTGATTTCTATTAATCGCTGTGGTTTAATCAATCTATTATTTACAATAACTCTTCTCTGATCTGCTATTCTCTGAACCGAGACGTCAGAAATACTTGGACATTTAGCCGTTACTTCCTGGTGTAATTGTGATCTATAAGCTGTCATGTTTTTTTCAAGATTAGTTATTTTATAATATGACCTCATTATGGTTTCATTTATATCATTAGTCCATATACGTCGTTGAATCTGAGTTAGTTGTCAAGAAACCTCAGATGAAATTTCTTTCTGCAGTAGCAGTCTGACATATTCTTTAATTTCCTGAATTTTATGTGTAGTAAGTAAATTCCTAAACATAATAGCTCTACGTTGGTCGCCTATTCTATGTGTAGAAACTTGCATATTTGGGAATTTTTCGATGAATTTTACGTGTAATGGTGTAAGATAAGCGTTGATATTTGTGGTTTCTAATGATGTGAGAATGAAATACGTGTGTACGATGAATATGTTCATTTCAACTGACCATTTTTTCCGAGTACGCGTGCTAACTGTGGCGGGCGCAGGCATATCTTCCATATAAGGACTCTGCACAACGTCCACAGTGGAATGGATTGATGAAGCAGACGATGATGATGTTGATGGGATGTAAAGTGATGACGTAGGTGAGTGATAAAATGTAGGATGTGGTGATGATGATGAATATGATAATAATTCGGCTGTAACATATTCTTCGACTGGAGTCCGCCTGTTCAACCCTCGTCGCCAATGGTTCGCATGCTGAGACACCCAGCATCGGCTCCAGGTGCGCCCCGGCGACCCCCGGGAAGCGGCCGTAAATTATACACTCTTTTTTCCATTTTGTTCATAAAAAGGAGTTTGGGAATTATTAGTTAGGAAGGGTTAGTCCAGATTTTATTGGCATTTGTAAATAGTGTCTAATAACCGAATTATTACAATACCGAATTATTAATTATTACAAGGTCACTTGGCAAGATGTTATTGCTTTATGTTTGTATCTCCTCCCCGTAAGCCCCACCACCGCAACAAGGTCAATTCCCATGGGGCGTTATTATTATTATTATTGTTATTTTTTTATTTATCAATTATAAGTATATCTATAAAACACTAGGGAACTAGTTAATCGCTGTAATTACAAATAAAAATTTATGTAATTATTTATTTGTATGTATTAGCTAATTATATTCTATAGCACGAAACAAATGTTCATAAATTCTGAATGTGAATAATAGACTGAGAGAACAAGTCTTTTAATTGTGAAAATCAAGCCGGCTAAAAGTTACCTAGAAAAGTGGGTTAATGTAAGTGCAGTTTGTTAAAAGACAAGTTTCATATATTTTTGTAAACCAGTATGTAGGTATGGTTTCAGTTTTTGTAAACATCTATGGAAAAAGTACCTAAAGCAATACAGACCTTAGGATATGTTTATTTATTATAGATGTTTTGTCAAAAAGGAAAGGGAAAGAGATTAAAAATGTGATATAAACACAATTATTTGACTGCTGCCATCAGGAATGAGTTAAGTATCTAACTGTAAATAAATGTAGATACAAATCATAAACTAAGAAAAGAAACGCCATTACCGTAGAACAGAACAGAACAGAACAGAATTAAGAAAAAGTATATAGTCGCTTGTAGCACGGAAAGAATCAAACTTGTAAGTCAACGCAATCAAAAGACACGAGCCTTTATACTTCATTTTGCCGCAAATTGTATAAATTCGCCGCGTAATCAAAATCTATAGGATGCTCCTCTTAGAACTAGAATTATGAAATAAATTTCACAATGCCAAAGCAAGAAGTGAGACCTCACATAAGAGGTACAAATAAATAAAAAAATTGGATTTTTGGGAATTTATATGAAAATCACAGTTATTGTAGTTGGCAACCTTAAGTTTATCAACTTTATTAAGGTGTTGTTCCTTTTGACTTACAATTATGACACTTATACGAAACCCTTCGTGCGCAAAGATAACTCGTACTTGGCCGTTTTATAAACATTTTTTTGCCTAAAATACTACGTGTAGTTGTTTAATTTATGTTAGATTAAACTGTTATTGTTAGATAATTTATAAATATATGAAACGGAATCAAGCTTCAATCAAGCAATCAATCTTATAACGGTAAGCTCAAGCCCCCTACAAAATGTGGAATGTTAATCACCTAAGTGCCATGATATTTGTTAATAGCTGTATATAAAATTATTATTTGTGTTTGGTTTTCATGTTTCATGGCAAACGATATAAAGCATTAATGTCAGTAGACATTTAATCTAAGAGTTATTGGTTTTCCGAATCCGAATTTCCGAAACTGTAATTTAAATAATTGTAGGTATAATCAATTTAAATATTATTCAGTAATAAAACAATTGTCAGAAGCAAGCAAAGTAATTTTATAAAATCATAAATTAATTTATAATGAAAAATGGAAATATTTTTAAAATTGAAAGATATTGATATATCAAATCAATACCTATATGGAAAATACTTTACATAAAGTACTTTACTAACAAACTTACCCGGCATATCACCCGGCGCAGCTACAACTAGGACACCACCCTCAGCGTAGCTTCGGTAGTTAGTTAGAGATCATTTATTCAGTTTTGTGGAAAGACAGCGTTGATTACTCTCTGTAGTGCGACCGTAAATATTGTGCTACGAAAAATATAACTCTACACGTTCACTGTCATTTCTAGGAATAATAAACGCTTTTAGAGTTCCGTAGCGCAATAAAATGTCCTCGTCAAGTCTTGTGTCATGTTAATTAAAACTTTCATCTGTTGAGTGTTCATCTTAGTTTTACTATTTTTGCAAGTGCCAGTAGTACTCGCGCACCGAGTGTTCCGTACCTATTTCAAGATTGTAGGTATTCCGCTGAGGAAAATACTACCTATACAAATTGAGAAACTTAAATTTGCAGTCGTATCCACTAATTTTGTATGAAATTACCTACAAATATAATTTTGTAATGGTTTATTTCTGCATAAAATTTAAAGAAAATAAATTAATTAAATAAATTTAAATTTAATATATACTCTAAGTTTTAAGTCTAGGTCAATGAAATACAACTAATAAGAGTCGACAAACTTAAGTTTGCAATCGTATGCACTCATTTTGAATGAAATGAACTACAGTATAAGTAAGTAATGGTTTTTTTCTGCGATATATCTATAAATTATTTTTTTTGGATTTTTGCCTTTGGTTGTACTATACCTATAGTTCTTACTTATTGCCAAATCTCATAACTCCAACGATGACGGGAGGTACCCTGTAGGTTTTGACAACGCGACAATTTTCATACAAAATGCAAAAAAATTAAGCATAAACGTTCATATCATAATAAGGAATAATAATTTACGAAATATATTTGAATTAAAGTCTTTCTAATTTGCCATGTTAAAATATATATTACTATTATTCAAATTCTCGTGTTGTACGAATTACCTGTATACGTAATTTCGTTTCGGTCACACATCTCACTTAATAAATTCAATAAAATTAGTAGCCACCTATATTGTACGAAACACATGTGTTGCCATTTGCATCACCCGTTTTATTTTCTTTGTGAAGTTACAAATATTGCGGTCGCCACACGTAGGACTATAAGTTTTTGTTGCTTTATAGCTTTTATGTTGAATAAAATATGAACTAAAAGTGCAGGACCGTAGGTATGCCAAGTCCCAGATATGTATTTTGTCGTTTCCAGTTATTCACTCGGCACACAAAGGCAAATTGAAACATCTGCTCGTGTTTGCTTTTAATATATCCAAAAAATTGGAGCGCAGAATAGTAGTCTAAAAGTAATTACATATTATATTTTTTTAATTTAAAATATCATATTTTTTATGTGTCTTGAAGTGAATAAATAATATTGTATAAAACTACACGTAGTGTTTGAAATAATAAGTAATAAGAACTAAGTAACGCTCTTTAGACTATATACTCGTATTATCACGTCCCACGAAAATACGTGGAAACTGGGGAACAGAGTGTCTACTATATGTGAGAAATGATGACATACTATATGATACTACTATATGATACTATATGTGAGCGTGATTATGTAACTAGCTAGCAGCTATAATTTATGTATTCAGTAATATAACTAGTAGATAATGACTCTTAATTTGAGTGCAACGAAGAAGCAGAAATTCATTTTGAACCCATTTTGAGGAACACTGTGCAAACACTTGACACGATAGTAGGCGCAAGTTGTCGTGAATGTTTTATAGCGGCTCGGGTCGGGTCGGGAGAAATTTAGCACTTGGAGAATAAATTGAACAAGCTTTGCCACACGCCTTCCTGGCGGCTTGCTTTGTGAAGTTAGTCATGACCTGAAATACGAGTGTCGACTGCCTAGTGCCTGGCTATATAATATTTATTTACACATTAACATACACTTAAATATATTACGTAAGAGGTAAGGTAAGATTTGCGTTTTGTTAAAATTAAATTAATTCTTTGCTATAAGCAAGGACACGCGAAGGACATTGTGTGGTAAAAACGGGATAACGTTAAAGATAGGAGCGTAATATCTAAGTGATATGTAGTTATAATACGGGATAACGAAACAAAAAGCTATTTACAAAATATACCTGTATACATTATAGTAGTTTAGTAATCTTCTATACTTAGTCTCGCCATAAATATTGTTACCAAGAAAAACATTTTTTTATTGTACGTAACATTTATTACTATTACAGTGAGTAACCTTAATTAATTTTATTATTTATTAAATCATTAAAATATATAAGGCTTATTCGAAGTGGTCTCCATTGACTGCAATGCAGTCCTTTAAATAGTGGGGCCGTTTTTACAGGAAAATCTTCACTGCAAATCGTATAGTATATACGTAATCGTATAGTATATTAATAAATAGAGTGAATCCATTTTGACAAAACTTAAAGATATGTATTTTTTTTCTTTTTTTTGTTGTGAATTAAATGCTTAGGCTCTATTGGCTTTGAAAGCGACCACGGTTGGGGAGGGAAGAGGGGAATCTTGAGAGGAGACGTCGGCGGCAAGGGTGTCCCCTGCGGTACTCGAGCCTCGGCTTGCGGCCGATGAGCGGGCTGGAAAGCAACGTATGGGCTAGTCGTCCTGGCGGTCAATGAGGTTTCCGTAGGTAAAATTAAAAAATAGACGTCGATTACTAGCAAGGGAAGCTAAATTATATTATTGTATGATAAGTTAAATAACATTTAAAATTTTGTCGAATAAATTACTTATCTTTTTATTTAATATGACAATTATTTCAAAGAAAATTATGTTTTATTCTAAAACTTACGCCTTGGAATAATATAGGGTATAAATAAATTTGAAGAGAGGAACTCGTGGTGTAGAAATATAATAGACCAACTAAACTATAAGCAATAAAAAATGGCTCCTAAGCAAATATTACTAAGCGAAATAAGCATTTACTGATCTATAGGTAGGTACTAATACTTTAAAGCTGAAGAATTTTTTTGATGAAACGTGCTAATCCCCTGAGCTACTGGCTCGAATTGAAAATTTAATTTTGTGTTTGATAGATCGGTATCGAAGAAAGTTATATTACATCATATTAATCGTTTCGAAGTAAGCCAATGTGTCTACGGTCAGAGTTAAAACGGGCACTTGGAATAGGTCATGTTTCATACACAACTCTTAGTTAGTGACATATAAAAACCTAAAGGTCGAAGTTACATATAAAAATCCAAAGGTCGAAGTTATAAATCTAAAGGCTAGAACACCCCCTGTGAAACTCTAAGAGATTAGGGTTAATTATGCAAAAAATATTTGGTACTCGCGAATGAAGTTTCGGACACCAACTAGTACCTATGTAAGTAGTACAATTTGAAAGTAAATATTTTTGTTGAGTATCAATAAAATATTTTTCAAAAACACCTTCAAATAATAATCATAACAGAAACGACAGCGTCTGCCTGTAAACGCGACGGTTTGTAAATTCGATTCCCACTCGGGGAAAATGAATTGTTTTAATTTTTCTCGTTCTGGCAACACGGCAAAGCGCGGCGTTGAGTTCTGCCACGCAATGCCTCGGAAAGCGGTAAGTGGGGAACGGAGTGTCTTAACACTAGGTCCCTCTAACCTACGGTTCCTTCTGTCTATCCTGCTGTGTGCGGGATACAGCGTAAAGCTACAAAAAATAACCTTAAAATTATATAACGCCAAAACAGTGAAAGATACAAACATTTTCTATTTCACTTTCATTTTATACACGCCACTTCTACCATATAATTCAAGGGCTTTTCATTATATTAATAATTAAGTAGTGAGCAAACAATTAATCTAGCATATATGTATACTTTATCGTGAACCTTCCAATAGTTTCCCAAGTTTTCTAGCCAAAATGATTTTTTTTACCTTAACACTTTACACCGTTTATATTAGAGTAGATAAACAAAACGTAGTGTCAAGACCCTCCGCCCCTTGACAATAGATTTATTTCGTTTAAGATAGGTTTTTACTTACTTAAGGAGTGCATGTTCAAATTTTCCTTTAGTTCATTTTAAGCGTATAATAATAAAATATGAAGATTTCATTTGAAACATGCGTGAAAAATGTAAAATTTCAATTACATTCTCAATTATTATGTTTAATTTTTTGTTAAGAACTAGAGGCAGTTACAAAAATATGTAAATTCTCAACCTATAGCGTCAATGAGAAAAAACATGTGTCACGAAGGTCTATTCAATTATTAAATGAAATATTATCGACTCAACGAGCGTCACTTGTTTTGTTTCTTTACAAGTATCGAAATATATCAGTATCTATTCACTGGTTTCTAAAATATATTTTAAAAAATTACTAAAACTATCCAGGCACTCACTCATGATTACAAATTATTCATTTTTATCCTGAAATAGATAGAAGATAAAAGTAATGGCATCCATTGAATGACACATCGGACAATTTATTTTATTGAATTGAAACAAATGGCCATTAGTAGGACATTCACTGAGGAGCGTAAACAGGTTTTCCAAATGGAAATTATTTAGTCTTCCTATTTAATATTTTTGGGTTACCGAAGCGATTTGTTATACATTGAATTCCTCCGAGTGAGAATTGAACCCACCATATCACATTTATGATCAGAGACTATCTCACGGGAAAAAATAGCTTTATAATAGGATAGGTAGAGAGCCTAGTACTAGCTTAACCTAACACATTCCTCAATCTATTTCTATTACTATCAAAGATATTAAAAATAATAAAGTGACGAAAATATACCTTTCTTATGACATAACATTATATTAAAACATTCGCAATTAAGAAAATATTATCAGAGCTTATAAACTATTGTATTTCAATTATCAATTATGTACGTATATACTGAAATAGAGAGCGATTCCTGTAACAGCTTTGGTAATACCGAAATTTATATATATATAAATATATTGGACGTGTTCCAGAAAATACTTGGAACGATAAGAGCCTTCTCCAACAAAATGTTCGTAAATTAGTGTGTTCCTTTAAATTATTTTGACTTGTAAGAGCGATGTGTCTGTGCCAGTTACGCCAGTTTATGTAAACGAATGTCAGTTAACATTGACTAATGTTGTTTCCTAACAATATGATTATTTGATATGCACATGTGGTCTACTTTATTATTGTTATGAATTGTATTTTATGTTCTTCCATTTCATCTAATAAATTATTCAACCAGGTAAATGAAAACTCACAAAGAGTTTCCTTAAAGATATTTATTTAGTATGCATGCAATGTAGCAACAACATCAATTATTATTTCTCTTGATGCAATTGTATGAAAAACATACATTTCAAATAATTAATTTCATAATAACAACAGATATATTTAATGTGATTCCAATACAGTATGAATATTTAATATGATAATGTGCGTCTTCATATTTTTTTCTAATTTAATATTTAAATACAGCAATCACTATTTATAAAAAAATAAAAATATAAACGTTTCAAATGATTTTTGTATTTTTACTTATTGGATAGCAACTCACCACTTAGCATAATGAAAGCCAGACCGCTCAGTAGAAGCAATCTCAACGATGAACCACAAAACTTCATTTCTGCCATCTGATACCAAAGTGTTATTATAAAATTAATGTTTTTAAGCAAGTAAAATAAATAAGAATTAATATTACGAAATGTATTAAACTTGACAAAACAAAGTGTCAACAATTGGGTTAAGTTATAAATATTTTTTATATCAGCTATTTAAAATAATTTTAAGTATAAAATTTATACCTTGTCGATGTCGTTTTTATTTTATCTCCAGTGTCACTTGTGAGTGGGACAATGGGTCACCGCACGCGTGGCTACGCGCGGACTGCGAGCTGTAGCTTGTAGACGTGACGTAGTATGTGACGTATGTACATACGGCCTATTAATACGACTAATTGTAGTTGTAGTCAAGTTACTTTACAGTTCATTTTATAGAATTTCTGTATAAGTTATAAAATATAAATATCTCTCTGTCTACATGGCAGTCATTTATATAACAATATTATTTAAAAATCGATAAATCGATAATTGAATAACGAGGGGCTTCAGGTTATAAAAACGGCTTAATTATTTAAAATTCGTTTTTGGAAACTGACGTCTTTGTAGTGCAGTAGAATAATATCTCACTGTAAGCGCGATGGTTGTGGATTCGGTTCTCACTCGGGGCACTGAATTATATTGAGTTCCGCCACTCAAGTACTATCTCGAAAAATGGGCGAAAAGTGGGAAGTGGAATGTTTTATTACTTAGGAGATCACTTTGTTGTCCGTCTGTCTGTCTGTTCGTCTGTCAGGACCATATTCTCAAAATATCAACTTGAAATTTATGACAAATATCCTGGAGCATAGAGAAAACCAAATTTCTATTTCAACGCAATCAAAAACTTGTGTAAGCATACTCGTAAATATTTAGTTTTCGCCGTATTTGTATAAAATTCGCCGCGTAATCAAAACCTATAGAGTACCTACCTCCTGTTGAACTAAAGTTATGAAATTTGGCAGTAAGCTAGAATTTAGAGCGTAAAGTATAAACAAAGGAAAATATCCGAAAATTTAAAATTTACAGGTATATTACGAAATAAAATATTACAAACTTATTTGTATACTTTATTTCTTTCTCTAATGTAAACTTCCGTACGTTACGTGTAAAATTCATTGTATTTTTCGTTGACTTCCATGATCATAATATTAGTACGAAACCATTAGTCGCACTCGCACCTGACCGATATTTTTTTATTTAAATCACATTTTATTCAATCACCTACGATGTTTCAAAAGACAAGATCTCCAGTTAAGCTTCAATACCTACATAATATAATAAAAATAAAATATATAAATTATATATAACTGCTTTACATACGTTGTTTTATAAATTTAGATCTAATATTTTGATAGTCTTATAAATATATTATATAGCAGTCAGAAATAAAAATATTGTGCAAAAATAACAACTTCGTTGTACTTCAAACAGTTCTATTTTTTATCATTATAGAAGGAAGAGCGAAGCCAGCGGGGGATATCGAGATGGGCGAGCTGAGGGGCAACAATAGGAGGTTCTTTAATATATTCATTTTATACACAGATCCCTCCATACAAAAATAAAATAACTTTTACTCCAAGTCAGTTCAATAAACTTATCTCACACTGAGCTAAACTTTAGGTTTCGCATAAAGAGATTGGATAAGTGATAATGTTTAGAACCAGCTATCATCGTAGCTTGTAGTAGATCGTAGCAGCTTTCTCTATGCTTCGGTCGACCTGTTCGGATAAGAATAGGAAATGAAAGCAATAATGTATAGGAAAATATAGTTCAAACGTCAAAACGTCAAAACAGGTACTTTTAAAAGTGTACAGTTTCGACTTGGATATGATAGTATTGTGATGTAGGTCATCGGCGCAACCAGCCTGCATTGCGACGCCGCCTCGCCGCTCTATCAACTTGCAGGCGGATCATTCACATTACTTTTGTAAAACTTACAATTTGTATTATCTTAGATGTGATCATGCGCTTACTATTTCTATTTTGAAATTCTTATATATTTTGATTATTTCGATATTTGTTCCATTATCATTTAAAAAATGAATGGTGGAATGAATTAATCGCATATACATTTAATAAACATTATACTAATAATAAACGAAGCAAAAATATAATTATAATAATATTCAGATACCTATCAACAGACCATGAATATTAAAAATACATATCTACATATATTTCAATGCTTGTAAACTTGTTACAGGGGTTGTGAAATTTGGGGGAGCGTTGAGATTTATTTAAAGGTTAGGCGGGACGGCGTTCCATCTTCATTCCGCGCACCTCCGAGTGACACTGCTGGTACGCGGAGCGGAGTAAATGCCTCTATTTGTATAGATTCGCAATCTGTCGAGAGTCTGCGGGAGGCAATATGGTTGTTATACGGCTCGAGTTCGCAAATTACACGTTAGAACCATTTTAATAAGAAATCGAATGGAAATGTCATAATTTGTTTGATAAATAAATCTAGTTAAATGAGTTACTTGTTATATCCTTACTAAATATTTGTAATGTCTCTTTATGTGTTTCAACACTAGGCAACACGTATTGTTGCCTGCAGGTGAAAACTTCCATATGTTGTAAATTTTCGATTGTGTAATCAACGGAAGAGAACCAAGACATTATATTATTCTAGACTATTATGGTAGATAAATTTTAATGACGTATTCTGTTATGTGAGATGTCAGATTTTTTTGGTTAAATATTTCTGATCTACAATGGTGGTTGTGGGCTCAATCCTCAACTCGGGACTATTGTATTATCAAGCTGTTGCATAACACAACGTGGCTTTGAGTTCTACCACTGTCTCGAATTCGGACAGAAAGCAATGAATAGAGTGTTTTGATTTTCTCTGTCTATCCTACAATATGTCATATAGCGTGAAGTTAAAAAGAAAAAATCTACATATAATCGTTACCATCGGGAACATTTGACTATAAACTAACTGTCTTTCTTAAGATACGATCGACTGCTGTCATTTGAATATTTTATGTTGACACTATAATATTTTCTCGTGAATACTTGGACACAGTTTATGGATTCAATAAGGACAATACAACATTCATACAATTCATACAATTACTAAATAGCCTCAAAGGAATACAAAAAACGTCTATTATTTATATGTTTCAACTATAATTTATTAATATTTTTGCACTAAGTTTGGACAACTGTGATATATTTACAATGTGATATTTATAATTAAATATCATTTTCGAGGATATAGTTCTTAAAGGCTTAAAATTTTAAAACAATAAATAAATGTCGCTTAGTATATAGAATGAAACAAAAACGAACATCACGTCCGCTGCATATTTTACAAACATTGTTCAATTGATCGCGCTGAGCGCACATGCAAATCATTTATTTGCCGACCATGAAGTCCATGATTATATTATTGCGGCCCCCATCGGCCCCCCGCCGGCCTCTGTTGTCATGCAAAGAATGAAGTCTCGCCGCTATTTTATTTTTTATTTTTCCTCAAGTCTTTCATTCCAGCGGTCAAAGGTAATTTTTCTTTGTTCCTGTCCGCAATTGACAGAAATAAATGAGTTGAAGTTGAGTTATAATATAAACAAGCGACTCTAGTCTAGTTCTTGAAAAATAAATTAACAGCAAAATAGTAAATAACAAGAATATAATAATACTATATACGATCATTTTCTTTTTATGTTAAATAATAACGGGTAATATCCGATTCATTTATTATAAGTTTGACGAAAAAGTTTTTTCTTTATTGACAAATCTTTTCTTCGTTTGTTAATAAGTAAAATATAATTGATAGCCGAAATTAATGTTTCTAAGTGATATCTTTGTTTTAGCTGTAACTTACACAGCCTTATATTAACTATTGGAGCTCATAATTAAAAAGAAAGTACTAAACACACTGCATATATATAATGTAAAAATATTAGGACACAAGTGAAAACTCACAAGTGGACTCGTTGCTGTACCAAATATTTTAAAGTACGTGAGTTAGACAAGGGGACTATTTATACTCTATTTAACTTTAAAGGACTATACATTTTTAATATATTCTTTTTAAATATTGTTCACACATTTATTTAAAATTCGTCCAAGAGCTCTAGCCAATTGAGCTGTACGAAATATGTTGAAATTCTAATACGTTTTTTACAACTTTTTTACTCATAAGCATGTCATTTATGAATTTTCGCCACTCAAAGATTATATCGAAGAATTATGATTTGGGAATTATGTTACTTATTAAAGATTTAAATACTTTTTCCAATGTATCATCCATCTTATCCCAACTGTATTCTTTATATATCGCTATCAGTACCGACCGGACCGGTAACTCAACTAAAGACAGGCGGAAAGTGAATAATAGTGTGGAAATAGTCTGTACATCATAATCATAGTCTTGTCCTGTTTACAGAATGATATACGGGACACGTATCCGTTGAAAGAAAAACAAGCTTCAAATATACAATATTTAATTTCCTATTTTAATCTAAATTTAGTAAGATTTATGGTACAACGCTAACGGACATCCTTGTGTTTAGCGATGACAGTTGTCCTAAGAAGTAAATAATGTAGCGAATTTGTGGTAGTAATTTTCAAAAGGGCTTACTTGGGACTCATACATTTGTTGCAAATGCGTATACATTTATCTCTGTTACATCGTGAGTCGAAAGGGTTGTATAATGTTACGGTGCTTACAGAACAATGAGGTTGTCGGGAATGTCAGGTTGATTTGGGTAATGTTGTTCTAGTCACAAGACTTCCCACGCTAGTCTGTTTCAGAGTATAAAATAAAATTTATAAGCTAAAAAAATTATATCCATAATTAAATTTATTATAGTTATATTAGATATATATATATATATATATATATATATATATATATATATATATATATATATATATATATATAGCATAGAAACGTAATTGACTTAAAAAAGATAGCTTCTTGCCTTGATAATATTATTAAAAATGGCACGTGTATTTGTACAACTCCAGTAACTACAGGATGCGATATGCACCTCAAGTGCAGGACGTCCGAGCGACCCTCGACCTTGTCAGCTGTTCTAATAATACAATGCTTGGCATGAACTAGGGTTGTCTACTAACCTAAGCTAAATCTATAGATTTAATATTTATTTGTTTTACTAACATTTTTGTGCGTACTACTCAATGCTTAGTACAACACAACGTAGCCTACGTTATGAGAAGGGAAGAAATTATTATTTAATGTTGTGATTAGTAATTAATAGCTGTTATTAATGATTTATCCAAAATATATTTTTATCTCTACCAACTAGATAGGTCACTATATCCCGGCAACTTGACACTAAATTCTCTCTGCTTATCTAGAGATGAGATGATGATGATTCGTGACGAGTGCCGGAACTCAATATATTTTTACAATAACGGAAAAACAAACATAAACCACATAGAATTATTGTTAATTTAATTTTTAATATTTATGATCATAGGATAGCAGCTGATGTAGCTAATGATTCAAAGCACTGGCGGTGTTCCAGAGGTTTCTAATTGGGTCAGTGTTCCGCAATGCATGACATCTGCGCAGGTATCCCCAGATGGAATTTCCTATTACTCGTAGCTTACACTGTGACAGCAAGATAATTACCGATACTCACAAGCTTTCGTTATCAGTTTGTAAGAAATCTGTAATGAAGTATTTTACTCAACAAAATTTCTTACGTCATAGTCGACAAGAGTCTGTCTAGTATTCTTTAATACTCGATTAATATGTTTTATGTAACTAAGAATAAATATTTGTTTAGAGAATAATACATTTAAATGTCAAGAATGTTAAAGATAAAATACAAGAGCCACTTAAACTTATGTATTATACGAATATAAAATAAAGTGAGTTATTCATATGGTAACATGAGTCACCTAACAGTCACCGAACATTTTTATTATATGACTAATACTTTATTGATCCGTCTAACGCACTGTCTCGTTATAAGCAGATCTGGGTCATGTCAATTTAGTCGATATGCATGGATGGCTTACCACAAGGTTGGAATTTAGCCAAACACCTCAAATATTTTTCAACAAAAATAAATTACATATTAAATAGCTGTAGCTAACATTGTATGTTCGATAAGGCAATGAGTTGAAAAATGTGGCTTATAGGAAGGTATTATTTGTAAGAGCATCTTTCTCTTATAAACCCATTAAAAGCTAAAGATTAAAGAAGATAAGATCTTTGATTTTAACTTATTTTTATATATAATCTTAAATCAAACAATGTTAAAAATGTTTAATGAAATATTTTGACATTTCGAGCACTCTGACTGTGACTTTCGCCTACTACAAAATGATTGAAACAATATACGCGATTAATCCATTTAAAATGTTTTAGCATCGCAAAAATCAAAGATTGTTATTATTTTCATTGGTGTTATTTTATTAAATTTTTTTAACTTCCCTATTACTGATGCCATAAAATTTTTGTATGATATTTTGAATGTTTTCAATTTGGCATATCATGTTGTCTTGACCGGGTAAATCTTCAAAAAGGTGGCAGGCTATGTATAATAGTAATCGCAACAAATGGTTGGTTGGTTTTTGTGGTTTTCATTTTATGTAAATGATATTTATTCATGGATACCAACCCATGTCCGTCACGAACCTTAATTACGAAAAATGAACATTTAAACTAACCCATGAAAATGTTAATCCCACCATAAAGGGGATTACGGATCTAGAGTACTATTCTGTGGTAGGTTCGGTATACAGCAGCTCCACCCTAGCCCTAGCCTAGTCTCTTTTTTATGCTTTGGGTAAGACAGGAAAGCAAACGTAGGCGTATGAATAGCAGCATATGGCCGATATATCGGCTGCCTTGCCTAGCGTGTAAGCCAACATATACTTCGACCCAGACGAATGCTACGCTTCGTTTCGAGTATTTACATAAAGTGAATTTGGACCTGAAATATATTCTATGTACCTTACTACTTTTACCTGGCATTATACCAGCCTAATTGTCAGGGTTTATATTTGACGTTCAAAAAGTAAAGCTTGTATCTTCTTATTTAGAATATTTGACATTGACTTTGACGGTGCAATACTTATTTGGACACTACCCACTAAAACTCAGTGGAAATCTTCTTCGCCTCGACAAGATACCGTAGGATCGATTGCACATTCTACTACCACGCCTCGGTGATTTTCAAGAGGATCATCATGAACCTCTCGTTGTAAACAAATTGGGAGAAGGAGACTATTATAGAACAGTTCCTCGTACTATCCAGCATGGCCTCAACTACATTCGATACGTAGAGGTCCCTACCCACTATAGCAATCAAGTGTAGTGTTGTGGGGCCCAAGCGGGCCGTAAGGCTGGAGTGTGATGCACTTAATCGATGGCCGTATTACAAGCATGCAATTTGGTGCAAGTATTTTCCGAAGCAATCGTGCCCCGGCACCTGGCCGGCACCTGTATAATCCCAAACGTCAGGATCTCGAAATTTCTTTTAAGTCAGCGATCTAAATTCGTAGATTGCCCAAGTCTATAGAGTATTCACAGCGCTGATGGTACTAAGACCAACCCTCAAACTGAACTGAGCTCCTGATAGATCCGGACCTCCTCTAAATCCCGTACAAGACTGTCGTAGATGTTTTGCTAAAAGAGTTTGTTTCGGACGTCCCTCCGTCTCATTCAGCAATATCATTTAAATTCAGTTTGAAGTTCAGTTAGTAAGTATTATATTGCGTTCATATTATTATAATTTCTTTATATGTATATTTGTGTATGTATGTATATGTATATATATAAATATATATATATATATATATATATATATATATATATATATATATATATATATATATATATATATAAAAAAGTAAAAAGTCAAGTGTGTGTGCACTATGCACTGTGCTACAAGGGACTAGTACACTGGATATTAAATCTTCATAAGAATAATTTTGACAAACTGAAAAACAGACAGACGGACAACAAAATCATACTAGATTCCTTTTTCTTTTTGCGGTATAGAACCCAAAAAATGACTAAAATAATAAAACATGTATTTTATTGTTTGAATAAGTCACTAATAAGTAAATTCTAATAATAATATATGTATGTAAACAATAATTAGTAAACAAAAATCTATCGATTTTACCGATTTTTTTTTAAATGTACATGCATGAATAAACAAAAATATAATATATATCCTTTAAAAATTGCAAATATTTAAATAGTTTAAAAAAAATTATTACATTTTATGACTGAGCTTAAATGAAATGGATAAATTATAGTCGATTAGCTAGCACCAATCAGACAAGTCGGAGCTGCACGTGCCAACCACATCAACGCTATAACTTATGATAAATGAAATGATCTGTGAGCCGCTCTTACTCGCATATTAATGAAGCAGCATTTCTCTTGTTTTAGCCTGGGGTCCTACATTGAAAGTGTCGTGCTGCAACATTGAGAAGATGTCGTTATTATGAAAATGAATTCATTAGGGCCACGAATAAGTACTATGGCCGTACATTAACGTAATTAATAATTATACAAATGGACTGTACCTATTACGATCTCTTATTTGTTTTTTTACCTATTCGGAAAAATATTATGAAAGAATTCCTCATATTTCTCTAAGTACATATCTACAAAAACTAGATGATACTAATTTCTCATATGACACAGGGCAAAAGTATGATAAGACATTAAGTTTTTGATCTTGTTGATGTAGCATGGTGAGTAGAGAGGATAATGTGCAACACTGCGCTTGGATTATTCTATTTAAGCTCCCATTGATTAGCTTCGGTACACTAAGTCTGTGGAGAGACTTTGTCTTAGTACTTACTAAGATAGAAAGTCTTCTATGGCGGCAGTTCTCGTCTCAGATTGGTAGAATATTTATTGGTTATTCTAGGTAAAATATTACTATTACAAACAACACATAACATCTATACGTAGAGCTCATTTTATACAAAATTAACTTGATACACTTATTTTAAGAGTTGTATTTTCCGTCGACCTAAAATAATCATGAAAATAGTACTTAATCGATATTTTTATATAGTGTCTATCATGTCTTATATGCATTTCTTTTTGTTACATTTATAGTTACAAGAACAAAACTAAAAGCCTTTTTTATAGGCTTTTCTTGACGTTAATTTTCTTTTAATTTACTGTTGTGTGCTTACAATATATTTTTTACCTTATTTATAAGAAATAACATATCTATTATGAGCTTGGTTTACGTGAGCATATAAAATAAAAAGAGATTTATCGTTCCATATATTCTACCCAAAAACACATAATATTTAGCAACATTCATATCCTACGTAATACACTCGTTTATTATATTTATGTGAAACACGCGGTAACTTGCGATGCTCACGTTCCCTCTAGCAAGTTGAAAGCTAACATGTCGCTATTTCCTGTAGCGGAAGTTATTCATTATTAATAAATTTCTTATCTTACTACTAATATGAATTGAATCTTTTATCTCAATTCTGTATTCAGTTACTTACTTTGACGATTTGAAGCAGGTATTAATTTTGTAATACTCGTATATCTGAAACAATATAATATTTTGGAAAACAATATAATACTTGACAATTTTGGTAAATTATATAATTAAATGTAGTGATATTATTAGGCGTCAGTGCAGTTAACATTTAGTTTAGTTATATTTTATATAAATTATAATGAGAAAAAGCAAAACATGTAATTGTTATTTACATACTAGCTCCATATTAGATAATATTTGTGCTCAATCGGTACTCTCAAACTCGTCAATAACCTCGAAAAGAGCTATGTAAAAGTAATGTACATGTCAAAAAAAATTAAAATATAATAATATACTTTGCCAATATCCGAATTTATAACAGTTCAGAGTTTCATCCAATAAATATATCCTATATATCCTATATCCTACATATCCTATATATCCTATATATCCTATATATCCTATATATCCTGCATAATAAGTAGTATTTACATAAAAATTGTATGTGCAATTCTTTTATAGGTAAATTTATGCCTAGATGTGATTTAATTATACTACGCAGTAACAAGTAACGCCGGCTTCGCTGTAGCGCGTAGTACTAGTGTATTTCTCTATTATTAAATATCTAATATACAAACAATGCTCATTGTTTTTATCGTCTGCAACAGACGGATAGATAGGCTCAATACCAAACTTACACCTTCGACTATGCAAGGAACCATACACGTCGTATCTTAACGTAACAAAGACGATAGAAGAGGAAAAATTATTATGGTAATTGGATATAGAGATAAGTGTAAATATATATTTGTGAGTCTTTTTATTATTTTCCAAGTGTTATTTTATTCTATAGAAAATTATTTATAGAAACGTAAAAAATTTTAAAGTAGCTGGAGTTAAACTTGAATCGTTGACTTAACACAAATAAGTTGTAATAAGTTAGTAAGTGAGTTAGTGGTCAGAGCATTTGGACGATTCCTAAGATGCGCTTTATGCAAGAATATGTTATTTGAATATAAAAAAAATACATTAAATCCATTACACCATTTCAGCTTGGCTACTTAATTTGTATTTGGATAGCTGTTTCTAAGGAGTGAAACAAAGTTACATGGGAGTGAAAGTTGGTGACTCTAAGATAAATTGCTTGCTATACGCAGATGATGCAGTGCTTATTGCATCATCAAGCTGGGTGTGAAAATAATGGTCTAAGCCTGAATGCAAGTAAGACAAAACTCTCATATTTGAAAAAGACGAAGAAAGGGTGGTGTATTCCAGGTTTATGTAAATGGAAACTTAGTAGAACAAGTGAATGAAGTAGTATATCTGGAAAGTATGTTAAGTAGAGATAGAAGATACGAAATGGACGTGGAAAGGCGTATTGCTGCCGGTAACAGAATGAACGGTGAGTGTAGCTGCACTGTTGGCCGTATACAATGTTCAGTTTTGGCGCCGACGCTGTTATATGGCAGTGAAACGTGGGTATTGCAGAAGAAGAATTAAAGAAAGATGAATGCTGTGGAGATGCGAACTCTTAGGAGCATATGCGGAGTCAGCTTAACTGACCGAATCCGCAATGAAGAGATACACAAAATGGTAGATATCAGCGAGGATGTCACAGTTAGAATGAAGAAGATCGTACTCAGGTGGTTTGGGCACGTCAAGAGAATGAGTGATGAAAGAATGGTATAAAAGATACTTGAAGCAAAAGTGGATTATAAGAGAGTTAAGGGGAGACCTCGGTTGACCTTCGAAAACACAGTGTCGAAAATACTGGTTCCTCCAGGTACTACGTAAAAAGCATGAGAACCCCAGAGAGTATGTATGAAGTGGTTAATGACAATGGACGAGGCGAAAGAGGTATGCAGGGACCGCAGCGTTTGGCGGGCGCTCCGTTCTCTCTGACTACCCCGCTAGGGATAAAGCTTGAAGATATGTATGTATGTACATTAAGTATAAGAAACAAATTCAATGTAAATTATCTATTTTTTTTTAAATTTCTTCTTTCGCGTCTGAACAGAAAACTTAAAAATTATTCTTATCAAACTCAGCGATATTCGAGCTTCAGCTTGTAACTCAATTAATATTATGAATAAATCTGAGATAATATGTTTACGGCTTCTCTTTTGAAATAAAACAAGATTACACTGAAATTTGTATTAATTAATTAAAATGCATCGTAAATAAAAGTAATTTCGTTTTATGATTTCTTTTATATTCTTATTGGTATTGCAAAGGTGGCTCACCTTAATATATATAGTTGACAATTATTGATTTACATATTGAAATACGGATTTCCAAGGTTCATTACTGATATTTCTATGGTATACACAATGCAAATAAAATATACCAAAAGTCTCAATCGAATCCGTTTTTGAAATATGAAGGTAAATTATTCGACGTTCAAAAATATCGGTCAAGTACGAGTAGTACTCGCGCATCGAGGATTTCGTTAGGTATTCCGCTAAGAAAAATACAACTTGTATAAATTATATAGTTTGTAAATTTTTTATAAACTTAAATTTGCGTAATACCACTATTATATTATATAACAAAAATTAGCTGTCAATTATTAATTTTGAGATTTTCCTCTTCATATACACTGTAAGTTTTCACTTCTTGTCATATTTCATAACTCTAGGTCACCGGGAAATATCCTGTCGGATTTCATACAAAATGAAAAAAATAAACATAGACGATCATATCTTTTATTTGCGTTGACTTAGAAGTTTGATATAAATTTAAGCTTGAAGAACCACGTGACTTGTAGAAAATGGTCTTGACAGACGGACAGACAGACAGACAGGCGGATAACAAAATGATCCTACAAAGGTTCCTTTTTTCCTTTTTTTTAGGTAGGGTAAAAATTAATAATGAATAAAATCTTATTCTATTTATGAATAAAATCATTTGACTTTGTCTTTATACTTAAGTTGATATATAATTGTGCTATATATCAAGTTATAATATATATAATATATATAATTGTGCTATATAATATCACAACATATATTAGTAAATATTTTCAATTATCAAATACATATCCTATTATTACAGATAAATGTGTTGTACGTTCAAATTTCATTTAGTGAAGTCAATGTTTTATATATAAATGTTGGTCGGCTTGATTGATTAGGCAGTGGCAGTCTCACAACTGTCTCAGGTCTCTACATTATAAATGAGGGAAAAGTGGATAACGGGGTTATTTCTCATTAGGTTCTCGTTACCTGGTAGAAATACGAGAGTGGTCTACATATAAATAATTTTATTTTTTTATAGAGTTTCGTTATCCTACTTTAATAAAGGGTACCCAAAGGGTCAACAAATAAGTTGCGGACGGTGCGTAAAATTTTAATGGGGAAATAAGTAATTCTGAAAATATTGTAAAAAGGTGTTGTTGCTGCATTTATAGTATTTGCAACGATAAAAAAATTATATTATAAATTTAGTAATAAATTATTAGAATTTATGAATGCTAACCTGGACACAAATTTATAGATAGCTTTTAAAATTTTAATAACTCGTTTCATTATTATAATTATATTTATTAATTTAAGAAAACACCTGAAAATAATTATCACGAAGTTATGGTTATTATCATGAGTAATATTTCAATAAAACGATTGAAGTATGAACTTGCAGTACGGGCAATCTATAATATTACATAAGCATGTACAAATACATTGTACATATTTGTTGGATTAAATACTCAGTATGGAAGTCACAAGCAAATCAATTTCACTAAACACGTGTCTTGTTGTTTAGCAGAATCCTTATAAACAGTCTGTATTAATATAGCTTTAAACTCTGCCTGGTACTAAATTCCAAATTTGTTATACATTTTGGCAATATGGAATTGTTTACTATATATATTTGTAATTTGTAAATTGTATATTATTATAGACAATTTTTTCGTTTCTATTGTACTGTCGAAGTTATTATTCTTCTCTTTATTTTGGCGCCAGGACATCTTTTTGAATATTAATGTTACGTATAATTTTATACTTCCCTTCTAAAACAGACGTTAAATATGGCCATTTCATGTCGAATATTTAATTGAGCTTTCTAAAAAAATGTGTATATATATATATATATATATATATATATATATATATATATATATATATATATATATATATATATATATATATATATATATATATATATATATATATATATATATATATATGTATAGTGTGAATCTTCCGACGTAACAAATTTGTTAGTAGTGTTAGTACCGTAGAACTCAAAAGTTCGGCCCGACTGTCGAATGCTGCCTTCCTATTATACTTGTATATGCCTAGTAGCTGTTGCCACGTTCCAGAACAATATAAGAACTTCAGTCTCTTATCGTATAATATATAGAATGAAATCTTTGGTAACATTTTTTATATATTGTTGCTATACATATGTGTAAAATATCCATTATTTCATTTTTTATTCATATATAGATTAATTTATGTGCCAAGATTGCGATAATTGGACCGGATCTTTGATTGGATTGGACCTAATAATTTCAAAAACTATAGATAGTACAATAAGTTCATTACGTTGCTAGACAACAGTACCGAGCCCATGCCCACCCGCCAAACCTCAGCGCGCTCGCGTCACGTGGTAAGTAGTGATATGTGTACCTGTGTTTAAAATTAAAAATTATGTTAGTAGCATTGTATTTATCCATGTTTGATGATTATATTAGATCAGAATAGCAAATTTATCTGCACTTACAGAGACTATGAAATTTTTTACCTATTTTTGCACGTTTTTTAATACCTGCTTTCGTTCTGTGGATATGCCTAGTTGCCATCAATGGACCTTAATGGTGACGCCATTATTGGACCGGTCCAATCAAAGAAACTTAGCGAATTACTTATTTTCACTTAGCATCATTGTAAAAAATGTTTTACCTGGGTGAATTCCTGGGTTCCTATTGCAATAGTTACAAATACAAATTTTCAAGAGTACGATTACGTCTTTTTTTAAAATAATAATAAATAAAACATCTTATTGTACACAATACGCAATATTAAAAATGTAATATCAAACTTAATAAACAAAGATTTTTGTCTGCCGGGGAAAAAAAAAGGTAATATTATTTTGAAATGAAACTAGTTTGAAACTTGCCATAAAACCTAACAGAAAAGAAATACTGGATTAAATGAAGTGAATCGAATTTATGGCATATCAAACGCCATATTAAAAAGAAGATTGGACGGGAAATACCAAAAAGTTCTCGAAGAAGTTCAGATAGTGAGGTCAAAAGGAGATCTCCTTGGAAGCTTTAGAAACTGAATTAAGGGATCACATCGTTGAAATGGAGAATTCTTTTTTATGTATCAAAACGTGAGAGATTACCTTCAAATTATCTGAGAAAAATAACATTACACATCGTTTTAATAAAACCAAATAAGCTGCAGGGAAAAAATGGTATTATGCATTCATGAAGCCCAATCCAGTTCTTTCTACTTTTGAATAAAAAATAATACTTACTTTGTCTTTCTTTTGAGTCACCTTCATTGGACTGTTAATATAAATTTTTCTAAGTCCAATGATAGCAACTTATTGGTCCATTCAAGGCGACGGTGGTCCAAAGAAAGCATCTCGTCATTGTAAAGTTATTTTAGTATATTTCTAAAGCCTCTCAACTTTCATTGCCAATAATTTATATATCATTAATTTTCCCTTTTCGGTGAAATATCATGAAATATCATGAGTTATAAAATAATATAAATAAAATAAGCCTTTATTGCTGTAACTTAAATAACATGCATCGTTAAATTGTAAGTATGAGTATTGTAAATTATCTCAAGTTCTGTTAGTTGTATTATTAACTACTTTTCCTTTTACAGCTTGACCTTCGACAAAGGTCTCCTATAAAGCTTTCCATGTCGTTCTTTGTTTTGCAACACTTGTCCCCTGCGGGCCAGCAATTTCATGAGTTATGAAGTCATAAAGTTACGTGGTTCAATCATTGCAACCTTCCCCTATATACCGTTATTAATTGTCATCGCGCTTTCAGTCACACGCTGTTTCGCTAAGCTACGATGGCCTCATAAATGTAAATTATAGTAAACAAATCATATTGGACTGAATTCATTATTACTTTTAATGTATCACTATGTGACATATTCAGTGAGAATAAGTTACGATATTACCAAATAAATTCCATGTTGAGATCAAAATCTGGGTCTTTCACCAGTTTAAGAAAATTGTGAAAAATAACTAGAGCGTTTATTAATGCTCACTCGTTGCATTCACCGCATAATATGGCTCAGTTAATCTACCCGTAAACAAAAAATACAGTAGATAAATGTATTTTAAATGTTCATCCATTTCTTTTTATTTTATTACTAAATTTATAAAGGGACTTACACATACAAATATATTAAAAACTATAAGGCTTCAATGTTTATTTATTGTTTCTAACTTGTTGATAGAAGCTATCGAAATATTCGGTAATCTTATATGTTTTCTGTCAATCATAAAATTTCATATATGGAATGGTACTATGCGATTTTTATACAGATATTGCCGTCTCAACAATGCAGACACCTTTCATTCTGTTACGCCTTTCCACTTTCATTTCGTATCTTCCATCTCTACATAACATACTTTCCAGATATACTACTTCATTAACTTGTTCTATTAAGTTTCCATTCACAAAAATCTAGCATTCCGTCCTTTATTCATCTCTTTCAAATACTAGAACCTTTGTCTTACTTGTATTTAGGCTTAGACCATTATTTTCACACCCAGCTTGATGATGGAATAAGCACTGCATCATCTGAGTATAGCAAGCAATTTATCTTAAAGTCACCCACTTTCATTTCCATGTCACTTTGTTTCACTCTTTGGACACAGCATCCAAATACAAATTGAACAGCCAAGCTGACATGGCGTATCCCTGTTTAACACCTGATTGGAAACAAAACTAAGGCGACATGCCAGCTACTGCTCGCACACAGGATGAGTGATCTCTTTAAACAGACTTTACAGCCGGCATCAAGGGTCCGCTCACATTGCACCGAGGCAGTATCTCCCATAAATTATTTCTTACAATCCTGTCAAACGCCTTCTCCAAGTCCACAAAAGCACAGAAAACTTTTTGATTTACCGCCAAAAACTTCTCCGTGATCATGCGAAGGGAAAAGATCTGATCCATGCATCCTCTTCCAGGTTTAAATCGTCCTTGGGCCTCCCAGAACAACCTTTCAGATGCCTCTTGCATTCTTTTAGCTAGGTTTATTTAGTTACATTTTTGCATACACTTTACCACCTAACCTAATCAAACTGATAACCCTATAGCTTGAGCAGTCTATTTGTGAACCTTTACCTTTATACAAAGGCACGATGACTGCACCTTGCCAATCATCTGTGCCTCCCCCGATTTTCGGTACAAATTACATAAAACTAGAACAAATCTAAGATGCGAAGGCCCACCATATTTGACCATCTCAGTTGTAACTCCGTCTGCTGCCGCTGACTTACCACATTTCAGAATCCTATAGCACTCTCAACTTTTATTATATCGATTTCGCTATCTGTAACATCAAGACTTATTAAGATTTAAAAATCTATAACATGAAATGTATATGCAATAAAAAAATACTAATGATTGCATCAGACTGCAGGATCTTGAGGATCATATTCGTGTATGAAATAAAACCTGTCCTTATTAATAGAAATCTGAAATATAATTTACAGGGATGAATCTGACCAATTTTAGGAATTTTATGATATTTTTTTTATTTATATACAATACAATCTATTAATTTAAGAATGGATTTTTTTTCATTTTCATCGCTCTGGTAACAAGGCAAAGCGCAGCGTTGAGTTCCTCCATTGCTACGAAAGCTACGTAATGCTACGAAAGGTGAACATTGGGGAATCGAGTATCTTCACACTAGGTTCTCCCTACCTACGGTTCCTTCTGCGTACCCTGCAATGTGCGGGAAACAGCATGAAGATAATAATAATAATAAAAAAAAATTACATCTAACTCATTGATTTATACGTCTTGTACGTCGTTATTAGCTTGCACAAAGAAATATTTACGACAGCGCACCCTGGTAAGTTGATACCGCAACTCAAAACCCATCACTGAAAATCGTATTAGAAACGGATCAGTTGGTTTTGGAAGAAAATGGTTACATTGTTTTGCACACACAAGCAACCTCTCATCCCAAACGCACATCACAACAACCGGGAAAAATATCGTGAGTAATGTCACATCGTAAGTGTTGTCCTTAGAAGATTTTAATTGATTCGTATCGAGCGGAGACAGGCAAGCAAAACGAGCACGAGGTGAAGTCTCTTAGTTAATAACTTAAAAGATATTTGCTCGTAATTTACTTAAATGTATTTTAAGATATCCAATATCCAATACCTGCGAGATAATTGAAGTGAAAAATAAAGTCGTTTTAAAAATCTATCTATATTAGCTACTTGATTCAATTTATTCAATAAGGCTCATTTCTTACTTTCTTATTTAAATAGTGATTTGTGTTATATTATCAACATTTATTTTTAACAATTGGGATGACATTAATTATCTAGAGACTGTCGTGACGTAGCGGGACAGCATCTGACTGTAACATACAACACGATGGTTGTAGGTACTACTAGATCGAGAAAATGAAATAATTTATTCTCCCGAGTGGGATACATACCACAACCAAACGTAGCGTTAGACACTGTGCCGCTGCGCCACGACGGCATTATGGATTGGCTTATAATATTTTTACAGACGATAAAGTAGAAATGTTAAAAATTTTGACTCATATAGAATTAAATAAACAATGGATACTCATCAAATATGATTTTACAATCGTATATTTAACGTAGTAGAATATTTGCTAAATTTGTTATCAGACCCTTCTCGTTTAAGTGCTTAACTAAATTACTCTCATTTAAAGGGATGTTTCATATCGTAGAACGGCCAGACAAGTTATTACTTCTACATATGTATCTGCAATTAACTATATCCAATTTATTTTAGTGACTAAAAATTTTTTAAGCATTCTATTTTTTAAAACTCTTTTATCCAACTGTATTTTGAGTATGAATAAGAAGTTACTGTGAAATAAATCTATGGGAGTAACTCAAATTATTGGAAATATTACGTAACTATTATTTGTGATATTGCAATTATTACTGCTTTTGCTGCTGAATTATTGATTGCTAATTATGACGTTGTAAATGTAGAGATATACATAAGATTATTTGGAACCCTAGAAAAGCTGGTAAAATAAGATAAGAAAAAAGATTTGTAAGGGAAGTTACTATTTTATATTTAAATGTAGAGACAAATTTAACATTAAGTTTCATTTTAATTTTCAGTTTTTAACTAATAACTAAAGTTTCGTGATATATATTTAAATATTACTATTTAACATCTATTATTGTCGGAGTCTCATACATATGTATACAAAAAAACACATACAACCACTCGAGAAGCATTCTATTTACCAGGGCATCTTAAAGGCACCACCAGACAGATCATTCCAAGATGAAAATCATCACCCAAGTGATATCTTCTAATACCTGCTATGGAGGCAATATTTTCATTCACGGCGCATTCAGTGGGGCATCCCGAAAGCGACTTCTTTTCAATAAGAAAACTGGCTGTGGAGAGAGCTACTACTACAGAGTGGACGTGATACTAGATTCAAGTTAACATCTTTCAGGGACGTTTTCAGGCAATAATGAATGTTTCAGAAAGTTTGGATCGCAGAACACATCATACACGCTCACTATATATAATGCTCCTTGGAAAAGATGGCTAGACTGAGATGGGTTACATAATGTAGATATTGTAAAATCAGTATGAGTAAAGGAAAGTTGTATATAACACCATATTGCTTTATAAATCAGCAACTCCAGCATTTTATGGGGCTACAGCTTATATTTTGTCAAAGAAGTTTTAAGAACATATTTCTTATGTAGACTAGACTAGACTACAACTAGCTAAACTACCCATATATATTAATATTTTGTTCGAGTAGCTGCAATCATTGTATTATGCTCTGTTTAATCAAAGAAGAAGAACTGTACGAATTCGCCTATCCGCTACTTATAGAATTTCGCTTTGTGGAAATAAGATCATACCGACGGTCAGGCAACTTACTAAGCTAATGCTAAGAAATTAATAAAGAAATAAACAGGTCACTGTTTATCTCTTTTACGGGAGTGGTCAAAACTGCTTCTAAAGTAATGATTTGGAGATGTCTCGAGGCTTCTTCAAAATATTATTATGAAGAGGTGAATAAATCTCATAGTCATACAGCTTTAGTAGGCTCTCTATATATGAATTTAAAAACTGTATGATTATTTATGTTTTAATATCTATGTACATTTTATTGTGAGAAATAAAACGCTAATCATTTGAATGTGATGTTATTATTAAAACATTATCGTCAATTTATGAAGTGGAATTATGTTATTAAGGAAAAACAATAAATGTTTTTAAGATATTTTAAAATAATTTTCAAATTATCTCTCGTAGCTGGATTCCTGAAAGGAAACATTTTGAAATAATTTTCGTTTCAGGAAGCCAGCCTCAAGAGATTATTAAGTTTCGATCTCAATGTTGTACTGTTAGGACTTTTTGAGGCGGTAATGTGGTGTATAATTTTCTTTAGTCTCAAAAGAGGACGCTCCTCCTGGCACTCATTTAAAAGGGGCTACGAATTAATTTCATCTGACATTGAAGTTTTACGGAATGAATATGTTACCGCGTAATGAGACGCTTCATATACTTATTTTGGTGTGTAAATGAGCTACGTAGAAAATTACAAATGCATGAAATAAAAGAAAGATACTGTACAAATCACAGTATGAATATTATTCATTTAAAGATTAAACCAAAATACATTAATTTATTATTGCAAAACATATAGTTAGACAATATACAATAATTTATCTTATAAAGAAAAAAGTTTATTTAATTCATCTTTTAATACTGTCAAGTAGAAAAACACTTGAGTAAGCAGAACAAAATTAAGTCAAGTGGGTCACGGTCTTACTTATGGAATACCTGAATATTTTTCAACTAGTCTAATGAGAATGTTGGCATAGCAAGATTTGTTATAGCATAATTAAAAAGAAATTATGAAAATTTACTTATTTTAAAATTACACATCTTAAAACTGATACTTAACGAAACTTTTTTTAAAATGTACTTACTCTGCAATATTTTCATAGTAATAATAACTGATATTCCTGACTAGGTCGGGTCCGGTAGACCGAAATAGGTGCGAATATCTTAAAGGAAAAATATGTCTTATTTTAAATATTTGGAAGGAACAAATGATTTTTTATCTAGGCATTTCGTAATCTTAATATAGAACACATTGCATTCACCAAAAGGTTCTAGGCAGGCACAGTGAATTATATAGTTTTCAAACGAATTGTACTTTTTACTTGTGGCACAGTCCTTTTAACGGTTATACTGAAACTCTTCAATGAGAAGCTGTTGTTTATTCAAATTACGCGATGTTCAGAAACAACTTTGTCTCAACTTTTAGCATAAACAACGTCCTAATAACTGCTTTATATAACTAATTATATTCATTGGAATAACAACTTAGCAATCTCAACCTATAAAGTAAGTTCGTCCATACCTAAGAGGACTTCAATGGCTGTAGTTTTGGCACTTTACCAAGTCCTTAGTTCTATGATCGAAGCTGCATATAATTGATATTAAGCTACTGTACCTTAGGAACTAATATAACATCTTAATGCTCGTCAGCTTGCCTTTACTATGTTGATACATGATATATATGTATATATATATATATATATATATATATATATATATATATATATATATATATATATATATATATATATATATATATATATATATAGGTGTACGTATAAGACGACGTTTCACGAACTACATTTTACCTGAGCTAGAATTAATCATCTTATGTATAAAAGGTAATGAGAAAAATATTCCACTTTACTTGTTTTCTCATTTTATAGGAAAATGTTATGCAGTTGACGCGAGTAATATTCTTTGCGCTTATCTAATATTTCCACGAGACGTCAATAGTGTCTTGGAAGCAATCAAACAGCGGGATATGAATGCAAAACAGTGCTGTGGGCTCACTAGCATCACATCGCTTCATTGCACACTGTTTGCACCCCAATTCTTCGTATGAAGAAACTTTAAAATATCTTTCACCTTCTGTGTCGTAGGATATCTGGATAAAATTAATTATACATCCGAATATCCCCGTAGGAGAATGTGGAATTAACAGTCGCAATTAACTTCATCGTTATATCCCCAACAATAAGTTGCATATTACAGAGTAGGTAGAGAGATCTCAGTGTGAAGACACTCCTGTTTCAATTTTCCCCCTGAATTTAACTATTTACGTGTGAAGTGGTGCAATTTAACGCCACACTTTGTCTTACCAGAGCGGACAAATAATACTAACTCATTCCACCGAAAGGGGAAGGGGAGTTGACTATCGTGCTTATAGCCAGACGCTGTCCCATATCGATTACTTCGAGAGCTAATATTTTATAAATTTCAATAACAACGTCCTAAAGGGCACTTATGGTTCGATTATATCTCATACTTGATAGACGTCTGTCTGGGAAGGCGCCCTTCAATTTCCTTGTTCTGCTTTTACCTTCGACTAGTGTAATTTAAGCTATAATCATACTTTCTAACAAAAAATATAAATTATGAAATATAATTTCTCAGAAAGTTTTATTTTAGAAAGACTATTTTATTGATTCATACATTATTAAAAAAATATTTATCCCATTGTACAGAAAATTGTTCGGTTTATTTTCATTTTTATCAGTTTAATAAAGATTTACACAATATATTTCATTCTATAGTATTAAAAATTGAACATATACATGTAATAATTCTATTTTCTACTATTAAATGACTTACACACTACATGTTAATAACTATACAGGGACAAGTTAAACGACGTGTAATCACGTCATTTTTATAGTAACATCAATAAAATATATTTGTCCTGATTACTGACTAATGACATGTTATGGATATTTAATATTTTATTGAGTATTCAATAATGCTACTATAGCACAATATTTGGAAAATATCGTTGTGGATCTAAAATTTTATATAACCCCTTGAGTCGTTAAACTAAATGAATTTACAAACTTTAAGGATAAATTTTCTCGCTGATTAAGAAGCAACAAACATTTGGCATGTCAAGGTAACGTATCGCTGAACTTTAACCGGCAATTAGGAGCAAGTTCCTGAGTCGTTAACTTTACAAATCGGTTATAAACTTGGATGCTCGCCAGAACCCCTAGAATTGCAGACCGCATCCGAGGACCGGCAGATTTAAATTTGCGTTTAAAGAAGGCTTGTAACATATATATATATATATATATATATATATATATATATATATATATATATATATATATATATATATATATATATATATATATATATATATATATATATATATTTTATGAGTAAATATGTTTTATTATTACATTTAAAGTACTGATGTTTAGTCTTGTTTTGTATGTATGTATAATAACAAATATAATAAGAGTGATGGCTCTCGTTATTAATCTATATACTACCTATATAATAAAAAATGTATAGGTACATTTACTAATAAGCTTTAAAACTCATCTAAGTCACAGTTCTTTCTATTTATTATAATAATACTTATAGTTGAACATAATAAATACAAACGACTATATATAGTTCTAATAAGTTCTGTCGTACTTTAAATAGGTAGGTAATTATGTCTTCTGACTAGTGAGTAATTGGGTTTTTTGGTTTTTTATCTGCTCTATAATATAAAAGGAGTCTGTTTTTCCGTTCATTCATCAAGAAAATTTTCTTGTGATATTTCAAGTGAAAAACATGGCAATAGATAAAAAGCATTTAAGACACTGCATCGCAACGGTTGCATGTAAAAATTTATGTGCGGTATTTCGAAAAGCTATTGTAATATGTATATTTGAGCCTCCAAGAAATGACCGATAATGATGTTTTGCGATCTATGTTAGAAAATAATCCACATTTAACAAGTCGAGAAATGGTAGAAAAGTTTGGCATTCATCATGCAAGATATATATATATATATATATATATATATATATATATATATATATATATATATATATATATATATATATATATATATATATATATATATATATATATATATATATATATATATATATATATATATATACTCTCATAGTCATAATATTAATCTTTCATAGCAATTAAATTATTCAGGACCGTTGTTGTGAGCGGAGTGTGTCTCACATGTCCCACATAAAATGGTAATCGTTAAACTAAATTTATAACTAGTTAGAACTGTGAACGAGTTATAAAAAGTGAACTGAATAATATAGTATTCTTTATTGTAATCAAAATATGTTGAAGTATAAATATATAGTTAGCTGCCGATGTAACATTTATGGAAGGATGTCCATATTAATCTTTCATAAATGTTACTAACGTCCATTAATGAATAGATGAATGAATTAGAATATAGATTAACCATAAAATAAGACAAATACAAAATTCACAATATCTTATAATTGAATTTGGAGAAAATGTATGTTTATTTTATATAGGTGTTTCTTTGGTTTTGTTGGATAGAATGCGGAGACAGAATTCTCTCAGCACGTAATATTTTTAAAAGAGCGAAAATCTTATGATGAAGTTACTGAATTGCACAAATATAGATAACAGGACTTATATATAGTCACTTGTCAACAACAAACGGCAAAATGTGGGGTGCGGCAAAACATTTTTTACCTGAATACCACATTGGGTACTTTATACAGAAGATTATTAATATTAATTTTATAATGATGTTATCTTTTATTTTGCTATTACTGTACATCTTCAAATATATTCCGTATAAAACCATCACATAATTTTACACCCTACGTAAAACTTCACAAAATACATTACTTTATTATGAGATCTGATCCCTCGACGTCTGGTGAAATTAATTCAAGGTACCTTTTACAAAATGTCACTAGGCGGCCTCCGATGTGAGGAAAATTTATATGTCACATTATCTATTCTAAAAGGTCTCCCAGCGACAAAATAAAATGAAAAGATCGACAGCGACAAAAATATAAATGTGTCTTGTTTTTCGCAGCGTCGCACAGGTGATATATAATAACTCGGTGAAATACAATAAAAGCTTGAGCGGAATAGCTAATGCAAATATCCCGCTGTACAAGTTGAACGAGAACACTTTCGTGATTGATGTTTCATATTTCAATGCGAAAACAAATACATAGATCTTGTTTTATGAAATTTCACAATATACTGTAAAGATTTTTGAGCAATACTGCTATTTTTATTATAATTAATGATGGATGTATACTTTTTTACAAGATTACATCATATCTACATGGTATAATGCTGTAAAAAGTATACATACATCATCAGGCCTCCATCCAGGTATTCATCCATCAGCATCTCGTCTCCAATTCGTAAAATTTGTTAAGGCAAAGCTAAGGAGCCCAAAGATCATGGGCTTGGCATAGATGGGCTTACTAGTAAGCATTTCAAGGTTCAGTCAGCAATCTTTCAGTTTCAATTATTAACGGAAGGTAATGTCTTTTTCAGTATATGTATATCTATAAAGTTTTAAGGGTTCCTTGGGAAGATTTAATTGGGTAAAGAATAGGTCCCGACTGTTTACAAAATAAATAATAATTCATTATTACTCGTCACAATCACTTTTACTTTTTTATAATTATGGAATCCTAAATAAGTACATGTTAAAAATATGATAGATCGTAAGAGATGTTGAAAGGAACCCATTTTTGAAGTTTGGCTAATGATGACAGAACAGAGACACAGAAGACACAAGAAGACACAACTCTTCAATAAGTCTACAAACGTGGTGGAAAAATATCTTAAAATATAGTAGGGACGTATAAAAGCCTAGTTGCGTACTATTAGATTGGATTATTCACGTAAGGTGATGATTGAAGGTCCAATTCTTCCTCTTAAAATTCTCGCTTACCCATTATCAATTTGTATACCAAAGATTAGTAAAGAAACATTTTATATAATATTTGTATAAAAAATATAAAATGATTACTTGCGGTACTTAAACTAAGATAATCAATAATTTTTATTTTTACCCGACTTTAAAACGGAGGATGCTTACACAATTACTCCCCCAAGTCCGAATGCATTTTAATTATACATTTATGTATAGTATGACTTTTATGTCATGTTTTAGAGATGGTGTCATTAAATATAATATATATAGGATGTTTTGGTTTGAGCACATTGTACTTTTTAGTTGTTGTTTAAATTTGTTCTTCATCATTGCTCTTCTTGCTTGCATGTTTGTCCTTTCCGAATATTATAAGACCTGTTTCAACTAATTACAATTTTATACAGAACAGAAATTCAAATCTCATATGCCAGCTAAGGTAAGAAGTTAATAGATTACTACTGGATACACCGAACAAAAGCAAATAAAATAATATCTAAATTGGCACCGACTCTAAGAATAACATATTAAACACTTTAAATATTGTTATATTTTTTTATATTTATTATTATAAGTATTTATTTGCTGGCGACTTTTCCGCTTAAGTACACTGCAATGCGCTCGATTCGAAATTTGTGATTATTATATGAGGAAGTCATCGTGACTTTCTATGAAATTTCAAATACATCTTCAATATACTCAGATTAACTCTAATTTACTTTTCAAATTACGCAATTTATTCATGAAAATCGTATAATTAATTCATGTTTGAAACATATACATATAAATTAAAATTATCATGTTATCTGTAATATTTCTACAAGTAGACTCTTTACTAGTTTCTCACATCACAACGTAAGTTAAACACTATATCCACTTCTCACAATTGGAATATATATTCCAAATAATTCCAACGTCATTTATTTTTTACCTTTTATGTACACCACCATATTTTTTTTTCGCTGCCAATGCTGTAAGTAGTATTTTTAATTACACTAACAAAGTACTAATTGAACTTTTTTGTTTTAAATAATGGTTAAATTAAATAGAAAGACAAAGAAAATTAAAGAAAGACAAAGAAAATTAAACAGAAAATCAAAATGTGTCTGTTTTTTACTACTTCTACGGAATTGCACTGAACGCCATGATTATCCTGAGGATAGTATTTATCCTATATGTTGCTTTAGCATTTGAGTTTTACTGTATCAAAACTCACTTATTCAGTAAAGAACCCTATTCAGTAAAAAAAGCAATTTTACTATAAAGAGCTTTAAATTTTTTTAAATGTAATCCGAATAACTCTAAACTATTGCCGTACAAAATAATCAGATAGACAATATACAGACATATATATTAACCGACAAAATTAATATGTTTCACACTTTTTCATATACAGTATTGACTTTTCTATCCTTTTATTATATATTTAAATGGTTTTGTAATTTAGGTATTACATATCATTAATTTTGATGTTTATACCTATTCTATAACGTTACATTCTTTTTATTTATGTAATGTAGATTCTACAGAATATAATTATTCTATAGGACGCAGCGGTTGAAATATACCGATGACTATTAAATGTTACTCTTATCACGATTTTAATACCTAAGTTTATCGATTTGAATAGTTTGAATTTAATTTGATTTAATTTATTTTTCATAAACAGTCTAAATAATTATATAATTAATTTGGATAAGGATTAAATCGGCTTAGTATAAAGATATCAATATACATATATCATATACACTAAAATGAAATTTTGGCTTAAAGTAAATGCAAACATATCTAATTGGATAAAAATTTATTGCTTAAAATAATTTGCTAAACAACCTTTAATTTTTTGTAAAATATAAAAAAAAGTCTTAGCAACATGTTTTATTATTATTATTATTATTAACTCAGCCCATTTTTATCCACTGCTGGACATAGGCCAGGGTGCGGCAAAGATCCCGGTCCTTCGCCTTCCGCATCCAGTCAGAGCCGTCCACCTTTTTTAAGTCGTCGGTCCAAAGAGCTGGAGGGCGCCCTACACTCCGTTTGCCAATTCGCGGTCTCCACTCTAGAACTTGTCTGCTCCAACGGACATTGTTTCTTCGACAGACGTGTCCAGCTGTTTTTTTATTATAACTCCATATCTAGAGGATTTATGTCTGGATTGAATAACCTCTCTTTTGTTGAGGCTCCCTAGGCTTCGTGTAAAAGTATTATAATAGCCGTTATCCACATCCATATTATTTATATGAATAAGAACTATATTGTATTGCTTAAAACAGTTTTGTTAATATCCATTTTATTTTTAGTAATTTGTAAAAAAGGATACTGAGATGCTAACAACATAATAAGTTGTTAAAAGCATATAAGAATATCGACATGAGGCGTGGGTCCAAACCCCGCTACGTACAAATTTTTATAACATTTTATATGTTTTCTTTAATTCATTTTTCTATCCTTAGTGTGGATTATCATTTTAAAAATAATAAAAATACAAAAAAGTTTACTGTGTGTTATTCTTAAATGGAAGTTGGGAAAGGTTAACGCAAGTGAAATTGCTGGCGGCAGCTAGTACCACATAAATGACACATCCCAGATATAGAAACGTAATTTTAGTTCATATCATATATACACAGCAGTGAGCTTATGCATATACATAAGCTCACTGCTGTGTATTGTTTATATCGCGGCTTAATTTATTTACTAACATGTTATGTGACAGTGCCATATGACGCTTCGCAGCCATTATATTTGATGTTTACTCTATATTATGCGCTAATATTTAAAGCGTGTGCTTGAATGTAGATATATATTGTAGGCTTATTATAGGCATCATATGTGGTAGTTATGGTAAGGTAGCGATAATCCTTTCTACAACAATAATTTTATAATGGAATTAAAAATAAATATCAGTCAAAAGAAATCACATTAAGAATATAATTCTATAATTGTGAGTTCCTACCACTGCAATGGGATCCTATAATAAGAAGTAGCGTGATGTTGAGTTCCGTCGACATGCAATGTATCTAGGATCGCTCGGGTCGATATACGGATAATGTTCTTTTTCAATATTTTTTTTTCCATTATCCCTTAAGGAGGTTTGGCATTGCTACTTATGAATAGTATTTTTATTGATGATAACAAAAAATATCTTTGCATTTGGGCATCATATTATTTTATTGTTAATTTTTACTTTATATATGATTATCATAAAATATGAAAAGGTGTGTGTGTGTATGCGTGGTTTACCGATCACACCACGTGACGTCACGATTATATATATATGATAAACATTATATTTTAGTATGGTTGTTATTATATTTATTAGTTATTATTTAAGTTACATATATATATATATATATATATATATATATATATATATATATATATATATATATATATATATATATATATATATATATATATATATATATATATATATATATATATATATATATATATATATATAATTCAAATTATGCTACATTTGTTTAAAATTATGGATGTTAAAAACATTCCAAGAGTTATCAAATTGATTGAATAAAGTTGTTATTTGCTGTAGATTAATTAATTACGTTGGGTTGAACGTTATTACGCCTGTTTGTAATTTTTGTTTTTTCATTAAAATCCATTTAAGGTGTGTGGTATAAGTGGTATGTTACGAGTCTTATCCGCTGCTACTTTAGTTATTAGATCTAGTACCTTAATCAGCAAAATACAAGTGACATAAGAATCTACTTCAATATTCTACAAATAAACTGAAGAAATTATAATGGGTATGGAAAGCATCGAATGATAGCCCAGGGTGCAACACTGCTAGCGACTGGACAATCGATCCACTGCAGATATTGTTTGCCGAAGATTAATTCAACGACGACGGGCACCTGACGGTGTGCGCCGTCCGCTTGAATAGAGCGTAAATGTGCATTTTACACTACAGTGAACTCCATTTACTATTTAAATTTTTAAAATACATGTATAGACTTATAGTAAAGTATATTACTTTTCTTTCACCTAGCAAGAAAACGTTAATACTTTGTTTTTATTATTGTGGGCTATAAGAACTCCTTAGTTGACTAATAATCCTAGTAATGTCCCTTACGCATTTATCTTAATTGAATTAGTTTGGATTATATTTATAGCATGGCAATTGAAAGTTTTACTATGTTTTATATACATAAATAGTATGAAATTATGTTACCTAATTTATAAAAATAAAATATTATTTTATGTAATACAATTTTAGGTATAGGTATGATAACGTATTTTTATACATAACTTAATAGTAACTTCTTTATTTGTAATAATGTAAGTCGTAAGGAATTAAGTTTTCGTCATAATTCTTTAGTGTCTCTCCTAAACAATACAAAGCTTAATGGCTATTTTCGAGGCGAATTGTGTTATCTAGAAATAACGATTACTGGAGTATCGCCAGAGGCAAATCCCGTAAAATATTATATTTTACTACCCAAATGTGCGAGAAGTGCTTTATATGAACATTTACGTATTCAATTTTTTAAGTAATAATATATATTTAACTACGATATACGTAGATAATGGAGTGCTAGCTTAGATAAGGTGTTTTTAGGGTTCCGTATCTCCGTACCTCCGTATGTATGTAGGTGTGTTTGCCGCCTGTCAATACCATATTCCTTAAGATCCCATGAAGGTATCAAGCTGAAATAGAGCAAAGAAAATATCAAACTTCTAAGTTGACCCAATCGAGATTCGAGCGATTATACTTTACTTTTACCGCAATTTGTATAAAAAACGCCAAGTAATCAAAATCTGAAGGGTACTTCCCGTTGATAGAATTGTAGAATTTGACAAAGTATTAGATAAAAATGGACGAAATATCCAATAATAAAAAATTTATAAGTATTATAAATAAAAAACTTATATTTTTAATTTCATGAAAATGAGTGTAAATGCATACAAACTTAAGGTTCTCAACTTTTATAACTTTTATTTTTTAAGAGGTATACTAATTATTTTGATAATTATTATACAAGTATAAGTAACATAACTATACTTATACTAATCTCATAATGAGCGTTTTTGTCATTGTGCTGTTTATTCCTAGTAGCCAGAACCGAGTAGCAGTATTATTTAACAACACAACTTTTTCAGGAAAAAGTTTATTTTTATTGAACTTGTATTACACGATTATTTATTTAATAAACTGATTTTATTTAATAAATTGCGTTCGTTTTCCTATATATATTTACAATGCACTTAAAGTGATTTCTAATATAAATATCGACCTTGTGCGAGTTTCTTTCGCGCACTGAGGGTTCCGTACCAAGTTTATGATTGTAGGGCAACGTAAAATAGAAAATTAAAAAGTTAAAAATTAAATAAAAATTAAGAAAAAAATTAATTAAATTAAATATAAAGTTAAAAAAGTAAAAATTATAAAAATAGAAAAACTGAAAATAAGTCCAATTATATATATATATATATATATATATATATATATATATATATATATATATATATATATATATATATATATATAAATATATATATATATATATATATATATATATATATATATATATATATATATATATATATATATATATATATACATATAAATATATATAAACGAAGCATATACGCTTGTTTGTCTATATTTATTTCAGTTTGCCGACTCCACGCGAATGGTATTGATAGACAGACAGGCGGATAGACAACAATGTGATGCTATAGGGTTCCGTTTTTTTCTTTCAAGGAATGGAATCCTAAAAATACGCGATATATTGATATAAATATCGTTTGGCCTTAAATTAACTTTGAGTACTACTATCTAAGATCAGTTCAAAAGTTTTTGTTTCTCAATAAAATATCATATAACATATTTATTTGTTTTTACTTATCTAATTAAAATATGTGTGTTTTCCTTTGAGGGGTTTTTAATGTAGGGACAACGTTTATTGTAGGAACACTATATTATATAATTACATAATCTCGAAGATATTTTTATTTATATTTGTGAGAATATTTTCCATGTATCGTATTTTCATGTTATACCAATAGTTATTAGAGCCCACGAGAAGAAACTACATTTTCAGACAGTTTTTTAATACCTTTTGTACATTTATCACCACTCTTTAAGCTAATAAATTAAATTCTCAATTTAAATTTCAGAATTGGTTCATGAATTCTTGACCCGTGCAAAGCAAAGTGCGTATATTTATATATTTGTTATTGTAGTTATTCTACAAGATATCTTTATACTTATACACTGATTAAGCTGTGAGATACATGAGATAATATTAACACATTATTCGCTTACTTTAGTTATTTACATTATTCTCGAAAGTGCGCCAATGGTGGCCCCACTTTTAAAGAGACATCTTCTAATGAATTCATTTAAGTTATGTAAAAACCAATAATAATCTAGAAAGAATGCACAACATATCATATGTATTTAATTGAATAAAGAACAGTACTGTTTCATTTAATATAATTTCGTAAATCGCTTATTTTTATAGTGATATACAATTACAGTACAATTCCGTACTAGTCAGTGTCTGAAATATAAACGCATAAAAACATATTTTTTACTACATCACACAAAAAAATTCTAAGTTTGAGGTACTTTATACTCGAATAACTCTATCTATGAGTAAAAACGTCATTAAAATTAGTTCCGTTGCTTAAAAGTTTATTTGCACTATGAAGCGACTTCAATACAAACTTTAATCTTCTATTTCAACACTTCGACCCCTTTTTTTTAAATAGAGGCTATGTCATTTCTCAAGGTCAACTCTATTTCTGTAACAAATTTTATTTAGGTAGCTTAGACGTAGCAGACAGACAAATACAGACCGTCAGACAGAGTTACTCTTGCATTTACAAAATTAGTATGTATGTATATTAACGTGCACTGTAGATATTCGTATTGAGCATTAATTTTCGTAGATAGCTATAAAACTATGTACAGAGTTAGTCTCACAGGAAGATCTTTATTCATATACTGACGAATTTTAGCCTGAAATATAAGCTGAATTCATAAATATTATTTTTTATTCCAAATACAATAGATGGTAGCTTTTATTTTTAAAATTTTGAAACGAAGAAATAGAATCAAATGATAAGTTACTCTGTTCGAAAGTAACGATTCATTTTATATATAATGAATGATGGGTTGTGGACCTACCGGGACACATACTGTGCCTGCTTTTAAATGGCGAAGAGTAACTGTAGTAATCTATACTAGATACGTAAAGTCTATACTACGTTTATTATACGACGTATTGTTTAAGACTAGACTCTTTGTGCCTAGCGTGCTAAGTGTGGCCGTGCAGCTAGAAAAAGCTTGTGGTTACAGTATTTAGATATACGAAAACTGTGCTGTCACTGCCCCAGAACCTTTTAACCATAGGACGATTTTTATAAGAAGATTTTCTTAAATTTAAAATATTGATTGGTGTTCAAAATTAATTTTATGTGTCCGACCCATCCAAGGTCTTTTTTATTCTTTATGCTTTATTAATAGCTTATTAAGCTAATAATAATATAAAAATCATGAAGTACTCCCGCACCGAGACTTCGAGAGCGAGTTAAGTACCAGTTATGAAAGGTCTTATAAATTTGCTAGCATATGCATTGATTTTGTATGTAATAAACTAAAAATTAAAGTCTTCGTCTAATTTCGTAATTCTTGGGTATCCTGTAAGATTTAATATTGCTGGAAAGATGTATGTGGTATAAACGGATCATACATGGCGGTATAATTTGATTGCGTCTATTTAGATGTTTGATTTTTTTCTATACTCCACGTTACTGAAATTTTAATATTGGGTTTTTAATGTAGGTTCGATACCTGCGCGTTCTTGTGAAAGACAGACGGACTGACAGAGATGCTGATAGACAACAAAGGTTCTTACGGAAAATAATTCCCTAATATTTTATTTTTTGATTATTTATCAAAAATAAATTCAGACGCAAAATGTTCTTAGCAGACTAAATGTGATTAAGGAGTAAGGGAAGCGGTAAAAGGGCAATCAATGCTGCGGAACGATTTGCCTTGAACGAATTGGGGGATATGTGACGACTTTAGGAAAACCTCATTCAAATTTAGCTCTTTAAAAATAAATGAACCGTTTATATCATATTGACAACATAAGCTCATAACAAAGTGATATTAACTTTGCTTCATTACCAATTTATTTTCGCTCACGTACATAAAATAATATTTGTATAATTTTTTGGATGATAATTGACCGGAAATTAAACTTCCGTTGTTTCATTTTACATAAATTGACCGAAAAATCTTAAGTAACAATCAAACTAGACCACCATTTCATATCAATAACAATTGTATCAACTGTAGCGTTCCTTTATTATATTTTTTACTATATTATTTATTATATTATTTAGGATTTGGTGCTGTAATTCCAATTATAATAAAAATCAATATAATCTCTTTTTATTTTGTACGTTGAACTATGAGGCCAAAGCTTGTCGAGTTGGTATCAATGACTGCTTTTCCTATGCTTTGTAGAGTAGATTCGCATTCTATGGTTATTTCATTCGAATTTCCACTACACTAATAACTTGAATTATTGCGCTCTATTCAATAGGCTTAGATTAGATTCTATTCAGAAAACTGATTATGATTATATATGATATGAAGATACATATCATACCTTTATATTTCGAATCCATAAACATATTTATATTTATGTATGTAGATCAACCAGCGCTGTTGAAATCGGTTTACGCTCGCTATCGGCGTAATCCCGCTGTCATTGCATGACGGCGACATTGCCGCCGACTGCTGTCAGTACGAAAGATATTTATTGCTATGAAAAACCAAATTGAGATGAATGCTACACCATCAAGTGATTTAGAATCTACGATATTTGTTTTATGTCTAAAGAGAGTGATTTACATTTATATAAGTTTAACTGATTATTGTTACACTAGTGACCCGCCCGCGGCTTCGACCGCTTGAACTACACGATTTTTAATTCACGCCTCCTTATATGGACATTTTAAACCTTACCTTAGTTTGCACATTGTTATTTCCATAAGGGCTTTTTGATTATTTTAAATTGTAAAAAAATATCGGTCAAGTGCGAGTAGTACTCGTGCACCGAGAGTTCCGTGCCAATTTCATGATTGTATGGTTTTCACTGAAGTAAATACAACTCATAAAAATTTACAATATATAATTTCTACGTCGCTTTAATCACACGCACAAAAAATAATGATGTTACTAAAAAATGTTTATGATTTCTTTTAGCAATATCGCGTAGCGGTTTATACATAGCTGCCGCACCAACCAGCCTTCTTATCGTATTTTCACATCTCAATATTCAATGTACAGACAATTTTTTTACTGTTTTATTATAGTATATAGACTTATAAGAGTATAATTCTAATGATAATAAAACTCTTAAAGGAAATAAATAATATTCCTAGGTTCAATTGCAAGGGTTCAATTGCAATAGTCGAACTATTTTTAGGCAACAACTTGGCAATTAACAATAGGAAAATACAAAATCTTTTGATTCTCGATTGAAAAATCATTTCGTTTTTCATTTTTCTTGAATGATTGATAGGTGTAGATTAGAAGGTTTAGCCATTGAACGTTCTGTTTCTATTATTAATATTAATTATACCTACATAAACCTACTCAGAAATGTAATCCAAGAACAATTTTTATGTTCAATATTTTCAAAACATATTTTGGTTAAGTTTCTACATTCATCCTTTTAAAATTCAAATAAAAACTGAAGTAAGCTGAACTTACAAGTATGTTCTTCTTTAAGCATGGAAAATAAAGATATATTCTAAAATATATAACGTTTTTTCCGTATTATTCAGAATAAAATTACCGGAGGACCGTCGTGGCGCATAAAATAGCGTCTGCCGAGACGAGAACGAGACGGTTTGTGGGTTCGATTCCCACTCGGGGAGAATAAATTATTTTCATTTTCTTTGCTCTGGCAACAAGGCAAAGCGCGGCGTTGATTTCCGCCACTCAACACGCAATGCCTCAATGGCGGATAGTGGGGAACGGAGTGTCTTAACACAAGGTTCCTTCGACCGAAGGTTCCCTCTGCCTACATTGGTATGTGCGGGATACAGCGTGAAGCTAAGTAAATAAATATAAATAAAATTATTAGAATTATGAGATCGAACAATAGTGTTGTATTCTATACTAATATAATATTATAAAGAGGAACGATTTGTTTGTTTGCTTGACAGCGATAGGCTCCGAATCTACAAGACCGATTTGAATAATTCTTTCACCATTACAGTTCTTCATTATCAGTGACGGACATAGGTGATACATTATTTATAAAAACTTTAGGGATCTGGATTAAAACTTAAATAATTGTTAAAATAATAGACAAGGAAACGGTGTGCGCTGTAAAAATAGTTAGAGCTACGTAAAAATTATATATGACAGAACAGTTCCTCTTTAAAAGTTATAAATAAAAGTTCGTAAGAGTGTTCATCTGTGTCCTAAGAATAACCCACGGTAATGGTTTCTCTGTGCTACTAAAAGACTAACCGCCTTACGTATGATTTTAAGTACTGTCTCATCTCCATGAGGATTAACCACGAGTACCATACACTCTACCTGCAAGTGCTTAGTTGTTTTTACTGCCTCCTTACAGATCTAGCAAGATTTTTCAGTGGCTTTACCCCATCTTACCAAAATACTTATATAATATAAAATTTATATAATATTATTTATCTTTTTAAATTTATAATTTACTTTACATAGCTTATAGTAATAAAACTCTGTATATAAATCGAAAGTCACAGATTCAATTTATTTAGTTTAGTTACATTACCAACCAACCACTTGATTAAAGATGAAGAAATTGATAGAAACGTCGTTGACGCGCAATTAGTGAGCCTAACCAAATCATTGCCCAGTCAGGGGCATAATTTTATTTGAATTATTTTAATCTTTCCGCTTCGGTAAAACAAAGCGTAGCCTTAGGTTAGGATAGGTTCTCATTGCCTACCTGCTGCATGTTTCAATTTCAACGAATGGTCAATGAAGGTAGCATAACATGGGTCATTCATGCAAACGTAATTGCGGTCAGCGACTAGTATACGTGAAAATATAATATAACAATTAATATTTTGATTGTGTAGGTATTGGCACGATTTTTTTTTGTAACGTAAACATGGAAAGTACACCGAAATTGTTAACGTTTTCAATGTTACAAAAGTTAGTGGGAAATGCTACGAGTACATGTTTTGATTTACGTTTACTGTATATTTGAGCAAGGACGTAATTGTAATTTTTTCTGATGAAACATTTCAATATATTGTACCAATTATACATTTCAACTTTTTAGCTTCACGCTGTATCTCGCACATGGCACGGTAGGCCGAGGGAACCTTAGGAATCTTTTGAGGCATTGCGTGTTGAGCGGCGGAACTCAACGCTGCGATTTTTGCCCTGTTACCAGAGCGTAGTACGTGAAAATCATTAATTCTCTCGGAGTGGGATCCGAGTGGAATAGGTTTTATATTACATCTGATTGCGTAAAATTGCTTTATTAATTTGTGAGCTATTAATTAGATTGTCGTTTTGAATAATATTATAACATTTTATCTTACAGTCTAGTCTACATTTAACCTGCAGGTTCACTCCTGTGGTTAAAAGACACGTAAGTCTAAGATCAAGTGGTGGTTGCTGAATGGACCGGTGCTGACCAACTTTCTGGCTGAGGTTAACAGTAAAAATTTATCAACCAACACCGAAACTGCTCAGAATGCTTGGTATCGATCTCAGTCAGCAATCATTAAGGCTGGTTAACAAGTTCTTGGCGTTTCTAAGGGAGGACGTATTATCGACAGCGAGACATGGCGGTGGAATAACAAGGTATGGAGGGTGATTCATGATAAGAAGACTGCATTTAAGGAGTGGCAGCGTTCCAACTCTCCTGAAGACAGACTGGAGTACATGGCAGCGAAACGTGCCAGCAATAGAGCTGCAGCCAGAGCCCGCAGTGAAAACCTATTACCTCCATATGATAAACTTGAAACTGTGGAGGGGCAGAAGCTCATATACAAACTGGCTCGTGCTCGATATAAAGTGACGCAGGATATTACAAAATATCTTTGCGTCATTGATTTCCAGGGCAAGCTGCTTTGTAGTCATGCTTCTGTGAAGGAGAGGTGGAGAAGTTACTTCTTTAAGCTGAATACTCAGCACCCGGGTAGTTTTCCGTCTGAACCACCTCCTAACCTCGGACTTATTGCTTCCATAACCCTTGATAAAACTTGGAATTGTCTTCGACGCATGAAGAACGGCAAAGCGGTGGGACCTGACGATATTCCGATCGAAGCGTGAAAATCGTTGGGCTCTCCTTTTTAACCTTTTTAACCGTATTTTGAACACTGAGACGATGCTACATCAGTGGCGCACAGTTTTATTATTCTATACAAAGGAAGGGGCAGTGTTCAAGATTGCGGTAGTTATAGGGGCATTAAGATTATGAGTCACACCATAAAGCTCTTCGAGTGCGTGATCGCCTTCAGGCTACGCCGCGAGTGTACTGTCTCTGAGTTTCATTATGGATTTCAGCCAGGATCAGGCACTACAAACGCCATTTTTGCCCTCAGAACTTTGATGTAGGCATACAGGAAAAAGAGGAGAGCTCTGCATGTGGCATTCTTAGACTTGCAGAAGGCCTTTGACTGTGTGCCACGTCAGTATATCTGGTGGGCACTGCGATCCAAAGGGATCCCTGAATCCTATGCTGCTATTATCAGAGACACTCAGCTCTATTTCTACAGTTAGGACCGCTGTTGGCGATACCAAACATTTCCCATTTACGGTAGGGGTTCACCAAGGCTCAGTTCTTAGTCCAATTTTGTTTAATGTAGCGCTAAACACTGTTACGGCTCACATCCAGGATCAGCCTCCATGGCTGATGATATATAATGATGACATAGTACTCATTGACGAGAACCGACTGATACTGGCGCGTAAAGCGAATGCTGGGTGCGTTTGAGAACGGTGGTCTTAAACTCAATGTGTCAAAGACCGAGTACATAGCTTGTGGGAACCTAGACTCAAGCACCATCCACGTCAGGCCTGAGCCAGCCGTTAAGTCGGAGAAGTTCAGGTACTTTGGATCCATTATGTGTGAGTCCAGAGGCATCGACTACGATGTCCACGTGCGGGTTAGCGCTGCTTGGGCCAAATGGCGGGAGGCCACTGGTGTGGTCTGCGATCGCAGAATACCGCCCTAACTCAAGGGGCTGATATACAAGAGCATGATCCGACCAGTTCTTTTATACAGCAGCTTCATGAAATCTCTGTGACTGAGGTGACTGAGGTGGATGTGTGGCGTTACTCGGGCTGACCGCATACGCAACACATTATTTCGAGGTAGTCTTGGGGTCCGTGACGTAGCGGATATGTCAGTCCCTGGAGTAAGACCCCCTAGACGCCCAACGTGACGTGACGTGACGTGACATGAGAGCCAATGGACTAACCACTGAGGATGCTCAAGACCGTGCAAAGTGGAGCCGATTAAGTAGGAAAGCAGACCCTGGCAATAGGCCGGGACAATGCTAAGTAGAAGAAGATTCACTCCTGTGGTTAAATGAAAATGATTAGGAGCTACCTATGACACATTTTAAGTGTCGGAGGTAAAATCTGATCGCAGGTATAATGGGTTACATCAAAACGAGAAACGTTAAACTCAAAATGTTAAAGAGATGTAATATACCTATAATAACCTTAATTGACCTATCCCATATAAATTATTTTTTCATTTCGACCCTCTAGTTTTTATTTCTTGTAGTTTGGTTTATTCCACCAATAGATAAACAATATTGATTGGTTCCTTTTAATATAGATTTGACCTATAAAAAAGCTCTAGTTTTTTTATGGGTCAAATCTCTCAAGGTATAAATAATAATAATAGATTAATATTGGCAAGGAAACATTTCAGAGTGAAAATTTTAGATCAGCTTGTGAATGTTCAAAAATATTACCTATTCCACGTATAATGGGGGTATAACGGCGGTATTGATTACGTGTGTGCTCCGACCGCCTCATAAATATCTCACCGCTCCTCAAACTTGCTGCAAACTTACTTTAGTACCGCGATTTGATATAATGCCAGAGACGCTAACACCCCAGTGCTAGCGTTGGCGCTGAATAATTCAATAACAAAGTATAGCTTTACTTGTGCTTTGCAATTAATTATCACCGCTCTCGAGTTATACGAGCAACAACATCAAATTGTACAATAAATCTTGTTGATATTATATTGAACCTATAATGGGCATTTTTTTATATTTTAGAAAATTTTATTTAATTTCATTGGTATATACAACACACATAATTTAATTGTGTTGCTGAAAATATAAAACTACATTTTATTTTAAGAGATTCTAAAATCTCTTTTGATAATATTTGAACCCACACATCCTTCACAAGCTTAGAAAATAATAATGATAAGGGCATTTATTCATATTTTTTATTATCACATACAAAATTACACACCAAAATATAAAAAGAGAATAAAATAAGATCGAAAGAAAATATCCAAGATTTAAGATTTATATCTTGGATATTTTCTTATGTATCGATTATTTCTCAAAGTAAGTAAAGTATGGCGTTAAGTTCCGCCGCTCCGACACGCAATGACTTAAAATCGGTCGAAGAGCAGAAAATGGAGTGAAGTAATCATTATAATCGTTGACACATCGGAACAGCATTTTTTTATAAGTCAATTCTAATTTATATTTACAAATAATATCTAGTAGGTAGCAGGTAGATCTTAGTGACAAGGCGCTCTGATCTCTGTTCTCTGCCCATATTCGAGATATTGCATGTTAAGGCGAAACTTAACACTTCGTTTTCCCGCTCTAGTATGATAAATTGCAGTGTTAAAAGTATTATATGAAATTAAGTAATATTAAACGTTCGGATACTTTAATATTATTTTGTTCAATATTCTATAATTGCGTTGGATCAGCTGAATCAACTTAGTTCATGCTAATTTCAGCCCTATTACGTTTCAATCTGCATCTCGACTCGACTTTCTATTTATACCGAATTACATTTTGCAATCGTCTGAGCATAATTTACATATGATCAAACACAATTTCCTACTGGAAAATACACGGATTTCATCTACTTACTATTTACTTTCTGAAGTTTTATGATTATGTATGTAAAGCATTTATTACCAATCGACTTATTTGTAATTGTAACTGGAAAAAGGAATTGCTTGAAACTAGGTCCGTTCTACCTACCGTTTACCTTCCTATTTTTTCTATGAAATGAATATAAATATAGTTAACGTACAACGAAAACAAAAAGTATATGCTTAGGTTCATAATGTCCGCACAAACAAACCTAGTATTTAGACGAGCTTTTCGTGTGTAAAATAACCCCTTTGACTACCGCTTTAGTACAAAATATGAAAAACCTATAAAAATCGTTATACATTTTACTTGCCAAAACAAAATATTTTATTGTTAATATTATTTAATACTAATCTGTGTGTAGGAATATAGTAATTTAAAATATAATTACGATTCGTGACATGTTTTATTTGAATTAAGTGAAAAAGTGTAGATTCCAATTTGGTTGCGGCTCAATTGAAATTTTTCAAACTAAATGAAATTTCTACTTTCCACTGAATGCAATTCAATGAAATCTGAATTTTCAGTTTAAAATAAAAGCAGTTGAAAAATATCTTTTGAATTGTATTTCACAAGGCTGGTATATATAAAAATGCTACATATTATTATAAAATATAACATTATACATATGTAGTACATGAAAAGGTATGATTTACCATATATTACTTTTTTGTTTATTGTAAATAGATATATTGACCTTGTTTAGGATTTCGTATTGCAAAGGAAATAACAGGGAACTCTTAAAGGATCACTTTGTTGCCCGTCTGTCTACAGTCCTACAATATAGGAGCAGAGAAAAAAATCAAACTTCTAACTAAATCAACCCAATCAAAAGATGCAAGCATTTTGCCTCATTTTGTATGGTTGAAAAATATATTTTAAGTAACCAACACCGATAGAATACTTCCCTTAGATTTAGAATTATGTATAAAAAAGTGAGAAATCTGTTTCTTTTTAATTTATAGGTGTATCATAGAAAAATCCAATAAAAACTTGTAGTTGATTTCATACAAATTGTAAATTTTAACATCTTAACCTTTTTCGTCACAATCACTTTGTTACCAGTTGTAGTTTCCGATGATCAAAAAACCCTCAGTGCGCGAGTCCGGGTCGCACTTGACAAACATTTTTTTTATTATGTGTACCTATTGATGTTGTGTGAGTGTATTTGTAATTTCTACGCAAGTCCGTATATTTTGCGTTGAGACTCTTTAAAATTATACTTTAAAGTACTGTAGCCCATTTAAAAATATGGATAAGATGAACAAGTACATGTACATAAGTAAATTAATAAATATTTTTAAATGCTAAGTAAACTATGTTTTAAATTTATAAATAGTAAAATATCTCATTCTTTAATTTATAAGCTGCGTCGTTCCATTTACAAAATTCACTAAAAGAATTCCTAATGTAAGTTGTACGTGAAAAGTATACAAAAATCCAGGGATAAAAAAACTGTTTTAATTATGAACACAGTTAGGTGAGAAACACGCCAGGAACAGCTCTAGTTTTTTTCGTGTTGCATTTTCTTTCTCGTATACATTACAAATTACTGCCAGCTAACATTTATTAAATACAAAATAGATTTTATTTTCTATCCTGTGCATTTTATTTGTTAAGTCGGAAAATTCATTCTTTGACATGTCAAAATATTTGTTTTACTACAATAAGAATAATAAATTGGGAAATTTTATACGAGGTAAATTTTACATATGAAGCTTTTTTTTTAGGGAAAAAATTAATAAAACTTCAATGAAAGTACAGTAGAGTATCAGTAGTATAGTTTCAAAATATATATGTTGTTATTAAAATATACTTAAAATGTTGTATTACGATTGTATAAAAAACCAGTGAGGTTCCAGCCGATGCATGTCTGTTGTTCAAAGATGATGCAGTGCTCATTAAATCATAACAATGGCAATGAAAATGAAATAAAGGTGTGAAAATATGGTCTATATCTGAAAGCGAAATATATATATATATATATATATATATATATATATATATATATATATATATATATATATATATATATATATATATATATATATATATATATATATATATATATATATATATATATATATATCTAAGATCTTTAAGAAAGAATTGAAAAATACAATAAATGACAAGAATATTATAAAGAATGAAGTGATATATCTGGGAAGTATGTTTAGTATAGATGGAAGATACGAAATTGGTGTGGAAAAGCGTATGCTGCTGATAGAAACTTAAAGAAAGCGAAACATCATCATGTCTGCCCGCTTGGCTGAAAACAATACCGGCGGTACCGGTAGCGGAACCGGTAGCGATAGCGTTAATTGATACCGACACTGAATCGTGGGTATGAAATATTTAAATAAAGTCTGAAAAAAATGATTGCTACTCTACAAGTTACAATCGACATTGTTATTCTTCGGTTTACTTGAATTTCCATCTGTGGCGCACTTCACACGCTCATTGTATTTTTTACGTGTATGCATTTTATTTTTACCATTTTATTGTCCTGGTAATACAATTTCTTAAGTCAAATAATTGTGACATTTGTCTAATACTTTTTAAGCTACTTCCTTCTGGTGGCTTCGGCCAAATTTATATTTTCATTTTTAATTATTACAATAATATTGATTGTGTTTTATATTAAGGTGCTATTGTAAAATTATGGAGATTTTTCGAATCACTCCTACACTATTATTGAAATATGTTTCTTGCATGGAAAATATATGTTTATAAATTAAAATGATCATTTTACATGCAATATTTTGATAATAACTACATATATGTTATGAACATGGTATGTACTAAATTGCTGTAAACAGGCTCTTTTCTAGTTTCTTACATTACAGTGTAAATAAAAAACACAATATAAACTTCGCACAATTGAAAAGTATAATCCAAATTATTTCAGCACAATTTATTATTTACTTTTTATATACACTGCCATTCTTTAGCTAGCGCTGACATATACATACGTACGCTCTCCTTTCTATTTTTAACATCGCCAATGTTGCAAATAATATTACACTCAAAACTTTTTCTTTTAAACCACTGGTCTGGTATTTTTTAAAATCTCTAATTTGAATGGGAGTTTTAATCACAGTATTACGTCTGACAGCTGACAACTAAAAAATATTGTCTACATATCTGTAGAAAAGGAAGGCAAAGCTTATTCTGCATCATTTGGATTGTTGAGCTACCGATGACTCACATTGTATGCACATTGGTTTTAAATCCTTTCTAATCTAAATGGCTAATTATGCTATGACCAACTTGTCATATCATATCATAAAAAAAACTTCCATAGTCTAATCTGCTTCGAACTAATGTTACAATCAAACATTTGAAATGTTTAGGATGAACTCATAGGGAGTTCATCCTAAACATTTCCACCGGCTAAAATATTAAGAACATTTATAAAATTAAGAGTTTTATCTCTTGCTTCTTTAATTTGACTATCCCGTCTTAAATTATTATCTAACCATATACCCAGATAGCACCAACGATATCAAAATGCAATCCAGGACGTTTCGGGGTTTATTTTGTCATTTGCAGATATGATTACAATGCTGCATGAATATTTTACATTTTTAAAGATACAAAATATATCGTCTTTTTTTAGTGTTAGAGATGATAATGTAATAAAAGATATCAGAAAAAGGACATTATTATTTGTCTTATATTAATGAACAAATAAATAACAAGATTGGTTATAAATAATATTATTTCCTTAAATGTTACAAGAAAAACAATATTTGTAATAATATATTATATATTATAATAAAATGATATTATAATAATATTTTGTCTCTTACTAAACATAAGATCCGTATTCATCAACTTTTGTAGGATTTTGGGATAATTTGTTCCAGTATTTGTCGCGTCGATATGATGAGAATAATAGGTAAATTTCCAGAATTACAGGGCAAGCATCGCTCTGCAATCTATTTTTGACCAAAGTTGACATTGCTAGGTGTGGTTATTAGCATGCAAATTAGACATAGATCTACAGATATATGACAATCGAATATTGATGTCAATGTAAGATTAAAGATAACAATCTTAACATAGCTTAAGCGTTTATGCTTAATTTTTTGCATGTTGTATAAAAATTACTGCGTATTCAAAATGTACAGGGTACTTCCGATTGACCTAGAGTTATGAAATTTGGCAATAAGTTAGAACTTAAAGTACAAATTAAGGCAAAAATTCCGAAAATAGTTAATTTACAAGTTTAGATAAAAATTATACTTTCTTTTGTTAAAAGCTATTGCCAAATCTAATTCACTTTTTTTCAATAGTTATCAGTAGTCAAAGCAATTTAACTTAATATTTTTTTCATTTATTTTATCTGAACCTTCTTTTTTTTTAATTTTAATGTACAGAATTGACTTAATTGTCAATATAGATTTTATCATTTTGGTACCCACAAAAGATTACTTATTTATTTAAGACATAGAACACGTTTTTAAAGTCTTGTTACTACTTAGTTAAAAGCATTAGGTATATGCGCAAAAACTTTTTATTACAAAAAAATAATGGAATTATAAATATTGTAGAGGTCTCCGAACTATAGCTGAATACAATAATTTAATTTTATAATATAAGTAATATATAAGTTAATTTAATATAATAAGTTAATTTTTTGTATAAATATAAATAAATAAAATTTCTAATATTACACAAAGAAAAATAAGTGAGACAGACAGACGTCTAACTGAAAGAGCGATGCTTGTGGGTTCGATCGCTCATGAAGAAATAATATTTAAATTAATTCAATTTCCAAATTCTTGTAAAAATACGCGCTGGATCCCACTGCATTCGTCACTCAAAACGGAATGTCTCGAATTTTAGTAAAAAAAATTGACACTTTCTCTTTCTGACAAGAGTGCGGTAAAAAGTGTGAAGGAGTTATAAAATCACTATTTGCAAAGACAATAGGAATCTATTATCTAGCACGTAATTTATATTGTTTGGTTAGTTCTACATCATCAGAAGCTGTGCTAGTTTTAATGGATAGAGATTTAGTATTTAATATCATTTATTGACACACCATCACGTTAGAAGCTATTACATCAATTCAACGGAGCTGCCGCTGGCATCCGGCGAGCCGCTTTGTCTATCTCGCGGCTATTTAGCAAACTGTCCGTAGCAGCTTTTGGACTATTTTACATCGTAAATTATAGTGGCAGTCTACATCAAAGAGTTATAAAATTTATTATATATAGCGAAGAAGAATAAGTGTATAAAGTTTTATTTATTAAGCTTTTATATTTATAGAATATTTTGTTTATCCTAAATATTTCGGTTTCCACAGATTTTGCACCAGTCGTCTCACACATATTTCGCATTTTTATCATCGGTAATGGGTAGAAAGTTGCTTATAAAAAGTAAGCATGCCTATGTACTACTTTATTCTTTTTAGGTAAGCTAGAAATAATAGGTAATTACTAGTTATCACTTGGTGGGGAGAGCCCGACCGTATCAATTGCACTTCTTTTATTAAAACAATATCATGGGGTTCATCGTTCTTATTTCATTTCAGGTAAAACGCTCTTAATAATTATTATTACTAACCAAAAAGTAACATTCCAAATGCTTATGACTGCCATTATAATCTTAAACCTTTGGGATTTACCTTATCTTGGTAAAATACCCGTGGGACCTGTAAGTGTTTGATTTAGATGTCATACAGTCCCGTTTGATATAATATTTGCTCAGATTACATACCGTACATGACTCTATAATAAATAATGTAAAAAAATGTAATGGCAAAATTTGATCTATAAAATAGGCCTAGTAAAATATGTAATTGCATGACGAATAAGAATACATTAAAAATAATCGAATAACATAAAAAATATATATTAATAAGAATTCGATTTACATAATAAATTACAATATCTTTTCTTCATATGTACATCATCTTATAAATTAACCGTTACTAGTGAATCCCGTTTTTTAATATTAATATCGAAACGAAACGATAGTTAGTATACAGATTGTTTTTATTAGTATTTGTCTATATACATAGTAGATAGATTAAATACATTTTAAATTTCAAAAATTGATACATATCAAATAAATAATACTATTAAACTATAAACAAATCACAACAAACCCCTTTGTGACCGGCTAGTAAAATATTTGTAAGTTGGGTCGGCCTCGTCCATTTATCACCTCGTCCCTAAAATAACTAGGAATCAAATGTCTGCAACACAAGCCCATTTCAATTACAATTCCCGCTTTGGATATAGATAGACAAGTAGCAGCGGAGTGAGCACTGTTTTAATCCCCAGGCTTAAAATTAATTCCCTTTGACGTACTTTGTTGTACGCTTCTTCTGAGCCTTTAATAAAAACCCGATTAAAATACGATGCTTGCAATCAAAAGAAAAACAATTTTTAACAAAATAAAGACGTTGAAAGTAATTTATTATTAACAATGTTTGGTGAAGAAGTAAAAAAACACTTATAGAAAACATACTAAAGTTTAAACTGCAGATGGATTTGAAGCCGCGCCTCATGGATTTTTTTATATGTTTGTTTTTTTAATATTTTATCATTGGTGTGGATTAATACTTTAAAGAGTACACCGACACATTGAAATAAGTAAGTATGTACCGACTTTTTTTGTTTTACTTACGACATTTATAATAAAGAGACAGATAACAATTTATATAATTTGTTGTTATCTCAGAATCAGTAAACAATAATAAGTAAATAATTTGATATAAATAAAGTAGTTGCATTTACCTACCAATAAAATTGATATTTAGCCGAAACCTATGAAATCTAACTCAGGAAAGACGAAGACGCATTTTGAATTCAATAATACATATTTTAGAATTCCGTACCTCAAAAGAATAAAACGGAACCTTTATAGGTTCACTTTGTTGTTCGTTTAAACATGTCTGTCTATCTGTCAAAATAATTCTTTTAAGATCGCACCCACGTTCATAGTCCCCTGAAGCACAGAAAAAATCAAACGTCTTAGTCAACGAAATCAAAAGATATGAATAAATATCTAATAATACCTAGTATAGTAGGTATTGGGCGACGAATTTTCGCTTAGGCAAAACTACTTACCGTTGACCTGAGAATTATACAATTTGGCAAGAAGGGAGTGATAAATAAAGAAGAAAATTAGAAACTTTATAATGTACTTATAGAGCTTGTTGTGTTAGAGCATTAGGTACATATATTATTGTCAAATTACTTGGTTTTATGTAAACACGTGTTGTGGTCGATGTGTATGTTAATTTTTACAAGTGACAAATAAAAATAACGTAAACATCAGATCAGTGAAATGGATTTGAAATGTTAATAAAAAAGCATATGGGTGAATGAAAAGACAAAATTAATATATTTTTCAATAATTTATTCAATAAATCACAACAAATTATCTATCGATGGATATCGCCATTTAAAATTTACGGTATAATTGACTCCTAACTCTACAAAAAATAAACTCACATTGTATATTTAAGTACGTTGCTTAGCATCTCTTACTGATCACTTAAGGCTTCTTATTTAGTGAATTTAATTATGACCAAAAAATGTGATTTTTTTATAAATATGATTTGAAAAACAATTAGATAATCAATAATTAAATAACATTATGTTGTTGTTGCTACAATGATTAAATAATTTAGTAATAATCATTTTAATCTACTAAAATATGTTAAATGGATATACATATAAAATTAAAGAAACTATTGGTTTGATAAATAACAAACTACTTAAAAATACGAACGCTCAAAAATTCTAATTTCTTATTCTTCTAAGATTTTTTTGTTTTGTAATTTTTTGGCAACAATTTTGGGATATTTTAATTGGTTAAACGAAACCAAATTTAAAATTGTAAAGTAATTTTGTGCCCATATTCATATTTACATAAAGTCAATACTATCGTAAATATAAATTCTCTGGATATTTTTAAAAAATTAAGAACGATATTTTTATTTTATATTTATATTATAGTAAGAAAGAATGTTGAAAAAATTATTAATAAATATATTTTCGAATACAAGACTGAGGTATTATTTTCTTCAGCTGGTAAAAAAGAGCTGGGAGCGGCTGGTGATGCTTGAGATTTATTTTCTTCAAAAGTACCGCTTCCTTCTCCTTCATCTTCGTCATCATCAGGTGGAACTGTCGCCTTATGTTTTAAAGCTTCCGCACGCGGTACTTCCCCTAACCATTGAATCGATAATTTCTCATTAGCTGTATCATGCAGGGTATTATCTTCAAGCTTGCTTGTATTAGTTACTACTTCATACAACTCTGATAACGTAAAGTTTTTGAAAATTGAAGATTTTAAAAATGCTGCAGTCAGCTCCGTAGTGTTAGTTAGAATTTTTGTTGAAAAATTAACTAGCTCGTTCCGGAGTAGTGCAGAATATGGCGCGTTGCAGAGGTGGCTGTCGCATATGCAGGTCATCTCCAGGGCCAATTTCGAATTAAGCGTTAATGAACACGGCAGCTCGCTCGCAACTGCGCATGTTAACGTAGATGTAAAATCTGCAAAAGGAAGATAATTTAAACTGCAAAAGGAAGATAATTTAAACAAGAAAGATAATTTAAAAAATCTGCAAAAGGAAGATAATTTAAAGTGTATTTTGAACCATTGCTAAATCAATACAGTTTATAAAAACACCCGTTACACACTCTCGTATTTATGAAAAATAGAGAGGTTTATATCTGCAAATCTGAAGAAGTCGGGCTATCGATAACATAGACATAAAGTTCCTTCGGACTCTGATTGCGCTATTAACAACCCTTACCACGTTGATAGCGGTTATATGTTAGTATTATCTGAAGCCTGGGCAGTATAATTCGCTAGTAAATGTATAAAAATATGTTACTAAATTAAATTAATTATGTTGTATTTTTTATTTTATTTTTAATTTTGATCTCAACATATAATAAAGGTGTTTAATATAATCATATAAACAATCGGATTTAATATTCGAGCATAAACAGTGTTTTATTTACGACAACTGTTAAGCTTACATGTAATTTTATTACAATTTTTCTAAACTTAACTTTAATTAATATTTTTAATAAATCTTAAATTTTCTGGTTCATTATGTTTAATCAAATATTTTCTTAGTTGGAAACGGTTTTGTATAATGCATAATTTATAATCTTATCATAAAATTATCTCACTAGGTGCAGTTGCGACGGTAGCACAAAATGGCTGACCAGCCGGGCACACAACAAGTGAACCAGGTAGTTCACAAGCTGTTAAGTTGTGACTGCAATGATGACATCTTCTAGGTGATAAATCTGAAAATGAAGAACGTTAAAATTCATCTTGTATGAAATAAATAAAATAGTAGAGCGATGGAAACTTTTCACGAATGCACAATTATATTATGTTAATATTTAATCTGTAGTGTTTAAGTAAGAAAAGTATAAATTATTTAAAAAAAGGTTATTTAAGCCCTGTTACAATAGATAATAAATCTTAGAATTGTTCTTTTTAACAACACTATGCTTTGTTAGCTACTCATGAATAATTTAAGGTATAATCAACCTTAAAGAAAAGAAAGGTCTTATTTGTACATTTTATATGAAAGGTAAATATGTGTTTAATTTTTAATAAGAAACTAAAGAGCGAGAAGATGTCTTGTACTTGATATAATATGTTTTCTGAACAATACATAATCACAATACACATGAGAATAATCCCTCACAATCCATATTATGCAAAATTTTTCCCTTCGGGCACTAACCCCAAAAAGTTTTCACGTAACAATAAAGACTATGTCTTTATAAACCTTCACAACGTTGTATTCATAAATATGAAAATAACATAAAAAAATCATTATTACATCACAAGTGAGATGAGATGCATAAAGATTAAAAAAATGGTTCACATTGTAATATTAAATAGAAATATTACGTAATATGAATAATTTTCATAACCTTAAACAAAGAAATAAACAAGATAAGGATATTTAAAGAAGAACCCAAACAATTTCAAATTTATACCAGTCATAAAATTAATAAAAAGTCCAATAAGAGCCTTTCAACGCAGACACAACCCCTTCAACAATGCCATTATAAGGACTATAAAGTTTAATGCGTCGAACACGGAACGCTTAACGTAAAGTGCTCTGGACAGTGATCCAATATAAGGTAGAACAGAATGTGCTAATTCCGCATAAATGTTCGCTTTTAAAAGTTTTAAAAGAATAATGTGTATTATTGTTATTTTGTTTTCACTTTAAATATTATAATGTGTTTAAAACAAATAACTAAATCATAACTTAATGGATTTTAGTCTATTAGTAAGATAAATGTGTTAAATCTTAAGACTCTTATCTCTTTTTACCTTTACTTTAATAATATAGTAAACTTAAAGAAACATCTTTAAAGTAGTTTAATTTATTTTTTTATTTATCGCATATAGTGATGCTAAAGTAGATAAATCTAAGTATATACACACTAAACTGAACACTACACAAAAATTATATTTCACTGTATTTTGAGATATTGCACGTTAAGTAGCGAAATTCTACGCAACGGGTTGAGAGCAAGAAATTGAAATAACTAATTGCCGAAGTGGAGATCGACCCCAAAGTCATGTTAACTGTCAGTCGCTGTCCCACTGAGCTAGGATAGCTAAAATTTAACTTTGCTAATATTGGTCCATTTTTAAAAACATCTGAAACAGCTGACAATAACATTACAAGTCACAGTTGACCTTATTCCTATAAGAGCCAAATCACACTTTACTGAATAAGGGCCCTTGCCGCTTTTGTATTTAAAGAGGCTACCATTTTGGCGTATATTTTTAGATAGAAAATTAGAATATTGTTTACTTTTATAACATATTTTTTTAATCGTATAGATCACAACTTGAGGAAAAGGAAAACAATAATTATCCTATGCAAGTAAATAAAACAAAGTATGGCGTGGTAAAAAGTAGAGTAGTGTCTTGACACTAAGTTATCTCTGCCTACCCTGTTGTGAATAGAGCGTGAAGCTGAGTTGTTTTTTAATTAATTATTGATTATTCAATATTCAACACATAACTAATATTTATACGTTGCTACTGAACCCACTAAGCATAATTTACCTTAAGACAGTGTAGTTCAAACTAACACAACTACTAACTAGAAATTTAAACATTGGGTGTTCAATACATTGGATGTTCAATAAAATAAATTTTTCATATAAAATATATCAGCGTACTATACTAGCTATTGAGCCGTATAACTCACCTTTTTGCTGTAAGGTACCAGTTCGCACGTCTACAATGAACATTGCGACAATACTTAAAATCCACAACAAAGAAAACATTATTGTATTCATTGACACTTCTGTTACACTTAGTTTCTTATAGAAGAATTTTCAATTCACTTAGAGAATTTTATTGGACACGAAACGCCTGAAAAACAATTTTGAATAATTTTCACATCAGCGCACAAAATTCTACAAAACTGCTAAAGTGCTAATGTTTACTTAATCGCTTCTATTGTTTAGGAAATCGAACCATTTTGTAGATTAATTTGTTTTAATCAGAATTTGCGTTTTTTTAATTAAAATACCTTTAATGATATATTTATATTATACAACAATTACTTAATGTGACTAAATAAATACATAACAGTAAAGTTGTTTTGTAATAAAATTTAGAAAAATTTACTTATAGGTAAGCCCGTACTAAATCTACACACTACATACATTAATACGAATATTAAACAATAACACAACCATTAAACGAAACACTAAAAGAAAATATGTATGTTTGCTTATTTACCTTTAAATTTTTTCAATTTTGTCATTTATGAAAAATTGTTTTATGTAAATAATTTTTAACACATTTTATTTTAATAAATTAAAGATTTTTACTCAATTGGTCAAACGCGTAGATTTGAAACGCTACTACGCGACGTAGCTGAACGCGTAGCGTCTGCAGCTACGTCAGAGAGGCGACTGCCGTAGCGACCGAGATGCTGGAAAGTGAGGCTGTACATATTTTCTCGAGTTCATTTCAACGATCGAGATTAATTCTTTGTTCCACTCCCATTGCTGTTTTCATTTCTAATATTTATAAAAGATTTCCTATTACACAAAAAGTAAAACATCACGACGTATTAATATAATGTAAATTACTTCACTAATATCATATTAATGACAACTACTTTTACTGAATAGATTGCTTAGCAATTCAGTGTAATCCAGATTTCTTTATTATTGTATATGTAAAAAAAAAATTTCAGACGTCCTAAACTCAAAACCTTTCAAGTTAAATGTTCAGGTATTAATCGTCCAATTTACTCTAAAAACGTATTTTTCTCAAAACAGTGCCTCATTTCAATTTAAAGACAATCAAAACAAATTCTAATTCTGAATTTAGATTTTTTTTACCACTGTAAAGGCCAAACTGCCAGCTATATAATCACGTATTTTTTTCATTGAATTATAACTCTTTTATTATTAATTAGGACAGAAAGAATAAAAACGAACGTGTGTCAATTTTTCTGATGAGAACTATAACGCTAACTGCAGAGTTAGTGGATTTAAGGCAGCAGGTTAATTAATTTAAAATAAGTCCAAATGAGATATACTAATAGCTTAAGAATAAATAAATCTCACAGGGAAAATTTAGAGAGTAAGAGAGAATGACGGGTGGATAAACTAATTAGCAATTTTCTTATAAAAAAGCCTTTTCTCGATATTATTTATTAAGCATTATATAAAAGTATTCATTTACTCACTTATGCTCAGTTATTTTCTTTATTCATTCCTTCTTATGTTTACAAGTAAGCGTCTTGTTTTCGCTTCAAGATTCAATCAAAATTCAAAATAATAAATATAGTAATGATTCGCTCGACATGCACCGTAGCCGCTGGAGTCCTGAACAGGCTTCTACTGAACATTTAGCCTTTTTGTCGACATTTTGAAATCCATGGCTCTGTTTGGTACCCCCGTGTAGGGGGATTCTCTATCTGCTAGCAATAATGCTCTATTACGGAAAGCGCAACGGGTCATAGCGGTGACAGCTATTCAGTGATACCGTACAGTGTCGTTATAGCGGCAATTCTCTTGGCGAGGAGAAGCTTGGCTGGATAGTGAGTGGAACTTGTCTCTTTCTGTAAATTAGTTATCACACTTACTAGAGGAACTATTGCAGGGAGATTTTATAACCCTTCTGCAAGTCATCGAGATTGCAGGTGCTCTACGAGAAATCCCAGGATACCCTGAAGGCGATGGTGGCCCACGATGGGAGGACCTTCCATCGAGGTGGCTTAATTGCAATTCTGCGACGAACCTGCAACCTGCTAGATGGGACAGGGTTTTAGTGGGTAGGATCGGATTCACCGGTGAGTCCTACAGTACCGCTCGTAAGCACCAATTTGGTATCTTCTTTTTTTTTAATTTATCTTCTTTTATTCAAAATTAAATATTAAAATATGTCGGAAACCTCATGGAACGCCAGGCCGACAACTATTCTATATATGGATTTAGATTTTAAGGTATTATCGCGTCAAAATTTGTTCATTCTCTAGTAGATACTAATAATCAAAGTAATTTGACTTTGTCGACCTTTAATATTTTTTAAGAAAACTTGCAATACTGAAATTCTTCAATTTTCTTTTTTTTACCAATAACTTTAATGTTATTCGCGATAAAATAAACAAACATACGGATAAAAAATCCACTGGGTAGTTTTGTAGCTTATATTTATAACAACTATAGATTAACGATATATAAACCGACCCTTTAATACATTTTTAAAACTTTTCGTGAACATAACTGACTTTTCTATACTTTACTACTACAACAATTTCATCTATGGTCTGTAGTCTGTAGATGTATTTAAGATAAATCGACATTAATACAAATAAAAAAATGCTGCCATCGTGATGCAGAAATTTTATTTCCATAAATAACGACATCTGTAGACAAATATTATAAAATATTACTATAGATTTTTAAAAACATAATATTGGTTTTCGAAAATGATTTTAAGATAGATTGGAAGGTACCAATAGATGACATTCTATCAAAAACTTCTAAATTACCTTCTGATCGCTGAATGTCACCATAATTATTGTAAATCATATGATTTGTAACTATTACTGTGACATCTAGTTACTCTGTGGAAATAATTTTCCAGTGTTTTTATATTATAAAGTTATATTAAAAAACTTTAACCATTTGCCACTGTTACTAAGTGAGGATGAAATGAGGATGATTATAGAATGAGGATTAAACTATCCTATATATAATGTTTAAAGCTATGAATTATTAACATGCCATATCTAGCTCAATTCTTTTCAGTAATTTAAATAATTTATTTCTATTACGTTTTATTACGAATACCGTAACCAATTTATGTCGTTCGAGTCGAGACTGTTTTATTATATAAATAGAAGAGATAACCAAAATCGTGGTACAATTAAGATACTATGTAGTATGTAATACTATGGTAATAATCGGAGCATTATTGCAGTGTGTTTTTGGAAAAGTGTTATAAGATGCAATTTACAAAGTTATGCAATTTACATCTTTAAATGAAAAATTAATTCAACATCAACAACAATACAACGCTCAGTAGATTATTACAAATGGAAAAAAATACAAAAGCCCTCACGAAGATGCTGATAATGAAAATAAGTCATACAATTTAAACATAGCTCGAGCCCTTAGACAGTTTCCAAGAAGTGTGGGTTCAAGTACTGCAACGTATAATTTCGAATACGTTTTTAATATTTTATACATCCACAATGAAGAGATACAGGGGCAGGCACATGCGTAAATTTTATATTACTATTGTATGTATGCAAACAGAAATGTAGTTAGCACAGGTGGACGTATCTTTATAAGAGATTTCTGGCAGCCAATTTGTGAATGCGAGTCGAGCCGGCATATAGCGAGAACACAACAATACGCAATATGCGACAGCATTATGCAATTTTTGTGAATATTCATCCATTTGTAAGCAAGCAACGTCAACGACACCTAAAATGGAGATAAAAATATATTTCTCACTTACTTAAGTTATGTCTTAGTTAGGTACTTAACTTATGTCTGAAAAAAGTAAAACGTCATGTTAAAACTAATATCACTACATTCAAGTATTGCATCGATGCAATTAAAACTTGAACTAAGCTTGTACCGGTAATAATTAAGCTTGTTCAATGTTCACTGTACGAACTGTGACACTCCTAGAGCCAATATAAGTTACAGCACTTGTTACAACTTCGTAGAGCTTTCAAACTGTGCGGTGAATGACGTTGTTGTGATCTTCAACGGTTTTCAATGTTTTAGTAGTAAACTCTCAATGTTGAAAAACTTATACGTTGTAAGTTGTACAGCAAACAGTTGGAAGTGTCATTTAAAATTATACACAATTTTCACATATTAACCAATAAAAGAAATATACATTCAGGTTAATTTTTCATTTATCAGAATCACTTTTAATCCTCCTAATTTCCTTTTACGGTAGAAAAAGACGGAGACAAACTTACGGTCTTGTACTAAAAGTAGAGCGGCTCGATTACGATAAGACTCAATAAAAAGCTGACGCTCGTTAGGTTCAATCGTAACAGAAAGTCTTAGAAAAGGAAATTTATGTCAACTTGACATATATTATGTATTATATATACTACAATAATGTTCATAATTTTTACCTCAAAACAAAAAAACGGAACCCTTATGTGTTCTCCGTCTGTTTGTGTGTCCGTCTGTCAACACCATTTTCTCAAAATATCGTGGTGATCAACGTTATCAAAAGATATGATATGCATGATATATAGATATGCGTATATGCTTAATTTGATTTATACTAATCGCCTCGTAATCCAAACCTACAGGATAGGTTCCGTTGTTCTAGAGTTATGAAATTTGGCATGAACTTAGATCTTATAGTACAAGCAAAGGAAACATTCGAAAATTCAGAAAATCCTAAATTTATAGGTATACCACAAATAAAATTTGTGCAAGCAAATTTGTGCAGTTCACTTCATATAAAATGAGTGTGTGAAATTTTACAGTGAAGGTAGAATTTATGAATCTAATTATGAGTAATTGAAATGGTAATTTGACGGTATCTAAGTAGAAAAATGAATAAATCTATATATTTATTCTATAAAATAAGGAATTTAAGTTTTAATTTACATAATTTAAAAAAAGAAAGAGTTTTACTATATAAACTAATAAATTATGATAACGATCTATTTTAATTCAAATTATCTCTATTCAAATAGATGTCGTTCATGGAAATGAAATTTCATTTGAAATATCACGCTGGCAAGATCTTTTTCATTTGTACTTATGATGGTATATTTTAAAATACCTCTATAAACTATAGTTGAAATTGTCTTATAGTATTATAGATTTTAAAAATATATTAACTGGGTCGGTTAATATTTCGTTATCGGTAATATACGCTAGAAAAACTACCCAGCAGAATTTTTGTCTCTCTGTTTGTTAATTTGATCGCAAATCACGAAAAATTACCAGTCAGAAATGAATGATGATGAATATCGGGATGGCAACAATTTGCGTTATAAAAAATTAAAATCAATAAAGGCACATTACATTGTAATTTGAATTAAGACTGAATGAACACAATAATAGCTTTAAGCCTAAATCAACATTTATGATAGTTATCATCCCCGTGGTCAATAAGATTTCCGCAGGAAATATAAAAAATAGACGCATTTAAATTACGTCAATTACACGCAATGGATGGTAAATTATATAATTTTATGGAATTGTAGATTTTGTCAAATAAATTGCATATCTTTCTATATAACATGACCATTGTTAAAAAGAAAAAGTACGATGCTAAAAATAGAAAGTAGAGTGTACCTTTGTTAGGATTAGCCAAAAAATGGCGGTGTATATATAAAAAAAAATAATTGTGTTGTAATGATTTGGATTATAAATTTCAATTGTGGGAAGTGGATATTGAGTTTTTTATTTATGCTGTAATGTGAGAGGCTGTATGTTGATTACATATAAAATTATTGTTTAATATATAGAATACAAATATTTTACATGCAATAAACTTATACATTGTGTATACGATTTTCAATAATAGACAGTTTTATTCGGAAATAATGATGATGATCCGAGAATATCAAAGTACTACGATATGATGTCGTAGGTATAAAATTTAGTTAAACGATTTACTCAAGCGATTCAGTTTACTTAAACGAGAAATGCCGCGAGCGGTAGTATTATAATATACTTAATTGCTGATTAATATTTTAAATTTATTTATATATATATATATATATATATATATATATATATATATATATATATATATATATATATATATATATATATATATATATATATATATATAAGCGAGCACAATATATTCGTATTCCAGTCAGGTGTAGGCAAAATATTAATTCGGCCATTACAGGCTCACAACACAAATCGGATCGCACCTCTTGAATATTAACATGTAGAGAATCGGATTCAGAGCTGGGATAAGGCTTATCTTGCAATTATAATGGACTAAGTGTCTATGTCTATATAATATATATGCATTAGAAATCAGTTTATATATATTTACTCATATTTACTGTAAAGATACCTCGGTTGACCTTCGAAAACACATTATTGACAAAAAGTAGGGCATATAGAAGAGGCTAGTGACAGTGGACGAGGCAACAAAGTTATGTAGGGACCGTAGCGTTTGGCGCTTCGTTATCTCTGGCCACCCCACTATAATATGTATGCAGTGTAAAGGGAAAGAATCCAACAGAGTAACCTTTCTTTAGTATTATTAACTAGCGACCAGTTCGTGGCTTCGCCCGCTTGATTTATTCTAATATAATATGCGTAAATTGTAGACACATGACATACGAGTATATTTTTTTAGAGCACTTTGTCAAAAAGTAAATGAAAAATGTTTGTATCAGGTATAAACTAAAATTATTGTTTTATATAATTAAATCTAATTGTAAGGCATAATAATTATGTATATTTATTGATTTGAAAATCATTAAGGTTTTAGACACACGGTGAATTTCATACAAAACGCGACCAAAACGAAGCATAAATTGTATATATGTTCGCTCGAGGGTCATATAGACCTTGTTATTTTATATAAATTTCAACTAGATACTTCTACCTAACCGATAGACGGACAACAAAGTGATCCTATAAGTATTCTGTTGTTTGTTGCGCTCAAAACTATGAAGCTATGAAGACAAATGTATCAAAACTTGACTATGTTGTAACAACTGCTGCAGACAAGCAAAGTTGAACGGAAAATCTATAACACTTTATTTTCAAAGAGTACGTTAAACATTTTTCTTATATAATATCTTTTCGTCTTTTTAATATCATCCACGATAGGCTATGAATGATACGTAGGTAAATCAATCGTTCTTTACTAAATATACAATTGTAATTAGTATTATTCATAGTAGTGGTGCAGTGATGTAGCGTTTGCTTGTAAATGCAATGGTTGTGGGCCCAATTCCTACGCGTTCGAATAAATTCTTTTAATTTTTCCGCTCAACAAAGTGACATTTAGACAGAAAGCGAAGACCAAAGTGTATTAACACTCAAACTCTCAAAGCTCACTTTGGTGTATGCGAGATAGCCTGAACCTAAAAACCAGAATAATGTTACTATTATACCGGAATTGGGATTATAAAACCTTATTTATAAGTCGCATGATAGAAAGTTTGCAATAATTATCAAATGTGTATCAATAATTAAGTATGTATGTATAATAATATAATAATATCAATATCAATACCAATGTATATATAAAAATAGTGATCAAAGTATAGCATCGATCCAATTAAAACTTGTACTGGTGATAATTATACTTCGCTTACTCTTTCACGCCGCGCGGAAAGTGTCGTGACATCCCAAGAATAACTTATAAGACTTGTTACGACGTTGTAAACTTGTTGTATTGACAGACTAACATTACATTTCATAATAGATATTCTACAGACCCACATATAGTACCGAATCCTAAGTGGTCAAATAAATGCAATCAATATTGCTTACTGCATGTAAACTTACGTAATTTAACTTTAATATAACTTACAATCTTTATGATCATTTACAAATTTACACCCTCTTACTGCGTTTTTAGATAAAAACGTTTTAAGTTCAATAATATAATTAAGTATAGGCAATACAAATGACCGTAAATATTTCACCCACAATCTCGCTTATAGCAAGCCATTGTCTCACTACACCACGAGAGCCTTTTTTAAAAAAAAATATATAAAATGAAAACAAAAATAGTTAAATTTTATTAACACTTTGTTGAATTTGTAAAAATTAAATAAAATCTAAGACTATTATTGATTAAGTAATATTTATTAAGATATAAAATTATTATATCTTAATATTGCATTTCCGGATTAAAATTTCTAATTTGGATAAAGCTCTAAAGTTTAATCCGATTCTCCGATCCGTTCTCAGAGCCAATAGACCATAGAACGACGCTGTAAATTTAAAACATAATCAAATTGTAATCAGAGTTCAGCTTAATCAGGAACAGTAGAGTGACGACCTAATGGAATTACTCGATACGTATACACCGATACAAACACTAGTATACACTAATCTTACCTTACTCTACTATAATTCCACTAATTACTTAGACTACGTAATGCAATGTAAACGCTAACAAAGTCGACTTTTGAAATAGCTGGGTGGAACCTTTGTTCGTGCTTCGTTTGTCGCCAGCTTTCACAGAGGCAAAATAAATTCACGTTGCTAACCAGTCGTTTGCAAATAATGTAAAGAGCACAACCAAATACGTAGTTTTGTAGCAAATAAAATTTATAAAAATCTTTTAAAATACTTAATGTACTAATATTATGTTTTGTACTCAAGAGAAAGTGTATTTCAATGGCAAGACTGTCTATTATATCATACAAAAACGCCTTAAGGAATTTGAATATTGTCATCAAAGATGTTAAAAACAAAATAAGATTTAGGACAATAATTAAAATAGTAACAAAATAAACTATAATTTACAATATGTATCCAATTTTTACGCTGTGATACACCAAAAATGAGGAAATACATGAATACTAAAATATTCCAACAGTATCCTCAGAGATTGTGCGTCACAAGAAGCCCATATATGGAACGTCTAAAACACTATCCCAATCCTTTAGTCTCGGATCTGATGAGCAACGTCAGCGTGGTCAGAAGGTTGAATCGAAACCACGTGCTCTGAATGGACCATTGGGGCACTGACCTCTTGCTCCAAATAAAAACATCTCATCACAACAAATCTGATCTCATCACAACAAATCTGATTAAGTTAAACAAGTAATTAGGAAACAATCTAAAACAGGGAAAATCTCCAGTTATCAACATCGAACCCGCAGTAATCAACATCCAGTTATCAACATTCGCCTGTACACGACATGACACTTTATTATCGGCACTTAGTAATCTACTTTGACTGGGCAAAATGTCCATCCAAGTTATTTTGTTATAAAATAGAAAAGAAAATACATAATTTTAGTATATTTACTTGTATGGAAAAGCTAATATAGAAAGCTATAAAAACTATGTATACTGTGTACAAATTTGTATACAAACTAAAAACTAGAAAATAGTATTTTAACTACTTTAAAATAAAGAAAATTAAGTAACAAAAAAGGAAATTACTGATAGTTACATAAAGTATATATTTAGTTTTCCTTTGACTGACACTTACCTACTTTACAAATAACGAACTATTACTGTACCAAATTGCGATTGCTTCAGTGGAAGACGTGAAAGTGTAATAGGCAGACAGAACTTTTTTCGCATTATAATATTAGCTACTGTAAATCTATAATTTTGATTATACACAATTGCTGTGTCAAACTATAGATACATAGTCAAATTTCGGGAGCTTCAAAGGGTGTTTTAGAAAGACTTTTAAAGAATTTATTCAATTAATTTAATTAAAATAATTACTTATTGATTAACCGGACAAGTAATGGTATTTACTTAGGAATTAAATTAAAATATATTATAAGTTATAGTTATAAGATTTATAAGTTATAGCTAACTACAAGCGATAGAATTTGATGCCTGGCGAATAGCGAGCTTAAACTTAATTTTACGTTTTAGATTTTTCGTTTAACATGCTATGTATATTCTTGGAATCTCTTAACTCTAGGAAGTCTTTCCAAATTACTTATAACTAAATACATATTTTTTTATATTTATATTACTACAATAAAACTAAGGAAATATACACATGTATTGATAAGTATGTGGAACCAGAATAAAGCATTCAGCTATCCTACTTCCGAAATCGAAATGAGCCTCGTTTTGTCACTCTAGGCAATCAACTTTTGTTATAGGGAAAGTAATAATCGGTCACGGGATATAAATTGGGCGGCCTACTTTGCTCAAAATGTACTGGCATGTCTGGTGAAATACCTAAACGCATTTCATATTCTTAATGTTCTCGTCATTAATTATAATAATATAACACTAAACTAGTGAAATTAATACCTACTTATATATTTATAACCTCTTAAGAGTCCAATATTTTTTTATATTTAATTGATATAAACTTTCGTGTCTCTTATGTTAGAAAGTGTATCTCCGCCGGAAAGCAATGAATTTAAATGAAAGCAGTACAACCCTTTCTATTTTTAAAATGGACCCGAATTATATATGTACGTCTTAAATACAATAATAATAATAACAGTAAGTAGTCCATATTTCTTAGAATTGACGGTTTCATGAAATCATAGAGTAGGTATCATATGATATGGATGTATTTTATGAAATGCTCAATTATTCGTTGGTCAAATCATATTATGCGTTGACCAAATGGTAAATATAAATTAAATTATTTTAAAGATAACAATTTAAATATGTTACAATTTAGTCATAAACATATAATGGACACTATAATGAAGGTTCCAATCATCATCCGGTTCTAATCCATTTATTAATTTTGACAACATCACTATCTTTATATTTTATATATTATTTTTATATATATTTTACAATTATTACACTTAATCTGATGAAATATCTGATTATGCTTTATCTTGATTCATTTGAATATTTTTCCTACAAACATTTTAGTAATTTTATTCAACAAAGGAGTACATGAAACTTCCGTCCGTTTATAGAAATCTCTTTATCCAATAGAAAAAGATTTTTATGACGCCATAAAAGAGTTATTGCTTCGACGATAACAGGCAATTTATAACACTTGCGTCGCCCTCGTTGAAGCTTCGCAGCTAAGAGTAAAACGCTAACACATTTTACGCTTCCACATAAATAATGATGCTACTTATATCAACCAAGTGAGTCACATATTGTAGCATTTGAGTTTTCTAAAGCATTATGAACATATAAGTACAAAAGCAAAACAGTTTTCAAGATTATACTAATATAAAGAGCCTTTAATGTTAGTCTATATATACATATATATATATATATATATATATATATATATATATATATTATATATATATATATATATATATATATATATATATATATATATATATATATTTTTCCAATTCTATTTTGGTTATTTGCTTATAGAAAGTGCGTCGAGACGAGCCTTACTCTTCTCCACGTTACTGTAGTGACTTCGTCTCGAAGGTGAACGCAAATCAAGTCGCCAATGTCACGTGTACGGTAAAATAATGCATCACTGCACAAAATATAGAGTGCATGTAAGATAAAAAAAGAGGTCCAGTAAAAACTCTGAATCTACAACAAAACAACACATTATAAAACATATTTTCAAAGTATACATGAAAGTAGTTAAAAGAAAGACTAACACATTTACTAAAGACTAACAAGTGTAACACATTGGTCTTTCATTTATATCTGTTACTTTTAATCTATGTATTTACAAATAAATTTACATAAAGGCCTAAACACAAACATTAACAAACAATTAACAGCTAAATAGGATTGAGAGGACGTGCCTTCGTCGAGGCTACATTTACACAAATGATCTTGATCTTAGCTAGATGTACAAGTGTACATGAATGTCCAAGGCGCAGACGACAGATGGTAGCAATAACCCAACGGTATGTGTACCTTAGTCGATAGAACCAAGGTCAATTTGGTATCACTGCTCGAATGAATGCATAATGTTTATCTTTAAGACCTTTAGACAATTCCAAAAATCTCCTGGAATAGCTTTCCGCAATCTTATCCGTATGAGTTTTAGCAAGTGACAATAGACCCTGGACTGAATTAGAAAAAAATCTAGTGTCGCGCAAGAAACAGTTAATTTCACACAAGAATCTGGAGGAACATTGGCACATGGTCATTCTAGTGTGACCTGGCATCCAAATTAGTGATACATCCAAACTATATTCGATTACTCGATTGATTCGATACTTTCGATTACATGCAAACAATGCTTCGCGTATTCACATAATAATAGAAGATCCTGGTTTTCCATGAAACGGCTTTTGCTTGATAGCCACTAAGTAACTTAAAGAGTGTATCAAAATAGCAGTCTGTCGGATTTCATGGGGAATATTGAACAAGATTGCTTCTAATAAAGCAACAGCCTCGCCTGTGAGCACTGATAATTCAGGAAGACATTTGAATTATAAATAATTTTGATTTTTTTTATCCAGCAAGCTACACCAACACAGCTTTTTTCTTTTGAAAGCTTTGAAGCATCTGTGAATATGAAAAGTTCCTTGGACAAACCAAAATCTGTGATTATAGATGGGTTGTGAACTAACGCTTGAGGGAGTACAAAAAAGTGGGATACGAAGAGAACTACTTAAGGGACGGAGTAGGTTGGCAAATTTAAGAAAAATATTAAACAAATGTAAAACAGATTGCGCATGGGAGGGAAGATTGGCTAATTTGGACCGTTTAAGCAAAAGGGGATAGGATGACAACTGCAATAATTAACCTACAAAACGATCGGACAGATATTGGCGGGCGAATAGGAGAGGACGATCAACACACTAAACTTGTAGTGCATTGAACTCGTTGCACCTAAGATTATTCTGAAACTTTTATATTGGATTCAATTTCATTTGTCAGTAGTAGTAGTTCTTTATTCAAGGGATCGAATACAAATAGGCCATAAGCCAATGAAAGGCCATGATCAGGAAACCACTGGCTTAGATAATATAAAGCAGTATTCAAGCAAAAAGAGGCTAAAGGAGGGAACTAGAGGGCAAGGTAAGAAGTGGATGTTTTACAGAAATAGTCCTGCTGGTAATCAGGTTACATAAGTAATGCGTCAACTTCCGCGGAATATTTAGATGTTATATTTTCTGCTTGAGTATGACAAGGAGAACATTATCTTATGCGGAAGCTATATCCAGAAAAAAATCAAATTAATACTATGTAATATTGACAAAGGCTATAAGGAAAGTCTATTGGGACATATGAAGGGTTAAGATGCTGAGACTGTCAATAGTGCCCATCCCTTTTTAAAAACTAACTGAGAGGGAGCTAATAAGTTTCTGCTTTCCACTTCCAACAATTGCAGGCGATTTATAAATCTATTTAACAGTTTTTGAAGAAGTAGATGACAACACGATGGGTATATATATGAATTTAGATCGGAAAACTTTTTACCAGGTTTTTGATTGATTCGAATTTTCATGATTTAGGGATATATCCTGTATCAAAAATAACGTCTATTAATTTAAGGAAATAAAGTTTGGCATTTTCATTTAATTTACTGATAAATTTATGTTATACCATTTTCTCCTGGTTTGGTATCTGGATATTCATTAATTTCATCAGATGATAATGTTGGAGGAAGGAAAATTAGGATAGAGTAAATCATATAGGGGAAAATATGGAAAAATGTTTTGGCAAAGAACTCAGGATACTGAGTTCGCACTTGTTATTGTTCAAACTTATTCCAATTAGTTTCATCTGAATGGGTTTGCCATCTTTGACCAGCGTTTATGCTACTTGCTAATTTTATGTTCACAACTCCTTTCATGTGGTTTGTCAAATAACTGTCATAGATAAAAAAGAAGAACCTTGTTGCTAAAGATGCAACATGGCTAATAAATAAAGAGCTCAATGTAATAATAAAATAAAACAACAGTAAATAATTACAAAAATATTTTTAATTTTTATCTAATAAATATCTTGTGGTGGAGGTCGGCCAAACAATAGAGTCCATGAAACAGGCTGTTTTAACTGTGAAAGTAAATCTTCTTCTTCATTAAAAATTGGTATAATATTTGTTAAGCATTCCACCATATCATAAGCATCAGGTATATTATCTCCTTCAGAACAATATTTATATAATATTAAACAAGGGAAATTTTTCTCTACACAAATTTTATATAATAAAGAAGCGAAACCACCTCCAAAAATGTTTACTTCGCCATTCTCACTATCATGTTTCACTAGATTTGCTGCCTTGATGTTATTCACATAAAAATTTTCTTCATTTGCCATAAATCGAAAAGGAGAACTAAGGATATACTTCTTTTCATGAGCAAAACTACTGGTTAAAATAATAATATCCTTGATTTTCTTCTCAATAAATGTTAAGGCGACTTCTTCTAAAAAATTTTTTGCGTATTTAAATACTAATGGTGATCTAAGTTGTAATACACATATTTTCTTTGCTTGACACTTATATATTTCACAAGACATTGAAAGGTTAGATGATTTCAAACTATAGGAATCATATCCTATAACTGGAATTTGTGCCGGACTGTATACAGACCCTATGTTCTTCATATTTAAAGAAGAAATTAGCAAGTCACAAGCCAATTGGCCGACGTTGCCTACAGCGACGCTGGGAATTAATAAGGTGTATTCACTAAAAGAACTTTCATCCTTGAATTTCCATATACAACTTTTAACCATTTTGTAATTAAATATATAAAAGGAATTTTAAGAGTAACACTGTTTATTTATATAAAAACTAAATTGAAATTTGGAAGTGGAATTCAATATTAAAATTGAAAGATGACACTATTATTCTAATATTTGACATTACAAACCTAAATTGCCATTTCAGTATATTTTACTGTTATTAAATATATTGTATTTAAAGTTTTCTAAAAATAAAACGTTACACAATAAAGTATAAAAATAGATTTATATTTTCTTAACAACAACAATGCAATTAAATGATTAAAAACATTCAAAACCTTTTTGTATAAATCCAGAATAGTTAACTTACTGCATTACATTAGAATTTCTTTTATTAAACTCCTACATAGCAAAGTTTTTATAAGCAATTTCAAAATTTAAAGCAAATAATCCGAACAACTACTTACTGAAAATGGAGTCTCAGAAAACTAGTTTCCCTCTATTTACTTGCTATAACGGGATATTAAATAGTAAGCCTAACGATTTATGATATTTTGGTGGTTCACACAAAGAGCGTATTTTAAGTGTCATTAAGACGTGGTAAGAGCTAAGGGAGGGCACACTGCGCGCATCTCACGGCTACCTCGCGAGCCCTTATCACATATGCCCTAAAGTACAATTGATCGTTAAGGTTTTAGAACGGTTTGTTGTTGATTATTGGTATCTCATTTTGTGTATTATGAATATCGTTATTTGTTATTTACGTATTTGTATCTTTGTAATTGACATAACAAAATTTTTGTTTAGTACCTATTGTAATTGATTTGTTTATGTGAACAAGCCAACATTGTCATAATTTTGCTACTAAAATATATTGAAATATGATTAAGTGCGCCTATTTCTTAAATAATATATATATGCAGATGTACTGCTGCTGCGCGGATTTGCTAGCTCACAGATCATATCACGTTGCGTGCAATATATAAACCTAATTATTATTTGACAACTCTATGACATTGACATTTCTTTCTTTCCGATTTCAGTCAATTGCGGTGGCGTTCAACATTAGTTAATTATTCTCATCTTTCTTTTAATTATTTTTAAGTAAATAAGAAAATTAAGAAATTCTAGTGTTCAACTGATTATGAATGAGAAACAAAGTGTTGATCCACAGATAGAAGATTTTATCCGCACAGAAACTCAAAAACAACGATTTCAGGTAAATTACAACAAAAATATGATTAAAATTATTCAATAATTTTCCTCCTCTGACATACAAACTCTAAGCGTGCTCTTTGCCCTTACTTTCATATTACTTTAGTAATTTATGCAATGACTAATAAAAATTGGTTAAAATTATTTCAGGTTCTTGTTCACGGATTAACAGATACCTGTTGGGATTCTTGCATGGGAAGACCATCCATCCGATTAGACTCTAAAACTGAAGTATGCATTATGAACTGTGTTGAAAGATTTATTGATGCAACAACCTTTATAACAAAGAGACTAATGAGTACAACTAAATACCGGTCTGACACACCTCTTGATTTTCAATAATACAAAATTTTTCTAATTAATTTACAATAAAAATGTTATCCGGTATTAAAAATTTCCTTTCACGCCATAAAAAGAAATTCTTGATAACTGGTGCCTTATTTGGCTCTATATATTTTCTTATGAGCTATGCCCAGAAAAGATTGAGGGAATGGCAAGAAAAAGAAGCTAAAAAGTTCTTTGAAATGACCCGTAAAAAGCAACATTTTGAAAGTACTGAAAGAACTTGTAACCAAACTATACTTTCGCTATCCAAAATTGTTTCAGAAGGAATTTTGGGTATTCTTGATACAGAAAAAATCATACAAAAACTTCAGAACAATCCTGACAGTAAACTTGTGTTATGGGAACAAATGAAAATTATAATTTTTACTAGAATTTGTGTCTTAGTATATGCTCTCTCTATACTAAATGTAACATTACGAGTACAATTGAATGTCATTGGCGGTTATCTATACAAGGATTCTATGCATGAGGATGAACCACTTATAGACAGTGAATTACAAGCAAAATATTTATCTCTATGCCACCATTTTGTAGGATCTGGAGTTCAAGACTTAGTAAAGCAAATAGAAAAGGCAGTAAAAACAGTTGTAGAAACCATTTCATTAAAAAAGAAAATTACTTTACAAGAAGTAGAACAAGTATTTTGGTCTATACAAACTATTTTATGCACAGACACAAGTGATGGAGATCCAGTAAAAAAAATGGTACACTATTTGGTTGAACATACAGAAATCAATGGAGCTAGATTTGAGACTATTGTAAAAGAAACAATGGACATATTAGAAAGTGATGAGGTAACTTCAGTTGCTATGTCCACTGTTAGTAGGAGCTTCTCTTCAGTTGTAGATGAAATTGCAAATTTGTTTGCAGCAAAATGGGTTCCAACAAAGAAAAACCATTTGGAAGTTCTAGAAGATCATATTATAACAAATGGGGCTATTAAATTGGGAAATGAGTTTGTTGATGTAAACAAAGTGGAAATACATTTTGTCAAGTTACTGCCAGTTGTGAATGAACTTATAACAAAAAATACTTGCAAGGGTAATACTAACATTCCAGATCTATTAACACAACAGCTTACCCTAAATGAAAAACTGAAAGTACTAGGTGCAAATATCTATGAAGTTTTTAGCAATTTATAGATTACTATTAAATTAGTAGTAGGATAAAATATAGAAATAAAAAAAATTGTATCACATAATTTGAAACTATGCATTTTCATGTTACTTTTGGACTTCTAATTGGACATAATGTTAAAATATTTAAGACTATTTTATGTAGAAATAATATAAATTGTGGGAAGGTTTATGAATAGAGGACATATTGGGGCTAATAATAAAAGTGTTTTAAATATTTGAAAGATTTATATTCAATATAGATAAGTTTTCTTCCAGATTATAAATTTCCAAATATTCTTTTTTCAATAAAGCCATTTACCTTTGAATTGTCAATTTACATTGATGTGTCAGTCCTACAAGAAGCTATCACTGACTCAGACTGACAGAATGCTGAGAAGAGCCTGCAAGAAACTCAATAGTTGCCCCTTTGAAGTATTTACTATTTAATTATAAATGATTTTTAATAATCATAGGCTTCCTGGACAAAATTGTACTATGCAATAGACTGGATATCACATTAATAGATAAAGTAAATAAAACTGTACGAATAATAGGCATTGCAATAATATAATAATTTACATAAATCGCATAAATTACAAAACACTTTCGGAAATGCTCACTAAATACGAAGACTTAAAAGATGAGATAATTAGAATGTGGAAATTGAAGAAAGTAACAATAGTACCAGTAGTTATATTTACAACAGGCGTTATTTCCAAAAACCTCCATCAGTCTATTACTACACTAGATTTTCCCCCATACATTTGCGCCCTTCTGCAAAAGGCCGCGAAACACGTGCAGAATAGTTAGGAAATTTTTAAGTCCCTCGCATTGACAAATTTCGCTTTTTCAGTACTCTGGCTCTTACTTGACCTAGCGCCGTGATTGTCAATATTCTGGTATACATCATATATCGAGAGTGCAAAGTAAAACAAGTAAAATAATAATAATAATCTATATCTGAGACCATTCGATCGATATAAGTTGTAAATTATTAGTTATAATTAAGTTTCAATTAACATCCATATAGCAAGAAATAATAAAATAAGTACTAGGATGGTGATCCCATATAAAATAGTGATTTTGTCCTCTTGTAAACAAAGGAACAAATTTTTTCCTAAGGTCGGGAACAACACATTCATTAAATATCCTGGTTTACTTATATATATATATATATATATATATATATATATATATATATATATATATATATATATATATATATATATATATATATATATATATATATATATATATATATATATATATATATATATATATATATTTTTTTATTATCTGTGCGATATTTGGTTTTCGGCATACGGGTACGCGACCCCGGGGCCTCGAGCCACCACTTTCATAACCCTATCCAATCCATGTAAGTGGTGTCCCTCCCCTATACTCCAAGTCTTTCTGCCTCTTATTCCCTTTCCTTTCTTGGTTTCTCCCAGTAATGGGTTTGGAGGTCAGATGGCAATCGCTCCACTAAAAACCACTTCGCCACTAGTATGGATCGATTTAGAAAAAAGCTGGGTATGGCTAGGGCGTCGCCGTTAAACGACGCGCAGGCACATCGCCCTACACCTGCGATAAGTGGGCAAGGGCTACCGTGTCAAGTACGGGCACGGCTAACGACGTCAGTACCCAGACGGAAACTCCGCTTTGCAACATGGAATATTGGCTCTCTAACCGGACGATGCAGAGAACTCGCAGATGTACTCATGAGACGTCGGGTCCAGTGTGCTTTCCTTCAGGAAACTCGCTGGAAGGGCAATAAGTCTCGTAACATCGGGCAGGGTTACCGCCTTATATACACTGGGTCACCTAAAGGCAAAAACGGTGTAGCGGTAGCGCTTTCTGAAGAGCTTCAGAATGGGCTTCTTGAAGTTGACCGTCGCTGCGACCGCTTGATGCGGATAAAGGTACTGATCGAGGGCGTTATCACAAACTTAATCAGTGCTTATACTCCCCAGGCAGGTTGTAGCGCGGCTGAAAAGGAGACCTTCTGGGAGCAGTATGAAGAGGTACTACTCGCTATACCGTCTACCGAATCAGTCTTAGTTGGGGGGGACTTGAACGGCCACGTGGGTAGGATCGCTGAGGTGTATGAACGTGTTCACGGGGGTTTTGGATATGGTCTTCGTAATGCAGAGGGAGAAAATATTCTAAGAACCTGCATTGCGTCTGATCTGGCTATCGTGAACACTTTCTTCCAGAAGAAACCTCAGCACCTTATAACGTATAAGAACGGGTCCCACTTAACTCAAATTGATTATTTGCTGACTAGACGGTATCATATAGGCAGGGTGACCAACTGTAAGGTCATTCCCGGCGAAAGCCTGACGGCCCAACATCGTCTCCTTGTCATGGACTGTAATGTTACTCCGAAAAAGAAAGTAGCCGAGAAACGCAAGCCTAGAATTAAGTGGTGGTTGTTGAATGGGCCGATGCAGACCGACTTCTTGGCGGAGGTGGAGAGTCAAAATCTACTGACTAACACCGAGACCGCTCAGACTGCATGGATCGAGCTCATTCAGCAATCATTGCGGCGGGCAAGCGAGTTCTTGGTGTTACTAAGGGTGGGCGTGTCATCGACAGGGAGACATGGTTGTGGAATGACCAGGTGCAGGGGGTGATTCAGGAAAAGAAGGCTGCGTTTAAAGAGTGGCAGCATTCCAACTCTCCTGAAGACAGACTGGAGTACATAGCAGCGAAAACGGGCCAGCAAAAGAGCTGTAGCCAGAGCCCGCAGAGAAAGTTTGTCGCCATTGTACGATAAACTTGAAACTGTGGAGGGGCAGAAGCTCATATACAAACTGGCTCGTGCTCGAGATAAAGCGACGCAGGATATTACAAAATGTCTTTGCGTCAGAGATTCTCGGGGCACGTTGCTTTGTAGTCATGCCTCTGTGAAGGAGAGATGGAGAAGCTACTTTAAGGAGCTGCTGAACACTCAGCAGTCTTGTAGTCTTCCTCCTGAATTATCTCCTAACCTAGGACTTGTTGCTCCAATAACCCGTGACGAAACTCGTAATTGTCTTCGACGCATGAAGAACGGAAAAGCGGTAGGACCTGACGACATCCCAATCGAGGCGTGGAAATCGTTGGGCTCTCTTGGTGTGCTTATACTTACTGACCTGTTTAACCGTATCTTGAATACTGGAAAGATGCCACATCAGTGGCGGCAAAGCTTTATTATCCCTATTTACAAAGGAAGGGGCAGTGTTCAGGATTGCGGTAGTTATAGGGGCATTAAGATTATGAACCACACCATGAAGCTCTTCGAGCGCATGATCAGCCTCAGGCTCCGCCAAGAATGTACTGTCTCTGAGTCTCAGTATGGGTTTCAACCAGGATCAGGCACTATGGATGCCATTTTTGCCCTCAGAACTTTGATGGAGGCTTACAGGGAAAAAAGGAGAGCTCTGCATGTGGCCTTTTTGGACCTGCAGAAGGCCTTTGACTGTGTGCCACGTCAGTGTATCTGGTGGGCATTGCGATCCAAGGGATCCCTGAAGCCTATATTGAGGTTATCAGAGATATGTACAACGACTCCGCTTCAGTGGTTAGGACCGCTGTTGGCGACACCAAGCCCTTCCCGATTACAGTAGGGGTTCACCAGGGCTCAGCTCTTAGTCCGTTCTTATTCAATGTAGTGCTGGATACGGTCTCGGCTGACATCCAATGCCAGCCTCCGTGGCTGATGATGTATGCCGATGACATAGTACTCATCGATGAGAACCGACTGATGCTGGAGCGTAAAGTGAACGCCTGGAAGGGTGCGCTTGAAAACGGTGGTCTTCGACCTGGACTGGCTGGAGTTAGACCACCCGGACGCCCAAGGAAGCGATGGCTGGATGTCGTGACACAAGACATGAGAGCCAATGAATTATCCACTGAGGATGTTAAAGACCGTGCAAAGTGGAGTAGGCTCAGTCGGAAGGCAGACCCTGGCAAAAGCCGGGACTAATGCCAAGAAGAAGAAGATATATATATTTATATATATATATATATATATATATATATATCTATATATATATATATATAATAAATATATAATATATAATATAATATATATATATATATATATATATATATATATATATATATATATATATATATATATATATATATATATATATATATATATATATATATATATATAATATATATATATATATATATATATATATATATATATATATATATATATATATATATATATATATATATATATATATATATATATATATATATATATTATACATAGAAGAGTCAATTCTGTACATCAGAAATTTCAAAAAAAGATTGATTGAGTCGGTTAATATATCGATAATAGAAGCTAAAAATCCACTCAGTAGATTTTTTGACTATCTGTCTGTCTTTCTGTCTTTCTGTCTATCTATCTATTTATTTGTCCTCGAATCAGGCAAAACCTACTGGACAGAAATAAATGAATTTTTGTATAGTAATAGCTTATAGTCCCGACCGACTTAAATTTTAGTAAAAACTGAAATTTATGTCGTTTGGGACTATCCTGGTATTCTATGCTGTTCAGAGACGATGGTAGAAGTATTTTTATTAAAATATAAAAACATTTGAAAATTATTTCCATAGTCTAGCTAAATGTCACAGTAACAGTTACAAATCATTTGATTTACAATTATTATAGTGATATTTAGCGATCAGAAGGTAATTTAGTAGTTTTTGATAGAATGTCATCTATATGTACGTAGCTTAAAATAATTTTTGAAAACCAATATATGTTTAAGAATCTATAATAATATTTTATAATATCTGTAAACAGATGTCGTTATTCATTGAAATAAAATGGCTGCATCACGCTGGTGGGATTTTTAAATTTGTATTAATATCGATATATCTTAAATACATCTACAGAGGAGGACTGCAAGCTTCGCACTGTACGGACGTATTCATTACGCTCATACGGCCCGAACCTTTCTCTTGTCCTTGGAAATTTTAAATATTTAATTTGTAATTATTCTATAATTTTCGCCGGCGTTCTGTCGCCGTGTCGCTTTTGTGACGTCGTTGTGACAAATCGATTTTCGGTCTTCTGTTGACCGTATGGTTGTCGTGTGCGGGCTTTCAGCGAAGACGTTGCCGTCTCAGAAATGAGCGGCCGAAAGAAGGCGCAGCGGGATCGCTCCCGTTCGCGCACCAGACCTCCTTCGGACGTAGGGGCCAGTGGGTCGGGACCAACCCCACCCCCTCGCGCCTCGCACCTCTCCGGAGCAGGAACTTCTGCAGGCACCGCTACTGCGCGGAGCATGCCCCTTATCGGTCCCTTGCCGACCGCAACCGACTCCGGCCTTGTGTCAGTCACCAGTGGCATCACTGAGTTGGGCCGTTCTATGGCCAGGCCCGCTTTTGGGGCGAACTCCCGGACACTGGAGGCGCGCGACTTGAAAGTGCGCTCCACTGGTGTTTCCGGCCCCCAACTGGCGGTCTCAGTGCCCCCCGCGGGTGTTGTTACCACCTCCCCGCGTGGAACAGACCCAATTATAACGCCGCAGCGGGCTTCCAGGCCCGCAGCTAGAGAGGTACAACCCTCTAAGAGGTCGCCATCCGCGCCGTCTCGGTTTGAGGCGGAGCTGTCGCCCAGAACGCAGCTGCATAGGGACATGATCCTTGTGTCTCATTTGCGGCAGCGTGGGGCTATCTCCAAGTCGTTGCTGGAGCATATTTGTATGTTTCTCAACGACAAAGAGAAAGAGCTCGCGGGCGCCGGCACCGCAGATATCTGGATGGAGGAGGCGCCGACATCAGCCCTAACCCCCTGTCCGGAGACCCAGGTCCGCCGATGAGGCCCCCGAAACTGATCCAAAAAGGCTTTGCGCGCAACCGCGCCCCGCCGCCCCGGGAGCCTCTAGGGACCCACGCCTTCGGACATCTTCCGATATCTTCTTTGCGGTCCTGGTCAATACCTCGGACCTCGTGCCAGGCATCTACAGCATCTTCATTGCAGACGCTACGCGTTCAGCTACGTCGCGTAGTAGCGTTTCAAATCTACGCGTTTGACCAATTGAGTAAAATCTTTAATTTATTAAAATAAAATGTGTTAAAAATTATTTACATAAAACAATTTTTCATAATGTCCCCTTCCCACCCCATCGCAGCAGGGGTCCCACAGGGTAGCACGTTATCGCCTACCCTTTACGCAGCTTACACGGATGATATCCCGTCTCACCAGGACACCATGTTGGCGCTTTACGCAGACGACTTAGCGATCCTGGCAAAGTCCCTCAACGCCAAACACGCGACGTTGAAACTCCAGCGAGCCCTCGACCTCCTCCCGAACTGGTTGGCGGAGTGGAGGCTCACGCTTAACGTGGCCAAGACCCAAACGATCTCGTTTGGCAACCACAGAGCGCTGCCTCCTCCGCCGAACATCCAAGGCGAACAGGTCGGCTGGACTCACCAAGTCACATACGTGGGTGTCGTCATCGATAGGCGACTCTCGATGGGTGCCCAGGTATCCAAGGCCAGGACTGCGGCGAGAGCTGCGCTGGCATTACTGCGTCCTCTCTTCCGATCCCGACTTCCTCTCCGCACTAAGCTGGGGCTGTATAAGACATATGTGAGGCCACACCTTACGTACGCAGCCCCAGCATGGTACTCCCTGACTAGCCAAAACCTTCGCAACGTCTTACAGGTGACGCAAAATGTGGCCCTCCGAAGAGCCACTCAGGCCCCTCGATACGTGAGGAACGCCACTATACAGCGCGACCTCCGTATTGAGAGCCTAGAGCCTGCCCGCATCTTCCAACGTGCTGACGTTTCAGACCATTTACATATCCGGAACATCGCATCATGGCATTCCCGTCCGCCAGATGCGCACAGGTTCCCCAGGGATCTCCTCCCTCCTTCCTCTCCCGATTCCTGAGCTGCTACTACGGTCGCTGGTCGCCTAAGCTGGGTCTCTCCTGGGCAACCAGGAGCCTCACTTGACTGGGCTGACCGCCCTAAGTAGCACACGGCTCTCCCTTAATGAACTCCCCACAAAAACCCTGTCCCTTTAAAGGACACATTGCCTGAGCTTAAGCCCAACACAAGGACGCGCCCATATTAATGGGCGGAGGTAGAACCTAACGGGCAAAGGGCTACGCCCTGGAACCGTTTGCCTCTCCCCCCTCGGGGGTCGAGAGAGAGAAAATACCATCTACAGAGCATAGATGAAATTGTAGTAGTATTAAAGTATTCAAAAGTCAACTATGCTCATAAAAGATTTTAAAAATGTATTAATGGGTCGATTTCTATATTGTTATAGTTATTGTAAATATAAGCTACAAAAACTATCCATTTGATTTTTTGTCCAAAAATGGAAATTGATGAATTTTAGTATTTCAACAGGTTCCTTACAAAAATTAAAGATCGATAAAGTTAAATTACTTTGATTACTGTTCTACTTAATCTACTAAAGAATAAATAAATTTCGACTGCTACCTAAATCAACATATACGATAGTTGTCATCCTGGCGTTCAATGAGGCCTGGCGTTCCGTAGAAAAAAAAAATAGACATTTTAATTACGTGGATTTAGCTTTAAATTATATAATAGATTTTTGTAATATGAGCATTAATATACATAGTATAACATTAATATTATCTTAAACATTGACACTGTTAAAAATAGAATATATTAGTAGTATATTTGTTAGGACTAGAATGAAGAACGCCAAAGAAAGGAGGTTAAATACTTAAAAATAAAAAATATCAGTCAAGTGCGAGTAGTACGCACCGAGGGTTTCGTACCTAATTCAATATTCCGACACGTAGGTACGTATGTCGATGAGAAAAAACCTACCAATAGAAATTGATAAACTTAAATTGGACCACTCATTTTGTATGAAATTAACTACAATATTATAAGTTTATACAATATAAGTTTGCAATGGTTTATTTCTGCATTTAACTTAAAAATGATCAAAATTGAGATTTCATCCTTTATATATAATGTAAGTTCTAAGTCTAAGTCAATGAAATACAACATATAAGAGTCGACAAACTTAAGTATGCACAAATTTTATATCAAATTAACTACAGTATAAGTTTGTAACGATTTTTTTCTGGGATATATCTATTAATTTATTTATTTTCCTTTGGTTGTATAAGCTCTTATACACTAACCACAGCTCTAACTTATTGCCAAATTTCGTAACTCTAGGATGACGGGAAGGACCTTGTAGGTTTTGGTTACGCGACGATTTTCATACAAAATGCAAAAAAAATAAGCATAAACATATCTTTTGATTGCGTTGGCTTAGAAGTCTGATTTTTACTGTATCTTAAGTGGTGATCTCAAGTGGTTAGTATGAATTTGTTTTAAAAATCAATAGTGGGAAGTGAATATTGTGTTTTGTACGCTATAAGTCGAAAAGTTAGAACATAATTTTTTTACAGACTATATGTTAGTACACACACAACACAACATATACGTTTACGTTTTAATATAGACATGCAAGACACATATAGGTGCATTGATCACTATATTTAATAATAGACAAGAGTGATTCAAAAAAATGACGACAGAATAGAAGAATTGCATTGTGACGTAGATATAAAATTTAAAAACGTACCTAATATGTCAGCTACATAAGCGGGAGAAGCCGCGAGCGTGTCGCTAGTATATATGTAACAGATCCTATATATATATATATATATATAATATATATATATATATATATATATATATATATATATATATATATATATATATATATATATATATATATATATATATATATATATATATATATATATATATATATATATATATATATATATATATATATATATATATATATATATATATATATATATATATATAATATATATATATATATATATATATATATATTATATATATATATATATATATATATATATATATATATATATATATATATATATATATATATATATATATATATATATATATATATATATATATATATATATATATATATATACTATATATATATATATATATATATATATATATAATATATATATATATATATATATATATATATATATATATATATATATATATATATATATTTTATTGGTGGTGTCAAGGTGATATTTAAAATAAATTATAGCTTGCTATAGTAATATATAGTAAATTTAATTCAAATCCGTCCAGTAGATCCGAAGATGTGCATGTAACAAGCCAACAAAATTGGCCCACGTAGCCGAATTCTTATGGGGACTACATACTAATATGATCGATCTAGAAATAAACATAATATTAAAGTTAAAATTTAAGTTATTGCTTTTATAGAAGTACCTATATAAAATGTTCAAACGTCTTAAATTTACAAGTCAGTAGTAATATAAAAGCTAGGTTTTATTTAGATTATTTTCATAAATATTGCGAGCTGTATTTCATTCGTGTATTCTAAATATAACGGTTTTACACAGCAATAAAATCGATATTAGGAGCCAAGAGGGAAATAATAGAGCATTGTTTTTAAGAAGTTGTGTGTACTTAGCGATAGTCGAAGATATTGTCATACGCAAAGTTGATACACTATACTATAGTATAAATGCGCACGGCGCAACTCTCGTTAAATATCTTTGGGAAAGATTTTGACCTTGTGCGCCAGAGGACGTAATCAGTACCAAAAAAATTCACCAGATGTTACTTAAGAATATATAAAAAAAATATGTGAAAAAACTACTAACACTGAAACAAATCGACCAATTTAACAATTGATCAACATGAATATTTATTTCAATCCAATTAATATTTTGCTCGATATCCTTTGAATAAAATAAAATACTTAAATATGAACTTTATTATTTATTATTTTATTATTCCTAGGCTTATGTTATAATAAGCTCATTCTTATAAAAGCGTTAATTTGCCATTTAAAAATTTACACCAACTGTACCCAAACCAAATAGAATTAATTTATTAGTAAGAATATTTATCAACTGAATCAGCATGTATTGTAATGTATGTATTTGTAAAGAACGAAAATTATTACATTATAATCACATGCACACTTTAACAGATATCTAATTTTCTTATCTAACAAATTTTATTTTGGACAATCTCGAAAACATTAAAATTAAAGCATCCAATCTCCAATTACTGAACAAGAAGCAGCTATTAATTGTTTTTTTTTTCACCTATTATGTAAGATTAAGTCCCATAAAAGAAACTGGACAAATATTACTATCAGGTTGTTTAGAAAGTTTCCACCGGAATTGTTGGAAAATGTGTGTCTGTTTTTAAGTCAACAGCTAAATAGATATTTTCACCATTATCAAAGAAATTATCGTCTAAAATTTTTAACAAAGTTGAATCATGGAATCTGTGCCTTGAAGGTTAGGTTTATTTTTTGAAGATCCTTCATAAAATATCAGAGATACTTGTGAATCACCAACCATCCATGAGGTGGTAGATTCTAGGATCCCATGTGGTCGCTTAATAATTACTGGATTGACCCGCCTATTGTTTTAAGATTATGTTTTATTATAAATGTTAAAAGGTACTGTATGTAGATGGAACTGGATCTGTATATTTTGTTTTCAATGGTTCAGTATTTTTGTAAGATTGTGCTTGTGAGCGTTGTAGCTCAAATTGAGGCTTTCCAAGAGATCTTATCTTAGTCACATCAAATTAAAATTCTTCGCTAGGAGAAGAGTTACTTAGAGCACGTTAAATATTTTTGTCACGTATTCCATATAATAACCTTTTCCGCCTTATGTCGATACATTCCACTTTTTTACCGCACGCTATTTGCAATTTTTGTTCAGATAAATTATATGATGGAGAAAAACTACCGAAGGTTCGATCTTTTTGATAAGGTTATCTGGATTTCATTCTGACGGATTAGTCTGAGCCCAGTTATTTTTAAAATACAAAAAACGGAAGTGAAGTCGAGCATCTCTGTCAACGCTTTTATGATTTTTTTTATCATCAAAACACCGTTAAACCTAAGCTGAAATCAATCGATTTGTCGTATTCGTCGATGGACTAGACAAAAATTCGTTATTTTATTTTAACAACATTATTAATAAATTGCTTAGCACGTTGCTGGTGCATTAAATAATTGCCAAGAAAATTTACGTGGTTAACGCGTCGATCTGGAGATCTACATTGGTTGTACTTTGGTTGCATACGAAACAAACAAGTTATGTGGCCTTATTTAATAGAAAAAAATTAAAAATGCGTGTAACAATTCATATGGCCTAGAAATATTCTTCAAGATGTAAAAGAAAGCAGAAATCCCAGTGAGTAGACATCAAGGTCAATTCAAAATATGAATTTTCACTCAGTTTGGTGGATGAGTATTGTTGATTGTTTGCCACTGATTATAGCAACTACCGTCATATAGATACGCATGCGCAAGCGATGAAAATGCGCAGGGCGACTATCGTATCTCTAAAGAGTGGATCTTCCGGAAGTCAAACATTTTTGTATGTTTTAGGCAATGGCGTATTGTCAACCGTTAGTGATAAAAGTGCACAACGGTAGATTAAATAAATATCGATCAAGTGCGAGTAATACTTATGTATCGAGAGTTCCGTATCTATTACATGATAGACCGAGCCGACAAGACACTAGATATTTAATTGACAAACTTAAATATCTAGTTTCTTGTCGGCTTTTTCAAAAACTTCTTTACGAACCAGTAGCTCAGTGTTCATTTGAAAATTCAAAAGTGCTTACGTGTATTTGAATTTTCAAATGAACACTGAGCTACTTTAAAAGTGTATTTGATTAAAGAATATTTTAAATTTGAATTAATTTCAAAACAGCACAATGTCGCATGGAGAGATAAGAAAATACCCGGGTCCTATGTTATGTAAAATAATTGAAATAATAATTCAAAAATATACCTACTTACAATAAAATAGCAAATAAAATAATTGATATGGTAAAACATAACAATAACATTACTGAGCATTTTAAAAAAGTAGGTAGCTTAGTTTTAATAGTATGAATATAAATAACATGTAAGGTACTGAATACGTAATGAATATAAATAACATGTAAGGTACTGAAAGTGAAGTTTGAAATAAAGATGGTAATGAGAGTGAACTTTGGAGGTTGGCACGCAGCGGGTGATCCGAGCGGCGCCGCGGCGTCACGTCAATGCAGGGAATGCCGCAGACGGAGAAATGCGCGCGCAGCCGAACGCGCTGCCAATAAGTCTTCGCGAAACGCGGCAGGCGCGCGCCTCTATCGACGCGCAGAGAAACGTGTACACACCCGACCTAACTGTGAAAATACTGTGCTACATCTGGGAAATTACACACCAAAATATTTATCAATTAAGAAACCAACATTCATACCTATGGTACAGAAAAATACATTCTCAAGCAACGCATTATGTAAGTGTATTTAATTTATGTTGTCGTAAATTTTTTATTTAATAGAATCTTAAATGAATCAATTAATGTATAAATTATGTATGTAATTCAATTTCAATAATACCTCGCATTTTAGTAGTTGTGGTAATATTTTAAAATTTGGGAAATTGAATAGTGCATGGATATAATAAATTATAACTACATATTTATTTAAAAATATTAAGACAATTAGGATCCAAGAAGGTACCCAATACCTAATTAGTTATAAAAAAGTAAGTACTTATGCTTAGTTCAAAAGATATTATTTATTTTGGTTGATCACCGAAGAAATTAAATGAGTACCAATAACTAAAGTATAATCGCAAAAAGAATTTGTTTATAAATCTACACAATAATATAAAAGAAAACTAGTAACACAATTGTAATCAGTATTTAAGTGGATGTACACTCCCCCTCAATCCATATGTTTACGATCATCCAACAACATTCACATGCTTTAGTATCACTGTTTATAATTATGAAACCATACGTTACCGTTTGTATTCGATGTAAATCTAAACATAGTTTATGAAATTGTGTGATTAAATGTTTATAGGTAAATTTGGAAAGATTGTCTTAATTTTATTAACGCGTCGAAATTATTTATTCCTTAATAATCGTGCCAATTGTAATCGTAAAATGTTTGCCTACTCTTATAAATTATACATATTCATAACGAAACAAATGAATATTAAATCTAAGCCAAATCAATATAAAAATCAAAAATCAAAATCAAGCAAGCACAAGCACTTTCGACTTAACATAATTGTCAGTCTTACTAGAAGCTACCACCAGCTCGGAAGGCAGTTCTTCTGAGAAGAGCTGGCAAGAAACTCAACAGTTCCTCTTTTTTAGTTTTTTTAATATTTTTTCTATTCTATTACATGTCAGAAGTGAAACTTCGGCAAATATTTTTTTGTATTTATACTAATATAAAGCTTTTGATTTAATATAGTATGAGAAAATAAATATGGTAGGTAGGTATTATTACAAATTAAATTGTATAATTTTTATAATTTTTAGATTTTAATTAATAAATTATTGTTATTTAGTGTTTATTAATGTATTTATAAAATTAACAAAAGGTATCTCGATGTTATATGGACACTTCACCACTGCAAAAAGACCACGTCATTCGTGTGTATTGTGTTTCATGTGTAAAAATGTTACCCTCATGCGCGCAAAGAAGTTTTACTTCAATAATAAAAGTATCGAAAATTAATACAGATATCTATTTTTAGGTTTCATTTAATAATTTATTGTTATTTCATATTTATTAATGTATTTAAATATAACTAATCGCTGTCAGTACATGGAAGATGTATAAAAAAAACTATTATTGGGGCAATTATAAACTGAACTGAAATGAACCCAAAACAACGACTTTTCAAATATTTCGTCTGTATGTACATTTGTGCCAGGTAACCTCAGGCTTAACCCATTCAAATGAAGTTTTCACCATTGTATTACGGTAAACTTCATGTAGAGTTTGTTTTATTTCAATCAGTTCATATACGAGTATAAAAAAATTTAAAGGACGATGAAAGTGCTACAAAATAAATATTTTATTAATGTGGCTGAAACTTCAAATTTACTTTCTCACTAGAATAAAGTTATAGGCGCAGCTAGTCGCATATACATAAGTCAGTAAACAAATAAATCGCGTACATTTTTGGGAAACTTGACGTTTTGATTACTTTGCAGTAGTCCGGGTAGACTGAGAGTGCATTCGCTTGTTAGTTATCCGCCATCGTTGTGGAAAGAGCAACATTCCACGTACAGTAGTGAGATAACCAGTACTTTTATTGGAATTGGGATACAGCATTGGAATGTGCAGTAAACCTGGAACTCTTGATCCACCAATGTCAATCGACTCAAACAGATGCTAAAGAAAAAACTATACAAGTAGAATAAGTGTAAGCAAAACAGGCTGAGAACCGTCGTAAGATGATGACATGAACACGATGGCTTGTGGGTTCGACACAGGTTGTAGGTAACGCTCAATATCGATAAAACCAAATAAAAAAGCCCCATCTGATTTTTCCATCAAAACGCATACTTGTTGTACCCTTCAGGACTTTTGCAATTGTCTTCAGCTTCCTCGTACTTGTAATCTTAAATACTTGGGCGTTACTGTAGATTCAATCTACTGGTCACAACCATCAATACGTATCATCTCGTATACGCAAACTATTTCCGTATTTAAAAAATTTCAAAATTTAGCAGACCCTGATACGTACAGTTTATTATGCCCTCGTATGAAGTTTTTGTAGTTTTAAACTACTGCATCGCAGTATAGGGAGGTACCAGCAACAATACACTGATTGTTTTAGAACGTGCTCAAAGGGCTATACTAAAAGTATATAATATGCTGAGAAACCTAAACTATAGAGCACAGATCATCTTTACCGCGAGACTTCCATCTTATCTGTCAGAAGACTTTACAGTACGCAACTTATACTTTGTAAGCATAAAAGTATAGTCTTCAGACCCACTTTCAAACGCAATTAATAAATTTGTCTGTGCAACAGTTCAGTCCAGAGCAAGGTAAGCCTATAGACAGTTTTACGTAATTAGACTACTAATAATTGTACAATAAAATTAATAAAAAAATCAATATTTATCCTCTTATTATTTACTGTACAAAAGTTATGAAACATTAGATTCAAAATTTGTCTTACATTGAAACTGAGAGTATTCGCAACTGAACAAACACACACACGCACGCACACACACTCGCAGGCACGCACGCGCACTCATGCAAGCTTCCAACACATCGGTAGATAATTTAATTGTATTCGCAGAGCAAGATGCTTTTACTATATACTAATTTAATTGAGTCACTGTAATGTATAGAAGTATCAATATAATTGTTAAGGGGCAAATACGCTGTGACACAGTTTACTTGATTGTAGATATACCAAATCATAAATACTATAGATGTATTCATCTAGAGTGTACCTGTGTCACATTTTTTACTAAATATTTATTTATTATTATATTATTATTATTCACAAGCTTTAATTGCGATACTACAAAAAGCAATATTAATAATAAATAGTAGCTTCTGTACATTAAAAAAAATAAAGTAATATTGTACTCAGATTGTAGTCAAAGCTATTAAATGTACCCAAAAATATGGTCTGGACTAGAAACATTTTAATAATAATTTTTAACATTTTAATAAAGAAAAATTTAACATTTGTCACCGTGTGTGTTCACCGTGTAAGCCCTTTCCCCAGGCTTACGCAATGGAAAAAGCTATGCTTGATATTTCTCTACGCGACAGAATCAGAACAGTGATATCCGTAGAAGAACGAAGGCTACCGACATAGAACTCAAATCTACAAGCTGACAATGGACAGGTCATATTGTTAAGAACGCTGAGAACCGATGTAGAAGAAATTTCCTCGAGTAGCGACCAAGTCTCGGGAAAAAGGGCACAGGCCGCCCTCCAACCAATCACGCTTTACAAAAGTTGTTCAGCGTGATATACATTTTTATTGACATTTTGATATATAAAAATCAAGTCTCCGGAACACCTGATGGAAAAACCAAAATAAATAAGCTAACAATATTGTTGGCATCTACGAATGCAAATAAAACAGTTGAAAAATATTAAAAAAATTCTCAGAAAAAAATCAGTTTATTATACAAGCTTCGATAAAACCTCATATAGGCTGCAAAATATAATATTAAATAGTTAATTTTGCTGTCTTCATATGAATATTATTGTACCATTTTTATGTATACAATATGAAAGATATTATCTTTTCATTGTTACGCATTAAATAGCTATTTTACAAATGTAGATGTAACTACCATGCAAAAACGAACATCCGGCACGACATACTTTTAAAAGTAAAAATAGTGAGGTCACTGATAATAGGCAAATACACCTTTGAAGCATTTACCATCACTAAAGCACCTACACCATCCATTTTGTATTGTATTAAATGAAGTAAGTGTTTTTATATATTTTTTTATAATTTATCTAAATATACATTACATGCATTATCAGCCTATAGTAGTGCACTGCTGGACGTAGGCCTCCCTCAGGGTACGTAAGATCGTGCCTTATGGCGATAAGGCACGATCTCTCGTTATCGCCGTCCAGTCACTATCAGCCGCTTTTTTTATATCATCGGCCCATCTGACTGGAGGACGTCCAACGCTACGCTTGCTGAGGCGTGGTTTCCATTCGAAAACCCGTTTGGTCCAACGTCCATCGGTTCTACGACAGATGTGACCAGCCCACTATCTATTCTATTTATTTCCTTCATTATTATTCACTATTTCCAGACTATATCTATTACTTTGGTCTTCTGGCGGATAATCTCATTTCGGACTTTATCCATTAGCGACATCCCGAGCATAGACCGTTCCATAGCTCTCCCACTGACCTGCAGCCGGTGGGCTAGTTTTACTGTCAGGTTCCACGTTTCGGCTCCGTAGGTCATGAGTGGTAGAACGCACTAATCGAACAGCTTGGTCTTAAGGCATTGTGGCAAGCATGACTCGAGGATATGACGCAACTTCCCAAATGCTGCTCAGCCAAGCTGCACCCTTCTAGTGATTTCAGCCTCAAAGTTTTCTCTATCCAACTGTTTGCCAAAGGTATACATACTTCTGGACAACTTCAAAGGCTACTCCTTCGACGGAGACTAGTTCAGGGATAATGTGTTGATTGCACATGACTTTGGCCTTGTCTAAGTTCATCCCGAGTCCAACTTGCCTCGATGCAGTATTTAGACTCGACAACATTTTTTGCAGGTCCTGGTCCTGGCAAAGCGCAGATGCGTGAGACATTCACCGTTAATGTTCATGCCTAGTCCATCCCACTATAGAGTCTTAAAGACATCCTCCAACGCGTTAGTAAAGAAGTTAGTAATTGAAGTGTTTCGGGGATATAACATCACTCTGTCTTACACCTCGGAGAAGATGGACGGGTCTTGTTTTATGGTGTTGGACTTTAACGGTCATCGTTGTCATTTGATAGAGGTTTCTCAGCACCTTCACGTATCGCCAGTCGACTTAGCGCCGCTGCAAGGACTCCAGAACAGCCCAGATTTCGATGTAGTCTAAAGCTTTCTAGTAGTCCACAAAAACTATACACGGTGATTGGTTATACTCCTCTGACTTTTGTATAACCTGCCGTACAGTATGGATGTGGTCCACGGTGCAGAAGCCTTTACGAAACTCAGCCTGTTCCGGTCGCAGGAAGGCGTCAAATCTTAATGCCAGACGATTCCTAACGACTCTCTAGAACAGCTTATAGACGTGACTCAGAAGTGTGATCGGCCTATAGTTTTTGAGGAGCGTTTTGTCTCCTTTTTTTGAGAAACAATGCCACAACACCTCTGCTCCACGCCTCCGGGGTTGTACCACTGGCTATTACGGAGTGGAAAAGCCTTTTCAGCTCCTCAAGGACAGGTTTTCCCCCCAGCCTTAAGCAACTCAGAGGCCACTTCGTCTTCCCGGGAGCCTTCCCATTTTTAATCTGTCTGAGAGCCACCGCGATTTCGTCTATGTTTACTTCCGGAAGATCGTCCGTAAAGTGGCGGGAGAGAGGGGCTCTGGGGTCTCCTTCATCCGGTGGAGACTCATTTTGGCGAATGCGAGGCATACAAATTTCCAAAGAAGTCCTCATTTCCTTCATTTCAGAAGTCCAAATTTCAGCTAGAATCTCTGCAACTGATGTAACGTTTTTACCATTCGAGATAGTTATCTTTGTCAAATGGCTCCTTCCCAGTGTCTTGGTAAAGACTTTTGATCCCCGATTTTTCTCAATCGCGTCTTGTACGAGGCGAGTGTTCCAGCTTCGGAAGTCGCGTCTTACCATCTTTTGAAGTTTTTGTTGAGTGACTAGGGATCTGGCAAAGTGTCCTCTAGTGTTTTCCTTATAAGTCGCATCAGTTCCAAGGTCTCGCTCGAAAGTTTGAACTTCTTATCTTGTTGCCTTTTCCGAAAATGCCTCGTTCCCACTTCGCGTATAACTCCTTTTATGCTATCTTAGTCCTCACCAACGTTTACCGGGGAATCCAGGATAGCGAATTGATTTTTCAACTCGAGTTGGAACTCATCATTTCCGGCATGGAGCAGATAAGGACAGAGAACAGGCCTCACCAAGCGATTCCTTTCTAACTTGAAGTTGATTTTTAGGGTGCCTCTTACAAGGCGATGATCGCTTCCGGTATTGAACCTGTTGATCACTGAGACATCCTTAAATATATGCCTTTTATCCGTCATGATAAAGTCAATCTCGTTCTTCGTCCTACCGTCAGGGCTCTTCCAGGTCCACTTCCGTTGGGACTTTTTCGGAAAATAGGTGTTCATACAGAACAGCCCTTGCCTGCTGAGGAAGTTCACCAGCATTTGACCTCTCTGGTTTCTACTCCCGTAGCCATATGGTCCCAAATCTGATTCGCCGCACTCCTGTCCCACTCTGGCGTTGAAGTCGCCCATAACAACGGTGAAGTGCGTCTTAGTGGTTCGGTGTATGGCCTTCTAAACATCGTCGTATAGGGCCTCCACCTCTACAACTGTACTACTCGAATTCGGCGCATATATCTGTATCTTTACTAATTCTGCCTCAAGAATATGGAGGCTTTCGTCCAGCCGTAAACTGCGTCCGTTGTATGTAGCCAAGGTCAGTTGATTTTGGTAGCCGTCGTCCGTCTGCTACCATGACTGAAGCCGTTACCGTTGTAGGGCGGCCGGGAACTAGGGGCCGTCTTCTGTTGGCACTATCCATGAGGGGTATATGCCCGTTATTACCTCGCTAGGCAGGCGGGTGGGTGCCCGTAGTGTGTGTCCACCTCCAAGGAACCCATAATTACCTCTTACGATATCCACGGGGAAACTTAGGATGGTGCTATTCTACTCTGCCGGCCCCACACGGCCCTAGCCGTTCCCAGCTTTTTTCTAAATCGGTCCATATGAGTGGCGAAGGGGTTTTTAGTGGAACGATTGCCATCTGACCTCCAAACCCATTACTGGAAGAAACCAAGAAAGGAAAGAGAATAAGAGGCCGAAGACTTGGAATATGTGGGAGGGACACCACTTCCATGGACTGGATGGGGTTATGAAAGTGGTGGTCCCGGAGTCGCGTACCTGTATGCCTAAAACCAAATATCGGACAGATAATTGGCTAGACACCCTCTGATATATATATATATATATATATATATATATATATATATATATATATATATATATATATATATATATATATATATATATATATATATATATATATATATATATATATATATATATATATATTCCCTTTTATATTCGTTTGAACCCGCATCTCTTGGAAACTGCCCAAGCACTCTGACCGCTAAGCAATACGTTCCCATCGATTTATTATGATTATACTTATTAAAACTAATTATGAAAAGTAATTTTATTTCCTCAGTGTGAAATAACACTTATATAGTGAAAATATAATTATACATTTTTTAACAATAACACTTAATTCTTCTTGTTATATGATTCTTTCAGTTTTGTAATTATGTAAATATTGTTTACAATTGAAGATTTATCTTATTTCCCTATTCACACCTTTTAAATTATTCGTCATTTTTTGTTTCCTCCTTAATTAAAGTAACCTACGGACGCAGCCGTAAGTTATAGCCGTAGTAATATAATACTAAATTGAATAAATGATAATATAAAATAAACATTTATGCATAATATTACACTTTTTCGCTAAGAAATTAAAATAAATTCAATATAAGGCTAAGAAATTATTTGGTTTAACGCGCTAATTTCAGAAACTTTTGGCGCAATTTTTTTGTGTTGGATAGTCCTTTTATCGAGGAAGACCAGCGCTGGTTTCAAGGACCATTCAGAAGAGGAATCTTCAATTCGAATGCGATGCCAGCTTTCGTCCAAGCAAGGACGAAATCAATCAACCACCTCAGGAGATATATTAAAAAGAAATAAGAATAGCATAATAAGCAAGTAGTATATCGAAATCAATAGTCTTGAAAGCGTTAATGAAGTCTAAAAATGTCAGCACTGTCACTTTCTGATCGATCATCCATACCCTATCACCGATGACAACAATCGGCAACAACAGCAAGCAACATATATACATCTTAGTTATTTTCTGCTTCGCCCTTGTAGTTATAGGCTAGTAAATAATTAAATATTTAATTATGTTATAATATTTGTAAGAATAATAATTTATAATTGTTGTCATATCAAATTACGGCAATATAAATATTTAAGTAACAAATATAATTGTATGATTTACAACTTTATCTCACCAATATTTTATATAATTTACCAGTTACGATAAAATGACGGACGCTCGAGACTTTTGGTACTTTGTTTGGTAATTTGTTGTGTACCCAAGGTACTTATCAAGTGACTTACGAGTATCTTGTCTGTAAATTTGAACTCTTAAGAATGTTCGATATTTGATTCGATTCGATAGCTGACTGGACTGGACTAATAAGTAGAGTAAAGCTATGACGAGAACAAAAACGGTCAGTATAAATATCGTGGCTTGGTTTCTTAACATCTTTAATTGTTTAATTGTCTTATACTGCTCATTTGCCCGAAGAACGGATTAGGACAGGTATTCACTGTACAAATATGATGTTGTAAAAATATTACCATACAAACACATTATAGGGTTATATTCGGTATATTTAAACAACACAATTTACTTAGCCATGGCTTAACATAAATTCGATAAACAGAATGGTTATCAGTCATTATCGTCAAAAAAAATTATAAAATTAACGTGTTTCATGACAACACCATCCTTGTTTCAAAATTAACTTAGTATCCTAATGAAAAATGCATAGATGTTTATGATTAAATATACTATAAGAAAAGAATAAAAGTGTGTCTGAACATTAAATATTTTTATGAAATAACGATGAAGGGAGCATGAACGTAGGAAGGAGGCCAGGTGACCCCACCCTAGAGTGTTCACTAAGAAAATAAAAGATTTCCTTTTTTTTAGAAGACTAAATAAGCAAACTATGCTTGTCAAGAAGTTTGAGAATTGTGCTATATATTTTCAATGTGTCAACATTACTTTTTTTTAAGAAATTTGCGTTGTTGATTGACGTTATACATATAGGTATATTATATACATGTGAGCGTATGATGAGCTTTTTTATAAACGTTTTATTTACGTTTTTTAAAATAACGTAATATGTAAATCAAAAATCTGGACCATCTCATGTAAAAATTGCGCCTTAACAAAAATTGTACATTTTCCATCTATATTTTGATATATAAAAATCAATGATCTGGAACGAAAAACGAAAAAATAAGTAAATTAGTAAATTAATATGTATGTCAAGATACACAAAGTTATATGTAGATAGATTTTTAAAGTCGATATTTTTAAATTTACTTTTTCTCTCTACGTACATATCATAATCATAATCAAATGATAATGATAGTAGGTGTCGTTCGAAAAAAATATTTTACTATTATATTTAACGATTAGAAGAAGGTTTAGGCTGTATAACTTAATTACATAATAACCTACGATATTATAGTACCTATAGATATTCTTGTTTCGTGAGTTATTGTAGGTGATATAATGAGTGACAGATGCGACACAGAGCGAATAAAAAAAAAACTTTCTTGTCATCTGTCTTCATACAAGGTAATAAATATTTAGTATTTTTCCGTCTTATGCTTATATGAATTTAATTATCATATTACAATTATTATCGTATTACAATTGGGTAATTAAATTTGCAAGTCGAACTAGTGTTTTGTCCGTAGCTTCGTCCGCATGAACTTTACCTGTTTACGGATTATTTTATTTTATAAATTAGATTAGCGGGATATTATAAACTGTCCAAGCATAGCTCGCATATATATTATCCGCCGCATTACTTTTTCCCTTGAAACACGTCATTTATTAAACATGTCGAACTTTAACGAGATCAGATAGTAATGGTGATCCAGCTATTACCAATTGTATAACTACTAAACTAAACGTTTACGTCCAACCTTATTATAGCGAATGTAAAAGCTAAAACTAACACAGCATAGTATTTTAATAACAAACTCTCATACATTTGTTAACAATTATGTGGGTAACGTGACAAAACGGTATCAAATTATCGCTCACAACGGCATACATACTAGCATACGGCACTAGTTAGTAGTACCTACTAGCTAATAGAAACTGTCAAGTTCAAGCACAGTATTGATTCAATAAGTAGCGGTACTTTATTGTGTTATATACTCATTAATGAAAATCTGGATTTATTTATTATTTTTTTTATTATTATAATATTAAGGCTTATTAACATATTAATACTATTTAGACTTTTTGTAAATAAATCTAAGGGCTTATATTCGATGTTTCGCTATAGAATAGCACACCAGGTATAGAATCATAAATATAATTTTTCGTATACTTTGATTTATTTCCTTTTCCATCTACCATTACTATTAACAGAGAGCACTGCTATAAAACATTCCTCCTCCCTCCCTCTCAGTCAAGCGCTCACTCTACACTATATGTTTTTTCCTGTTTTCTATTACTGTTTATGAAGTGTGTTTTGTACTTAATAATTAATATAGTTAATCATAATAATATATTATTATTACTTTTTTATATTACGATAGCAATACTTACTTAAATTGAAATTATCAAAAAAGATAGATACTTTGATAACGTATGCATTACGATATAGGTATATTAATGAATGTTCTTTATCTTTAAATGTTTTATATCACGGAATTTTCCGGCTCGATAGATTTGTTTTGGATACCCCATTTATCATTTATACACCACGTTTTTGGTTGTCCTGCCATTTGTACCTGCGATCAGAGTCACTTCGGACGTTCAAAATGTTTTATGTATCTTATTTCCATTTGAGTACGGGCCAAACTGTAGGTAAAAACTATTTCGTTAGTGGTCCGCCCGCGGCTTTGTCCGCTTGAACTACATGTTTATCTCAAATTGGAACCTTTATGTTATTCTGACGTGTAAGCTACAAATATTACTGGAAAGTATAGTTTAATCATAAATCCGTTCAGTAGTTGGTTCACGATGGTTTCGCATCGAACAAACATCCATCCTCACAATTTTCACATTTATAAGATTATTAGGATATACCAATGTTATTTGTTATAAATGTTATAAGTAACTTTAATATACTTATTTCGGAACAACGTTCAAACACGTAGTAGCATTCAGAATGTATGTCATTTATATTGAATTAGTGACACAATGTTGGCTCTGTTTTCACTATACTATCACACAATACATGATGTCATAAAAGCAGTGCCAAAAATATCTTGACAACATTTTCTTTAGAAACAAAAAACATTTACTATAATTATAACTCGTATTGTTGAATCGCCTGGCTGCACACGGTGGTCATGAGTGCAAATACTTTTCAAGATTTGTATTAATAAATATATTTTTTCCTTCTTGTCGTATCACTTAGGTAAGTTGGAAAACTTTTATTTTTCAACTTTTTTGCCATTCTATAAGAGGTAGGCAGAGGGAGAGTACAATTTTTGAGACATTGCATTATTATTACTCCAAGTGAGAACGTCCAATATATTATTTTTTACGCTACATTTCAAATTACACTTAACTACTAATTGTACACTTTAAAAAAGATATAAATCCATACTCAATAAATACGTTCCTAACAATTAAACTGAACCTTTAATGCACTTTTTTTTCCTGTATAGAAATCTCGGAAAACAAGTAAAATGCTTTTACATGATATTTACACTATTATGTAGAGATATCAGAAATATCGTTGTTGAAACATCAAAATATTAGTCATTAAACATCTCACTTGATAATATGATATAAAAACAATTTTCAACTATCTTTCTATTCATTAACTGTGCATGGAAGATATATTTAAAAAAAACTATTATGGGGACATTTATCAATGTAATACAACCGAAAACAATAATTTTAAATTTATTTTTTGCACGCTAACCTTAGGAATGGCTTAACCGATTCATATGCAGTTTTTGCAATATTTAGAGTTTGTTTTATTTCAATTGATTCATTAAAAATTAAATCAAATACAACAAACAAAAGTAGTGATGCCGTGTGAAATAGTAATAGAATCCCTAAAATTCTAAAGGACAATTAGCAAACAATACATTTTACATCGATACTGGCCTGCATTGCACTTTGAATAAGACTATGTAAACCAGAAACAAATGAACTTATAGAATTGAAAATAAATATAATAATCATTATGAAAATGTACATTAATTTTCAGATGTCCACCAAAAGGTAGTAAGATGGTTACTCATATAACACAGACATATACATACCGCTGAGGTATGTGGGCGCGCGCGGCACGAGTCCTGCGGCGTGTAGCGCTGGTGATGCCACTGCTGCTGATGGCGGTGGCTCTGCTGCTGCTGCCGCGCCCGCCTCCCTTCAGCGCTAATAGGATTCCTTCGCCACCACCACCACAACCACCACCATTACCGATTTCGAGAAAGGAACCTCATGCACAAGTAATGTTTGATAATTAATTAATAATTTTCATATTACTAGCAGATTTCAACTTCGTTAACGTGGACATTATGATCCTTGCCACCCAATTTTCATTTTTCAATTTTTTCTTATTTTTATAGCTTAGCTTATCTATTGTAGTTCTACATAAGGCGATCCAGATCCTTGATATTTTTGCATTCAAATATCAATGAAAAATATCCATCACGCTAAACAACTTTTGTTAAGGTGCCATTTCCGTATTTCATGTAGTTTAGCTGGACATTATGGTTTTTCATGAGATATTCTATATTCTATGAGTCTTCTCCCTATACAATTTTTTCATTAAAATATTCAATGCACCGACAATTGTTTTACTTTTTTATAATCTATGAATAAATCTGTGAATCTATGATCTTTTTAATTTTTGTCTGTTTGTACACGGACATCTTTGGATCTACAGGACGGATTCGAATGATATCACTGCGTATATTTTAATTATATTTACAACACGAACTTACTTTAAAATAAGAAATGCTTTTATTTACAATTCAATATCATCATTATAATCTCAGCGTACTTACGATGCTGCACATAGGCCATGTTTATAGTTATTTCATATCAATTATATACAGCACGGGCGACGTTTCGCAGTAGCACAAAGTTCAATTATTACAAGGGAAGGATCTGCATTGCTCTTCTGATACTAAGATAAAACGCGGCGAGTGCCGCCAATAAGCACGCAATTTCTCGAAATTTGGGCAAAAAATTGGAGAACGAAGTGTTAACAACACCGTTCTATATACACGGTTTCATGACAAACGTCTTTCAAAATTAAAATTTAATGTATATACAGAGAAAACTGTCAACTAGCGTAATTAAAAAAAAGGTGCCCGCGACGACGTACGGGCGTGGTATGGCGTGATTCAGCATAATGAATTAATCCGTTAGGTTCTTGAAAAAATCTACATATGATTGTTTTTACCTTTACATATAGTTACAGGATCGTATAACCGAAAACGAGATAGTATTCAATGAAGAACATGAGGAGGTATCAAAACGACCATGGTTTTTATCTGGAGGTGAACAGAGACCGTGGCGCCATGACCCTCTTGCCAAACTGTTTCCTGAAGATGCACCTGGTGATGATAGGTAAGCTTCAGTATACTTTTAAAGTTTACTTTTAAATACTTTTATATAATTTAAAGAAGATCCATACTTAATTTGAACGAATACAGCTAGTATTAGAATAGCCATTATAGCTGCTTTTAATTAGATTTTAATAATATTTTATTCAAATCTAGCTAATTCATATGTATATATAAACTTTGAAATTTATATATAGATGATAATCTGTGTAGATATAGCTGTTTTAAATCTTTTCAGCACTGAAATAAGATTAAAACCTATCATTGTTCATATTAATTAATCGCTTACAAAGACCTTCTTTTTACAATATTCAATCGAAATAATAAATACCTAGCTGGTTTAAAGTGTAGTGTTAACTTTAAGACGATCTGCGATGTAACGTTATGCACAATTCGAAGTGTATATAACAGTAATTTACATAAATCACTGACACAATTAATTTTAATAAAATATGTTAATATTCAAACAATGTGGATATTGAGCCTAGTCTAATTAGCAGAAGGAAAATAACTATAGGGCTAAAATGTATAATCTAGAAAAATAACAAAACGTAAAGGCCACGTATTCGTAGTGATTACATAAACGCAAAATAAACAATAATATTAATTTATTTCTCTCTTCAGAATTTTTGAGCAATTAATGTATACATTGCCAAAAGATGAAAATGTACCCATCAAAAAAATTTTACTGGCAAACGGATTAGGGGCATGGGGAGTGTCGGCTGGTAGAACCGAATTCATACGTAACAAATGCCCCGTTGACCGGTGCAGCTTGACAGCGGATACCAGAGAGGCGGGAAATGTCGATGCTATATTATTTAAAGACCATCACACGCCGTTTAATGTGAAAAGACCTCCACATCAGGTAACATGCTATAATAATAATTATAAGTGCAAAAGCCTGATGAGACAAACACAAATCTCACTTAATAGCAATGCAATGTAAATGGAAAAACTTATACGTAGCAGTGTATGTTTAATTGCAATTCAATAGTTGCGCTATTATTATAGGTAGGTCATAAAATTACTGAAATTCCTAAAATTTATTTAATTTAGCTTCCGTTGTTTTTCACGGAATCTTTTCACTATTAGTACACTCAATATCACTAAATAAGCCTTACGTAGATAAAAAAATTTTGATAATAGATAAAAAATCTATCCGTGACCACAGACTACTGCGAAGTGACCGAAATCATGGATTAAAAGAATTCTTTAAAATAAATTCTTTTAGTTTCTATTTTGAAATAAATAAAATTTGAGGCATTGCGTGTTGAGTAGTGGAATTTAAAACCGTTTTCTTTCACCACACATTTTGTCTTGGTACCAGAGCGACAAAATTGAATGAAAGAGCAAAATAAAATAATTTATTTATTATTTATTTTATTCTTTCCGAGTGGAAATCGAACCTTCAACCGTCACGTTTACAAACACTGTGCCGCTGTACCACGACGACAAACTGGTGCTATAAGAGGTTAAAATTATATGAACTATGAAAATCAATTACAATATACTTATTAAATGTAGGTAAAATTAAACTGAATTAACAGTTCATTATAAGAAGACCACACCTTAAATTATTTATTATAGTAATCTAAAAAACTAATGTTTAAAAATGCTTCACATGTGAACATTAAAATAAAATAAAATAAACTCTTCAAAATTGTATTTTGTAGATTTGGATCCTTTATTATTTAGAATGTCCGTATCATACGGCTTCTCTTCGTCCTACTTCCTTAGATGTATTTAACTGGACTGCAACATACCGTCGGGATTCGGATATAGTCGCTCCTTATGAACGATGGGTATACCACGACTCTTTAAACATGGAAAGGGAACCGGAGAGAAATTACGCCGCCAACAAAACAAAAAAGGTATGCCAAGATTAATTTTGTTTGTCATTATTTTTATCTATATATGTACTTAAACACATTCAGAAAGATGCGTTTTATTTAATTTATTAAAATGTAACTTACGTTATTATATTTAAAGACTCAATGATAGTTTTTTTTCATGATCGTGTCTTGTCATGTATCGGCAAAAAAAATTATAAATTTACATTAATGGTAAATTCCTAATCCTATATTATTAATCAAATAATATAAATTAAATTTTAAAGAATTTACAACACAAATCTGAATAACACTGAAAGCTTGGCACGTCCTCAATGAATTAATATGCAACTCTTCTCCAATGAAAGTAACTCTACAAAAATCAAATCTAATAAAATGATATAAAATATGGTCACGTTACTACAATCATCTAACAGTTGTAAATTATTCAAAACCCTACCTTCCAAACGTTATTTGTAACAAAGGTTTATTATTGCCATTTTATGAGATCCTTCTTGGAATTAATGTCTGTTTTTCACCATTTTTAATGGTTCATTTAAATTTAAATTTAAATATGTACCCTATTTGTCTACAAGTATGGAAATTTATGCTGTCTACCAGAAAAAAAGTTGAAACTTTAAACAGGTATTTATCTGCTAGATTGATTAAATTAACCGTATCAGCAAGTGGTGAAACCGGCCCTAAATTTTGTAACTTATTAGTTTTAATATATAGCCGTTATTGACTATTTGTTCTACCTTTACGTTATATTGGTTCCAGGTAGCATGGTTCGTCTCAAATTGCCACGCTAGAAACAGACGATTACAATACGCTAGACAATTATCAAAATTCATTCCAGTTGATATTTATGGTGCTTGTGGATCCCACCATTGCCCACGCGCTGATCCAAATTGTTTAGAAATGTTGGACAAGGAATACAAATTCTATCTTGCTTTTGAAAATTCAAACTGCAGAGATTATATCACAGAGAAGTTTTTTGTGAATGGTCTTCAGTGAGTACACCTTCTTTAAATAAATTTTGCAGTTGTACATAAAATATATATATTCCCTTTTATATATATATATATATATATATATATATATATATATATATATATATATATACACATATAGACAGATAGACAGATAGATAGTAAGTACTGTGGACTATACAGTACTTACTATCTATCTATCTTTTCTTGGAGATTGATACAGATTTAAATTACCTAACAGTGGTACAATGTTATTAACATTACACATCACATTTTTTTTATAACAATCAATTTATTGTAAGAGTAGAAATCGAAACGCAATAATAATTTATTGTTACTTCAAGGTGATTGCGATAACGATAGTTCTTCAAGCTATGCGCTTATGATTAAAATCTGTTACGCCTGTTTAAGACTACCGTAATTTGAACACTTGCCATTTACTTCTTAGATGGTAGCGGTGTTAATCAACGTTATAATAATAACAATTTCATAATAAAAATATTACATTAGACAGTTTGTTTTGCTATCTTTCATTGTCAAAGTAGGTAACTATATATCTTAACTTCAGTAAGTTAAATAAATGAATAACAATAAAAATAAATAAATAGCTTCACTAAATAAATAGCTATATCCCGCATACAGCGGTGGGAGCGCAGTATCTTACCACACTCCGTTGTTTTGATTTCGCCCCACTTTCCGACATTGCATATTGAGTGGCAGAATACGCCCTTGTCTTGTTACCACAGCGAGTAAATGAAAATAATCCATGTGTCTGAGTGAGAATCGAATCCATAACCGTTACATTTAAATCAGATTCTGTGCCACTGACCCACGACGATAGAATATAGTATTACAATTCCATTATTAATGATGAAATTAGTATTAATATGATAAAAACTTCCACTTCTTTATTGCTACAAACTCCCTCTGAATTGTCTTGCATTGAGCTTCAACAGTATGTATAAGGACTATAACATACTGTTGATAACATATAACTTATAGTACCGTTTACCGTTCAACCTTGGGTAGTTATGAAATATTCGAAGACAAAATGGAGGTTGCTTTGAGAAGGCTCGGTAAAACCAGCAAAGATATAATCGTTTGTGGTGATTTTGTCCACATTAAAATATACAATATATATTACACTATATATTACAAAACTCAGCGCAAAGTCTTCCAATGGAACAATTTAAAGTTAAAGTAAAACTCAAAACCTTATCGTAAAATTTCTATAGAGTTTAGCTTCGTAAGCGTATCGAGACATTTCCTTGCAGGCACGACGCGTTACCCATAGTGATGGGTGCGCGTCCTTCTGAATACGCTGCTGCAGCGCCACATAACTCCTACATACACGTAGAAGAATTCGCCGGCCCTGAAGAACTTGCTGCCTATTTACGTCGTTTAGATGAAGATGATATCTTATATAATTCTTATTTTAAATGGAAGGTAATATTTTATATTTTAAAAGTAACGGCTTATTTATTAGGCGGTGTTAAACTAATTTATTATTCTTTAGATAAGTTGTACAATTTATCTTTAAAGCATAGGAAGCCAATATTTTCATTAAAGGATCTTATCTGTTTCTTAATACTTTTCTTTGAGTAATGATCATTTATCTAGTCAGTCAAGACTCGTAATCGCGCACAGAAAAAAATGTAGTATTTTTGTGGTGGACAAACTTACATTTGAAATTATATGAACTACGATGTTTGTAATGACATAGATATACATTTCCTATTTCCTATTTTTTTTCCTTTATTTGTACTGTAGGTTTTAACTCCTTGCTCTAAGCTCTAACACCAAATTTCGTAATTCTAAGTCAATGAGAAGTGCTCCATAGGTTTTTATTAAAGACAAACAGACTTACAAACACACAAATTTACCTACCGACGGACTTCAATATAATCTTACAATTAAGCATGCTAATTTATTTGATATAGCATTTATTATTTTCTATAAAATTATCAGGGCACAGGTGAATTTATCAACACGTATTTCTTTTGCCGTGTCTGTGCAATGGTGCACGCGAACGCTCAACGGCAACGCAGCGCGCACTACACCGACGTACAGGCTTGGTGGCGCGACGCCGCATGCACGCGCACAGACTGGCGCGGAACGCGCGAGCCCCGCGACACCCGCGCCGCACGAGACGCCCGCGACCCCGTGTAGAAGATTAAAGATAGATTATTGAAAATCATATATTAGTGAAAAATTCAATCAATGCCTGACAACCGTAAAACTGTTACACTTTACTTATAAAAGAAAAATTAAATTATTAATCTGTCCTAAACATTTGCAACAGTTCAAAGTAAAGTATTATACAGTCTGCAGACACAGTCACGGTGTAGCAGTATTATGTTTTTCTAGCAAAGAAATATCAATTTGATTAATTATCAATAGAAATTTATGAGTTGTTCAATATTTGTAACAATTCTTTTCAAAGTATTTTATGCTGCCACACAAATATTTGTGAATACTATAAGAATAGAGGCTAAATAGCGAACGTAAGCGATTAATGGTGGTTGAATTTAAAACAATTTTTGCACATTAGCAGTCAACTTTGTTACCTATTATACATAATGATGAACATTGCGAGAAATGCACCAACATCAAAAAAATACAGTACTTATAGTAAAAACGTACAATATATAAAAATGTGGAAGTTCAATATATTACAAGCAATGTTGGAAATTTACATTATAACAATAAAATTATCTTTTACAAACGAATTAAAAATATTCATTGAGGTTTGGCATTGAAGTTGTTAAGCTTCATTTTTGTTCATAAAAACTGTTGACTATACTTAAACATTCCATTTATGTTATTAAATATACAAAACCAAATGTATATTCGCGTCCATTATATGTTATATATCCAATGGTAATTGCTAATTACCTATGGTATTGTAGTTATACATGCAATAATATTAGTTGTAATATATTAAGATGCAGTACTACGATAAAATATTTTACTACATATTAAAGTGACATTGCCTAAAAATTCATATTGTAGATAACCCAATCTGAAGTGATGTTTAGAAAAGATGTCTAGGTAGATATAAATTGGGGCTTACAAATGGAAACATAAGCACAAAATGTTAGTTGTGAAAAAAAAACCTCATAAATAAACAAATGTAATTAATTACAAAAGAAAATTACTAAGTGTTTGCAGCATTCCTAATATTTGATAAATCTATTTATAGGATAAATCTTTTTCGGTGATAATTTCTCATTGGTTCTAATTTTATTTTGAGATTTTACTTATTTAAAGTATTTTTTTTTCACTTTACTCTTTTTCTTTGTGTTTCACTATACTGTAATTACAGTTTATCTTCTTAGAAAATTTACTTTAGTATTCATATTTATTTATTTACTGTACCATGAAATATATATATATATACATTGTTCTAAAGTTATTTTTGGAAAATAATCAGATAGAAACTGTAATTAAATTAATCACAAATAACAATGTGTTCAAAAAAAAGTAAAATATTATAGCTTAATTTCTTTAGGGTTAAAGAAATGTACTCATAAAGAAATATTTAAGAAACTATATATGAAAGATGTGTAATTTTTTCATATTAATTATATGTTATTAATTAATATTAATTTATTTTATTGGTACTATTTCTATTGTGTAATGTTTGTTATGTACTTATTTTTTTATTAAGTTTAAATCAAGCTCATGTGTCTAGTCATGGAGCTAATATGAATTGAGCACAAATATTTCTTATTTGCACTATACTTTAATGTTGATTTTATCTGTAGCACAAAAGTTACTTTTATAGTATTAGTGTTTATATTTCTGAAGTTTTTATCAAACTTCTCTAAGAAGTTCACTGGTTATATGGAGTAGTAATTTTGTTAATTGTTATGGATTGTTTGGTGTTAAACATTTTTAAGACAGTTTTATTGTTGTTTTAGTTTGATATTGATGTATTCATATTATCACTTGGACTTCTATTACAGTAATTATAAATTTAATTTTGTTGTGAACATACTGATCTCAAAATATTTTATTTAATAAATCTTAATATTTTCTTTTACAATCAAATTTATAAATGTTGCCTTACTGGTAACTTTAAAACCAGTCAATAAAACAAAAATAATAAACTATGTGTATGTAACTTTTTATTATTTAGTATACTTAAAATGATAAGAATACATAGTGCTAATATAGAAATAAATTCAAATATTACAAATATTTTTTTAATTCTGGAAATTATTTCATTTTGTGACATAAAATCATGCTTGTGCAGTATTATAATTCTAATGTTACCATCATATAAATAGCAGTTGTCACTGTTTAAATAAATAACTTAATTAATGCTTGTTTTTTAATTATATGGTCTGTTCAAAATTAATTTTGTATTGTTTTAATATCTCAAAATTTTTTAAAGTTTCAATTAAATTTACCTGAATATTAACACATTCAACAACAAAATTAACAGCATTTTGAAATATACCTCTTGCTTTATGTAAATTTTGTGGCACTAGTACTCCAAACCAATGAAGAGGGTTAATATTGGAAGCATCATTAACAACAATTTTTAATTGTTTTGAATTATCTTCTTCAATAGTTTCACAAGTGGTTAATGCCGAGAATTCAGGACTATTGTCTGTTGGAAGCCTTTCTTTACTAACAGAATTTTGTCCCATAATATACCTAGATTTTGCCAAATGGATGTATCCATTATTTAAATTTTTTTCAATATTTATTTCACAAGCCATTTTATCTTCCATGAGACGTAATTGATTCAGGACAAGTTTATCCAGTAAATTATTCACTGTCTCTAAAGATACTGAAAATTACCATGCAAGATTTAGAATCATTAACAAAACTTTTAGGTCTAAATATTTTCAGAAAAAATTGTGTTCGCAATTATTAATTAGTTATTATTTTAATAGAATATAAATATACATTTACGATAACTATTATAATGGTAAATCAATTTATTAGAAACATTTTTACCTTCTTTCGAAATATCCATAACCACGAAATTTAACTTTATTTTCGCAAGAATTGTTTAAAATAATGTTTTACGATGGATATATTCGCTTTTTCAAAGCACTACAATATAAATTATCATTAAATTAATTGAAAAGCTTGTTGAAACTGAATCACATGACAAGATAAATTTTAACAGTGACATCTGTCAAGTCACAAGTGTACGAGCTTGTTTATGGAGTGTAGACCTAAGAAGTAGCAACTCAATAAATTAAAAAGTGTTGACTAAAAGTCAGCAAATTGAGGTAACAGAGACTGGTTATGGTTGTTCTTAGGTTTACATTTCGTACTTGTGAGTTGTAATATTTAACTATGTACTTACAATTTAATTTAAGAATTTAATGATCTATGTGTATTTATGTATTTAACACAGATCATTTATGTCTTTAAACCTTACTATATTATTACATGAACTTTTTTTATTGATATAACTGTCTTTGCCCTCATTATTACCTACTAATAATTAATACTGTACTAATAATCTATTCGTCACCCCATTCTTGTAAAAAGATTAAATAAAAACAAATACACACTCGAAATGTATTTCTAATAATTACTATACTGATTCTTTTACAATGATTTAAAATTAATTAAGACGTACACTTAACTAATTAGAAACTAATTATATCATTAGTCACAGTTTTCATGCTTTTAGTAAATATTTCTTTTTTTTTGTCTTTGAAATATAATGTATTGCTCTCAAGTCTGTAGCTTTAAAATGCTACGCCACTTGCTGACGCCATTTTGATTTCTATCATTCCATGTAATTGGCATTTGGCGTTAGTGACTTGTGTTATATATATTATTAGATAATCTTAAAATTGAAATTAGACTTTGCCGGGTAATATTAGATTCTCGCTTAAAATAACGTAAGCGATGTCGGAACGTAAGCGTTTGTTAGAAGACCTTCGTGTGATAGACCTACGTGCGGAGTTAGAAAAACGCAATTTAGATAAAAGCGGTGTTCGCAATGTGCTGATACAACGTTTGTCAAAGGTAAAAAATAAGTAAAACTTTATAATTTTTTGCATTTAGTGAAACAAATGAAGCAATCTGTTTATATTTTTAGTATTTAGAAGAACAAGGAATTGATCCAGCTACGTTCACATTTGAGTTGAGTACAGCTGACGGAAAAACACCCTCTAAAAAGACAAGACGTACTGAAAGTTCAGCGGGCGTAACAGAATCTGAAGATACTCCAACTATGGAAGATATGATCGTTCGAGATACTGCAGGTGAAGAAGAAGAAACTGAAAACCCTGTGGAAAACGAAAGTGATGTGGTTAAAGAATCCCCAAAAAAGCCAGATGAAAATATGGAAGTTGACGAAATTGATAAATCTATCAATAGAAAGCGTGAAAGCAAAGATGATACTGAGGCTACTCAAGCAAAAAAACAATGCTTAGATAAAGATATCAAAAATGAAGATGATCATAAAATAGAAAATAATACTGATGCTGAAGACAGTATTAATTTAGACATTGGAGATGATGAACTTTTGAATGAAGAGGTATGTTTCTATGTCTTCAAAGTGAATTTTTCATTATCCACATGTAAAACTGAAATTTCTAATGGATTTTTGATGGAAATTGATTAAATACTATGATATTATTGATTAAATAAACCCGACATTTATTAGAATGGCATCTATTTTTTTAATAGTCTGATAGATCTAACATTAAACTAAAATGCTTTTTAAATTGTTTATTTTCATGTTTCTATTTTTAAAACAAAATATTTAAATTTCAGACTGACAACTCAGCTAAGAATAAAAAAGGTAAGTTTTTATTTAAAATTATACACAATTTATATAATTCTATCTAACTTTCTTATTTTGTAAAAAGTAATATGTTAAATTGATAATATGGTTTTAATTCTTAATTATTGTTAATAAATGAAATTTTCAAAAACGAACATTTTCATATAAAATTATACTATAATATCCTGTGAAGTGACTGTTTCTGGAATGGATAAATATGAAGAAAACTAATGGTAACAAAGCCTTATAGAGACAAACCAGCTAATGGCCACAATAGAGGAATCAAGGAAATTCTAATTGAGAGGAGGAAAAATATTTGTGAAGGACTACATTTTCAGCACCTTAACATTGATATTTGAATTCACCTATCTCCAATAAATAAATTGTTACAGTGACTGTTCTAACTTAGTCATTTGTGCGAGTTTTCATACCTCAGGTATTCATCAGCAATAGTATACACATAAATGGCACAGGATTGTACTCCATGTGTTACACTGGCACTGGTGTTAATGTCAAATCAAGTTTTCAGGTCAAGATGTTTATTTATCAACAAAAATAATTTGAAGATATTTCATTGCTTATTGGCAAAGAAGAAAGAAACTCAGGGTGGGTCGCTCACATGAGCGACTTGCGCTGATGAGTCAAGCTGACTACAATTATTACCCATGACGTAGATGACGCCGAGTGCGACGAATCTGCGGGACCATCGAGCGACGAGCCGGCACAGGACTCCACAGCCGACGCAGCATCGTCGGAAAATCAACAAGTAACCACCGAAGCAACAGCCACTAGGTTGGTGATCACCGAACGGTCGTCGCGACGCCGCCTCCCAGCTATATACTACGTTCAAATTATTTAATTGTTATCGCTACAAAGTTTTGCACCAACCAATGGATAATGGAAGAAGAACATCGACAGCTTGTTCGTTTCGAGGTACACATCATCTACTGCAGTATCGTATCAGAAATATCTTCAAGTGACAGCAAATATGGATTGCACATTGATTCTCAAGCGGAACTCCTGACTTCGAGACTACCTTGCAGCATAGCTGTAAATGTTTACATTGCAGTGTGGTGCAGATGCAGTTGCTGATGAAGAATCAACAGATGACATCTCTGCCTGGTGGAGTAATGGTGCAAAACTTTGTAGATGATGTGTGTGTTGTAATATTAAATTGAAATTAGAAATAACTTAAAGACTTAAAAACTGCTAAATTAATTAAAGTTTGATATAAACAAATGCTTGAAACAAATTTTTTTTATTTCAGCAATGACCCTGAGAAAAATGAAAAAGATGAAAAAGGTATAGAACATATATTAGATTTATTATGGTAATTTATTATAATATATTAAATCATAATATGCAATAATGAGGTATTTTCACTTCTTTAGATGAAAAAGATAAAGAGGTGGACAATGATAAAAGAGAGAAAAAGGATGAAAATAAAGAGGGTGGTGCTCGTAACCTCTGGGTTAGTGGCCTTTCTGGAGACACCAGGGCTAAAGACTTAAAGCAACTATGTAGTAAACACGGCAAGGTATCCATTTTTTAAATATATACGTGCATACAAATATATTTAATTAATATAACATTTAGTTATACTATCTATACATATAATAAAATTGGAGGGTCTTCTGCCTGTGATTTCACAATTCACGCAATATTAAAACATATATGCCTCTCTACAATACATATATGTATAGTATATTGGAGTAAATACAAAAACAACTGCGTAAAAAAACTGTAAAAAAATAAAAATGGACACAATTCAAGCAGGCGTAGTGGTAGACGTGACAATAGTATAGAATATGTTAACTTGACTTTTTTTTGAAATTGTCTTTTAGGTGATTGGAGCAAAAGTCGTTACAAATGCTAGGACTCCTGGTTCTCGTTGCTATGGTTATGTAACTATGGCCAGTGCCCAAGATGCTGAGAACTGCATTAAAAACTTACATAGAACAGGTTAGATTGTTTCACTTTACTTCCTATTTCAAGTTATCGCTTTATTCTATATTTGTTTATTAGTGTCTGTGATCTAAAGTATTTTGTGTACTGTGTAGTAAATAGTATGTGTTGCATCTCTTTTATCCACACTATTTAAAAATACAATAATAATAATTAATTCTAAATACATGTGATGTCATTGTTTAGAGCTACATGGGCGAATGATATCAGTAGAGAAAGCAAAGTCCGAGTCGGAGTCATCGTCGCGGCGACAGCCCTCCGCACGGCCAGAGCGTCGCTCCAGCAAGGAACGTAAAGATGATACTAAGGAAAACACGGTAGGTTTTAAATAGACTAGATATATTTATTTTGCTAATTTAAAATAAAAATTAATAAGGTAAAATCCGTTCGTAAGGAAAGGTTCGTAATGTAAGGTAAATGCCGATTTCACTATGGAATTTTTTTTTGTTTTCGTGTTGAAATCGATCCCACAATCGGAACTTTTTTTAAAAGATTTTATTCATTCAAATGTTAATATTGAAAGCAGCATTACTGCGTTAAATACATATTTTATGTAATATTTAATAAAAAAGCGTGAAACTATTAATAATAGTAGCCAATAAAAAATATAAATTTTTGCTCACTCATGAAAACGTGATGATTCTTACACAATGATTTATTTATCTGTATATATTTACTAATTAATTTAAATAATGAGTTGTGTAAGTACAAATAATTTACTATTTAAGTAATTGTCATGAATATAAATTTAGGAAAGTAAAGAAGCAGCAGAGAAAGGTGAACTGAAGCCAAAGAAAGAAGAAGTTTCTGGAGCCGAAAGTACGAGGTCGACGTCTCGTACGCGAGAAAAATCACATAGATCTGATAAGGTAATTACAAAATTATATTCATTTAAGCCGAATTTTTATACAGACAAAACTTGTGTATGTATAGGTTCTAATTATTATATTTAAGAACATAGATTTTTTTAATAATGGGCTTATCGTAAGAACTTAAATGATATCATATTATATAATATTATATTTTGAAATTAAGATTCTTTTGTTTAGGAGAGAACCAGGCGCAGTTCAAGGAGTCGCGAACGTAGACGTTCCCCAAGAGAAGTGCTTTCATTCTCTAAAATATGGGTAAGTTATGGTTCCATATATTACATCATCTACTCGAACTGAACTACAAGCGATGCTAATCACTCCAATCCATAGCGTAACAAATTAAACAAGAGTCATTAAAATATTTTAAATAATTGTATTGTCATTCCAACTTCAACATCATATCAAATGAATCTACAGAAGGAGCGCGACGTGGCGCGCGCCCGCGAGCGGTCCCGCGCCGCGCGCGAGGAGGAGCGCCGGCGCCGCGCCGCCGAGGAGGCGCTGCGCGAGCGGGAGCGTCGCCAGCGCCAGGAGAAGCACCGCCTCGCCCTCGAGCGCGAGAAGCTAAGGGCTGAGAGGTATATATATTTCTTGTATATATATTTCTAAACTAATCATTATAATGCCGTAAAGTTTGTTTGGTTACTCTCTAATCTCAGAATCTTTAATGACTGTGCTATACACGGCTCTTAATTATTTCCATTTGACTGTGCTTTTCTGTTAGTTAGTTATTTGTTTAATTTGCGTTATATTTCTAAAATATAAAATCATTAGATTACAAATATTTTATGTCGTAAGATCCATGGGAAATAAACGAGCGTTAAGTTTCTTTCTCCATAAATAAGTAAATAGAAAGAGAACAAGATTATAATAGCAAAATACTTTTTTCTTTACAGGGAAAAAATTGAACGGGAAAAGAATGAACTCCTAAGATTAGAACGTGAGAGACACAGATTGGAGCGTGAGAAATTAGAATTAGAGAGACTTGAGTTAAAAAGAGCCCAACAGAGGTGTGTTAAACAACTTAACTCATAAGAGACTTAAATCAAAAATTGTTATACCTTATTTTTAAGAAGAAATTCTTTTTTTTATTTCTATATAATTCATAAAAGTATAATTTTATATATTATGTGACTATACCAATTAATATAATTAATGCTGGTAATTATATTAATTAGTATAGTCGCATAATATATAAAATTATACTTTATATATTTCATTTATATATATATATATATATATCCAGAGGGTGTCTGGCCAAATATCTGTCCGATATTGGTACTGGGCATACGGGTACGTGACCCCGGCTCCATTAAAAAGCCGCCACCTGCCACTCATATGAAAAAGAAAAAGATGTTGCTGGGTACTGCTAGAGCGTCGCCGCTAAACGACGCGCAGGCACATCGCCCTACACCTGTGTTAAATGGGCAAGGGCTACCGTGTCAAGTACGGAAACGGCTAAAGAAGAAAGTACCCAGAAGGAAACTCCGCTTTGCAACGTGGAATATTGGCTCTCTAACCGGACGATGCAGGGAACTAACAGATGTACTCATGAGGCGTCGGGTCCAGTGTGCTTTCCTTCAGGAAACCCGCTGGAAGGGCAATAAGTCCCGTATCATCGGACAGGGTTACCAGCTCATATACACTGCGTCTCCTTCCGGTAAAACTGGTGTAGCAGTAGTTTTATCTGAAGAGCTACGGAATGGTCTCCTCGAAGTTAACCGACGCAGCGACCGCCTGATGCGGGTGAAGGTACTGGTTGAGGGGGCTATCGCCAACTTAATCAGTGCTTACGCTCCCCAGGCTGGTTGTAGCGGGGCCGAAAAGGAGTCATTCTGGGAGCAATATGAAGACGTTCGCTATACCATCTACCGAGGTGATCATAGTTGGGGGAGACCTTAACGGTCACGTGGGTAAGGCTGCGGATACGTATGAACGTGTCCACGGTGGTTTTGGTCACGGTCGCCGCAATATAGAGGGCGAAAATATCCTAAGAACCTGTATTGCATCTGATCTGGCCATCGTGAATACGTTCTTCCAAAAGAGTCCGCAGCATCTTATTACGTATGCGAGTGGACTCCATTCAACCCAAATAGGTTACCTATGGACCAGGCGGTGTCATGTTGGCAAGGTAACTAACTGTAAAGTCATTCCTGGTGAAAGCCTCACGGCCCAACATCGTCTTCTTGTCATGGATTATGTCGTTACCCCGATAAAGAAATTAGCCGAGACGCGTAAGTCTAAGATCAAGTGGTGGTTGCTGAATGGACCGATGCAGACCGACTTTCTGGCAGAGGTAAACAGTCAAAATTTAACAACTAACACCGAAACTGCTCAGGATGCTTGGGATCGAGCTCAGTCAGCAATTATTACGGCTGGTAAACATGTTCTTGGCGTTTCTAAGGGAAGACGTATTATGGACAGGGAGACATGGTGGTGGAATGACAAGGTACAAGAGGTGATTCATGATAAGAAGACTGCATTTAAGGAGTGGCAGCGTTCCAACTCTCCTGAAGACAGACTGGAGTACATAGCAGCGAAACGTGCCAGCAAAAGAGCTGTAGCCAGAGCCCGCAGTGAAAGTTTATTACCTCTATATGATAAACTTGAAACCCCCTCCTGCCCCCCCACGGGCAGAAGCTCATCTACAAATTGGCACGTGCTCGGGATAAAGCGACACAAGATATCACAAAATGTCTTTGCGTCAGAGATTCCAAGGGCAAGCTGCTTCTGTAGTCATGCTTCTGTGAAAGAGAGGTGGAGAAGTTACTTCTTGGAGCTGCTGAATACTCAGCACCCGGGTAGTATTCCGTCTGAACCACCTCCTAACCTGGGACTTATTGCTCCAATAACCCTTGATGAAACTCGGAATTGTCTTCGACGCATGAAGAACGGCAAGGCGGTGGGACCTGACGATATTCCGATCGAAGCGTGGAAATCTTTAGGCTCTCGTGGTGTGCTCATGCTTACTGATCTTTTTAACCGCATTTTAAACACTGGGACGATGCCACATCAATTTACAAAGGAAGGGGCAGTGTTCAAGATTGCGGTAGTTATAGGGGCATTAAGATTTTGAGTCACACCATGAAGCTCTTCGAGCGCGTGATTGCCCTCAGGCTCCGCCGAGAGTGTACTGTCTCTGAGTGTCAATATGGATTTCAGCCAGGATCAGGCACTACGGACGCCATTTTTGCCCTCAGAATTTTGATGGAGGCACACAGGGAAAAGAGGAGAGCTCTGCATGTGGCATTCTTAGACCTGCAGAAGGCCTTTGACTGTGTGCCACGTCAGTGTATCTGGTGGGCACTGCGATCCAAAGGGATCCCTGAATCCTATGTTGCTATTATCAGAGACATGTACAACGACTCTGTTTCTACAGTTAGGACCGCTGTTGGCGATACCAAACCCTTCCCAATTACAGTAGGGGTTCACCAAGGCTCAGCTCTTAGTCCACTTTTGTTTAATGTAGTGCTAGATACATGTCACGGCTCACATCCAGGACCAGCCTCCATGGCTGATGATGTATGCCGATGACATAGTACTCATTGACGAGAACCGACTGATGCTGGAGCGTAAAGTGAATGCCTGGGATGGGAATGGGAAGGGTGCGCTTGAGAACGGTGGTCTTAAACTGAATGTGTCAAAGACCGAGTACATGGCTTGCGGGAACCCAGACTCGAGCACCATCCACATCGCGCCTGAGCCAGCCGTTAAGTCGGAGAAGTTCAGGTACCTTGGATCCATTATGCACGAGTCCGGAGGCATCGACTACGATGTCCACGCCCGGGTTAGCGCTGCTTGGGCCAAATGGCGGGAGGTCACTGGTGTGGTCTGCGATCGCAGATACCGCCCAAACTCAAGGGGCTGATATACAAGAGCATGATCCGACCAGTTCTTCTATACGGCAGCGAATGTTGGCCAGCATTATCTCGGCACACTCAGGAGCTTCACGTAACGGAGATGAAGATGCTGAGGTGGATGTGTGGCGTTACTCGGGCTGACCGCATACGCAACACATTCATTCGAGGTAGTCTTGGGGTCCGTGACGTAGCGGATAAGCTCCAAGAGCGTCGTCTGAGATGGTATGGCCACGTTTTGCGCCGGCCTAAGAACTACGTCGGAAGAAAATGCCTTGAGATGTCTGTCCCTGGAGTAAGACCCCCCGGACGCCCAAGGAAGCGATGGCTGGACGTCGTGACGCACGACATGAGAGCCAATGGACTAACCACTGAGGATGCTCAAGACCGTGCAAAGTGGAGTAGACTAAGTAGGAAAGCAGACCCTGGCAATAGGCCGGGATAATGCTAAGTGGAAGAAGAAGATATATATATGATATTTGCTTTATATATGTCTATATTTCAACATTATAATATAACATTATTTCAATTATTGAAACTGACAAATATAGAGCAAAGGGCGGCAAATATGAAACTGTACTTTTAATATGTGGAAATCCGCCAGATGTACTTTTTTGGAATTTACTTTTAAATATATTATGTTTGTTACTTCACTAAACATATAACATTTATTCACAGACTGGAAGAAGAGCGACGCAAGCGCGGGTACGAGAGCAGCGCGTACCGCAAGGCCGCCAGTCCGCCGCCCGAGCCCGCCTACGAACGCGACTCGCGCCATAAACGACCCCCGCCACCACCTATGGTACTGCTTACCATCTTTCTTTTTTCAAGTTCACGCTTTATCTCGTTTCGGAGAGGCAGAGATAACTTAAGTGTCAATTCCAGTAGTCTTACCAGAGAGGTAAAATAAATCATTGCCTCGAGTAAGAACCGAACCCATAATCACCCAGTTCAACGCGCCACAATTTTTACGTAAAATTGTATGTAAAAATAGCTATTTGTGAGGCCGTTGTGGCATAGCTGCACAACAAGTGACTAAACGCGATGATTCAATTCCTACTTTAGGATTGAATTACTTTCATTTCCTCGCTCTCATAACTTAATACACAATATTTCAATAATTGGGCAGAATATGGGGAACGGAGTTTTATAACACTGGATCCGTATGTCGATCCTGCTGTATGCAGGATACAACGTGACGCTAAACTAAAAATACTATTATTATTATGATTATATTCCATTATAATTGATTTTATACAGGCATCTAGCCGCAGTCAATTTGAGGCTCCACCGCCGCCACGATTTGAGATGACGGCGGCGTACGAACGTGGAACCGACAAGCGAGACCGCGAGCGCGACTACAAGCGAGATTATCCACGACACGTCTCTTGTAAGATTGCATTCAATATACATGAAGTAAAACAAATATGTAATTAATCAATCTCTATATACTTTAACATAACGAGATAAAACAAGTAAAACTTTTTTCATTTAAAAAAAAGCAGTTTCATTGTTTGACTCGCAGAGCAAGTAACATGCGGCAAGTTTTACTCTTTACTCTTTTGTATATTGGTTTAATTGAGATATTATATAAAAATTAGGCATGTTGATTTGCAGCCAGCAATACAAAATATCCAAGCAATGGCAATACCACTGAAGACGCACGGCAACAGTTACCGCCGGGAACTAGACCTAAAGAACCAGCGTACGTAATTATTTATAAATGTTTTAGTATTTAATTTTCATTACAACTGTCCATAATTGTAATAATAATAGACTTGTAAAATGTATTATTAAATATTTTACAAGTATAGTTTTATATATTAAAGTAGTACTTATGAAAAATGTATATTTTTATTTTTAATAAACAAGTCATGAAACCAAGAACTTCAATTGTTAAAATATTTATTCTAAATTCAATTAAATAAACGTCCAAACAATAGTATTCCAGTTCAGTTTATTGTATCTCCCACAGTCGGTCATATGACTCACGAGAGGGCCGCTCTTATCGTCCGTCACCGCCCGGAAAACCAGAACCACGGAGTTGGAATGCTACCAGTCGATATACAGACGCAACTACGACTTCAAAAGGTATTCTTTTTTAGCTGTAGGTTGTATTCCGCATTATGGACTTTCTTGCCTATTTACGAGAAATCCGATGATGGATCTCGATGCTGCAATTTGTCTTTCCAGAAAGAGGAAATGAAGTAATTCATTAGTGGGAGTCGAATCTCAGCAGTCGCTGCGCCACGACGACCTTTTATTTTTAATAGTGTATTATATTAAATACAAACGCAGAATGTTTAAATTGATAAACCTGAATGATTCTTTTTGCCTTGACCAAATCAACCCTTGCATTACATATATATAATTAATAGCAAATACTGTTATTGTAGCTTATACTGATAGCTAAGTGAGTATAATTTTAGTTAGTTATTTTAGTTCCTTATAAAAAAATTCTATAGAAAATTTGTGTCCTAATATTAATACCATAAACGGAAGTTAGTTATCGTTTTCTTTGAATTAACACAAAAAATAAATCTTTTAAATACTGTAATTTCTCTCTTTATGTTATTTTACAAATTGCTTAACGCACCTTCCTAAATATTTATATTTCTCAATATCACCTTCATTGATACTTGTATTTTTTCCACTAGCATTAATGATACTTGAATGTTGTGAACAGGTGGCGCGGCCACCGGCAGCGAGGCGTGGGGTGCGGGCGGTGAGGCGCGCTACGGCGGCGCGTATGAGGCGCGCTACCCGCCAGCGTACGCCGCGCCGCCGCCCGCCGCGCCCTACCCCGACCGCTACCCACCCGCCGCACGCGACTACCTGCGCAAGTACTGACGCGCACACGCGGTAAGTAGCGCAGAGTTTGATTCCCACGCAATTGGATTATTTCACTGAGTGAGCCTGATGCTCACTCAGTGAAGTATTTTCATTTCCTTGCTCTGTTAAAAAATCGCAAATCAACGCGCATTATCTCGAAACTGGGGTGGAGAGTGGTTAACGCACCGTTAACATTAGGTTCCATTTGCCTACTATTTGCAGTGCCAATGTGAAGCTACCAATTTTCTAGTTGTGAAGAATTGGAGCAACATGACTTGAATGGGTTATGTGGGACTCAGACTGTCAGATGTGGAACATCCATAATACCTATTAAAACCTCATGGTGTTCCTGGGCCGGTACTAGCCGATACCAAAGTATTCTTACATAACTTTAGCGGACATATGGTATAACTGTGATACTACTGCTGTCAAAGCAAATTAATATAAAGGACAAGACAGACATCTCAATAACTACAGTGGATAGAGTTCTTTTAAATTGCATGACTTTCTCTATAGTCTATAGCTTCTTAAGCATAGAAAAAATGCACAAAAATTAGTTTCACAAGTGGTAATTTCACCACTCTGGTTAAGATAACATGTTAAGTACACCATGACCGAAAAACTTACAACTTAATTTTTACTGTCTAATTCATCTGTTCTCTACTAGTACAAATAATAAGTCTGCTATCAATGTCAATGTGTGTCTTATTTGAATGTTGAATCTGTATTATTTTTATTATATTTGAACAGCTCATAATCTTTTATTTTTCCTTTGCAGAGTCATGACAAAGAACTTCTTCTGTACAATTTTCGCCATGTATCAGTGTTTATTTAGTGATTATGATATAATAATTTAGTTTGTTAATAGAAAAATTTTCATTCCTATTAATAATTTACAATATACATAATATTGTAACTATGACATTATATAAGTGCAAAAACTTTACACATTGTAAAGCTTAGGGGTGAAAATCTATGATATTTTTAGTATATATTTTTGTTACTTTAATGTTCCCTTTGTATGATTAAATCATAGGCATCTAATATACTGTGTGCACCAAATTGTTCACAAGGTGACCAAGTGTGATTGTTGTAATATAGTTTAAAATATAAATATTTTAAGGACAGTGAATTTTGGTTTTTATCAATAAAGAACAAAGTAGCAATGTTAAATAGATTTATTTTTCCTATAAAACCTGTGTAAATCCTAAAACAATATGCTTTAAGTTTATATACATAATTATATACAAATTACCTAGAATAAAAAATGTATATACATTATAGAAAACATGTATATACTTTCCAAAAAATCTAAAAAAACAAAAGTAATAATATTTGTTATTATTACTTTTGTTTATTTTAATCATTTAATATATTTTCTTTTGGATTCAAATTTGGTTAAGTAGAAAGGAGGGCTTGGACAGTTGATGCGATTTTTATTACTTTTCAAAGCACTACACTTGAGTAAGTTCCAAGATATCGAAGGGGTCAGAATTTACTCATTGCTTTAGTATTGAAATAGGTGGTATCTATTAGTATTAGTATATAGATTGAGTGAGGGCATACGAGCTAGATCGGCGCAACAGAAGATTTAAAGATATGAGCTGAATCAAATCAGTGCTATTTTTCCTTATAATTATAATACTGCAAACTCACTAATTTACGTCTAAACTACGAATCTTTTCGAGAATATTCCCATTTTAGATTCCTGCGTCCCGTTTCTTATCGTTAGCGCAAATGACAGCCGTCAGAGATAACAGAAAGTGAAGACACTCCGTTAATAATTAGATATCAAGAATCGACACCACACTATAACTATAAATGTGATTATTATTATAATGGAAGAAAATGTGGAGATATAAATAAAATGAAACAGCATATTCTTAATCTTAATCTCAAGTTTATTACAGATCTATTTGTCCAAACATTTCAGATGTGATTTTATATATGTGAACTTTATATGAAGCGTCAAATTATTTGTTCTTCTAATTACTAGTAGCAAAACTTAATTTCGCATTTGTTCCTCATATCACCTAACTTTGACGTAGACCATCCATCACCTTTATTCATCAATTTGTATTTTAAATATGTAAAAAAAAAGATTGAAGCAAACCATAAAACATAATTAATATAATACACAAATCACTAATAGCGTGGATTAGTTTCAAATTTTAATGATATTTAAAACAAGAGTCTGCTTAAAGTAATGTTATTTTTTCTTATTTTAAATATTAAATAGAACAAGCACTTATTGATATTCTAAAAATGCTATAATACAATACTATATAAAAGTTATTCCATTATGTGGAATAGATAAAAAAATAAACAACACATTTTATGTTAATTGATTGATAAACTTGTCAAATATCACAACAACTAAAACAAATTATTATAAAAAAAGAAGCTAAAATTACCAAATATCTTGATGGTCTTGAAGCTTGTAGCTTTCAAACAGGTTATACAGTAAATATTTTGCATTACATGCATTTCATAACCACCACCAATTATACATTACATATTTAACAAATTATAGGTTCATACTTATAATTACAAGTATGTAAAGAAGTTGCACTTTCACAAAAAAGAGCTGAGTGAGTGGGTATGATATTATTATGTTTCTCAAAATGTGCATTTGTCTTTATGTATAGTTTGTTTAGTGATTCAGGAGTTGATAATCCATCTTCCTCAATAGATTTTAATGCTGTAATAGCTGCTTCTTGCCCCTGAATGGCTGCCAGACGTAGCAACCTGAATGCAGTCTCTCTGTCTTTGGCCAAACCACCCCGTCCTTGACCATAGTATATGCCAAGGTTATAAAGGGCACCAGGATGCTGTAATGCTGCAGCTGATCTATAAAGCTCCATTGCCTGTAAAAGAAAGTATATAAAAATATTTTTTATATACTTTTTATACACAAGGAAGCTATTTGAAACATGTGCTTTAATTTTGTTGTAAACAATGCAAAATGTAATATTCAGAGAATTTCATGAATATAGCATCTTAAATCTTTATAATCAACTTTTCATAATTATACAAAAAAGAGGATGTTGGTTTCATTTTAGTTTCAAATGTTTTTTAATAATATACAAACCATATTCTCATTTACTGCTACTCCAAGGCCTAACTCATAACACAGACCTAAGTTATATAGGGCTGGTGCGTGGTTACGATTAGCTGCAGATCTGTATGACATAATATTTACATTAATTTATTTATAAAGCTATATGTAAATTATGCATACTAATTAATTAATCATTACCTAAGTAAATTGAGCCCATCTTGATGTTGCCCATTTTCAATAGCAGCTAAACCCAGTTTATTTTCAATAGAATTAAGAACATCACCTAAATCATTTTCTGATTTTTGTGAACTGTTTGGGCTGGTCCTTGTACTTGAGTTTTCTTTGTTTTCTCCGATTTGATCATTTGAGACCAATTGAACAGTTGGAGGGTTATTTAATAAAGGGTCTTTAAATTGGGATGGTATAGAAAGAGATTTTAAGTTTCTTTTACCAATGGAAGCCAAAAATGGCAAGCATTCTAATAGAAAACTGTTTGTTTGGAAACCATTTATCTTATTTTCAATATCCTGCTTTTTAAAGGTAAAGTGTATTAGCTGACTTGTATACCAACCAAATACAAGAGCACTACTCTGTAAATTTAAGAAAAGAAAAATATAATCAATTTTATTTATTTTTAAACTGTTAATCCAAGCTAAATTTTATAAATGTTTTTTTCATTACAAAATTTTATCTATTTTTCTGAATGTATTTTCAGAAATTTATTTCATGACAAAATATAATGTATAATACCAGATGAGAATGTAACTAAAAATTATTTAGTTCTTATGTATGCATTCTATAAATAAGTTAATTATAGTTTACCCATGTTATGGCACCAATCCAAGAACGGTTTAAATGTTCAAAATTCCATCTCTTGTTATTCGTATCATTTTCACTTTCAAAAGAATTCCAACATTTCCTTGTAGTAAACCAACAACATGGAGAATTAGAATTTTTATTTTTTTCTTCACTCAAGTTGCTATTTGAGGAATTAATCACAGCAGAACCGCGTTTATCAAAATGATTAGCACTCCTCTCAAACGTATCTCTGATTCGACGCGATACATATTTCCACATTTTGAACGTATTAAATAAATATTGTGAATTATATTTAAAGAACATCCATCTTGAAAAAGCAACTTTATTTTGCTATTGAAAAAGAATTACAATTTTGTTGTTCTTTTCATGTATTCTCAATAACAAAATACTACTAACCAAAAGTAGCCATCAATATTGATATTAATAAACATAAGAAAGAGCCGAGGGACCCAGAACTTGAGAGGATGGTGGCCATAGATTAAGCACTAATGCGTAGAAAAGACAGATATATAATAATGGCTGGTAGGCACCATTATAATGTGTCAAATGTTATTTGTCAATTATTAAAAATTATGGCGAAGGTATAAACAAACAAGACACAATAAAATTAACTACAGTTTTATGTAAATAGGGCAGTATATCCTATTTTGTCAAGTAATTTTTTCTAACTGGTGGCTAACATGGCTTATTTTTTTAACGTTAGAATAGATAGAAAAGAATTATCATTTTAGAGTTACTAATTGATTTCCAATGTAAACCTTGGTTTTCCATTCTACGTGACATTGCTAATGAAATAAAAAAAACTGTTAAAAAAAGTGTAAAGCAACAGGAGTAGAGGGAATGTGCCGCCGCTGTGATTTCTTTTTTTTTGTTTAATGCTGTTAGCCGTATTAGCCTTGACAGCGTCACCGGTTGGGGAGAGAAGAGGGTACTCTGTCCCTGAGAAGTAGCAAGCACTATCGTGTCTGCTTGAGAGGAAACGGCGGCGGCAAGGGCGTCCCCTGCGTGACTCGAGCCTCGGCTTGCGGCCGACGAGCCGGCTGGGAGGGCGCCGCCGGGAATGAGTTCTACGGCTTAGGAAACATTTCAGTTGGTTGTGCATAACTTGATTTTTGTGTGTTATGAGATTAACTCATCAACATTGTACACCAACACTACTAAAATGTAAATATATATGAATTACGTCTCCTATTTATTACAAATTAGGTCCACGTTGTGAACATACCAGGGACATCCGGATGCTATTCAAAGATATTTATTTTGAATCCTTTATAATATCTTAGCGTGAGTGAACACTATACAAGCGTAGGACATTATGGGACGAATGCAGGCTCTCTACAAAGTTAGCTCAGTTGCTTTGTAACACGTAACATTTTACTCCGCTTGCAAATAAGAGAATATTTTTATTAATTATTCATGGTTTTATTCCTTATATTCGTTATGTGGGTCAGAAAGAAGGCTTCGAATCCAGTACCACGCGTTAACTTTTGACCTTGGGTTCCCTGGGGGTCGGTCAATCTGTGATCTTGGAGTACACCCACAATAGGTGAACAGGATCGCATGGCTGACTGCTCAGCCAGTTTTATGCTTCTAAAGTAACTCTGCATCGGTGGGCGGTTGTTATGGTGCCTTCGCGTTGGTTGTGACCGGTTGGGAATCGCAACTCTTAGTGCGGTTGTGGTCGTGGACGTGGGTCATCCAGTCGCCGTGCTTTTTGCTGCCCTGGCGCTCTTTGGCATCCACGGTAGTTTTGTAAGATCTTGGATAACCAAGGAACTATCATATTGCTAGAACGTTTTAAAGTGATACATCCGGTGTACCTCGCGGACTGGGCAATCCTGAGACTGGCAAGGTACAAGGGCGGGTCAATAAGTCTGTGACTTTCGAATAAAACACAGATTTTTTGATAAAAAATTAATTTTATTTTTCAACGCAGTCCCTCTTGAGCTCTAAACACTTAGTCCAACGCTTCTCAAATTTTTTTATCCAATTTTTTTGCGAGATGACTTCATCATTGGAGCCAAATCTCTTTCCACCAAGCAATTTCTTCAGGTTTAGGAATAAGAAGTAGTCGCTCGGAGCCAAATCTGAAGAATAGGGTGGACGAGGGAGCCATTTATAGCCCAATTCATGGATTTATGCCATGGCAACTGCACATGTGTGCACCCTTGTATTGTCTTGGTGGAAAAGAACTTGTATTGTCTTGGTGGAAAAGAACTTTTTTCTTGGTCGGTAAATGAGGTCGGTTTTTTTTTTCAAATCGTCATTGAATCGGTCCAATAAGTTGGCATAATATTCATCATTGATTGTTCTTCCGTTTTGAAGGTAGTCAATGTGGATTATTGAATCGGTTCAATAAGTTGGCATAATATTCCCCATTGATTGTTCTTCCGTTTTGAAGGTAGTCAATGTGGATTATCCCGCGTAGATCCCAAAAACAGTCGCCATAACTTGGCTGACAAACCCACCTTCTTTGGCACTGATTCAGAAACACTTGGAAACACACTGCTTTGACTGTTGTTTGGTCTCTGATGTGTTGTGATGGATCCATAGTTCGTCCACGATTACAAAACGGCGCAAAAATTCCTCCATATTGCGATTAAACAAGGCCAAACCTTCCTGTGAAGTTGTTACACGATTGCGTTTGTGGTCGACTGTGAGCAAACGCGGCACCCATCTTGTGGAAAGCTTTCTCATGCCCAAGTGATCATTCAAAATTGAAACCACTGAGTCATGCGAGATCCCTAATCCTTGCATAATCTCTCGTACTTTCAATCTTCGGTCGGCCAACACCATATCGTGAACTTTTTCGATTGTTTCGGGTGTAGAGACCTCAACTGGGCGTCCAGGACGTTCGGCATCTTCAGTGCTTGTACGGCCACAACGAAATTCAGTAAACCACTTTTATACCATTGAAATCGATAGGTGCAGAGTCCCCATAGTATTTATCAAGCTTAGCCTTGGTCTCGGTAACGGTATTTTTCCGCAAGAAATAATGCTTATTAATAAGCACACGAAATTCACTTTTTTCCATTTTCAAATTAGTGTGTAGTCTGATAAAAATAGCTGTCAAATACAAAATAACTGACGCAGCAAGTTCAAATTTTGACAGGAGTCAACTGACAGATGCCTGTTGACAGGAGCAGTGTTGCTGTTTCAGTAAAGAGGTCAGAAATTCAAAAAGTCACGGACTTACTAACCCGCCCTCGTAATAATAGTAATAACATAAACCTTTCTTTGAGGTACAATGGTGAGGTAACAGGATGGTAAAGGATAATGTAGAAGAGAGTAAAAATATGTAGATTCCGCCGGACTTTAACAATTAGCCATTTAAGTTGAATACGGTATTGTTTTACTTTTACGTGATCGTACGTTCTCATTCCAAAGATGAAGTCCTCATTATGAGATTTTACATCTGTTCAAGCTTATTTGTGAATCATCAGCATAGAGATGATATGATGATGTTAGGTCCTGCAGGATATAATCTGACAGTATTTTATTAGCCCTTAAGCCTTTTTATTGACGACACGCAAATGGCCCCCGTCCTCCAGGGCGTGTGTGTGGAAGCCAACGTTGGCTAAGGAGTGCCGGAGGCGGTCTGGGACATAGAACCTTTTTGCCATCTTCTGCTCAAGCATCTAGGCGGATAATTAACCCCATGCACCCTTTTCTTGGATGATTAATGGCGGCGGTGACTTGAAATGTGAAGTAATGACAGCAAGTTGTGCCTGAGGGGCCGAGTTTGGCCAGGCGAGGGCGACTGCCTTCTTGACCATTCTTTTAGAAGCCTTTGAAACGTTCGAAGCCTATCTCGAGATCTCGTAAGGAAACCCTTTTACGGGTACGCCCCCTGAGTGGGGACTCGGACGGGTTATGAACCGGCAGATGGCAGATGTACCATCCACAGTCCATACGACCAACTTAAAACTAAACTTAAATCTCACGGTGCTCCTACTCAACCGCCACAGGCCAAAGCTACAGGACCCAGAAGGGTTCTTCTGTTAACTTCGGTGGCGGGACCCTGCAAGGCACGTCGTAGAGTCAAGGGCAGTGGAGCGCCACCGATGGCTGGTTCAGAGTAGTGCGCGGAAGCAACCTGCGCACAGCTACTCCTAGTAGTAGAGTAGAAAAGTAGGCGGCCAGATTCCCCAAGCTGACCGCCCTCTGGCCAAGCACATATATCATAGCACACATATCAACTCAGAAACAGAACGTACACGTATCAACTCGAGCCGCTCAGTAATCTTTGTATGAAATTCCCTACTGCAAAGCACACGATTCGGATCGTAACGTAAGCGTATCAACTCGGTGCGCTGTCCACTTGCTGTATTATTCGGCTCATCGTACGCTAGTCTTAGCTTACCTCATTTCCTCATCCCCGTCCCGCAACCCAGCTTGCGGAAAATACTATAGGAATGTTGATATTTTATAAAAGATATATTTTTTGAAATATTGGATTCTTGACATGCCGACACTTTTAAAAATATCAATATCGGAGTTCAATATATAAAAAGAAAACATCGATATTTTGATATAATACAAAAAAAAAGCGTTTATATTTCTTTGCATCAAATGGGTATATCATTATAGTTATAGTAGTAGCATTAAGTAAATAAATAAACAAGGAATAAAGAAAAAGCATAACATAGCTTAACTTAAGTATAATAAATTATGCTTACCCGCTCAGCCGTGTGAACGAAGATGGAACGTCCGCGCGGTTCGACAGCCAAAGCGAGAATAGACGGATATAATTTTTTTACTTTACTGCTATTGGAAATTAAGGTGACATCATAGTATCAAGTAAAAGGATTTTAAAAAAAATTGTATGTATTACTATTAGTATGTAAATAGTTCTTATAATATTGTATATATTTTCATTCACGAAAAATTCTCAAACCAGCACACCTCATTCTATTTAAAACTGCTATATTCATATAATTTCTACTTGCTACACTAGCGACAATTAGTTGCTTTGCGCAGGTTGTCCTCTATACAAGATTGCTCATTTTATACTAATACCGTCCATAATTTTCTGTTAAAACAGGCACAGTAAATAAAGAATTATGTCACGTGACAATTATTTTTTTATTGTAATTCGCGGGAAAAGTATGAATAGTTGTATTTTATTTTAAAGGCTAATACTTAGAAAAAGTCTTCATGAATAAAATTGGTTACCAAAAATAACAACGTAGTGTCATTCTGTAGTAGCAATCTACATTTTAACATTTTATAATGTGTGGTCGTACTGGATTGTAAGTAATCAAAGATTTTACATTATAAATTAACCCTAACACATAAATTTGCCTCAATTTTTTGATATTCAAAATCATTAAATCATAGAACACTCGACAAGAATCAAATTCAGAGCGCCTGCAGCTATAGACCAAAAAATGGAAATTATTATATTAAACCTAACTGGCTTCCTGAATATAACGATGGTAAAGATTATGAACCCTCTTATAACATAGCTCCAACTGATGTTACTCCTGTTTTGATTTCAAATTATGGCGTAAATATTGAAAATAATCCAAGCAGAGCCCTCAAACCAATGATGTGGGGAATTATACCTCCATGGCATAAAGTAAGGACTTACATCAAATGTCATATAAAATAAAAAATATAAAGCTATAGTTACTTAATTTTTAATATACAGGGTGATTATAAACGTCACGGCCTCAGTACAAATAACTGTCGTATTGAAAATATAAAAACTTCAAAGTTATACCATCCTATATTGACTCATGGAGGAAGATGTATAGTAATTGCAGAAGGATTTTATGAATGGCAAACAACTATTAAATCTAAAATACGTAAACCATATTATATATATGCTCAACAAAATGAAAAAATCAAGGTAACAGAATGATAATTTGTTTTGTGCTTTTACTATTTATTTACTATAATATAAAGTAATTTCATACAGATTGATGAGCAAAGTACTTGGAACAATGAGTTTACCGAGTTAGATGGTTGGAAAGGTGTAAATCTATTACATATGGCTGGTTTATATACTGTGTGGCAAAATAATGGCACTATAATATACTCTTACTCTATTATTACTATGAATTCTAACAATACACTTGATTGGCTTCATCATAGAATGCCTGCTGTTTTAGACACCCAAGAACAGATAGAAGTAAGCAAATTTTTCTATTATATAACAAGACATGAGGATTGTTAATATCTTATTAAAGTGAATAATGTACATTGTGATATATTTATTCTTTTACAGGCATGGCTTGATACAAAAAATGTTAATGAAGATATGGCGCTTGCCTATCTAAAACCAATTAAATTAATATCCTGGCACCAAGTGTCGGTTGAAGTTAACAACTCTAAAAATAAGTCATCACAATGTAATAAAAGTATTGCTGAAAACAAACAAAAACAAAAAACTTTAACTTCATTTTTCACTCAAGCCCCAAAACGTAAGTCTGTTGAAGAAAACACAAAGGATGTTAAAAAAATTAAAATGTGACTTTTTCCAACATTTTTGAATTTATTTATTGTTAAAGCAAACAAAACTAATTAAGTCTTAACTAGTAACAAATGCTTTTGTAATATCATTTTTTAATTTCAACATTAAACAGAACCAAAAGTAAATAAACTATTTTTTAAATATGTGTTTATTTCTAAGTAACTTATACAAAACTATATAAAAGAACTAAAGAATATTTAACTTCACTGTTGTCTGTATAAGTTATAAGTTACATTAGTAAGGGTTTTGATATATTGTTCCTTTACTTATTTCTTATATACCATTAGTTTATCTTTAAAATGATTAATTATGGGAAAATAAAATATATATTTCAATAATTTCTTACCCAGTAATCAATATTATTATATCAACTTGTATTGGAATTTAAATATCAGTCACTATTATGTGATGATAGAACTGATGATTAAAGACATAGCAAGAAATAAAATATAAAAAAGTATTACTATTAATCAAATTGCACTAATCTAGTGTCGCACATTCCAAATGCAAATGATTTTGTTTTGTTGACCATCATTAATGGTTATATCAACATATTAATTTTGCTTAAACAACTTAAATCAATATGGATTTACACACATGATCCTACTAATATTACACAAAGGAACATTTTAGTAGACACATTCACACATTTTCAATTCTGAATTCTCTGAAGTCGGCTTCGCAACGGATCATTTTATGAGTATTAAGAAAATCCTTTACAAAACTTTGGACTTCATATTCATCTGAAAGTAAAGTAATATTTATTATGCTTTAACAAATAAGATATCATTATTTTATTTTTAAAGTAAACTTGGGAAGTATGTTAAGTAGAGACGTAACATACGAAATAGACGTGGAACGGCGTATTGCTGCCGGTAACAGAATTAACATTGTTGAGAGGCGGAACGTCAGCAAAGCTGCCGGTTTGGCTGTACGCAATGCAGTACAGTACATACATGTACCAGCACTGCATTGTGTATGTGGGTATTACAAGCAGATGAATGCTGTGGAGATGGGACCTCTTTGAAAGACATGAATTGACAGAACACTGCCGAGCCAGTTTAACTGACTGAATCCGCAATGAAAAGATACATCGAATGGCAGGTACCAGCGAGGATGTCACAGTGAGATTGAAGAAGAACATGATCATATGGTCCGGGCACGGCGAGAGAATGACTGGTAAAAGAACGGCAAAGAATATATATGAGTCAGTGGTAAGGGAGGTAGAAGGAGACCTCTCGTAATGAGAATGATTATCCCCTGGAGGGTCTAATGTAGGGACTATGGTCCCTACATTAGACCCTTTGACCCTTAGCGTTTGGCGCTCCGTTCTCTCTGACAACCCTGCTAGAGTTAAAGAAAATGCTATTATATATCGTGAAGCTATTATGTATGTATGTATTTTTACAGTGTTATTCCACATTAAGGAAATTAAAATATTTTTAGACAATATATAATATATCAATGTAGCAAGATTTGAAGCAGCGGTGCCTCTTGGAAACTCCCTTAGCACTCTGACCACTAAGCCATATATTATATGTCGAAATTCTGATACAATATTATATATTAATATATCTTAAATTATTTTTTTATTTCCTAGATGTAAATTTAATGTGCATTGTTGATATTTTTCCACTTCATACGAAGTTAACATATTTAAAATAAAAAATATATATACTCACATGGATATTTGCTACACTGGTATATAAGTTTGATTAAATGTTTTGCTAGTGATTTAAATAAACTTTTTCCTCTAATCCTTCCTTTTACATAATAGGGAGTTAATATTTTTACAACCCATGGAGCAATCCTTTCTTTACAACTAATTATAAAATCTGAACTTTCTTCTAAAGGTGATACAACAGTTTCGTCATCACTATCTTCACCAAATAGATCTTGCAGCAATGCCTTTATCTAAAATAAGATGAATAACTTGTATTAATATAAAACTTTGTATACCACTAGACCATAGTATCCCACCAGAAAATGTCAAGGGTTGTTGAGTAAAAGAAACAACACCTCACTTTGTTTTACTAAGGTAGTGAAATAAAAATAAATCATGTCCACAAGTAAAGATCAAACTCACAACCATACAGCATGTTTACATACACAGCTTCACCGATTATCACTAGTGAGGTTGCCAGAGAGACTGGAGAGAAACTCTACATTCTTCTCTTCATCCATTGCCATTAACCTATTTATACATGTCCTCCGCCCCCATGCTTTTTACGCGACGTTCTTTCAGTATTACGATACTGCGTTCATAAAGTTCAACCGCGTTATCTAACTCTCTTACATCATATATCTTTTTATCATTCTTTCATCACTCATTCTCTCGACGAGCCCAAACCACGTGAGCATGTTCTTTTTCATTAATACCATGACCTTTACCTCTACCTCTAGTGCCTGCCATTCCACAGCATGAGATACATATATTTCTGAGTGCAGACTAAGTCACCTAAACAAGGCAACATGCCAGCTCCTACTGCCACACAGGTTGGTAATCACAGCTAGCAGCAACGGGTTAGGGGTGCGTTCACATTATACCGGGTCAATTCCAAATAAATTACAACTCTGGGAAATGCGTTTTCCAAGTCCACAAAAACACAGAGAACTCATTCACTCACTCATTAATATATTAAATATTTACAGGCCTAAAGCGTTCTCGGGTCTCCCATAGCAACCTTTCAGATCTCTTATATTCCCGCTAAAATTCTAGTACAAACTTTACTGTCGTAAGCTAATAAACTTGCTAAGCTTACGCTTCTGTGAACCTTTGTCTGTATAAAAAGACACGATAACGGCACCTCGCCAATAATCTGGGACCTGACCTGTGTCCCAGCCAACTAATGCAGGATAGAAGCTAGAACAAGTCGAAGACGCTCGACCCACCACATTTGATCATCTCGAAGGTAATTCTCAATTTCTTATATGCGTGAATGTGCCATATACTACTTGACTCATCATGCTACTGTTACTAGAGGTAGAAGCGTCATTACTTTTATACATCTCCTTGTAAAAATTTGCATCGCTGTAAGACATGTGCATGTTCTGTCAGCATTTCACCATCCTCTGGAAGTATACCTTTTCACTCTACATGTAATAGCTTATTGTAGTGATTTCCAGCTTGGAAATCACTAACTGATGTATGACTACATTGGGATAACTTACTCTGACCAATTTATTTCTGTCACAATCACCTATTTGATCTAGCAATTCAAATAATTTCACTTTCTGAAAATATTCCTCACACAGCCATTTACTTGGGCGACTTTTTTTATTTTTAATGCTAAGATCCTTTGAACTACAATCATTGTTTACCAATAAACCACCAAGTAGAGACAGTCTTTCATCTAAACAATTATTTTGTAACTCATGACCATCTTTCACAATTTCTAAAGAATGTGTTGAACTAAGAAAATTATTTTGAGTTTCATTCAAGGTTTCTCTTTCTTTTAAAGGATCATCTGGAGCACACAGAGCAGCATCAAATAAATCATCATCATTAGGATCACCCTGAAATAATTTTTCAAGTTGTTGCATCAATTCATCAGAATTTTGTATTTCCATAGTCATTTGATCTTTAAGTTTCTCTGGTAGTGTCACATCATTTGAAATATTTTGTGATGCATTTAAATCTATTAGGTCATTCAAAGTGTTAAGGGCTAATGGCTGGTTTTGGATAGTAGTCACAATTCTTGGAGATTGTGAGCTTTTTTTTTTTTTTTTTTCTGTCATTACATGAACACTGACAATTACAATTAGTGAAAGATGTTTGTGTCTTTTTCTCATTAACTGGTGAATAATGAAGACAATCATACAATTTCTTGTACAATAGTCCTTTATTTGTCTTCATTTTCAAATCTTTTATCTAAAATAGTGAATTAATAATTTATAACGATGATATTTAGGGCCAGTTTCACCACTTGCTGATATAGTCCCAGATAGGAAATATTTTCCTTGTCTAGCAGATAAATAAAAAATATTAGTTTCACTGGTCTCAAATAGAAATATCTAGCAGACTAAGACCTGTTAATACAATCAGCCTTTATCTGAACAGCATTAACTACCAGCTTACTATGTGAAACTTTATCTGTAACTGGTGAACTTGGAACTTAGAACTTTTATAATATCTTCCATTTAACCATACAGCAAAATATTTCTTACCACATTTGTAATACTTTCTCTATATATTTGAACTACCATTGAAGCTTGTGCTGCTGAAGTTTCTATTATCTTGGCACATCGCCATATAGCACTTGGGAGATATATATTTTTATTTAATAATTTTTGGTGGTTTTCATAATTTACTGACAGCAATTTAATAAGATATTCCATATAATGCTTACGAACCTGTTGGATAAAAAAAGAAAATAAGGGTAAGAAGTATACATAGCTTTTATTCACACTAGCTTTAAAGGTAGTATTTATAAATAAAAGCTATTACTTTCGATATGAGAAGATGCGGTTTAGACTCAATATTAGGTAAAGGCATCATAGTGTCGTCCATTTCTTGTACCAATTTTTCTGCAATACTATCAGATTCCCAGTCTTCCATGTTTTGATTCATTGTGTATCATAAAAAATACAAAATATAAACAATGTAGGATGCAAACCGGCTGTCAAATGTCAACATAAAAGCGAAAAGTCAAAACCAATATGACATTGTCAACGCTCGCAATCAATTATTGTTTTGCACGTTCGAAACTATGGAATAGATTTAAGACGTACCAACTTATACAATTAATTAAAAACAAAATATGTAATATAGTAGTAGTATAGTACAGTGTCCACAGAAAGAGAACAAGTTAAGGTGACCTGACAAGTGGGATTATTTTGAAAACAGCGTCAAAATATGATAATATAAAAAATGAAAGAAACACTTTTGCTTTATTATTACTACGTAAATAGTTGAGATATTCACATCATTTCCACTTGCTACACTAGCGACAATAATTTCTTTAAAACAGTAGATTGTTTTCAAAATACTTCCACTTGCTACTGTGGTGCTGTCTTAATTTGCTTTCCTTCAGCGAGCACTTTTTATATACTGTGTTGATACACTTACTATATAAGAGATAATAATTAACAACTATTATCAATTATGACCGACGCGTGCTTAAGTTTTAACCCCAGTTTACAGTTATAGTTGGTTAGGAGTTAGGACTTACAGCTAGGAACAGTAAAGTATTTGACATTCAATTTCATAAATATTGTAAACACAAATCTAATTTAATATTCATAATTTCACAAGAAACATCAAAGTATAATATGTTAATTAAATAGATGTTTTATTTTTGTAACTCCTTAAAAATTATTGAAGATCAAGACAACATACTCAATGGCTACTGAGGAACATAAATATTTGGCGCAATTTCTAAAAAATGTTCATTCTACACTTAGGAGTAATGCTGCTGTAGTTGGAGCTGAGAAGGCATGGTCTGACCACTGTTTAAATAAAAATATCTTAAGTACTTATGCTTCATATATGGAAAAATTGGCTACAACACATTGGGAGTTAAATTCATCAAATGAGCTCAGTTCTGCAACATCTCGTATCAAGTGGTCTGCTGATTTTTGCTATGATTATTTCTACAGGCATGGCTTAGACAAGTATGATGAGAAAGAAAAAAATATAGGACATGCAATTGATGTAGAAATTTTAGCCAAGGAAATATTTATAAAACCCTATAGGTTACTTGATGTTGGTAGCTGCTATAATCCTTTTAAAATTTACGACTTCTTAGATGTATTGGCTATTGATCTCTGTCCTGCCAATGATTCAGTAAAAGAATGTGACTTTCTTAATGTTTCAATTACCTCTAATACTTTAATAGATGGAACAAAAATAATAAATCTCCAAGAAAAATATTTTGATATTATAACATTTTGTTTCCTTTTGGAATATATACCTTCTTCAGAATTAAGACTTCTGGCCTGCAATAATGCTTATAAATTATTACGGGTAGGTGGTATTTTAATAATAAATACACCAGACTCAAAACATGTTGGGGCAAATAGTAAATTAATGAAAAACTGGAGATATTCATTAGCATTGATAGGGTTTTCTAGAATAAAATATGAAAAATATCAACATATGCATTGTATGGCATTTAGAAAATCTTTAAATAAAGATATTGCTGCACGATGGGCAACTTTATACAAAGAACCTTTCATGGATGGTTCTATACATATACCACAAGATTTTAACAAAACCCAAGATAATTTTGTGAAATCTGAGAATATTACTAGTGATGTCCTATATTTAAAACAACTTCCATTTCTGGAGTTAGATCAAGAAAATATTTAAAAATATATTATTGCATAATTTCTGCAGTTTTACTATGATTGTTCATTTCCTACAACTGTGTAACCTTGAAAAAAATATTTTTTATATCTACAACATAATAAATTTTTTCTAACCCTTAATATATTTTTTTAAATAAATAAAAACAATAGTAAGATCTTACTTATATTCTTAAAAAGTACAATTAAAGTTATTAAAATAACGATTATTTTTATTATATTAAGTAGACAAATTGAGACACCCAATACATGGCATTTTTCTCACATTTTATTGTTTTTATTTAGCAGCATTAAATTTAGCTTTTCTTTTCTCTAATTTTTCCTTATTTTCAATATCTGTCATGATTGCTGATACTGACTGCCCAAATCTTTGAGCTCTCATTTTTAATTTATCTAAATTATCAGCTAATGATCCATCTGAAGCAATTAGCTGAATTACTGTTGTTAGAAATTATATTTTGGTTAAATCTTTGTTTCCTTGCTTCTTTTCTCTGTTCCTCGGACATTTTCACTGGCAATCCAAATCTTTTTGCACGCATTTCAAGTCTTGTCTTGGGATCAATGTCAGCAGTTATCTTTACTTTGTTACTAGACTCATTTTTTTCAGACTTATCTGATTCAGGAGCCATTATTTCTTTTTTGTCTTCAGGAGGTTTCGCACTATTAGATGAAATAGAAACAGATCTGTTAAGTACAATTTTTTTAGCAATAATTTCTTTGCTCTCTGTCCCTTTTGGAGTTTCAGCTATTTTTCTCTTTAAAATCCTATTTGGCTTACTTTCTGGAACTTGTTTTTCTGGAGAGTTTTCTTCGAGTGCTAGTTCCTCGTTTAATGTATCTACAGCTGAATCGTCAAGTATATCATTTTGACCTTTTTGATCTTCTTCATCTTCCAAGACACCATCTGAGTCAATTTCATCAGAATCTAGATTTATATCTCCGTGATCATCTTCAGCCATTGCAGCTTGAAGTCTTGCTACAAGTTCGGCTTTATCACCGGCATACGAAAGTCCACGAGATTTCAATTCTTTTCTTAAATCTACTACCTTCATTTTACTTACATCTGTCACTGTAGAATCAGCCATGATATTTTATTACCGCCTTATTTGTGAATTTTACTATGTTGTTATTTTAATTAAACTTAGTACAACTTACAACCACAACGCATTGCCTTGATAATGTTTAATGTGCCACAGATGAAAAATTAAAATATAAAATATTATTGTAGATATGTCAAAATATAAAGATAATGTAATCGGTCAAAATAGATAAAAAATATTGTATATATAGTGCCAAAAATGACGTAATTTATTTATATACATGTATTTTGCTATATTTCTAATTATAATTTTTTTTCCTTCGTTTGACCACAAATATTTTTCATCCTTTCAAATCTTACTGTTTCCAGTTATAAATAGTGACAAGTAAATGATAACAATATTGAAGAGCATAATGTTCCTTCAACTTTGCATGCGTTTGTTTTGGTTGATACAGGAGTTAGTGGGAGCTTGTAGAGCTGAATTTTTTCATGTTATTGGAAACTATATATAATAGTGTACAAATATACTTAATAACAAGGTGAGGATTTTTGAAGTTTTAGGCTTTTAGTTTAATTTAAGATGGAACTTGATCATCCACGTGATATCCCAAGCCCTGGAAGTAATCTTGCAAATCTTGCAAAAGTCGTCTAGAAAGAGACAAGAAGTGGAAATATTCTGTAGTCAGGATGTTAAAAAATACATTATTATAACTGAAGTGGCTTCCTATACGCTGCTAGCCGGAATTTACATATTCTTACCTTTTTGTACTGTGTGTTCTTCCTTCTTACTTGAAGGATAAATTTAAATTTACTGCTGCGCCAGGGAATGCGGTTCGATCATCATGCAACTTATTGCTACACATTCCAATACATAAAATGAAAATATATGATCAGTCTTTACAGTAGGTACAAGCGATTAAATTGTGGAACAGTTCATCAGAAACATACATAGGATCATATTATAGATATCTATATATTCGTTTATTTCTACTAATAATATGTTATAATATTTCTTTCTCTACCTACCTCTTTATAATTTTAAGTATATCTTTTCGCCCTTTTTATTTTTCTGTTTTTATTTTTTTCACTTGTAGTTATGGTGATATCTTGTACAAATAAAGAAATAAATATTATTCCATCCACCGCTACTCCTACCCAAAATGTTTAGATTCACCCAACTAGTGGATGAGTGAATCAAAACCGTAAAACCTTACAATAATTCAAATATGTATTTACTATATAAAAATATGTAATTACGTTCCGCGGTCAACAGTTTCCCGAGAATATTTTTCTATAAATCTGTCAAAAAACAAGGATGTTGAATTATTTAAATATTCAACAATCCAATGCCTTAATTGCTGTCGTTTTGATCATGTTAAAGCTCATTTTGGATCAAAGCCGAAAATGTATATTTCTGTCGGTTTTATTTTCGGTTGACTTACATATTCCTAATAAGCGATCCATTCAAAATTAGAATTAGCATTTTATTTCTTGGCGGGGTCAGGTCCCCTGTTAGTCGGTGAACATCTACCAAGGTGTTATATTTGTCCTGTATGATGATAGAGCAGAGTACAAATGTAGTAATGCGAAGGTATGCATTTGTAAAAAGTTGCAATTTGGATGGGTCCCTCAACCCTTCTTCTCTAGTATTGACAAAAGAGATTCTACGGATCTCTTAACTATATCATCAGCCTTAATTCCAACAAATCTTCCACTTAACGATTTTGAAACAAATTAGTGAGGAGCTAATTCGTTTGCGTCATATCGACGCCTGTTGAATCTGCGAAGGACTTTTAAATTCCCGTTTTTATTAGTAGATTTAAAGGACATTAAGGTCATTAAGTTCCAGACGAAAACTTATTTATTCTTTTATATATTTCGAGATTAAAATAATAATCTAAACGCTATTTTTTGAATGTGGTAAGCAATATCAATTAGCTAACATTTATAATTCATATAATTCCCAAATTATTATTCCTATGCTTAAACCTAGAAAATGTTCATCAGATCCTAATACCTACAGATCAAAACAACATAAAGTTGTAAGGCAAAACTACATAAAGTTGTAGAACGGTGTCTAAAAGATCTTCTGAAGGGGATAGTTTAAAGTACCTATAGATATCTTAATGCCCTCTCAGTTTGGCTTAGAAAGGGGTTAAGTACAATAATACACTAGTACTTATGAAGTAGCCAAAGTACTAGCCAAACGACGCCTTGTTGGTGTTTCAGTAGATGTCACGTCTGCAAATGATAATGTTCTTCTTCCGGTACTCAGGCAGAATCTGTATCACCTGAGTATTCCGCCGACGTTGGTAACTAACATTTATAATTTTCTGACCGGTGAAATGGTGTCTGTAAAACATCTGAATTGTTTGCTTCAAGGTTTAGTTCTCAGTCCTCTGTTGCATAACATCTACATACACGACCTAGAATTGTCTGTTAATATTTTTACAGCGTACTGAAAGACGCTGACGACGTCGTCCTCTATCATAGCTCAAATTCGATAGAGGATATAACTTATCTTCATTTATATGCTGTTAACCACTATCTAAATCAGTAAGTCTCTGAACATATCTCGGCAAAAAATGTGAAAATAGTAAAATTCGTCCTTCATCTACAACAGATTAAACACATAATAATAACAATATGTACACAATATAATAGGTTAGTACTAAAATAGTATTTTACACGGGTGTTAGTTTATAATCGAATATTATTATACTTAATGTATTTACATCGTAATTTACATAGAGGTCTAAACAAAAACATTAACAAACACTGAACATAAAGAGGACGAGGAACTATATTAGGAAGAACATCATAAAAAGGACGAGTTAATTTAGAATAAGAGGAAAGGATGTGAGAAAGAGAACCATCGTCCAGGTTACATTCACACAGTGAATGGTCCCTGACCGTGATCTTAGCCAAATGCACAGGCATACATGCATGTCCAAAGCGTAAGCGGCAGATTGTTGATATAATCCTCCGCTCGATATGTTTGAGAAAAAAACCACGGTCGCTTTGGAATATTAGGTTAAGCTAGGGCATAGTACTTACCTTTGACTGATTTTGACTTATCTCAGAAATTACTCGAGGTCTTATATAGATGAATATCTGCTAGGGTCAGCAGATCCTGGGCTGAGTTGGAAAAGGGGTCAAAAGTATCACACTGGATGATTAATTTAGCGCAAGAGTCTGCAGATTCATTGCCATTAATTCCAGAGTGACCTGGAATTGATACCAAAGTAACAAACCTCTTAGGTGACATGAGTACAATTAAACAAACAAACAATCCTTAAAGCAATTGAAGATCTCAACCTACTTTGAAACGGGTTTCCCTTTAACGAAATGAAGCGGCTTAACGAGTCCGTAAAAATAAAGTCGTCTGTTTAAAATCGTGGGACAGTGTAAACAGGATTGCTTCTAGCAAAGCAACAGCCTCACCTGTAAATACTGATGATTCAGGAGAGCATTTAAATTGTAAAATAATTTTAAATTTTGGCATGGGTGAGGGAGGGAGGTTAGTCTAAGGAAGCTATCTAGCGAGTATGGTAAAGGCTTGGCACGAGGAATAAGATCGGCTAATTTAGATAACTTAGACCTCAAGGGATGGAAAGACAGCTGTAACATTTTACACACAAATTTATCAGAAAGAAATTGTCGACGGATAGGGAAAGGTGGGTCCACACACTCTACTTGTTGTGCATTAGTAGGAGTAGACTTGGGTGCAAACCTATAATAATCCGTAGACATTTATGTTGTATACGGTTAATTTTATCAGTAGCTACTTTGTTAAAGAGGTTGTACAGCAGTTTTTGAGAGTACGGATGCGCACCCCACCACACGTCAGACACAGCTCTTAGAGCATTAATGACTTTTTCACATTCTTGCTGTCGTGAGTCTTTTGTTGAGTATCATGCCTAAGAATTTAACATTTTCTGTTATGAATATAGGAATATTCTCACTTACTATTTGGAAATTTGGAATTACTCTCTTTTTGATAAACACTACCACTTGACACTTATCCACAGATTCCATGCCATTAACTTAAAAAAATGTCGATCAAGTGCGAGTAGTCCTCGCGTTCCGAGCGTTCTGTACCTACCTATTTCTTAATTGTAGTAATTCCACCGTAGAAAATACTACTTAAAAAAATAAATTAAATTAAATTTACGGTCGTATTCACTAATTTTATGTCTAGAAATATAAGTTTGTAATAGTGTCTTTCTGTTAAACTTATTAATTATCAATTTTGAGATTTTCGCCTCTATATACAGGTACTATAATTTCTCACTTCTTAAATTAATTTATTTTCTTCCTAAATTTCACAAGTATAAATTTAAATTAAAATAATTTTATTCAAAGTAAGAATACATGATTCATTTTTTGAACGTCAAAAACATTACCACCGGTTCACTAAAGTTACTCCCTCAGACCTGAGAAGAACCGGCGCAAGAAACTCAGCGGGACTTTTTTTTTATATAGTCATTTACAATTATACAATTATTCATTGTTGACAATGAGACGCTTGAGATAGACTGGAGGGAGCATTTCATTCCCAAGGTGTTTACAAAATCATTCATTAGGTATAACCTGTAACACACAAACGTCTTTTCATATTTTTTTAAATTGTGATATAGAACATTGTCGGACATTTTCCAGGATCCTACTGTAAAAGCGTACACACTGTCCTATAAAAGTATTGCGGACTCGATACAATCAAGTTACATGCGTAGTAAGTATCAACCTATTTCTAGTATATTGTATCATCATTTTACATCGCCAATTTTAGTAAAATCATTTTTTTACATATAAAACATTTTCGAGGATATATTGAGACGCAACTGTCAGTATATTAATTTCTTTAAATATGTCTCTTAAAGATTCTTTAGGGCTTAAGTTATAGATTGAGCGAACAGCTCGCTTCTGCAGGACAAAAACTGTATTGATCGCGGTTGCATAAGACACTTATAACTAATAAGAGTCGACAAATTTGCAATTGTATGCACTCATTTTATATGAACTGAAGTACACACACAGATGGTACAAAGTAGCAGAAGCTTCTTTATTTTCGTGGACCCAAAGCAAGAGATGATCTCATTCGTAGTAGCATAAAATATAGGCAAAATCTCTGTATTATAGCTAGACAGAAGATGCTAAAACGGCTTATGTAAATTTATTATTATATTATTTATAAATTATTATATTATATAAAGTACTGTTTTTCACGTCTTGTTATGATGAACTTCCTCATAAAGTCCCACGTCCTCTCAATGTTCAATATTTGTAAGCGTTTATATTTAGTTTCTAATGTAAACTTGTATATAGAAATTATGTTAAAATATTAAATTTTCAACGTAGCTCTAGTAGTAGTAGTTTCAATAAAACTTTTAAAATATTTAATAATAAGCATTCTCTTGCCAAATGAGAATACTTAGCAATGATATTTGAGTAGCGGAAATTTGTAAAAATCTCCCTACAGATATGCTAACAACATAAATAATAGCTTAATGTTGCATAGTGGTCAGGCGGCTCGGACGTTTAGCAAGAGACGCGTGGATTCAAATCCCGCTACGTTCAAATTATTATAGGTTTTTCAAAGTAATTATCGCCTCTGTACTGTACTAATATAATAATTCTTCAGTTTGTAGACAGAACTCCACTTGGGAATAAACTTGAACGTTACAAAATATAAGTATATTTACGGATGTGAAGTACCTTCTCCTTCATGTTCAGTACTACGAGCTTTGTTAAAGTTACTATTATTACATTATATATTGTACTATATTGTTTATTAAAGTCCTAATTATATTAACATTCTGTCTGGTCATTATGAGTTTTGGTTAGTTATCATCAACTAACCTTCAACTTAAAGTAATGAAAAAAACAGATACTATACACACAAACAGTCGCCTGTAGGAGAGGAAATCTGTGTAGAAAAGAAAATAAGTAAATACAATCAAAGGATATAGTATATTATGCGCCATTTACTTATTCCGCATATTTTAACAGTCGCAGCATAATCAGAACCTATATCTACTTATTATTAATATTTATTTGTTATTAATCTATATTAATGTAGATTAACTTAGAAAGCAGTACCTAGTAGGTACTAAAAGTACATACAAAAGAAAAATATGCAAAAATTGCTAACATATAGATTACGAAAAAATCATTCCAAGCATATTTGTAGTTGATTTTATACAAAATGAACACAAACTTAAGCTTGTAAATTTGTACTTTCTATACCTAAGATTATTCAATTGATATGGAATTCTCGTTTCCCAAGTCCTACTCGCACTTGACCCATTTTTCTTTATGAATCCCTGGTGGGTAAATTAAATTAAGCGACGGTCGGTCACGCAATATTTCTTCTGGCTCCCATTGCATGTAGTGTGTTATAGGAAGACTTCGATGAAGATCAACGGATGATCCTCATTCTTATCTTACCACTCATAGAATGCGTGAAGTTTAAATATTATATGTATACAACTGTTCGCTTATTTGCAGATTTAATGATTTTGCATATTCAAAATGGAATTTAGTAAAGATTAGCAAAATCTTTCTTTATTTAAATTTAAAACTAGACTGATCTTTCAGCATTTTTTTTTAACATATACGTTCTACGATGAATTTGGTTGGATCATGCGACCCAAATTCAAATACTAACCTGGCGCTAGATTATGTCGATTGCATTTCGAAGAAAAGTTATTATTTTTGCCTTGTCTTACATGTGAATAATTAAAAGGCCAAATGATTAGCTTATCCACTATATAAGATAAAATAAAAATGTGTAGGGATATAAAAAAAATAAATGAGTATTTTGAGATTTTTATTTCAATATTGCTGTAAAACAACTATTATTGACACTTTAAATTATTAGGAGGTTATTATCACCCTCAGTTCGTACTTCACGAAAGGGTTTTGAAATAAAAATAAATACCAGAATTAATATTATAGAATTTAATTAGGGTACATACAAATATTTCGTAATGTTGGAGTATAATGATGAAACTAAGAAGCACTTTGAATAGCTAGTGACAATTTGAGTGTAAGTAGCTTTTCAATTGATTTTACTAAAGAATATTATGTCGGAGAGGAGCCATAGTAATAAATACGTGTAGCATAGTGTTAGACGTCGCCATTATAAAAATACATGTATCTATTAATTATATAACTACAAATATTTCACAAACATAACATAATCTCATAACAAAAAAAAAAACACACTCAATACTGCTTTTGGTCTCTCTAAGTTAACATCCAATGCTAGCGGTTACGGCGGACTCCTCTCGCGCAACACATTTACATCTAACAGTCATTCCGTGAACTTTTTTTTTACCTTATTTATATTTTAAATCGATTAAAACATTCCATAACTATTAAGTATTCTCTATAATAAAGGAAATCACACTGATATTTGTAAAGCCAACAAAACAAACATAAGCATCCACTAATAAGTGTTAGCGAAAAACAACATAGTAAAAACCGGTGTTGGGCGTCACCGGCGCGTGACGTGCGACGTGCCTATATAATATGTACAGTGGGGCGCGCGAGGTCAGACGGGGCGCGGGCGCGCGGGCACTGCGGGCGGGTCGGGCGGCGCAGGCACCTTGGTGCGCGGCTGCGGCTTGGCGCGCGGCGGCGGCTGCGCGGGCGGCGGCGCCGGCGCGGGCGTGGGCGCGGGCGGGGCGGGCGCGCGGGGCGCAGGCGGCGGCGGCGACGGCGCGGCCCGCCCCAGTGACGCCAGCATCAGACCGCGCAACAGAGCCGCGCGCGACTCCGTCTCGGCCGTGTCCGCTCCGTTTGTAGCGCCTGTGGGTAACGTCGGAACGGTTAACGACTTAGATATGGACGTTCTTGTTTTTCAGCCATAACGGTTACATATCCGATATGAAGTTTTTATATCGATATCAAAAACGGTTTTCATATGTCGATACGGTAAACAACAACTAAAAACTATTGGCTGCAATTGCATTAAAACTCATTTTCTAAAGTGTAGTTATTTGATATCGGATATGTACATTTAGACATCGATATGATATGATTTGAGAGTCATAACGATTTTACTTTATTACGTTTACTTTATAACGTTTTGTTATATCGGTCTGTTTCTTAACGTAATGCAAAATGGATTTTACGATAAGAACTAGTAGTCTCTGAGATTAGCGCGTTCAACCATACAACCTCTTCAATAATTATAATACTAATATAAGAGTATCTTCAATAATTATAATACTAATAAAAAAATATTGTGTACTCTATCTGAGTACACAATATTTTTTTTGGCAAGAGAGAATGCTACTTTATTTAATATTTTTTATTATTTTTAAAATGTTAATCCACACTAAGGAAAAATCCCGCCGCGTTAAAATTTTTATGACTTTCTTTAAGTATTTTTCAATACTGATTATTAAGTTTCATACTTTTATAGTTAAAGTGGCTGTACCTAAACAATCGAAATAAAAAAAATTACAAACAAGTAGTAAGCAATCAATTCTGAAGTATATGTTACCGAGAAATCCAGCGAGCAGGAATTGCGAGTCCTGTGCGTCGGGCTGCAGCGGCGGCTGCGCGGCGGGCTGAGGCGCGGGCGGCGGCGCGCTGGCACTAGAACTCGCCGCCGCCGGCCGGCGCGGTAGCCGCTCCAGTTGTTGCCGAGCCGCCTTATACATATTTATATCTTTTATTTATACATTATATATAAATATTTATAAAAAAAATCATCGTGTCGCAGCAGCAGTGTTTAACTGTAAACGTGACGATTGTGGGTTCGATTCTCATCGAAGGGAATTGATTATATTTTATTTCCTCGTTCTTGCAAGTAGACAAAACGCGGCATTGAGTTCCGCCACCCAACACAATGCGACACAATGTTTCGGAAATTCGGGAACATAGTGTCTCTAGACGACAGTACGTTCTCCGAGTGAATGGAAGTGAATCGTCAATATTCTTCTAAACATCTACTTAATCTAAATAAATGACCTGTTTTATCTGAGAAAGCGCTCCGGCTGGGATTGATCTCCATTTGGGGATATGTACATAAGATTATATAAAAATGTTTGCATTTATTCCGTCTGGTCAAAGTTGTCGAGTTCCTCCACCAGTCGACGAACTCACCGTCGCTTGTTGCCTCTCCAGCTGCAGCTGCATCTGCAACTGCTGCAACTGGCTGGGAGTGCCGGGCTGAGCGCCGCGCCGCACGCCCGACAGCTGCGACAGCAGCTCCGCGATGGGGTCGACGACCGCGTCCCGCGACGACGGCGACAGCGACGATATGCCGCCACTCGTGCTGAACGACATGTTGTTCAACGAGCTTTGAGTTACACGTTGTAAATGTGTGCGGCAGACGTTTATTATGTCGCCATTAATAGCTCGAAACTTACAACTATTAGGCCGTTAAAAAGACGTTTCAATGCAAAGTTTGGCAGCAAATGCAAACAGTCACAAATTTAAATTATGACAAATAAAAAATAGATCAGATCACATAATTTTACATAATAAAGAGGTATTATTCACGATGTGTCTCGCAAAAAACAGGGTTAGCAGAGGCAACCTATTGTTAAAGATATTTTTCTGTCTTTCGAGACATTGCGTATTGAGTGGCAGAACTCAACGCCGCGAGCAAGAGATATAAAACAATATATTTTTTATCTGCAGTAAAAACAGTTTTTGGTTTATATTTGAAGTAACATTTTTATTTAATGTATAATGTTATGCCAACTTTTAATATACAGTATAAATACCCACAAGTGGCAAACAGTAGGTATTTTAAATTAATTACGCGCCTTTCCATTTAACAGTAAAAATATATGAAACGCAAAATAAAAAGAAAAAATAAATAGTCGCATCCCATTTGTACACAAAATAAGTAAGCAAAAACTACAATATTGCTGTACAGATAAGAAATATTAGTACCTGAATTGCATATTGGTGCGTCTGGCGCGACTGACGCCGCGGCCGGGGGGCGGCATGCGGCGCACTCCGCCGTGCCGGATGCCGCTCGGCTCGTCGTGCACGGTGGTTAAGGATTCATTGAACATTGGAACCGATATATAAATATTGTAACAGGGCGTGTAGACGAATCTAGTATTAAAACACACAGAGTGTGACCTCACTTTCCGACTTATTTTCGAGACATCTCGTGTTGGGTTCTGTATCTTCTTACAAGAGTGAAGAAATGAAAATCCCCCAGAATGGGAATTGAGCTGTCACGTTTACTGACAGACACTGTGCCGCGGCGCCACAGCGTCCGCATAAAAATAAATATTGCATGTTAAGAATAAACGTCGTGTAAATCGGGAAATTTCAATTTAGATGAAATCACTAAACTTATAAAAATATTTTATGTTCAGTATATCTCGTAATCAGTATGTTGTAAATAACAGGATGTGTCGAGAACCTACTATTAAAGCACTCCATTCTTAGTACATTAGATGAGTTTCATTATACGAGTTTAAAATGTGTTTACTTCTGGTGCTAGAGTTTGTTACAAACATTTATTTGGAATATCAAAAATAAATTATATTTTTGTCTAATCATATTAGATTATTGTAAAATATAATCATCTAAAATGATAAACTTAAAATATTACATTAGACTATTATGGCACACAGTAGATGGTGCACGACAATTGAAGGCACATTCCCACTCAAGAGAATATATTTATCTTCAGACTGATCTTAAAGTGTGATATTGACTTTTGCCATTCAACACAATGAGCTAAATTGCTTATAAAGGGGTCAAAACTGGAAAGAAAACTGTCTTAACACTATAGATTCATATCAGAAACAAATTAGCTTTTCATTTTCATTTTCAAACAGTTCAACAGTCTTCAATAACAAATTAATAAACGCTTTAAGTTTTTAAGTATTTTGTAGATTAGTTTCATAAATTATAATAAAATTATGATATTAAAAAGGATATGAGAAATGATATGAGATCTCTAGGTCCAGTTCGATGTTCGAGTGTAAGATGTCCTGCAAAGTCATCAGTCACGAAATTTGGTTCGCCACCTGGCATTGAAGCACAAACTGGACACACCACCTTAAATTTAATTAAGATTATATATTAATAAATTATTAAGCCATTAAAATATACACTGAACATTTGTTTATAGAATTGAAATTTTACATTCAAATTGAACAAAATGAATATGTTCAAATTATTTCAAATATTCTGTACATACATTAATTTTTAACAAAATATATGTGAAGGACCATATTTTTATCCATATGTACCTATTTATAAATATTGATGTTAACACTCACAGCTAAAGTTGTGTCTGCATGTTCTGCTGCTACATGTTCCATGAGAGCAGTATCTGTGAAGCCCATACGATTGCAAAAAGGACAAGTATATGCTTGTGGTTGTTCAAGTGCAAGTGTTTCCCCGCCATAGTAGAGATCTAAAAAGGGTCACAATTGCATTATAACATTTTTTTACTAAAAAAAAATGATTAACCAAAACTTGCTTTGTATTTCTTCCTTAAATTAAATTTTTTTTTAATTTTTTTAGTTTTTATTTAATAGTTATTATAGTAAGTAGTAGTTATAATAATTCATAGTTATTAAAGATTTTTATACAATAAGTTTATGAATTTGGCTTATTATAGTAACCTGGTGAAGAATATTTTATTTCTTGACACCAAAAATATTTTGTTATTTATAAAATCTAATGTGTAAAATGAATTTTTGTAAAACACATCAAATATTCAAAATCATAAGCTTATTATTGATCTCAATTGTTTCAAATATTGATTTATATGACCTAGTAAGAGTATTTTATTTCTTGACACCAAATTTTTTTTGTTTATAAACAATTAGTTTATTTACTTATGCACTAATTAAATAAATATCTTTCAATATCTTTAATCTTGTTATAGCTCTGACACAGCACTGATTTCACACGTAAAAATGTAGGCCAATTGTTTTATATTGAGTCAGTATTAAATATGTTATTACCAAAGTCACTTCTGGAAAGAATACATTGCATTGGATGCTCTGTTGTATGTTGGTTTGTTGTTGCGCCGGATTCATAACAAGCGGCACATAAGTCGTAATCGATGCATATCAAACATTTGTATCGTCGTCCTCTAAAGTTATTTTTCAAACAAGAATCACAGCTGACTCCTGAAATTGATAATACGATATTATACGCAGTATCTTGTTTATTAAACAAAAACGAACAGTATTTATAGTTAGAAAATGTATAAGAAAAGGTACCATATAATAGTGTAATAAATTAGGAAGGAAATTTATAGTGACAAAAGCATCGCACAAATTTTGATTATCATTACCCACCTTCATGGCGATTCATTTTCGCCACAAAATGTCGCCGAGAGAATCACTTCTTGGCACCAGACTTACTGCTACTGTTTGAGGTATTTATATTACTAATCTAAAATAAGTAGCACAACATATATTACACTAAAATACAAGATTTTTAACAAAAATTTCCAAGCAAACCTAACCCAACCAGGCCATAATGACGTCACATAATGGCCGTGTGTTGACAGATTAAAGGAAAATCATGATTTGTATATATTATGTGTTTGAAAGATAACTTTCACATTTATATTGAATTAAATAACAAATAATTATGTCATATTAGTTATAAATTATATTTTAGTATCAATATAGGTTAATATTCAATATACGGTAGCAATTTTATTTTAAACTTAAACTTGTGGTTGAAATGCATTTTCCGTGTAATATAATGTATATAAATATATATAACATGCAATAAAAATATTTCAATACATAAAGTACGTTGTGGCATATTTATAAAGTAGTATAAATGTAAAGAATAAATTAAAAATCTATTTATTTTACTGCTGCCAACTTTTCATTAAATAAGTTATAATTTAAAAAGTATAATGTCAAAATCTACCAAAGTATTTGACTGGTTATTATCTGGTACTTACAATATTTTATACTTAGCATTCGTTTTTAACTCGTAAGTTTTTCTCCATTAATTTAAGTCTTAATACTTATATTTGTCTTATGCAAAATTGTAAAACAGTAATTATAAAAGTTAAAGGTTTCATCTTTCATTTGTATTTAGGGAATAAATTTTACAAAAAATTGGCGGTATTTTGCGCGGGAAGTCGAATTGGAATGAGAAACTTCGTTGATCGTTAGCTTTTGTTACTTATAATCTTGGCAATCTCTTTTAATAATGGCAGACGCTTTAGAACATTTAGTAGTTGATGGAAATGAAGTTTTAGAAATAAAATTAGGTAAGTTTATGCACTGTTTACGTGTACTTAGTTTAGATATTAACATTGATATTGTTTTATCTTTAAGTTAACGTTTCTTATAGTCAGATCAGCTGAAGATATAGGAAATGATGCCACAACTTTTGGCCCCGAGATGTGTCATCAAGTTTTTGGAGAAAATGAAAATGTTTTTGGCTATACAGACTTAAGGATTCAACTTTACTATAGCGCAGGATGTTTGAACACTTATCTTGGCATATGCTATACGGACAAGGTTACTTTACTTTTATTGTAACTTTTATTAAAATTTTATATGCTTTATTCTTATAAATATTATTGGTTGATTTACAGATTGAACCAAATAATTCAGAAAAAATTAAAGCTGATGATGTTGAAGGGGCATTAAAAAAAGTTTTAGCCCCTGGTTATGTTACAAATCTGGATCTTTTTGTATCTATGTTAGAAAAGGATAAATTGTTCACACCACATGGAAATCTTATTCATTCGTTTACAACTCAACCTTGTAAGTAAATAAACAATATATACAGAAAAGTATTATTTTTTTTCAATTATGTTAGTTTTCCTGTATGTGGGTGAACTAAGTTTATAATGATTGTATGAACAGTACAGATCTGTTATGCTGTATCTAATCTGGCATCCTTTACATTTTCTTCATATTTGCTGGTGGCTTAGATTTTCACAACAAATATTCCAGACTTGGGTTTTTATATCACTGGATTATGCATATTATTCTGAACAAATATTGCTAGAAAGCTATTTCTTTATATGTTATAGTAGATCAGTTATAATATTGGTTTAACATGAGGTATTCCAGTCTTGAAAATCAGTAATAGATTGCAAAATGCAAGCAATAGCTATAAAATAAAAATAAATACTTCCATCCAATAGCTCTGAAGACATTTGTGTAGTAACATTTTTTACTATTTTTCTGAATAAGTATAAGTTTTGTGCTATTTTTATTTGACATTTGTATGTATCCTTGATTATTATATGGTTTGGAATAGGTACACAATGATAGGTAATCATATAAATATTTCAGATGATGGTGGAGAAAGCCGAACATTTGATGTTTATTATTCTGAAGTATCAACACCAGGTTTTCTAGATTACCATGTGCGATTACAAACTTTCTTGCTTTGGTATGTGGATGCAGCTTCCTTTATAGATTGTGATGATGATCAATGGACTTTCTTTACAGTGTAAGTTAGACTTTAGTCAATATAGGTTATACACATAATTTTTAGGAATAAACAGTTTACAGTTTTAAATTCAATGCTTAAAATTTATATTGATATTATTAACAAATAATTTAAAAAAAATCCCTAAAGAGATGCTAACAATGTAAAATAATATAAGAATTTCGATGTAGCGTGATAAAGAAAGAACGCATGGCTTAGTGGCCAGAGTGCTTGGTTCCCATGAGGTGTTCAAATCCCACTGCGCTTAAGTTTTTATGTTTTCTTTAAGTACATTTTTCTTTATTTTTCATAATCCATACATTCACTTTAAGCTATGTTGAAATGCTGATATACTTATAACAACTTATTTATGTTGTTATCATCTCAGAGTCAATTTAACCAAATACTGAACAACTGAACGACTGCTTAGCCATACTATGCGCTCTCTACTCGCGAATTGTTTTACCTTTGCGTGCACTTGTTTCCAATGTATTACTCGATCTTGGTATGATTCTTCACAGAAAACGCTAGAGGATAAACTAAATTTTAAATTTGCTGTTGTAAAACGTAATTGAAACATAAGCGTGTACAAGTTATCCTAAGAATAATAAAATATACCAATAGACGAAAAAGATATGAATTTTCAACTTCACCTGTATGTTGTATGTCTCGATATAAGACATTATGTTTATTTAAATTTATTATTTCTGACATAAATTATGAACGTAAATAAATAACAATGTAAAATACTTTTTCTCTACAGTTTCGAAAAGTTTCGCTCCAGTGAAGGCGCTACGCGGTACGCGACGGCGGCGTACGCGACAGTGTACCGCTACTACGCGTACCCGACGCACACGCGTCCTCGCGTCTCTCAAGTGTTAACTCTGCCGCCGTTTAGAAAACACGGCATTTGTGCTCAGCTTTTACAGGTAACTTTAAATAGCTTCGCTTTTTTCAAGTATATCATGGGTAGGTTGTTATAAGAGAATCTATTGTTCAAGACACTCCAGCCTGCCTTCCCTCCATATAAAGGAGATTATAAGATTTCATAATTAAGATTTCAAATAAGATTTCATCCCTATTACTTAGCGATGATATCTTATAAAAGAAAATCCACATAACATAGAAGATCCAACTAGGTGTATAACAGAACTCACCCAAACCGCTTACTGTATCAATACTCCTAAACTTAAAGTAGACAACAGGTATTTCAATTACTCAATGGTATTTAAAAAGTCGCTACTTAATAAACGTAGGCTAAGAAGGACCTGGCATCAGAGTGGACTGGAGGCAGATAACACAACCTTCAATAGAGCTGCTTCAGAATTAAAAGAAATCCTGCAGGAGTGGCACGAAGACTCGCTAGAAGTTCAAATGGAATCGCTTTCACCCACAGCATTAAGGGAACACTCCCTGTGGAAATTTACAAAAAACTATAACAGACCGCAAAGTACCAATTTCCCGCTAAAAACTAATTTAGAGTGGGCCCGCACTTCTCAGGAAAACGTAGATACTTATGCCAAACATCTTGATAAAGCGTTCTCTCCAAATCCTGGAGGAAGCCCCGAGAATGAGAAATTTATTGACGAAGTGCTTCTGCAAGACTTCCAAATATTACCGCCACTTCGTTCCATTACAGTACGTGACGTATGGAGAGTAATTACCCAACTTAAAGAAAAGAAAACAATTACGATGAAAAGCGTTTGTATTTGTGACATATTTGTTCAATGCCATAATGCGGATCCAGTAAATCATCTTATCGGCCTATAAGTCTGCCCCCAATTCTTTCAAAGGTTCTGGAGAAGTTACTGATGAATAGACTACTGCTAATTTTTTTGTTTTTAAATTTTATTATTTAGTAAAACACCACAAACATGAGTCTTCCGCGCTTTTGATACTCTTTTCATTTCCATCTGTGTTTGTAGTCATTTTGCATTTTATTTAATTATTGATGAGCATAATCTAGTACATCACTGTGTAGAACAAAATTTTTTACACCACTACTGGGGCTTGAAGAAGTATTACTGGAAGAGTCCCTTTCAGTCACAGTTTTGTGTGGTCGCAACCTGTGATTAGTCTTATCCGGTGTTTTCATTGTCATTTTTGAGGGAGTTAATTGCTTGCATGTCTCGGTGAGAGATGGCCATCTTTAACTTGTAGTCCTTTATATCGGCCGTGGAGGCTTTTTTGGCTCTGCCGATGAATCGGCTGGTTGCGTCTTCCTCTGCGTCAGTGTAGTTTTCGTACATTCATTCGTTTGTGTGCCTGGTGATCGCAATAACAGCGTGTGAGATGCTGTCGTGCAAGGCACATTTGGTGGATATTGTTTGAATGATGACTACTGATTCGTATGTAAACCCCTGGGATTCGTTAATGGTAAGGGTGTGTGAGTTCTCTCCTGTACCATATTCTTTTTGGATAAGGCCCATCTTTTCAGGTTGTGTATGTACAGTGTATTTGGGGAATCAATCGAGATGGATGAATCTCAATCTGTTAAGGGAACGAGTCCTTGGCAGAGCAGAGATTATTGTCCCCGATCAGCGTTAGTGCTTTGACCTGTGTCAGTTTTGCTGCCAACACAATGGCTCCAAAATGGTTCATCAAAGCTTCATCTACTATCATCCTGTTTGGCTTATCTTTGATACCATTTACGAGGATTTAAGCATTAGTTCGCACTTTGCTCTTAGAATCGTAGAAATCGCAACTGAAGCAGATCTTGTTCCTGAGATCCTCGGCTGCCTCGGTTGCGATCAGGTCACTGTCGGGGTTGAAGTTGTTTACTACCCAAGTTGATTTCCCGCAGCCAGGAACTCCGTTTACCCATTTGATTATGGGTGCCTCCCATGCGCTGCTGAGATCGGTTGTACTGCTGGATAGCTGGAGGGTTTGTGCCATATTTAGAATTTTATTTTCCAGCGACACCTCAGTACACGGGGCTACTACCAAGATTGGGTAATCGGGAGAAGCTTTTTACCTGGGTAGACTTTGTACTGTCTTCTTGTCATGATGTTCTTTTTCAACGAAGCCATGTATCGCGCTGTAAGCCGCCGTGTGGGGGAATTTAGTAATTTCTGTTTGGTATTATCGAATATGGCGGCTTTCTCCACCTCTAGAAGGACTCTGAGCAGGTCCTTCTGATTTTGTCACAGGTAGCTAGGTTAAAATTTTATGGTTACCCCGATGATCGTAATGTATTGAAGGAGAGCGTTCTGCATATGCTGCTTTGCTTAGGTAGCTGGTGGCGGGCCGGGTACTATGACCTGTCCTTTATCAGCTCTGGTTGGTTTTTCCTTCCTGACAAGATACTCCTTTGGTTTTAGAAGAAAGAGGAGTGTGTTGGAATCCTTTTTTCTTTTCTTTGTCTTATTTTCATATAGGTTCGTGCTTGTTTGTCTTTGGTTAATCTTTCTTGAAGCGTTTTGTTCCGCTGCCGCTATTTAGGTTAGGTCTCTTATGCCTCATTTTCCTATCTATCAAGAAGGCCAAGTCTTGTTCTCGATCCTCGTACACAACTACTCTGTTTGTTTTGGACGCATTTATGCATCCCAGTATATCTTTAAATCTCGACACATATGATTTTAGAGTCAAAGTTGGTGGTTTCTTCTACTACCAGGGTGCTTAGGTGGTCGAGCACTTTACATGCCTTAACATAGGCGGATTCAACATCTCTGCCGTCGAACAGTGCGAGAGTCTTGTTTTTTGTTAGTACTATCCGACATTCCGTGTTACCCAGCTTGATGTTGTCGTAGTCCGATTTCCTCATTGTGGCCTTGGTGGTACTGCCCTTTGTGAGGGCGGGCTAGGCATTATGAGATGTAGACCCATTTCTTCGGACCATTGATGTAGAATCAGAAACCTAGTTTTTCTTTGACTTCGTCCATGAACAAGGCTACAGGTATGAGTGTTAGCCCTGGTAAATCGGGTTGGCCATTGAGCAGGAAGCGCTGGATGTAAGATTCTAGGGTTTTCTGTGGTAAGCCAGTTACTCCATGCCAGGTCTCTCCAACTTGATGGTAACATGGAATTCTGGGCTCAGGCGAGCTGAAGAGAAATGTGGGCAGTCCAGTATAATATGCTACACTGTTTCTTCGACGTTGGGGTCACACTCGCATCTCGGGGAGTCCTTGAGTTTGAACTTGTGTAAGTAACTGGCTATTCCCCCGTGGTCGGTCAAGATTTGCACATAGATTGGGTCCCATTTTATCTTTCTTGATAAATGGAAGGCTGTTTAAACCTTGGGGAGAAATTCCCTTGTGGTGTTTCCAGTGCTAGAGGTAGAATATCTGTCTTGCCATCTCTGGAGAGACTCCTCTCGGATCTTAGTCTTGACGTAGGCCAATGGTGTTCTTGTGTAAACGTGCAGATTTCCGGACATAGCGGTTGTTTTGGCGAGTTGGTGGGCTCTCTCGTTCCCGGCTGTTCCCGGTATGAGCTCGGAGCCATATGAATTTGACATCTTTGCTTTTTTCCCTGATGCACCGTGTGTTCATTTGTATTTCTCTTACATGGGGGTGGGTGGTTTTAGGGTCCCCCAGCAAGTCGAGTGCAGATCGTGAGTCACGCAGTATGCGGTCACTCAGTGGTCAAAGAATGGTTATTAGGGGGTCATTAGTGTGCTTGACCTCTTCTGTTACCTTGTACATTGAAACAGTTCGGCCTGGCATACACGAGGGGTGTAATGTAAATATTCTGTTTTTGATCTCATTGCCTTTTTCCCACTAGGTGAGTGCAGCTCCAATGCGATATTTCATTTTGCTGCTATCCGTGTTGATGTTAGGTCCAGATCTATGGTGTACGCTCAGAGATTAAGGTGTGCTACTACTATTCTACTATAGGTGTACTACTGCCAATTTTCAACATTGAAAAGATGATACCCGATCATCAATTTGGATTCAGATTAGAGCACTCCACCATCGGACAAGTGCACAGAGTATGTGATAAAATCCGAAAAAGCCTCAAGGAAAAAAAAACCTCGAGGAAAAACCTTGAGGAAAAATTGCTTCTCCGCGTTTTTAGATATTAAACAGACCTTTGACAGGGTTTGGCATAAGGATATCTTGTATAAGCTGAAGGTTCAGTTGCCTCACCAGTACGAGCTTACTAAAATCTTACCTTGAAGACATGATCATAATGTTCTAGGTCAAAGAAGCAGATGCAAAATCATCCTTCTTCCAAATAAAAGCTGGAGTGCCGCAAAGGTCAGTTTTGGGACCGCTACTGTACATACTTTATACTTCAGACCTTCCGCAGACTGAAGAAGTCACATCGGCAACATTTGCTGACGATGCAGCCGTACTATCCAGTCATAAAGACCCTGTGATTGCGTCACAAATCCTGCAGAATAGCCTAAATGAAATCATAACATGGCTATGGCTATCACACAGGATAAAAGCAAATCAGTTCAGGTCACTTTCACGCTAATAAAAGGAAACTGTCCACCAGTAAAACTGGAAAATACCACTCTCTCGCATTACGACAGCGTCAGGTACTTGGGTCTACATCTTGACCGTCGCCTGACGTGGATGAAACACATTAAAACAAAGAGGTGTGAACTTAATATCCGATCCAAAAACCTTCACTGGAGACTGGGGCGTAACAGTAAACTGAGCCTCGACACCAAGCTCCTGATATACAAGGTCGCACTGAAGGCTGTATGGCTCTATGGGATACAACTTTGTGGAAGTGCCTGCAGATCCAATATCACCACGATCCAAAAGGCACAAAACTCTATGCTGCGAACATTCAGCCTAGGTTTGTTACCAACAAGGAAATCCATGAAAACCTTGAAAAAAAAGGTTGTTGATGAAATAAAAAAGTATAGTAGTAAATATAGCGACCGTCTCGAAAGGTATCCGAACGACATTGCATCGGCCCTTGTAACTCGAAGTTACACCAAAGATTAAAAAGAAATGACATACTTAGAATAAAAATATGGTAGATGGCTCACTGGAGTCACGCCTTTACATGTCAATAGCTTAAAACAAATTTGATATAAGTCGAAAGTTGATTGCAAATTCTTCACAAAAAAAATAGATAGCGATGATATCTTATTTGAGAGTGAATCCATATTATTAAATATGGCAGCGATTTGTTAACAAATCTAGGTTAAAATTTATGTAATATTTATATGTTATACTCTAAAGTAAGGTAAGTTATTAATACTGACATTATCTGATAACTGGTTTGTAAAATTATTAACAGGCAATATATTCACATTTTATAATTCAACCGGAAGTGATTGATATAACTGTAGAGGATCCTTCTCAAGACTTTCAAAGGATCCGGGACTATGTTGATGCTAAAAACTGTGAATCTCTGGCAGCTTTTCAACCTGAAAAATTAACACAAGGGTGTGTACAATTTTATAAGATTTGGCGTATTAACATAGTTTATTGAAAAATCATGAATGCTTTTTTATTTATTTAATTTCAAAGTATAAAGAACATTATATTTAAAATAAGAAATGTTGATTTAACAACAAAAAATTGCTTGCTATGACGAGTATTGCTTTGTTTCAGGTCTATTATTACATTATAGTAAGATTTTGTTAATCTTTATTTATTTTATTACATAAAAATTTAATTAAATTATATTTATTTTTCAATTATTTCAGCTTTACAGTAGAAATGGCTAATCAAGCACGTAATAACTATAAAATTAATAAGAAACAAGCGAGACGCGTATATGAAATTTTGCGCTTGAAGAATACAAACACATCGGACAAGGCTGGATATTTAAATTATAGATTAGATGTTAAGAATCGGCTCAATGCACCATTCCAAGTAAGTTTATATACTATGGTTTCTTAATGCACACATAATGAACTTATCGCATGATTGTTCATTTCTTTTGTTTTACGCCCATTTTATTTCATGTACTTCATTTAGTGAAATTAGAAAATGTGCTTTTTTATATATTTAATAATATTATGAAGCTAAATAATTTGTTTGATTGTACGCGATAGTCTCAGGAACTTATTGGTTTGAGTTAATTCAATATTTTTCCGTTGGATATTTCATTTATCGAGGATGGTTATAGGCTTTATTAAATCATGATATATTACTATATTGCATCATCATCATTTAGATGTATCCCAATGTATCTGCGTTTAGAGTTAACTCAGGTACTTAGAGTGTGTCATGTGTCATGCATAACTATTAGTTATTTCTTTAAGCTTGTAAGCTAATTAGTAAGCGTGACGTTTTATGTAGGTTCGCGCAGTGACAGAGTGCACAGACGCCCAGTCATACATTAGGTTTAAGAAAATTGTCTTTTCACAGACATCATGTTACGCGGACTATAGATGTAAAAACCTATAAATAAATGACTAACCGCTCTTCAGAAGCGAGCCACCCTCGTTCGCCATCCCGAAGATTTTTTTAGGTCAATGCTGTCCAACACCAGCCCAGCGGGCTACAATGTGGCCCACCAAGGCATTTTAACTTCCCCGTGAAGTCGTTTTGAAATTGATTGCCTGCTACTCTAATGTACATCCTATCACGTATTTGTCGCGAAACTTTAGAAAATTTGTTGTCCAAATAATTACAAATTCAAAATCAAAATTTTTATTCAAATAGATGAAAAAGTGCTTGTACACTTTCGAATCGTCAATTAACATAAGTGTCAGTATTGTCAGTCCTACTAGAAGCTACCACCAGCTCCGAGGGCAGTTCTGCTGAGAAGAGCTGGCGAGAAACTCAACAGTTGCTCTTTTTTAATGTAATTTTACAATATATTTACAAACGGCCTCTCGAATGAGCACCAACAGTAATAATATACTTACCCTAATAATATGTTTTTAATCTTGACTTTAATTTAAAGTTCGAAAGGTAAGTGGTGTGAGTATTTGTGGATTTTTATTGTACATGCGTATACCTTGGGACATAAACGATTTATTTACCTTCTGAAGGCGAAAATTAAGTGTAATCAGCTTATTTGTGCTCCTTGTATTTATACCGTGCTTATCACTGTTCTTTAGATAATTGTAAATATTTTTACGTACAAACAAAATATTACTGTAGATGTATTGTGACTCAACCGTAAGAATACCCGCTTTATTAAAAACTTCTCGCAAAAAATCCCGAGCTCTCATGCTATTAAAAGCCCGCACCGCACTTTTTTATGAATTATAAATATTGATTCAATATCTGCAGCATGTCCTAAATCAATATTTCATAAAACAAGATGCTATGAAAATACTAAAATAAACGATTCGAGCAGTGATAAGTTTGTAAGCTGTCTCACTTTTCTAACAGCTCAAATAAAACTTTAACATATTTTGTTTCATTTTTTTGCTACTATTACGACATTAAATATGCTTGGGCCGCACATAGTCTCCAATGCAAAATTTGTGCACATTTATATCAACGGGTGGAGAGCCTTGATCTAGGTCAATAAGCAGTATATGCTAACTTGAAAAAATAAAGAAAGGCAGATAATGCAAAGCCGAAACAATTGCACGCGTATATACTTGAAATTTGGTATGTGGTATGCTTCTTATATAGATGAACTTTACAAAGTTGTGCTAGTAGAATTTAAAAAAAATATTTTATATTGCAAGTTTTATCTTGTACTAGTATAACCGGTTTTCACACGATTCGAAAGTCAATAAAAACCATTACTATTTTATGTATTTGTAAAGAATATCAAGAATATTTGAAGAAAACATTTGCAGCTCAGTTATACCGAGTTTAAGTTGGCTCATGATAGAGTTTAAAACATATGCGTATCTTTAACGTTAAAATTATCGTTTAAGTATTCAAGTCAGTGTAAGCTGTTTATGTTAACAAATTAAAATATTTAATTAACGAATGTTGTTATAATAGTTCGAGCTATTTATCCGCGACTAATGTGGCTATATAATATGTGTGTGTAATGTGGCTATAATACTATATAATTCTGTTATATTCCAGAAAAAGAAATTGGAAATGAAAAAACTGCAGAAAGTTTTAAAACCTGAAGAATATGCTGTCACATTAAGTTCTAGTGGACAGCCTGAAACTCAAGCTCGTCTATCCGCCCACTACCTGTCCTTAGAAACTGAGTACCGACGTGTCATACACAGAATGGAACATGATTCTTAAAATTGATAATATTATAATTAAGTTAGGTTTGTGTTAGTGGCTATTTGAAATTACTGTTTTTTGTAATATTCTTTAGTAATATAAGGTTTTAATAATTGTATATAACAATTACTAATGCAATTAAATAATACGATTTAAACTCAAATATCATAAAAATATTCAGCAATTATTATCACTGAATGTGCCACTAACTAACAATGGTTTTATACTTTGATATGTCAAGATTAATTTCTTATTATATTATTGAGAGTAAAATTTTTGTAATGTAAAATATGTAACACCTCTTCTAAGAATGTGATGAACTTTCCCAAAAGTAAAAAATGTTTCGACACATGATTTGTTTATTTGCATAATACTACTAATAAAGAAAGTGTCCATTATTTCATACATGTCTTAATTTTTTTAAATTATCTTGCTTACTAAACGAATGGAATGCAAGATTAAACTAATGATAATCATTTTGTGTTTTCTTCTTATTTAATTTGACTTGTGACAAATAAAATAATTTAGTCATTAAATCTATATGAAACGTTAGTGTAGTTGAGTATGTTCTAAGTATATATGTTAAAACGTTAATAGTTACAGATTGGTGATTTGAAAATACTAAAATGTTATTTGTAAGTGTGATTTCAAACCAAATTGTAATGTTTTCAGTTTTTTAGCCAATTTATGAATGTCAGTGCCTTAATTGATTTTTTTAACTTGTAACTACACATTGGAGGTTTTCATTGAAAAAACTTACATTATTAAACATATATTGAAGAATACTAAATATGTCATAAAATTTAAATGTAACCAATTAGATAAAGTAAAAACACGTTTATATTATTAATGTACAATTCTTTTTTTTAATAATATGGTAATTTTTGGTCTCATAGCCAAATATAAATGTAATTCCGAATTCGTTACAACTAGACATTAAATAGTTTGTGATATTAAAATAGAGATTTAAAATTTTGGAACTTTATTGAGTTAATGTCACACATAAAATAAGAAATACGAAAATAAAATTAATAAAACAAATGATTGTGATCACATTTTTTTCATTTTCATTTTATTACAAAAATAAGCGAGCTTCAAATCAGATCGAAACAGAAACAAATAAAAAACATACAAGTGATTGTAGAAAAAGTAACAATTCTTCTGTCTAAAAATTTGTTACGGTAGCTGGAATGGCCTCACTGGACAAAAATATTACAATTATAGCTATTTGATAGACTTTGATTTTAGCTTGAATTTGAAATTGTAGAAAACGTGTAGAGGTACAGAGGCATTTTTTATGTGCTTAGTCAACTTGTATAAATTCTCACAATTCTGAAATAAGATACTAATTCAATATTATCAAATAGTTTAAATAAAAATACTAAGAAGTTGTTACATTATATCACATTCCATAAAAAATCATTTAATGATAGATTAACGTGAAACAATAGTAAGAATGAGAAAACGTAAAATTCAACAGTTCACTAGTTCACTTCATCAGTTTTTATTTAAAGCTCCATATACTCCTTCATAATCTCTGAATGTTCAACAATTTTGCAGTAACTTCGTTGCTTGTTATAACAATTTGTTTAATATTTCAATGCGAACGCGACACACCGTCATTCACATAGTACATTTCACCGAACCACTCACTGTGCTCATCCAAATACCTAAAATATAATTTTTAAATTATAGTAACAAATATAAAGAATTATATTATTAATCAAAAATTCTTACTCACTGTACAAACATATCTATGTGTTTTAAAATTAATTTTAATTTAAAATCAGGCATTTGTGTTGCATTTAAAAAATCAGGTAACTTCACTGTAACAAAAAGAAAAACATATTAATATTGTTGAAGTACACATATTTAAAAAGGAGGTCGTTTGGACTTACCGAATAATCTGGCGAGATGTATTGCGCCGTAAACTCTACAAGGAAGATGTTCTGTGCCCTGTCGAGGTATTAGTTGCCACTTTCCGACCTGAGATTATATAGATATCATCATCATATCAACTTTTCTTATTAAGTCCTTTCTCACTCTCTCTCTTTTGGTTATAGGTACTAAGTGTATTGTTGTGGAAAATTACAAGATGCTCCACGAAATTAGCTTACAGTTATTTAGCAACTCTTAGCTAAATTCAAAAATAATACGATTTAGAAGCTCGAAAGTATAAGTGAAGATTGGTTTAGTTATATAAAATTTTAATTTATTTTCAATTTAACAAAACTAAACCTTATTAAATGTTTTACTTATACTGACTTCTATGTAAATGCTAGTATTAAATTCTATATTACTACACAAGTTAATGTGCCATCCACATTCAGTAATTTATAAAAATAAAATAGGATAAAATTAACCAATATATTATCTCCTTTAAGTCAACGGAGGTGTAGTAAGGAGAGGAGACAAGCCTTGTATAATGGTGTGTTAGAAATATGTACATTAAAGTAAATATTAAACAGTGTCATGTGTTTGATCTACGTACATATATTTAGCGGGTCACGGATGTATTCGTAAGATTAAACGTGTGCGTGGTGCATTGACCAAACAAAAATCAAAGACGTATTTATACGTTCCGCGTATTGAGTTCCCGTCGAATTAATGTAGGTAGCAGAAGTACACAAGTCCGACGTCCATGTCTGCCATGCTACCTGGCCGGAGCACAACGCACTCGCGAGCGTGTAAATGGCATTCGAGCGTTTGTAAAGCGTGTAAGTGTGAATAGTGTGTCGTGGGTGGTCATACTTTGTCGAGCAGCTGCGAGAGGGGGTTGCGCGGAGGCGGCGCGGGCGGCGGGGGAGCGCGCGCCGCTCGCGCCCAGCCCTCGCACAGCGACGAGCCGCTGCTGCCCACGCTGTTCAGTAAAGTATCTAACTATATTCATATTATAAAGCTGAAGATTTACAATGCGTCATGCGTCATTTGACCACGGGAGTCGTTGTGAGTCATATAGTAAAACAGTAACACTAAAGGTCATGGTGTATCATTCATTTTGAAGATTGGATAGGTAGATTGGTTAGATAGACCAGCTAAATTATATATAATTGAGAAATGGATAATAATAAAAAATAGTTCATTGTGATGAGCATCTACCCATTGCATAGAAAAACTGATGGTGGCGAGAGATTATAATTATATATTTTTTTGAGCTTCACGCTATAGCCCGCGCGTAGCAGAGGAAACCGTAGTCTTAAGACACCCCGTCGCCCGCTTTCCGCCTTTCGAGGTATTGCGTGTTGAGTGCCGGAACTCAACAAGATAGCTTAATATTTTTTTCACAATATATGATCTGAATCTGATCTGAAATGATCTTATTTGTGTTACAAATATCTTTAATTAGTTATTCAGTGTCGATTATGTAAGCCAACCTTGATGATAAAGTTTCGAATGTCCGTTGCTCTCCCGTAGACGTGGACGGCGCTGGTTCTTCATTTTCTGACTGTGATACTGCTGATTTATGCGATCTTAACCTATGAGTCATATTTATTGTCAATTACTTTAGAGTGTCATTGAAAATAATATATACTATATGTACTATCTAGCTAGGCCTAGGCTTTCTATTATTCTTCCTAGGGGCTGGCCTTTGTGAATTAAAACGGTTTTCTCTTGAATGACTTTAGCTTTGCAGAGAACCAGTGTTTGGTCAAGAAAATCTTCGTTTTCCGTCCGAATTGAATATATTGAGTGTCATACTCAATACCACATTTCTTTATTAAAAATTTTAAGACATCAAATAATGAATTTATAACGAAATTATAACGATATAAAGATATATATATATATATATATATATATATATATATATATATATATATATATATATATATATATATATATATATATATATATATATATATATATATATATATATATATATATATATATATATATATGTATATATCGGTACCTGCGCGCAAGGGCCTGATGTCGTAATGGCCGCGCCTCTCTGTCCTGGCGCGGAGAGCTCCTCACTCGAGCAATGCCATTGTCCACCTTCTCCTCTATTTCTTCTTCCATTTCTGCTTCCACTTCGACTTCCGGTTCAGATTCCATTTCCACTTTCGGTGTTATGAGTTCATTGTGTCTCTCTATGTGATTGCCATCTCGGTCCGCCTCGGTAATATTATTTTCGTGTTTCCCTGTTAAATATAATTATGTCAAAGAAAATAATTTAATAAAAAATAAGACGATACAAGTTTCATTTTTTTAACGACAAATAATTTACCACGCGTTTACGCTTGTTTTTTTTTAAATTGGTAATTTATAATTTTCTATTATTCTTTAGTGACAATGATACCTTTGAAAATGACTGGAGCGAGCATTTCATTTCATACATGTTTATTACAAATAAGTTATAAAAATTGAATGTGGATAGCTGCTTTTCCTTTCAACTTATTTGCAATGTACTTATTATTTGCTAATTAATTATTTAAAATAAAACCCCTAGAGTCTAGACAACAAAAGAAGATATTCTCTAGACCCAACTTCAGCATTTACACATTTAATGAAATAAAACGTACCTGCGCCATTTTCCCCGGAATGCGTGTTCGTGTGTGAGTTGGGACGTAAATTGTGACGTGAGTTTGGTCTCAAATTGAGTACGATATCATTTTTCCTATCTGGGTTATTTATTCCTATTTTATTACAGCTGGGACGTTGGTGGGAGTTATGATTAGAGTCAGGTTTTAAGTCGGACTTTAAGTCGGGTTTTAAGTTAAGTTTTAAGTTGACTTTGATGTCAGGTTTCACATCGGTATTTGAGTCGGGGTTAGGGTCGGGTGGTAGGTGGGAATATTCTGGCATCTTCGGACTTTTCATATCCTCCTCTAAAGACGCTAAGGTCTCATCTTGACATGTATCTTGATTCTCATTGTCCTCATCATCCGGCTCTGCTTTTATATCTGGTCTGGAAACAATAAAAATATATATTGAATTAAATACAATTATTAAAGAATAAAATTTTATTGCCGTTACTTCTTACTTAAGTTATATAATAGATAAAATATATTTTAATTACAACAAAAATGTTATAACATAATGAATTAGTAAATATTTCATACTCACTCATCGATATACTGCCCGCAAATTTCATGGTATTGATCAAGTTCCTGTTTGTACAATAAGTGCCCTCTTAAAATAAAGTCAAAGTACACTCTTAGGCCATCTGCCACTTCTCTTAGTAAATTTAGCCTGAAAATTTAAAATTTTAATAGGACTAGCTTTAAACTGCGGCTGCGCCTGCGTGAGTCGAGTTGTGTATCACATGACATATTCTAAGTGCCCAATGCAACATGTTAATCGCAAGTACAGTGGGTATAGAATATAGTCTTTCTTAAATAATAAAAAAATAATTTTTCAATTCGAACCAATAGTTTCTAAGGAAACTCATTTTAATAATTATTATAAATTACAGCTTTGTATAATATAGACCAGCGAGGATGTCACATTAAGAACGAAGTAGAACGTGCGCAGATGGTTTGGGCACGTATGAGTGACGAAAGAATCGTAGAAAAGATATTGAAGCAAAAGTGAGTGGTAAGAGAGGTAAGGGGAGACCTCGGTTAACCTTCGAAAACACAGTGTTGAAGATTCTGGAACTAGGTCACGTAAAAAACACGAGGAATATAAAAACTTAAACGTGGTTAACTTGAAAATCGTCCAAGCGCTCTAGCGCTAAGTAAGCAACTCTCTCACGTACAATAAATATGTATGAAATGAGTAATACGTTTATTAAATTTTCAATAATAAAATATATAGAAGACACTTTGAGCATAGCTGTAATACGTAGGTACGATTAAGCCTTATAAAAATAAAATACTAATAATTAATAATAAATTAAATAATAACTAATAATTTTAAATTTATAGCTTTCTTTAAAACAAGATTTTTCGGATAATCAAACTGTAATGATTCAGCAGTACATTAATATTTATTAATAAGAAAATGATTACCATATTTACAGATATAAATTATAGCTTTTTTAGTAATTACTAAATGACGCTTAAATGACGCTATTATATTAACTATGACTAGTTAAGATTAATATTGATATTAATTTATTAACAATCCTAGCGTCTACTATGAGAAATGTCTACAGTACCTGCAGGACACGTCGAGCATGTCGGGGCGGTGCTGCGGGTCGTGGCGGGCGCGCGGCGGGTTCCACGCGCCGGCGCGCGCGAACCACTTCACGAAAGACTCTAGTATCTGCGCAGCGCAGGGCACCGCTGGCAGCTGGGACAACCGTCCGCGCTTCACTACCAGATGATAGTCGAATGTGAGACGATCTCTGAAATACCCATTATATGTTACAAAATATACACAATCAAATAGGTCGGCAATATAGAGTTGCAATCATTTCTTGAATTTCTGATACTAGCTACAATAATTTGCTGTTTACAGATGAACACCGTCTTTACTTCTACCCTCCATAAGGTGAAGCTTAGTAAAAAACAACCCACCGGACGAGATAAGGCCTTGCCAAGACACTATCACGCTTTTTGGTCCAAATTAGAGACATTTCGTAGTCTTACCAGACTGATATATCGAAAAGAATTTAAGCACATGTACTCATTCCCTGGAGGGAGGATTGAATTCGCAATCATTGTGGAAACTCGCCATCCACCTGTGCTTCGATTTTTCTTGCCTAAATTAACGTAATTAAAGAGGATATTATAATACGCAATATAGATTAACATAGAAAAAATATATAATATGTTTTTCTTCACATTAGAACATAATTGGAAATATTTGTTTTCAATATTTTATATCAATATTAATATAATTAGAATTAGATTATATTTGTCATAAAATAAAAAAAAGACACTATTATGTAGTTAATGCTAACAGTTAAGAAAGATTCATAAGTTTATAGAAAAGAAATCAAGATTTTCTGTAAAGTAACGTTTACTTATTGCATTTTTAAAATACAGTTATAAAAACAATTTATAAAAAGTGCCACGTTAGTGGCACCTTATAATGCTACTGAATGATAATAGATGGCGTTGATCATAAATACGACTCTACAAAACAGTAAAAAAACAAGTATTTAATATATATTTCAGAATATTTATGCATATTTGTTACTATTCTATTCTTTATAATTGCATTTTAATTAGATTTATGAAAACATAGCAAGGAAAAAATAATTAATATATTTTTTTTGTTTTAATATAACAGCTCTAAATCACGCTATTGAAATGTTTTACGTACGCAAGTATATATTGAAAAGTTCAAAGTAAATTTTCGTGTCTATTGAAAGGAGAGACGGTTAGCACTCCCCTTGACAAGGATGGAACACATTAAAATGGTGAAGGCACATCTTTACCACATTTTTTACTGTATATACAGTTTTTTTATTATTTAAAGGATCAATTGACATTTATTACCTTAACGCAGATGGCAGCACTATACTGGCTTTCCCATTGTGAGAGTTAGGTGGAGAGAGGGGCTGATTACTTAAACCAGATCCTGAAGAAGAATCTGTGTCCCCTGTTTCACCTTCTAAAATGTATATAGATATGTATAAATAGGTCAATAATCTGCAATAATTTTAATATATGTACTTAAATTTGATAACATATTTACTTACCATCTCCATCTGGTTGTGTACTCGTAGAAGAACCATCATCACTGAATCCATGTCTTGGTCGCTTTGCTGGACCTGAGCCAGAATTTGTACTATTACCCTTTTTACGTTCTCTTCTATATAAGTAGGCTCCCCTATAAAGCACGAATGCTATCAAAATGTATATAGTAAATTAAAATATTAATTAAGCAGTAATTTTATTTAATTACAATTGAAGTTGTGATTTTTCGGCCAGATCCCTCTGCAATTGTCGATTTTCTTCAGTGTCTTTCAGAACAAAATCTTCACTTACACAGCGATCCCAAGAAGAATTCCATCCTTGGAAATGAATTAAGTACTCCACTGTTCTGCGACCACGCTTGTCTTTGCTCTCTATTACTTCTAAAACCTAAAAGTGTACCATTACATTTACATGGTTTAATTAAATAAAATATTCCTCAATTTTACATATTTATCTTGTATATTAACATTCAGAATACTATCAATTTGAAGACTATATTTATGGAATACTATTACATTTTTAATTACAGTAAAATCTGATATAAGAATATTAATAGATTTAAATAAAATTGACTGTACAAACCTTTGAATCATATAAAACTTTGGCTTTTGTTGGATCTGGTTCGTAACATAAGACACGTTCACCTTCAGTAAATTTATATCGGACGCCTCTCGTTGAGACCATCACTGGGGTTGTATCCTCTAATACGGTTCTATAGCGATAACAATTACCACAACATATATATCAAAGAACCGGCAACATGACTTTGAACCCGAAAACACGGAGAACGAACTAGTGATTCTTTACGAGACACACCCGGTTTATTAAATGGTTGTTGTCAAAATAATCGTTGAAGGTGCTGAAGAACTTCATGTACTTGAATATTATTAATTTTATGCATTCGTGTGATGTCTATTTTATTAATAAAATTAAGAAAAAAACTGCCTCTAATGTATACAAACCTCGCGTAAACAAATCGCTCAAGCCTTGAAAACTACAGATAATATCAAAATTATGTTCAGAAATGGAATCAAACATATAGTGTTGGGAGTTTTGAAATATTCTTATTGTAATTAAGTAGTTAATTATAATGAATACTGGACATAATTTAAGAACCATAATTATCTAAAAATAATTAACAGAATAAAATATTTTATATTCTAGTGAAAATTATATTGCTAGAATAATAGGCTATTTGACAGTATGAATAATAAAAGCTTAATGGGTGTCATCATGTTATATAATAAGTTCAAAATGCGTTACAAAGTAGAAAAAATTGTAAATAATCATAGATTTATCTTTAGCTATAAATATTATTTTTTATACTTCAATCAAGTGACACGAAACAGTCAGGAATCGGGATTGGTCAAATCATATTAAAAATATTTAATGGTAGGAATGTAGCCAGGGTAGTGATACTTCCATACATTCTCAAGAAAATAGATAGCTTGAGGATAGTGGTGCCATCTCTGTGGTTGAGTACATGTAGTTTGTTCAAAATTTTCGACAATTGACGATAGATAGAGCTACTTATTAATAGGAACAGATAATATTAAACAACATACAGAGTATGGGCATTAATTAAACATATTATTTCTAGAATAGAACAAATATATCTAGAATAGAACAGATATTGTATATCCTTAGTACTTTAGTCCTTACTCACTAATGTAAATGGGTTCTGTGGCCCTACTACAATGATTTTGACAGTCACAGTATAATGATTTTCAGTTGTTTTTAAATTCCATTTGTGGTATTCTATGGAATTGCACTAGTTTTGTTTCTTATTATATGAAATATTTGCATTAAACTAGACGCTTGCAATACTATCATTTGCCTCTTTGACTAGGATTTGACGAAACTCGCAAAAATGCTACGAAAGACATTCAAAGTGCTATTTGGGATGTTTTCCATGTAAAGGTATGGATGTTGATTTACGATGTATAATATACTACGAAATAATAAATTAGAATTGCCTAAAGCTTCTAAATTAAATATATTACGAAAATTATTTTATAATTTTTATTTTCTAGGAAAAGATTACAGCTTTTCATCATCGAAATACCATAATATTCAAAAAAATTAAACTAGAAAATGACGCTGAGTGGAGTTAACAAATAGCTCAAATCAAAATGCATTTCATTTTATATATATCACAAATAAAAAATATGTCAACAATGTCACAAAAATATAAGTATTCAATAAATAATAAATAAACTAAGCTTTTTTTCTTTCATTCATGATAATATTAATATAACTATTATGAAGAGCGTCATCTAGCGAGCGTGTAGCGTATGGAGGGGAGGTGGGATGAGGGAGCCATGTGGAACATGCTCGCCATCTTCGTGGTTGGGTAGGTACAAATATTTTGCAAAATTGAAACTAGAGTTGCATATCTATATCCATTCCCTTGCCCTTTTCCTAGCTCTTTCCTGGCTTCTATACAAAAAAATAAACTTATTGTAATATAATAATAAACACTAACTCTATTTGCAGGTGTGCATTACTCTTTATAACCATTATTTCGTAAAATATTTACTGACAAAAGTTTTTATAAGTGGTCTCAAACTTTTAACCGATAGTGTATATCTGTCTTTTCTATGAAGATTATATGGGTGGCCAGTAGCATACTGCAACAAAAATAAGCTTTGGTCCAACGTTTGTTGCACAGGATTAGGAAAATCCCAGAAAAAACCTAATTAGATAAAAATAAATTTAACATTATCATATCTAATAATATTTATTCAAGGCCCTTTTTATTAATATATCCTGGAAAGCAATCGCAGGTAAAGGCTTAGTTTATGCATCTGCCAATAAACAATTATTGTATTATATATGTTCACTAGCGACCCGCTCGCGGCTTCGCCTGATTATGTTAGCTAGATCGCGATCGTTTTAAAATCTTATACTTACATCACAATGCAATTTTTCGATTTTCTCGTCGTCTTTTTTGAATCACTCTTATCTATTATTAAAAATCGTGATAAATGTACCTATATCATTTACCTCGAATAGTTTATTGTACACTGAGAGGTCAAGGGTTAAAACGACCACGGAAACGGTTATATGTGTACATGGAAAAGGACATATGTGTACATTCAGATGGCTAAAAATATTAATTTATATAAGTAATAGTATAAGAAGTCACGGGATTTTTCGAAACGATCGTGGATACTGTTAGATTTACTTTTATACGTTTTAAAGTAGTCCCCTTATGTGTATTTATATTAATCGAGCTTACAAGTGGCGTCATTGTTGTGAAAAAAAAACGATCAGAGAAATAAAAGTTGATTGTATATTAATATAATGTAGTATCTGCTTTAGGTCAACGAACCGACGACTTTTACTGTTTTACAAGGCTCACTATCTATAAATTTATCTAATTTAAATATAATTTTTTTTATAATCCAAAGAGTTTGAATAAGAACTATCTTATATGCATTAAATATGATTAAGTTAAATTAATTTATTGTACTTCATTTACACAGGCTTTATAACCCTTGCCATATTACTGCATCCACTTACCACCCTTTGTCATTGAACATTCACAGAAAAACACACCGTTCTGCGCTTTCCACTCAAATCCGGGAGTTAAGTTATAGCTCAACTTTGTCTTACTTAAACGGTGAAATGTAAAGAATTAATTTGTCAATTGAATGGTTACAAATGTGGAATTTTCTTATTTCTTAGTTCTTAGTTCTTAGTTTAGCCAAGCTATTATAATTCGTTATCAGTTGCTCCAGATCTTTAATTTTTATATTATAGTTTAGCCGGTATTCTGTAGTTCTACATCAAGCGTGCCAGTTTTTAATTAGGTATATCCTAGAACCTTCCTAGACTTAATAAGTAACACAATAAAAAAGTTTCCTAGTTACGAAGTATGCGTGTACAACTAGACAAACAAATAGGCTGTTTTTAGATAATCAATGATTTTAGATTCCGTTTTGGATACATTATGAAATTTTAAATATCATAGACTAGCGTCTAGACATAGCATCACCTGAATGATTAATTCGTAAAAATATTGAATGTACAGACATATTTTTTTAAGTACTATTATAATATAGATCATTATGTATTTAAAAATAGTAAATGTAATAAAAATCGTTGCAAACAGATAAGAGCTAATTATCACAAAAAGTAACACGCAAGCAGAGTTATCTTTCATAAGCAAATTTATTATAAGCGATTGTATGTTACATTTAAATCTATAATGTTTATGGTTGTTAAACTTATAAGTAGGTACGGCTAAGCATATGAAATAAAAATTTCTAAAAAAAAAAATTAACGGAATTTAAAAATATACCTATATAAAATTTAAGCAAAAATTAAAATGTAGACAACAATATACAACAAGAGAAGACAATAATAAAAATAATTAAGGAACAATTAAAGAAATTATTGATACTTTATTATGCCTATGAACTATTTAAAATGCGTTATTTCTATTAATCAAAATTTAAGTAGCTTTTGTTCAGTGTTGTATTTAGTAGTTATCTATTAATTATTTTTTTTGCATTAGTTAGCATAAAATTTATATGGATGACTCCTCTTGAAAAAGACTGATGAAAATCCAATCATAATTTGCAGAGTAATCTCATAACATACATACAAAAATGACATACCTACAATGAATTTGATAACCTCTTTCTTTTTGAAGTTGATTGTAAAATAACTTTATTATTACTCTAAATGGTGCCTGAACGGTATGTAGGATATTTTTTAATAATGCATTTACACACTTGGCAAGGCTTGACAAGTGTTCATAAGCTTGTAACCGTAGTGTTTGCTTTGACTTGCGAGAGTTTGTAAGAGCTTGTTGCCGACTTGTCTCTCGAGCCAGTATCGGTATTTGAACACTTACTTAAATTGACTTTGATATGACTTTATAAGTTGTGGTTCACCTTTTGTAGATAATTTAAAAAGCTGATGATTTAGTTTTAAAATTTAGTAGTATTGTATCTAAGAAACTTATTAAGTCGATAGATTTATTTTGTAAGCATGGACTCAAGTGATGGATGAATCACAATATTATATATTTACATCTCCTTGACAATATTTCCATTTTTTTATACAATAAAAAATTGAAGCTTTTTCCGTATAGCAGGGCAGGTAGATACAACCTCGTTCACATTAGTAAATATTCTATTTCTTATACTCTAAGGCAGGAGTTCCGCAAGGAGGAGTAATTTTTTCGATATTAATTAACGGATTTGCCAACTATATCTCTCCATCTTTATGCTATAAACATCTTTTACTTTTAAAATGTAATTCCGGTAAAAATAATGACCTTATTTTATCACCTTATATAAGACATTTACAGTCGCTTAATATTTTAAAAAATCCCTAAAGCGTTATTATTGGACAATATTGTGTAAATAAGTTCCCCTTGCACTCATATTCCTATATGGTGATCAAAGTGATCCTTCACTTTGTTGCCAGTCTTACTGTCTGTCCGCTTATTAGGACCTAATAGGATCAAACTTTTAAGACAACAATCAAAATTTACAATTACAATTACAATGCGGAAAAAATTTAATTTTTTCCGCATTTTGAAAATCTCTGCATAATCAAAAGTCGTGCTGTGAACAAGCTAAAGAAAATGCTCCAGGGAAAGACCAATTCGCAATAATTAAGTTATGCGTAAAATGTAATCGCTGAAGCTTTTATCAAATTGACCTTTATCCTTATGATTTATAAAAAGACGTTATAGTAGTTCTGATTGCATATTACTCTCGGGACACTCAAGAACAATTTGCTTAATTCGTTCAAGATGAAGAAGTTGTACATTATTTTTGTCTGCGCTTTTGTTTTATTTACAATCATCGAGGCTAAGCCGTAATATGTTTATTTAATTTAAATTTAATTTGCATCAACTTATTTTTTTTTCTATCGTTCCTTGTATCTAATTCGAACCTAATTTTCATATAGTTACATTGGTGGTCGTATGGGCCGAGGCGGTGGTAACTTTGATAGCGATGGTGGTCAAGGAGGTGGCGGAGAATATGGCGGACAAGGTGGTGGTGGTGGTGGACATGGGGGCGGCGGCGGTGGTCAAGGGGGCGGTGGTGGTCAAGGGGGACGTGGAGGCGGAGGTCATAGGAGAGAGTAAGTAAATTCAGTTATTTTCTTATTTATTATCTCACAATATTTAAAAACAATATAATTTAAGCGGTCATTGAATTCTACAGGAGTTTTAATAAATCAATATTTTATTTATTTTATATAGGTAATATAATATTATACTACCTACGAATAGTATAACAATTAACTCAATCACATATAGAAATGTTTGTTTAATTTAATTCAATAAATAAAATTCAATAAATAAATAATGTAATATTGTTTGTATCTGTTTTCAGTGATTACTATGATTACGACTATAGTTACATATACAAGCCTTGTCGCGGAAGGGGCTGTAAAACCAATTATATTGGGAACGGAAGACAAAATACCAACACCGTCTACATGTATGATTAGTATTCTGTTAATTAATAATAATGTATCTACCTACTCTATAAAATAAAAATAAGTTGTCTTAATGTTTTCTTCTTATAGAAATTTCTATATGTACAGCAAACAAGTTTGATATCTATTTTTATTATGCCTATAAATTAATATTTTTGAAATGATACATTTTTATAATTTACCTTCTTCTGCTGAGGTAATCGAAGCAAGTGAATACTTACACTTTTTATAAATATATATTAAGAATATGGAAATTGGATACGTTTATTCGAAGTAAAAATCGTGTGTTAATGAAGTCTTGAGTCGAGCTCTGGGGCACTCCTGTCTTTTGGAAGCAATAGAATATATGTTTTTACCATCCATCATTCTTGGAATCGGGACAAGTTTGGATATTTTTTTTTAATTATTTTATTTGCTTTTTCCGGTTTCCTTCGATGCTGAATGAATTGACAATGTAAGTCCTCGAGAGTCAGCTATTTCAAATAAATTTTTTTCTTATTCAAATCGGTTTACAAATTACTGAGAAATCCCTATCCCTCCAGACAGACTCCATATATACAAATATATATATATATATATATATATATATATATATATATATATATATATATATATATATATATATATATATATATATATATATATATATATATATATATATATATATATATATATATATATATATATATATATATATATATATATATAATATATATATATATATATATATATATATATATATATATATATATATATATATATATATAAGTATATAGATATGAGGATGGCGAATACGAATTTGGAGACAGTTAAAAAGTAATTTAATGGAATGAAAAATGTTAGTATATAAATAATTTATGAATTAAACGCCATCGCACATCGTTCAGTTGAACAGGTGACAGTTAAAGCGATTATTGTAGGTTTTCTTAACGGTGATAAGACAACATCGTAGTAGATGACTAGTGTGATGGCTATTTTACTTGATGTAAAAAGTAAATCTTTTCATATGAAACTCTAGAGTGATTATCATACATAAGAAATATCAATGAAATAATCTATATTCTATATGTACAATAAAAGGATAGAAAAGACCATTCTGTACATTAAAAATTGAAGCTATAGTTATTGTTAATATAAGCTTGAAAAAACTACCCAGTGGATATTTGGCCGTATATTTGTTTATTTCTTCACGAATCACGTAAAAGCTACTGGCCCAAAAAATGGAAATGGATGAACTTCAAGGCTGATGAAGTCAAATTACTTTGATAATTGGTATCTACTAAATAATGAACGAATTTTGACGTTAAATCAACATATAGAATAGTCGTCGTTCGGACGTTTATTGAGGTTTGCGTAAATAAAAAAAAGATATATTTTAATTACGTCGATTACTAGCGTATTTTATTTGTAATATGAGCATTATTTAAGTTCAAGTAACGTATTTGTAGTATAATATTATTATTATTTTAAACATTGGCGATGTTAAAAATAGATGATACATTTGTCAGGACTAGAATAAAGAAAGCCAAAGAAGGGCGGTATATTTCAGAATAATAAATAATTAAATTTAATTATTATAAATAAAAAATAAAGTGTTAGTATGATTATGAATTTCAAAATCAAATGTGAGAAATGGATATTGTGTTTTTAACGCTATAGATAGAAAAGGTAGAACATAATTTGCGTACAGACTATATGTTTATTACATATACGGTTACGTTTTTTTACATATACTATATTTTTTACATATACAATTTAATTACATATATGGGTACATAGATTTTTCAAAATAGATAAGAGTGATTCGAAAAAGACGACGAGAAAATCGAAGAATTCTATTGTGATGTAGGTATAAAATTTTAAAACGAACGCAATCTAGCTAAAATAAGCGGGCGCAGCCGCGAGCGGGTCGTATTACATATAGAATTAATCAGCTTTAAATATATGTCTAGTGTCTAATATAAAAACAATATCTAAATAATATTTTTATCACCATATATTTTCTGCTTATTTGCTAGGTGGATGGAGAACATAAATAAAACATAAAACTAATCCTAGCGTTTCACTTTTCTAGATTCAGATATAATGTCTATTCAAGTAAATACCCCACACTGCACTTTGACTTAGTTAAGTCAAAACTTTCCTACAAATGCGTGTTAGTATTATCAACTATCACATATACAATCTCACGATGGCATTATCTACAAGTTCTACCACTATTTTTTATCAAATTACTTTGTGCAAGCTGCGGTGCACTAGTCTGAGTCGTATGAACTATGTTCAGTAATTTGTAGTTATATATAGGCTGTGATGTCAACCACCTACATATATATATATATATATATATATATATATATATATATATATATATATATATAGCAGCTCCATCATTACTTAGTGAAAACCATCTTATAATGTAAATAGCTTTTCAAAGCATGGCCTTCTTTTTTGGAAATAAAACGAAATAAATGATGATAAAAAAAATAATTTAATTAACTTATTCTATAAGTGGTGAGAAATCTCAAGTACGTAACACACGATACGATCATTAGTGGTCATAACAGTTTATGACTTAGTTTATTTTTGGCATTGTTTAGTGGTGGTAGTAAGGGGAAGAATATGCAAGTTTGGCGACGGGGGCAGCGTGGACTATAGGAGTGGCACTGTAAGCTACAGGTGCGGCGTGCACTAAGTGACCTGAGAAGTAGGCAAATGGAGAAACGTGTACAATTTTAGCGACTGCGGCGACTGCTTTAACTGCCAAAGGTTCCCTATGAACGACAGCATTGAAACCGTTATGGGGGTCAGCGGTGTATTCGACTGTACGCTTTACACCATCAGGGTCGACCACGGAGTAAGAGCCTTGAACTATGTCACCATCGCGAGATTCGTGCTTATAAGTAGATATGGCATTTACAACATCTGGCAGGGCATATAAAAGAATAATTTCTAAAAACAAGGAAACAAAATTTGAAATATACCTATATGGAAATTAAACAAAAACTAAAATATAGACAATAATATGTTAATTATTTTAAAGTAAAAATAATTAAGGAACAATTAACGAAATTATTGAACCTTTACTAAACCTACCTATTAACTATTCAAAATGCGTTATTTTTATAAAGAAAAATATAATTAGCTTTTGTTCGGTGTATTTGCATAAGCCAGCATAAAATTTATATGGAATCAGTCTTGAAAAAGATTGATGAAAATCCAGTCATAACTCGCAGAGTAATCTCATAACATACATACAAAAATGACATACCTACAATGAATTTGATAACCTCTTTCTTTTTGAAGTTGATTGTAAAATAACTTTATTATTACTCTAAATGGTGCCTGAACGGTATGTAGGATATTTTTTAATAATGCATTTACACACTTGGCAAGGCTTGACAAGTGTTCATATCAGCATAGCATACATAGAAAAAAGACATACCTCGTGAATTTGGTAAAGAACAGTTCGTAACAGCAAACTTTCGCAAGTCAAACCAAACAGTCCTACTGTTTGGTTTGACTTGCGAGAGTTTGCAAGAGCTTGTTGCCGACTAGACCCTCGAGCCAGTGTCGGGTATTTGGACACTTTGCTTTCAAAAGAAACTAGCTTGGTTGCTTGGAAGTTGGAACACACTAAAGCAGGTGTAAGGGTGTAAATGGCATTCAAAGGTTTGTAAAGGTTTGGAGTGACAATTTGTTTGTAATACATATTGCATTATATGATATGTTTGCATTGTAAGTTGTTTGACTCTTTGTTTTGCATTGTAAGTTTGATGGCTAATGTTTAAAAGCAAAAGCCACGCAAGTCCACCAAATGTCCTAGCAAAAACTTATTTTCATACTCTTGCTCTAATAAACAAAGCGCTTCACTCCACACGCATTGTCCTTAATTGTTTGTGGTGGAGAAAGGTGAATGGCGGACGGAGTGTTTCAATACTAAGTAATCTCTGCCTACCCTGCATTATTCGGAATAAAGCGTGAATCTTAAAAAAATAATATGAAAAAGGTAAATTTAAACGTAATGTAAGAAAATTGCAATAAATCCAGAGTTTTCTGACTTTATAAGTTGTGGTTCACCTTTTCTAGATAATTTAAAAAGCTGATGATATATTTTTTTTACCGAGAAATTTAGTAGTATTGTATATAAGAAACTTATTAAATCGATGGATTTATTTTGTACATGGACTCAAATGGTGGCTGAATCACACTATTACATTTCCATGATAATATTTCCTTTTTTTCATATAATAAAAAAATAAGCTTTTCCCGTAAAACAGGGCAGGTAGACACAACCTCGTTCGCAATAGTAAATATTCTACTTCTTGTACCCTAAGGCAGGAGTTCCACAAGGAGTACTTTTTTCAATATTAATTTACCGATTTTTCAACCATGCCTCTCTATCTTTAGGCTGATAATCCACAAATAAATCTATTAATCGTAATCTTAAAAATTATTTAAATGGATCAAATCATACACCATAAAGATCGTTACACGATTTGGGGGAATATTCTTATTTTACCACCTTATATTAGACATTTACAAACGCTTAATATTTGAAAAAAATCCCTAAAGCGTTATTATTTGGCATAACAAAAATATTTCTATAAAATATGTGTATCTTATATTACATGTTGATGATGATGATCTTTCCTTTAGCTTTAATATATCGCTAAGCTTATATATATATATATATATATATATATATATATATATATATATATATATATATATATATATATATATATATATATATATATATATATATATATATATATATGTATATTTATATTTATATTTAATAAATATGTATTCTATAAATGATTTTATTATATACTTAGCAGGATTCCGTACCTCAAAAGAAAAAAAGTACTCTTATTTCTGATTTATTTGATATTATTTGATATTTCAGTCTGACTGTCGGTTATGAAGACCGTTTCCTTTGGATCGCGTGGTGGTAGCAATTCGAAATCAAAATATCATAGATATAAAAATGAAACTTCTACGACAACTCAATCAAGACAAACGAGCGATTATGTTTAGTTTTTTCTGCATTTAGAACATAAATCGCCGCACAAAGTTGTGCCGTTTTTCCCTGGAGCATTTTTTAAAGCAAATTAAAAAATGCTCCAGGGAAAAACCAATTTGTAATAATTAATAATTTATTATATTAATAATTAAGTTATGCGTAAAATATAATCGCTATGTTATGTTTTCGTCGGGTTTTATAAGCTGAAGCTTTTATCAAATTGACCTTTATCCTTATGATTTATAAAAAGACGGTGTAGCAGTTCTGATTGCATATTACTCTCGGGACACTCAAGAACAAGTTGCTTAATTCGTTCAAGATGAAGAAATTGTGCATTATTCTTCTCTGCGCTATTGTTTTATTTACAATCATCGAGGCTAAGCCGTAATATGTTTATTTAATTTAAATTTATTTTGTATCGATATATTATTCTTTTTGATTTCTATTATAAATTATATTTTCCATGTAATGTTGTTTATATCTAATTCGAACCTAATTTTCATATAGTTACAGTGGTGCTCGTATGGGCCACGGCGGTGGTAACGATGGTGGTCAAGGAGGTGGCGGAGAATATGGCGGACAAGGTGGTGGTGGTGGAGGAAATGGGGGCGATGGCGGTAGTCAAGGTGGCGGCGGTGGTCAAGGGGGACGTGGAGGCGGAGGTCATAGGAGAGAGTAAGTAAATTCAGTTATTTTCTTATTTATTATCTCACAAAATTTAAAAACGATCTAATTTAAGCGGTCATTGAATTGTACAGGAGATTTAATGAATTAATATTTTATTTATTTTATATAGGTAATATAATATTATACTACCTACGAATAGTATAAAAATTAACTCAATCACATATAGAAATGATTGTTTAATTTAATTCAAATAAAATTCAATAAATAAATTATGTAATATTGTTTATTTGTATCTGTTTTCAGTGATTACTATGATTACGACTATAGTTACATATACAAGCCTTGTCGCGGAAGGGGCTGTAAAACCAATTATATTGGGAACGGAAGACAAAATACCAACACCGTCTACATGTATGATTAGTATTCTGTTAATTAATAATATTGTATCTACCTACTCTATAAAATAAAAATAGTTATCTTAATGTTTTTTTCTTATCGAAATTTCTATATATAAAGCAAACAAGTTTGATATCTATTTTTATTATGCCTATAAATTAATATTTTTGAAATGATACATTTTTATAATTTACCTTCTTCTGCTGAGGTAATCGAAGCAAGTGAATACTTACACTTTTTATAAATATATATTAAGAATATGAAAATTGGATACGTGTATTCGAAGTAAAAATCGTGTGTTAATTAATATATATTTTTTTACAAGTAATTAGTTCTAATACTATAAATATATATTTAATTATTGTTATTTCGTTAGATAAACTCGAAAATATATACTCGATATACCGAAAATTATAAATTATAATTAGAATTTAAATTTGTGTTAATTTTTGAGACGAATAAGTCTCACAAACTCTATTGATTGTTTGCTGTTTATTATGTATTATTGCGTTGTTGCTAATGAAAGAATAATCGCTTCACGTATGATTTCTAGTACTTTGTCTTAAATTACTTAGCCCATTTGTATTTTATACTTGTCTTTCTCATTTTGAACTTTCCTATTAGATCTTAATGGTTCTGTATTCGCTTGTGTATTATAAATTGTTTATGGAATTGTAGTCTTGGGTCGATCACTTGGGCACTCCTGTTTTTTGGTAGTGATAGAATATATGTTTTCTTAACTTAAAACAAACTAAAAGAATAAAATTTCCCGAAACTACGATAATTTAAGCTTAACAGTTTTATGTTCTGGTTTTTTCTTTATCTTTGGCGTTTCGAACCGCCAGTTGAGTACAACCTTAATCGTTTTTAATTTTAATCATCATCATGTCGAAATGATCACTGTCATTTGTTAAATATTGTTGTACTGCTACGTATGATTTTTAAAGTGTTAATCCACACTAAGGATAGAAATGTCCTGAAAATCTATTTGTACAAACTTAACACAGACTTAAAAATAGAAAATATTATTTAGAATAAAGAAAATTATTAATAATAAACGAACTTATTGATTAAGTATGTAAATGTTTAGTTTTACTATCTATTATTCTTGGAATCGAGGCCAGTTTGGGTATGTTTTTTAATTATTTTATCTACGTCGTTTACTTGCAAGAAAAGGTAACTTATTCCATTCTCACTCAGTAACAGTGGCAAATGTTAAAATATTTTTTTAATTTAAAATATAAAAACATTTGAAAATTATTTCTACAGTTTAGCAAGATCTTACAGTAATAGGTACAAATAATTTGATTTACAATTATTATAGCGACATTTAGCGATCAGACGGTGATTTAGTAGTTTTTATAGAATGTCATCTTTTGGAAGGTAACTTAAAATCATTTTTGAAAACCAAAAATATATAGTAACATAACACATAAAAGAACTGAATTGAACATTGTATAATATCTGTCGACAGATGTCGTTATCATGAAAGATTTTAAAAATGTTTCGGTTTATACATTATCGTTAACGTTATTGTAAATATAAGCCTAAAAAAACTACCCAGTCGATTTTTGGCCGTATGTTTGATTATTTCTTCGCGAATCGTGTAAAAGTTACTGGCAAAAAAAATGGAAATTGATGAATATCAGTATTAAAAAATTTCAGTTTTCTTATAAAAATTGAAGACCGATAAAGTCAAATTACTTTGTTAACTGGTATCTACTAAAATTTGACGCTATAATAGCTAAAAACATAAATGAACATATAGAATAGATGTCGTTCTGACGTTCAATGAGGTTTCAGTATGTAAAAAATTGACATATTTCAATTACGTCGATTACTAGGTTATTTTTTTTTGTAATATGAGCATTATTTAAGTTCAAATAACGTTTTTTTTGGTATAATATTAATATTATTTTAAATATTGGCGATGTTAAAAATAGAAGATAAATTTGCCAGGACTAGAATAAAGAAAGCCAAAGAATAGCCTAAATAGGTGTATTTAAAAATAAAAAATAATTAAATTTAATTATTATACAAAAAAAATAAATACTGTTAGTATGATTATGAATTTCAAAATCAAATGTGGGAAATGGATATTGTGTTTTTAACGCTATAGATAGAAAAGGTAGAACATAATTTGCGTACAGACTATACGTTTATTACATATACGTTTACGTTTTTTACATTTACTATATTTTTTACATATACAATTTAATTACATATATGGGTACATAGATTTTTAAAAATAGATAATAGTGATTCGAAAAAGACGACGAGAAAATCGACGAATTGCATTGTGATGTAGGTATAAATTTAAAACGAACGCAATCTAGCTAAAATAAGCGGGCGCAGCCGCGAGCGGGTATCATATAGAATTGATCAGCTTTAAATATATGTCTAGTGTCCTAATAAAAACAATATCTAAATAATATTTTTATATTGCTAGATATATTGCTAGATGGATGGAGAACATAAAACTAATCCTAGCGTTTCACATTTCTAGATTCAGATATAATGTCTATTCAATGAAGTAAATACCCCACACTGCACTTTGTAGTTAAGTCAAAACTTTCCTACAAATGCGTGTTAGTATTATCAACTATCACATATACAATCTCACGATGGCATTATCTACAAGTTCTACCACTATTTTATATCAAATGACTTTGTGCAAGCTGCGGTGCACTAGTCTGAGTCGTATGAACTATGTACAGTAATTTGTAGTTAAATATCAAGGCTGTGATGTCAACCACCCACATATATATATAGCAGCTTCATCATTACTTAGTGAAAACCATCTTATAATGTAAATAGCTTTTCAAAGCATGGCCTCCTTTTTTTGGCAAACAGGCATTTCTCTCTTTCTTTTTATTGTATTTTTGTCAATATTTTTTTACTTTAATTTTAATTTTTTTTTAATTTTAGAGTTGAACCGGAGAGAGAACTTAGTGTTAAAACACTCCAAATTTTTTTTTCACTCATTTTAAAGACACTGTTACATCTCTGCTTTGATTACTTGTAGTAATTTTTATTGTAACATAGTAATTCATAAGATTTACTCTCGAGCTTTTGATAAAATACCTTAGTTATCTTTAGTTCAGAAATAAAACGAAATAAATGATGATAAAAAAAATAATTTAATTAACTTATTCTAAAAGTGGTGAGAAATCTCAAGTACGTAACACACGATACGATCATTAGTGGTCATAACAGTTTATGACTTAGTTTATTTTTGGCATTGTTTAGTGGTGGTAGTAAGGGGAAGAATATGCAAGTTTGGCGACGGGGGCAGCGTGGACTATAGGAGTGGCTACAGGTGCGGCGTGCACTAAGTGACCTGAGGAGTAGGCAAATGGAGAAGCGTGTGCAATGTTAGCGACTGGGGCGACTGCTTTGACTGCCAAAGGTTCCCTATGAACGACAGCGTTGAAACCGTTATGGGGGTCAGCGGTGTATTCGACTGTACGCTTAACACCATCAGGGTCGACCACTGAGTAAGAGCCTTGAACTACGTCACCATCACGAGATTCGTGTTGGCTCTTGGAGTCACCGGTGAGACCATCCTGTACATCATAGGCAAAGCTGTATTGGGGGTGTGGGTCGTATTCTTCGACAGCGACCTTAGCAACGGGTGCGACGGCTGCGTATTTGGCTACAGGGGCGGCATAAGCCACAGGAGCTGAATGAATGAATGGAGATGCAGCGTAGGAGATGGGAGCAGCCGGTAAGAGACCAGCGCTTGCAGCAACCAAGAGGCAGGCGAGAACGACAAACTGAAAATAAAATACAATCAAGTCAGATAAATATATTTAAATTTCAACGCTGATTATTTTTTTATTTATAACTTTTCATATATGAGTATGTACCTTGAATGCCATTGTGTTCGTTAGTTGTGAGGATATTGTATGATAGTAGATTGAGAGTACATAGAGCTTTTATACTGTGTGCGGGGGCTCACCCTTTCACTTAACACTGACGTCAAGCGACCCTGAGTTAGCCCTAGAAGCGATTTTCAGCTTCTGTGGAAGCTCTAAAATTAAAATTACCTTTACTTTTAATAATAATAATAAAAAGAATTGCTTTAATTGATAGAATTCCCTTTATAAATAATAAGGCCTATGTTGTATATTGTAATTTCTTATATTTATTACTATTGAAAATAAATATAATATATAAAAATTGAGCAACGGTCAACACTTATTACCTTACATTCCCTGTACTGCCTTAAAGTTCAAAGGATTATTATATGTGACATCTACAGTATTTGAATGTGAATTTAACGCTACCATAAAAATGTGAAAATACATTATAAGAATATTTATGAGGATTAAATTAATAAATAGCGTTAACGTTGCTTTTAAATTTTTGGGATGAAACGCCTGTTGGACTTTTTTATTGCTATGTAGGTTCATGTACTAAGGAGGTTATATGATTATATCATAATTCAGATTAAAATAAAGTATTCTATAATTTTGTATCAGCTTTACAATTTTTATTAACAAATCAATAAAATTATATGTTTTGTGAACAGTAAACGCTATTGTAATATATTATTGATTTTTGTGTGACTGGCATTATGTAGGTATATATCTAACTATACAGTATTCTAAATTAGTTTTATATACGAAAAAAACATTGTTTTTAAGCTGCACAGCAAAATAGACTCTTCCTTTCCCACTAGGAGTAAATTCAAGTCCTTTATCGTTCGCTTATAGTCAGATGCCATGACATGTACCTAACATATATGTGCGTTATTTTTATAAAAGATAAGACAAATTTATTTAATCTTCATTTGATATTATATATTACTGGGTAGTAGTCTACAAGATGATAACTAGCCCGCAACTCTGTCTACATGGAAAAGTAAATTGGAAGTCAGCTACTTCAATAAAACAATAAATAGATCAAAATACCAATTAAGGCGTCATTTTCTTATTTCATATAGAGTAGCTGATATATTGTGGTTCTCCATCAGTTATTCCAGTTTCTTTATTTTTATATGTAATGGAAAATGCTAACCATATTCAATAGTTTTGGTAAGTCTTCAAAAAAAATTTTGCTTAGATCCTGCCCAGACTAAACAGTCAAGTAGATCCGATATAATTTTATTGCTATGAAAGCCACTTTTGATAAAAAAAAGCTTGCATTATTGACATCTTTCAACATAATGTGCGCTTATGCACTTTAAGTGATTTATTTTGAATTTGTGTCATGTATTTTTTTCCAGCTTTTAATAATGTTATGTATTGCATATATTTATAAAATATAATTGACAAGTTGTATTATATAGTGTACCATTAACCTTATTGAAGATTTATTATTGAAATAAATATGTGTGGTAGACTTTTATCTTAAAACAATTCAATTTTTTATTTCAAAATGATTCATCAAAACGATAAAAAACGTCTTATATAGACAATATGCGGCGTTGAGTTCTGCTAATTTATACATAATGTTTTGAATTGTCCTTATACCAGCTTATTTTTGCCGACCTGATATAATAAGTATCTTATTTGAAATAGGTGTATAATTCTCGTTCATAGTTATCCGCCTATCAAGATATTGCGCGTTGCTTTATCCTTGTTTCCTCAAGTGAGAATCGAAACCATAACAGTCAGGTTTACAGTCAGCCGCTGTGTAATTGTATGATATATAAAGAAAATAATGATTATGAAGTCATAAATACATGTCTTTAAAAATATACTTTTAGGTAATGGTGTCAAACTCTAAAATTTTGATTTCAAACATATTTAAAACGAAAAGCAATAAGTAATAAATATAAAAACCAACTTGTAAATAATAACAAAAATATGGTGTATGTAAAAACAAAAAGATATTTTTACTGATTTTATAAATATAATGCACTTGATTGATAGCATGAGCTGCATGAAATATATTTAGTGATTACAAGTCAGCCTCTACAGCATTTAAAACAATAAGGGGCATAACCTTGACACTTAGTATGCTATATAAGCTTAGATAGAGTACCCATGGATGTAATAGATATTTAGAAATAAAATTAAAACAAAATATTAGTGTAAAATAAAATATTTTGTGTAGCCTAAATTTCAGCCCATCGTCATTTTGAATAAAATCTCCTTGCCTTACTTGGGAGAATGATTTATTTTCATATGTCCGCGCTGGCGTCACAAGTTGCGACTGTGAGTTCCACCATTCAACTCGCAATGTTTTCGAATTTGAGTGGAATAAGGTGATCGGTTACACTAGATGAAAAACAATCTGTTAAATTGTAGAATGAACAAAAATTGTATAATGAAAACAACAAGTTTTTAATTCATATTGTTTATTTGAAATTATACCAAAAATTTGTTTTATGTATTTTTCAAAAGAATATAGAGTATATCATATATTTATTAAAATATAGTTCAGTATATATCGTATGTAAAATTCTTCAAGTTCGTCGATAGCAAAATTGCTTAGAGTTTAATATACGTGTATTCTAATATTTAAATGACTTTTACAAAGTCAATCGTACTTAAATTTATATCTGTACACTGAAATAAATGGTATTATTCAAAAACCTCTGCTACTAGCTTATCTGTGAAATGTGAATAGATAAAATTTTACTCGTATTGCGCCCACGCTGACAGCGTACAGACCCATACAGCAAAGGTACCCTCATCATTCAGGCGACCTTATTAACTGTTGCTTAAATTTTTTGCGTGCATTAATAATATTGGTATTAAAGCGCTATACAACAGTTTTAGTTTTTAAGTTTTTAGATCAGTGCACTAAATATATAGTTCTTAATAGAGCGCTCTTAATAGTCTTTAATATTCGTGACACCTTAATGCTTCCGATATACTTATAGTAATCTCTTCTTTCTCTTCTTCGTTCTCTTTGCCTAATCTCTCTTCGTTCTCTTTGCCTAATGTATTGGTTTTTACATTAATAAAAATAAATGCAATTTTGAATAGTATAGAAAATCATTATGATAACAAAGAGCGTCATCAAGCATTGGCAAACAGTTGTGATTATAATTGGTAGCCCCACTCGCTCTACCACTTTTGATTTCATCCGACCTCCGTAACATAATCTTTCTATCACCATGGCCACTAGCGTGTAATACAACTAACCTTATGAACATTTTTAATTTAAAGTTTATTGCAATTGATCATACCAAACTATTGCGCAGTGAAATAAGCGTCTTTATTAATTTAGTTATGGTATTTCGCTATTTCTATTTTCTATTTATAAAGAATATTATACATACATACGTAGTACCATATATGTTGAACATATTGATAGCTATTAACTGTTTTTCTCTTAATATTTACATATTGCTAACAGATATAATCCAAAATGATTTTGATTACCTAAATGAAAGATAGATATAGAGGTATTTTTAATCTAGTTATCGATTATAAATATATATGTATATATATATATATATATATATATATATATATATATATATATATATATATATATATATATATATATATATATATATATATGTATATATATAATTCAATAAATTCGATAAGTATCATCAGTCATAATCTCATATGTCCAGTTACGGTTTCAGTCTCAGTTAGTTTATGCATCATGGGTGATAGGTTGCGTTAACCACTTTGCTAGGTGAAGAATAGGTCTAGTCAGGTTTTGCTTTTGTATACTTAATAACACATTTAGTTATAATAGAAATTCTGAAGTTATAAATGAGTGCGAGGTCGTTAAGATATGTGTTAGACTGTGCAATTTAATCACAGCCTACATATGCTTATGCTTACTCACTACAAAAGTTATATATTTCATAAAGTCCAAAATTGTCTTATGTACGTAGTGGCTACTTTAAGTCATATTTATATTTGGGAGAAGTAATTATAGATGAGGTTATGTTATATATCATAAATTAAGGATATATAATATATTCAAATTATATGCCTATATCCGATTATGAAATGCTTCTAATATTATTTTCATTTATTGGTTATAATCATTACATTTTAGAAGACACTTGTACAGATAAAGTAGCTGAATTTATTTTATTGTACCTAATAATAATAGTATGGCATTTATTTCAAAAGTAGGTTATGTAAAGTTACAATTTCAATATTTTATTATATCAGTTGCATTATTTTATTAAATATTAACTTTTCCATAAAATAAAATGAATATTTAAACTGGTATAATACGTTTATGAGTCTTAAACGATAACATATGCGGGGCAAGTAGCGCGTATACAACTGGAATATTTAAGTTTAAAAGGCCGCAGACGTAAAGGAATAAGAACGTATCAAATTTATCCGAGTGAATGCAGAACGGACGAAATTGCATAAGATATATTGTATTTACGGTTTTCTACTAAAGTAAAAGATATTAATGATGAAATAATTCATAGATATTGTAGATAAAATGATAAAGTATTTAGATAGATATAAACCATTTAAATATTAGCTTTAGTAGAAAAAAACAATACAAACAAGCTGAAAAATAAATATTTACATTATACGTGAATTCGATTTATAATTTGAATTTAGTTTTTAATATATTTCTTACATAAATTATTTCTCCATTTCATTTTCAAAGTTGCTATGCAACTATGCTGTATGTTTTAATTTGTATATAATAAATATTATAAATTAATATTATCTATGTATATTTTATCAATATAATATAAAAATAATGACAATTGTAGTACCTAAATGTTTTCTTATAACTAGAGTTGGTGATCTTTAATAAACAAAAAGTGCATTAAACATATCCAAAAACTTTGCATACAATAATGACGTGTATTACGTTTGATAAAATGCTTAAATAAGAAGCAAAAAATAACCTTTTCAATAAATGTACCATGAAGCAAAAAGTTCAAATATAGTCTAAGACTAGAATAAGTTCTACGATAATAGAAAAGAAAAATGTAATGTACAATAAAAATTAGAGTCATTACACGATATAGAAAACAATCAAGCAAGTTATATTTTAAATGTCTTTTGTAATTGTTTATAAAACATATTTAATTATGTATAACAAAAATATATATTTGCAAAATACAGTAATATATTAAAACGACCCAAGTGACATTCATAAGTAATGCACTCGTGAATTCAATACACACTGCGTCCTGTAATAATGTGAAGGTGAGTGCAAACTAGTTCCAGAGTGCATACGAGTAAAATGTCAGTACATGGTATTAGAACGAGTTGACAGAGGCCGCCAGAGAAAGTGACAATGGACGTAAAAAAATTGCCATATACAAGAATTACGTTAAACATAATGATTTATAGACGAAATACTATGAGAAAAGTGTGAAATATAATTAGAAACATAGAGAGTGAAATTGAACACTGAACAAGGATTCTGAAATTTCTATACTTAATTGTTTTTTCCTTCAACTCACCGATAACCCATACGGAACCGAATCAAAGAGCTTTATACGCGTTGATGTCGATTATTCAGGATTACATTTACTTTAATAGAACTTTGCCGTTGAATTATTATGGTTTTACTTGCCAAAGTCTTATTAAGTGTACCTAATTTCATTTGAATAAATAAAATTTATCGAATAGTTTAATTGCCCACTTAGTGCAAACATAAAAAACATGCACGTACCATGCATGCAAGCAATAATTATTCTCCCCAATGATATCTGAACACACAACCATCACATACTGTAACACTATTCCTGATTACACCTCAACAACGACCAATACTTATTTAATCCTTTTTTTTAGCTTTATGCCGTATTCCTCATAAAGCAGGGTAGGCAGAGGGAACCCAGTGTTAAGGCACTCTGTTATCCGCTTTCCGCCTTCTGAGACATTGCGTGTTGAGTGGCGGAACTCCTCGCCGCGCTTTGTCTTGTTACCAGAGCGAGGAAAATGAAATAGTTAATTGTCCTTGAGTGGGAATTGAATCCACAACCGTAATGTTTACGGTCAGACAATGTGACAAATTCATCAATCGAGCCAACGAATATTTTCAAGCCGATATAATAAAAATTACTACACACTAACAGCAAGGTTTTGACAAATCCTTTTATTTCGATGTGTGATATATACTTCAGCTGTAGATCGCAAATGGTCTTTAAATCACATAAAAAGCTTTTAGCAACATCAGACAAGGGCATGGATGAAATAAATCTGTGATATTTTTAATAATTAATTAAAATGTATTGTAATGTATTAAAAATGATTTCCTGCAAATACGTTTATTTGTCATCTAAGGAAAACTAATGAAGGAAGTTAAAAACCTTTTAAATATTATGTAGAATTCAAACGTTCTGAGAAAACACCTTATTTTATATAGAACTAAAAACTTTATAAAACGGTGGTTATTTTTATTAAAAACAGATTTGAAATAGATCATGACCGAACTGTCATTGTCTACTTTAAATTTGTTTTTGACTTTATGGGGATATATAATATAAAATTTCTATACAGGTAATTTTCGATACAAATCAGCGACTTACTGAACGTAATATTGCGTAAAGGTAGGCCTTGTGAAGGACGCGTGTGCTGCGCACTCGGAAAATACCTGCCTTTTTCATACGCGTATCGCTTTTAATGGGGCGAGGTAGGGGTGACAGACAGATTATTTGGTATAGATATAAATTTCATATTTTGACTATAATTTAAGTCAAACTATTATTTATTAATTGAATGTTTTTTACTTGATACGTTACATTGCCTTATTAAACAAGAACTTTATATTGACAGAATAGATATTTTGTGTTTAGGCAGTTTTAAAAATTGAAATATAATAATAAAAACAATTATTTTTTTACTTAGTATTTCTTTTTGAAATTATTTATACATATTTAGCAACCCTAACCAAGGGTTACCGTATCACTTACATATACACACATGCATATATGTACGTGTTAAGCACGTCTATGTGAAATTTTAGGTTAGGCAGCGAGTCACCCGACCTTTGTCTCGTGGCCTTGTGATATTGCATTGGTTATGCTCGAGACCGTTTGCTCTATATATACATTTCACGTATGAATTACAACAGGCTAATGAATCCTACTAGAATTGTTTCATTTTATACGAGCAATACTATTCATTAAAGTAAAGTGCGAGTAGTTCTCGCACACGGAAGGATTTCGAACTAACTTCATGATCGCAGGGCACCGAAAAATACAAATTATAAAAATTTATGATAAATTCTGTGATAGAAATTGTGATAAGGATCGCAAATTTAAGTGTGTCAACTTTTATTAGTTGTACTTTGTTGACCCAGACTTTTGAAATTTGACAAGACTTGACAAGAATTAACAGTATAAATACTTACTTCTTGCACAAATTTGGTTCTCTAGGTTAACGTTAAGATACTTCCCCTATAGGTTTTGACTACGCCGCGAATTTCATACAAAATTGATTTCGTTGACTTCTTTTTATGCTCCCAGGAATAAATGACAATAACTTTAACTTGATATCTCCCTTTGAGTTCCGACACTTCCGAACCGTGCCACAAGTCTCTATTTAGTACAAATATTTTTAGTTTCCACATAATTCAGCACGTACCTATGTACATATTTGTCACTCTGAATACAATAGGAATGAGACGAGACGGATTCTTTTAGTTTCTTGTGCAACCGTTACAAGCTCTAATATTATGTAGGTAACTTCCTATTGTTTATGTTATTAGCGGCGTTAAACTGTAATTAAAAGATAATAAGGCTATTACAAAAAATGTTTAAGCCAAATGTTTTACTATTGTGATGTTTGAATGACTAATAATGTTAAAAACATCTTTGTGAAAAACATCGAAATATTAACTTAAACATACACTTTAAAGTTAAGGCTTATTATATGGCATTAATTATGATGTAATGCTAAAGTAAATTGAGATTTTATATTATTAATGGCTTATAGCCGATAGATAGTAAGTATTTTGTATACATACATTAGAAAACTTTTAAGTCATTTCACAATTTGCAATTCGTGGCACGATCCGGACGAGTTTCAAATGTTCGCCATCAAGAGTAACATTTAAACTGGATCACTTGCAATCTTTACTAAAATTTATGTATAACGCAATGCCTTTTAACTTCAATCTTGTACGTTATTTCTTTTATCTATTGTTTAAAAGCTTTAAAAATTTAAGTAAATTTATTTATTACTTATTTATTTATTATTTACTTATTTTAAATAACAATACTACTATCAATCGACATAGAAAACGTAATGAAGGTGTTAAGTTATTGATTCTTATATTTAAATACGAGTACAACTACAAATAGTAATAGGTACCACTTTTGGATATAAACGAATAATATATATATATATATATATATATATATATATATATATATATATATATATATATATATATATATATACACAATACATCAGATTGTGTATTGGATATTAAGCCGTGAAGATCGTGAAATATCTGAAACAAATGGACATAATGGAAAAAAAATTGGCATGACCGCTATATTTCACAGCTCAGGTGAAATTACACAAGAAGCGCCTTTGTTGACGTGGCATTGTCCAGCTGAGCCAGCGGCCAGGTTTCATACGTGCGTACTTGAATATATTTAAATTTGGAGATGCCATCAGGATGAAGCAAGACTATAGCACTAACTACTATAAATACGGTTAGTGTCTAACAAGGAGTACAGTTTACATCTTCTGCCATCCTTGTGCATATCAACAAAAAAACCCCAGCAAAATGGTTTTCAAGGTACAGAGCCTTAATGGATTTTTTGTGAAGTGCCATTTATTGTGTTAGTGAAAAAGTGTGTAATAAAAACATCAAAACATCAAGAAATTAAGTTTCAAATTGGTGTCACATACAAAAATTTTAGGCCGTAATATCAAATTACAATATAAGTTTTGCTATAACAGCATTAGCTTATTGAAGTTTTCGCACCAGTCGAATTTTTATCCTATTATCCTATTATTAAATCAAATATTTCTTAATTCTACTAAGACATCTTAAATATAATGAAAATACAAAAACTCTTAGTTTTCAATATTTTAATTTTTAAATATTTATTTTTTTAGTTTGTGGTCTTCTCCTGCTTGGTGGCTGTGGCCTACGGAAGTGCAGCTGCTACCATAGCCGCAGCTCCTGTTGCATATGCAGCCCCAGCCGTTGCAGCAAGATTAGAAGAATTCGACTCTTTTCCTCAGTACAGATTTGGATATAACGTAGCTGACTCCCTAACCGGAGATTATAAGAGCCAATCTGAACAGCGCGATGGTGATATTGTACAAGGACAGTACTCTCTTGTGGAACCTGATGGTACCCGCCGTATTGTAGACTATGCAGCAGATTCTGTTAATGGTTTCAATGCAGTGGTACGTAAAGAGCCTCTCGTAGCGGCTGCCCCAGCTGTAATTGCAGAGCCTGCAAGAATTGCCGCCGCTCCAGCCGTGGCGGTTGCCGAGCCAGTAGTTGCTGCCAAGGTCGCTACACCTATCATAGCTCAACCTGCGCCTGCAGTCGTTGCAGCTCGTTATGCCGTTGCTCCAGCTGCCCGTTATGCTGTAGCCGCTGCTCCTGTGGTTGCAAAGTATGCAGCTGCCCCTGTTGCAGCGGCTCAATACGTGGCCGCCCCCGCTGCTCAGTACGTCGCAGGTCCAGCAGCTCAGTACGTTGCATCTCCAGCAGCTCAATATGTCACTGCTCCAGCGGCTCAGTATGTCACTGCTCCAGCCGCCCAATATGTGGCTGCTCCTGCTGCTCAATATTTCGCGTCACCCGCTCGTTACGCCGCTAGCCCATTCGTAGCAGCTCGCTATTCTGCTCCAGTATCGGCCTATGCTTCTAATGTTGCTGCTTATTCAGCTCCTTTCGCCGCCTATGCTGCAGCTGCACCAGCTCGGTTCGCCTCTGTACCCTCAGTATATGCCGCCTCCGTAGCAGCACCTGCCCGTCTAGCTGTCGGCCCTATATCTGCTGCACCAGCTAAAATTGTCGAAAACGTAGCTGCTGGATACCGATACCCTTGAAAAAGATCCTCTCTTGATGGCGTATTTTATAAAGACTTGATATGTAAATAGCTTAATAAAATTATTACTTTGTTGTATTTCTTGTTTTTATTTTTATATTACGAAACCAACTTTTTTATTTTATGTCCAGCACAATGATAAAAGTATAATATTACTTCCATGGTTATGAAATATACATCATATTTTATGATTGTGATAAATTACAAGTTCAATTGATTACTAGTAAACATACTAGAATATTTTACCTAAAATAAATTAATTGTATGCAATTGTTATAAACAAATTAAGTTTTCTTTCTCAGTGCACTTGAAGCATCAATTGCACTAAGAACTTGTACTATGTTATCACATATACAAAAAATCCATCCATCATAGATTGAAAAAAAATCCAGTAGCTTTAGGAAGAGTTTCATGATATCGTTTCATATAAGTATATGTTTCCAAGTCCTTCATGTGATGTTTAAATGACATTTGACTGTAATATCAATATTCTACACTACATGGTATTTAAATTTTATAGTATGTTTATACTTATTACTACGCCATATTGATATTTATTATGCTTTGCTTCTGAACTCATGTTGTCCGGTTTAGTAGTAAGAGACATTTTAATACGACGATTATTAGAAATTTTCTTGCTTTAAAAATATAAATAAATCTATGTCAGATTATCTGATATTTAGTAAGTATTATTTTAGTAAGGTATAATTGATACCTAAATAATTTATCATGGAGTACGTAGAATGATGTATATGAAATTATAATCTGAATTAGGCTTATCATGCATAATATGAATAACAATATTTTTTTTACAATTTAGAAACAATACAAATTTAAATAAGTATACAGATTAATTAAAAACTGTCCATCAACCAAAAGCTCTTGTTGAATCTAACATTTGAACCAGTTCCAAATAATTGTGAGAAAGAAGTTATGACCGAAAAAATTTGACAAATACTTTAATAGTAGGAATATTCCTACTATTTATTTTATTTATTTATTCTTAAAGTTATATTTATTGATAATACTTTAATAGTTGAAATATTCCTACTATTAAAGTATTTGTCACATTTGTAACAATAAAGTTGTAATAATATATGCTTTTTTTTTATTAAATTTCATTACATTCCATAGAAATTCAGCAAAAATAAAGTTTAAGAGAGGAAAGAACTTTTATAAGTTTTCATTATTTTTTTTTGCTATAACTTTTTGCAATGATTAGATATTGACTTCTTTAGGAATAAGAAGTAGTCACATAAATAATTTTCTATAAATAAAGACCGTCTCGTTACCGTGTTACATGTATGTCTCATACATTTTTGCCCATTTTGCTTTTTTTTTATTATATAAAAAATATTTTTAACCGACTTGAAATAGTACGGTTCTATCTCCTAGGACTTTTTTTATGTACGCCTCTCAATTTCTCAAATGTGAACCGATTTGATTAATTATTTAAATATATTAAGCTGGGTTCAAACATATACCTATATGTAGGTACTAACTAAAACATAAAGTAAAAAGTGGAAAAAAATATTATAATTACCTACTTTATAACAAAGAAAATCAGAGAACCATAAGCCGAATTACTAATACTTACATTATATGCAGATACCTATTTAGTATTTAAAATTCGTTTTTCTTGGAATCGCTACTTGTATTACTTAGTCTGGCCATAAATACTGTTACAATTAAAAATAAATATAACATTGTTTTTGAATTTGGAATCTGTCATTTTTATGCGATTGTTCATTGTGTTTTCTTATTTTCGCGCCTTAAATATTGTAAAATATTTTGTGATATTAAATTGGAGTGGGGTGGTAGAGAGAACTGAATGAAGCCAATATAAATTTATCCATATGCTTGGCATTAGTCCAATGTTTGTGTACCGGGCTATTGATAATATTAAATAACGAAACCTCTGTTTGTGACAGAAAAAAATTTGGCCCTCCACGTAGTTTTTGTACGAAATAGGCGATCATAATTACTTAGGACTTACAACCTTTATAAGAAACACACTACTGATTTATAATCATTTTATATAATTTTAATAAACGCAGAAGTAAGTCACAGAATCATTTGATTTACGAATGAGAAAATGTTAACAATTTAGCAATATTTTTCAAAACCGAATTTATGCTGAAAGCTTCCTAATTAGTCAACAGAGTATGATGTGGGCATTATCCGACTTTAGCTATGAAGGAGTGACTGATTTTCCGTCACTAATTTTCCCATAGAAAGAATGCATATTGCTGTTGATAACTGGCCTCAACGTTTAATTTGCATTTGCAATTGCGACATTAATACACTCTTGCATCTATTTAAGTAATAGTTTATTTTTGTTTGTAATGTATTTTTGTTGGTTTTATTTCGTGGTTTACCTGTAAATTTCCAGACGCACAGACCTACAGGTGGACAACAAAGTGAACCTATAAGGGTTTCGTATTTTTCCTTTTGAGGTAGGGACTAGTCAGAGACTATTATTGGCCACTTTTATGGTGAAGTAATGAATTGACCTCTGCTAAATTCAGTATCATCACATAAGTATCTAAATGCACAGTGCCAATTTTCAAAGCCTGTGTGTGTCGCTAGTTATTGATGAAATGATACTTTAGAATATCGTTATAATTTATATATATGTAATGTTTAAAGTTTATATAAATTTTTATTTCATGATAATATTTCTTTATTATTCAATATTATTTTAGAAGTAACAATTGAAAGTGGAACGATATCTGTTCCTGAAAAGAATTAAAAACTATGTGGTGATATGCTGTAAAAGATATTTATGATCTACGGTTGTCTAATAAACTTAATTGGATAAGGAATTGTACTGTATTGTTTTAAATAAAAAACTTAATAATATTTTATGCACCTAACCTACCCAATAAAAAATGAATATCCTAATTTTGATATACACTTATACTATAAATCTAATTATTGAAGAACTGTGTTCACCTCACCTCATTAATATCATCATATATTATATCATATAATAACTACAAAATACAAATATACTTATATATTTGTTTTATTATTATTATGAAACGCTTATAAAATGTGAAGGTTTCCCTCGATTTTACTGTAATTATATCATCAGATCCTGGTATGGCGACAATGGGACCACCTCGGAAGAACGCTCTTTCAAATAAAAAAAAGGATTATTCAAATCGGCTCACAAAATCCTGAGAAATCAATCGACATAGTACATAAAAAAAATCTTGTCGAACCTCTTCCTTTTTTGAAGGTTAAAATAGTTACAGTGTAGCGCACTTAGAAGATAGAAATGTGGTCCTGAATTTAAAGGGGAACAATTCCGTTTTACGTGGTTTTTGCGTAAATTTACAATGTATGCAGCGCACGCACGGAAGCTTTGAAGCTCTGCCATTTTTGGAATATTTTCATTATTTCTCTACTCATATTGGTCATAGCGTGATGTAATACAGATGATAGATACTAGTACTATATGTTATATAAATTCAATCCAACTCCTGATATTAGTGCGGCTTACTAAACAAATTCCTCAGTCCGTAATATTAGTATAAATACATACATATCTACATTAAACTCGTATCGTTTATATTATTGTTTTAGTTTTGAATAATACATTTACGGATTACTTTGAAAGGCTCGCTCGGTTAATATCAATGTACCATAATTTAGTTTGTATTGTATGTTTATTAAATAATACATAAATCCATTTAAAATAGGCTATAGATAATTAGATAATTGCAAGACTTGTAAGGCTATTACAGGAAGACCAAATGGATGCAAGATGAAAACGAAAAGTAATTCAAATATTTTCTAATGCTCAAAAATACATAAATTTTAGATTGATAAGATATAATACACTCAATTTATTTATTTATTTTACCCATACAAATTAATTAGATAATTTATAAGGTTTTATATTATAAAATACAATCCACATTTTATATGTACTTCTTTATGATTAACAATATGTTGAATTTAATAACATTTTAAATCAAAACGTTATTCATGACGTCATTACTCTCCTGCATTATTGTATTTCTATTGCTTAAGGAAACGCCACGCTTCTCTAACGAGAATGGAGAAATAAAACAAGGACTTTATTAATGGCGTTAATTTCTTTTATTTAAATTTTAATTTCCTATATTTTTGCCATTAATTTGCTTAATTTGACATGAAAAGAGACTTTAAAAAATTTAAAGCAATTAGTATTCTAACAAATGAGTCGTATTTTCGACAATCAGCTGAGTCAGTTGACATATATTCAAGCCATGCGTGCTCTATATGAAGAAAGTATATTATAAAGCGTAACAGCGTGTTGCAGGTGTAACTTTCTTCAATGAGCCACCTGTATTGTGCTCACGTCCCTCGTTACGCAGCAGTGTATATATAATGCGGTGATGTCCCAGGGTAAGCACAGTTCAACTTGTACACTGCACATCCCCTAAACAACCAACCATGAACAGCAAGGTGAGAAATTATTTATTATCATTGAATATTCTAAATAATACATATAAATAATATAATAAAGAAGATAATTTACCTTATGTGTTTTAAATAATAATTTAACATATAAATAGTAAAGTATACAAATTTTGTTCCTTAATTGAAGACACGCATTCAATTTCTTATTAATCCTATATATATATATATATATATATATATATATATATATATATATATATATATATATATATATATATATATATATATATATATATATATATATATATATATATATATATATATATATATATATATATATATATATATATATATATATATATATATATATACATATTATTATTATATGGACATAAGTAGATCAATGTCTGCTTACGTTTATCCGGAGATTATAATATATTCTATTATGGGGTATTAATAAATTAATACCTCATGATTACATATACTACGAAAGATCAATAACATTACAATATCTAACAATACATATTATAAAAAAAATAAATAAACGTAATATATATATATATATATATATATATATATATATATATATATATATATATATATATTTAAAACATTTTGGAATGTATTTTAAATTATTAAAACTTGGCCACAGTAGTGTCTTCAATAACATCTGGACACGAGAGGTTCAAAATGAGTAGTCTCGGCAAAGCATAGTACTTCAACGTGTGTTATCATTCATCATGGCTTTTCTCACGCGCATAGTATTTTGTGGCCTTGTTCAATTGACCAACGCATCGTGTCTGGGCGATTTGCGACACTGTACTTAACTCCTCAAATGATACACTTTTATGTTTCCTATTGGAAACACACTTTTGTATTTTATTATTATTCAGATAAATTTAAAAGTACAAAAGTGGAATTAATTCAAATCTACTGTATATATTCGTTCGTATTTTAAAGTTTTAATCGTACATTTTATTGTTTGTTGAACATAATTTGAGTAACTAGAAAAACTTACTCATGTCAAAAAGATTTTGATTTGAATGGATCTCCCACACGTATTCGCTTTTGTATACAATAGAGTTGTGCAAAGCTTATTAATAATGATTTACGGCCATTCGGTATAAATTTCACTTCTTTAATGTAACAGAGGCTACTTATAGAACAAGTAGCATTACTCGAGTAAAGTTATAAAATTGCATTAATGCAGTTCAATCTAAAATAGAATTTCACCGGAAGTTCGTGTTTAGTTTCGTAACATTTCATTAGATTACATTTAATTTGAAATGGAATTACAACAAATTATATTTTTTTACAACAATAAATTATTTTACATAAGTATAAAAGTGAAACACAGAAATACAGCTCCATATAAGATATAATATAAATGAAAATAAATAGTGAGCGATTACTTCCTGTAAAGTGAGCTATTAATATTCCCGATGTATATAGTTACGAAATGTAATCCTTTCTTTTGAACAGGAACATGTCGCAATGAGTGCATGTATTCAGTGCGGTATACAAACTGTGCATATCAATTCGTGTTCGCGCGTTGCGCAACCGACCGCTTATGGCTCATTACATTACTAGTAGCTTTGTGATTAATGGTACCGACATTTAATGTTTATAGATATTATGTATTGATATTTAAAAAAAATAAAAAGATCTAATAAAACATTTATATCGGGTAGCTTAGACTTTTAGAATTATAATAATATGTACTCTTGTAGACATATAGTTTTATATAGGTATATGAATTTATATAACACTATATATTTTAAATTTCAGATTGTAGTATTCATCTGCATGGTAGGCGTAGCCACCTCCAGCATCGTAGCACCAGTACCAGTCGCACGCGTCGACCCTCTCCCTCAGTATTCCTATGGCTACGACGTTCAAGACGCCTTAACCGGTGATTACAAGGGCCACCAGGAACAGAGGAATGGTGATATCGTCACAGGCTCATACAGCGTTGTAGACCCTGATGGTACCAGAAGGATTGTCGACTACTCTGCTGACCCCTTTAACGGTTTCAACGCTGTCGTTCGTCGTGAACCCCTTGTAGCTGCTCCAGCTAAAGTCATCGCTCCGGCTCCCGTCATAGCCCCTGCCTATGCTAGGGCACCTGTTTTTGCACCAGCACCAGCACCCATCTTAGCTCCAAGATTACCATACTACGTGTAGATTAATTACTACAATTTTGTTGTGTTGCTGTATATACCTATTAAAAATTAAGGCTTTTTATAATTGTTATTTATGTTATTAAATGAATGAATTGAAATCAACTTTGTTTACGAGTTTTCACCCGCAACTTCAACTGTACATAAAAAATCCTGTTTTAAATTAATCTATTATAATTTCCCAGTTCTACTGAGAAGAGCCGACAAGAAATTCAACAGTTGCTCCTTTCAATATTAATGCTATAATTTTATTATTAAATACAATGGTAACTGGTCTACATGAAATTCAATTGACATTAATTCTACACATTTTTAACATCTAAATTACCTGAAGAGTGTGATAGACTTTACTAAGTCGCACTGTTTTTACATATTCTGTAAATTTCTTTAGTGGAAAATTTAGAATAGATTGCGGAATTTGATTATAGACGTATATTCTGTTTATTCTGTTTCATAACGTCGAAGATATCATCACGCCGCACTTAAGATTAAATTATAATTGTTAAACTTAGGCTTATTAAGAACAATTTATTATTTTATGGAAAAAGAAGAATAATTAAATAGAAACTAAGTATTATTAAAGCAAGAACTGTAAAAAATACGCTTATATAATATTAATATATTGAAAGTAAAAACCCTAAAGGTCTTGAATTCAGCTTTTATTGTAAATAAATATTTCTCAATGTGATTTTTTTTAAAGTCATATATAAAATAACAATAATATAATGAAAGCAAATTAAATGTCAAAAATCTGAAATCCAAGAGTGTCAGACTTGGGGGCGGGTGGTAGAGCTCTTTCTGGTCCAGGAATAACTGATAATCCTCTTTGAAGTCGACGCTTACGTTCTGCTGGCTTCTCGCCATGTTCTGCTTTACGAGGTAAAACTGAAAATCGTCTTCCAGGCGGAACAGTGGACATCCGTTTGAACAATACTTGCGTTTCAACGCGCTGATTTTCATCCATGACAGCTAATATTTGTTTTTCGCGTTGTACTATAGCTTTTCTCTCGTCTGCAGTCACTGTTTGTGTCGCCATTTCTGCACACTTGCTTAAGAACGCTTGAACACGTTCTGGATCTTGTAATTTCTTTGAATACTCATAAGCTTCTTCAACCTGAACACGAACCTCGTTAGCATTACCTTGTTGCATATCACCACTCATAAGGACGAAGCATCCATTTAACCACCACGTAATGCTGCTTATTTCTTGAGCTTCTCGTTGACATCGTTTGGCATAGAATTTAGCAAGTGCGTAATTTTTTTGAGTACACAAGAGCCGAGAAATCTCATACATCAACCAACATTTCATTGTTGAATTTTCACACATTTCTAATACTGAAATTACTTTTGCAGTTGCTTGTTTTATATCAATAAATTTATAAGGATAATTAGCCATTACAGAATCAAACGAAGTCGGTCTGCCGACAGGCAAGCCCATCAAGAACGCAATACGACGTCGATTTCCACGTTCGCTCAGAGTATATGACAGACGATGTTGTAATAAATACGCTTCTCCAACGGCCCTATATAAACGGTCTGTGTAAAATTCTTTGTCTGGTAATGTTCTCGGTGTTTTACCATCCAAGAATTGCTGCATTCGTTCTGCTTGAGCTATTAAGTCCATCACACGACTCTCACGCAAACTCTTTTCTATTTGTTTCAAAAGCCTTTCGGCTGTCCTTGCGCCAATTTCACGTTCTTTTATTAAAACAGCTTCTTTATATTTATTTTGATGTTTCGATTCAGCTTTTTCCGCAAGTTTTACAGTATAATATGGTCTCTGTGCCCGCAACATATCTTGCCTCTCACAAAGAGATCTTAGTACCTCTTGTACATATGACTTTAATTCTACACTTCCCCTTGCATTCGCGGACTTAAGTCGTTGATCTTCCATAAGTTCTTGCAGGAAAAATTTATCATATGCCATTGGACCCAGATATTTCATAGCCAACACACGCGCTAAAGTTAAGTGTTTACGAGCTTCCATTTGCGTGAGCTTCCGCTTTTTCATCGGTTTCGGTATTCTAGATACATGTTGTTGTTTTTGTGGCTCATCTTCATCAACACGACCTTTTTCATTACGTTTTATCAATGGTAAAAATTCTACCATGACATTACCTGCATTAACTCCAATGCAATCTTGGATGGTTTCAATACCCTGATTAACACCTTCTACAAAGTAAGGTGGCTGATGTCGAAACCTAGCTCCCCTGTAATTCATTACCACGGACTTTTCAAAATCTGACATAGTGTACATTGCACGAGCTTGCATGTTTCGGGCGATCATATTACCAGGTTCCAATATAAGAGCAAGTTCTGCATCAGAATACGCTTGAATGGGCTTAACTGCATCTGCACATACCTGACTTCGACCGATTAGCGTACGTACATCTTCTTGGGTATTTTTGAATGCCTCATCGTAAGATGCTTTGGCTTTCTCGAATTGCTCAAGCCGTCGTAAATATGCTCCTCGTTCACGATAAACTGTTAATGCACCATATAGTGGTTTTTCCTCCATATTTGTTATTTAATTAAATATTGCTTATTACAAACGTCAAAAATACAAATTTTCATGAGATTCTAATCAATCACACTTGACATTTTTGCTGCAACAATACAGATTAAATTCCAGACTTTTAAAAATACTCGTAAGTGTTAGTAGGTATACTTAAAAAATAAAGCTAATGTACATAACTGAATAAATTTAAAAAAGTACATTCAGTATAAATCAAAAATATCCAATAAAATATAGAAAATAGAACGGTAGATATAAATGAAATGATATTATTTTTATAATAATGTGTAAGTTAGAATCAAAATTCCAGATGTATTCTTTTACGCATCTAATTCATCATTTTGAGCCATAAACTCATACAATTAAGCTTTAAATATATTACTGTTCATAAAAAATAAACATTACAGCAAAAAGGACTACGGGTAAATTTTCGTGATGGGGGTATTAACAAATTGATTGACATATTGATAAAAACGGACCAATCGAAAGTTTTTGGGTCTTATTTAATATACTTATTACACTAATGCAGCTAGGTCTATGGGCGTAAGCGTTGCTTTCTTTAAGTATTTTTCTATCCTTAGTGTGGACACTTTAAAAATAATAATTTGCAGTAAAAAGCATATAAGAATTTTGACGCAGCTTTATATAGAAAGCATGGCGTAGTGGTCAGAAGGCTTGGATGGTTTCCATGAGGCGCGGAATCAAATCTTGCTACGTTAAAATAGTGTGTTTTCTTTAAGTAGAAATGTAGCTGTTTCGCAAAATGAGCGATACATATCGATGTATATACATCTATGAACATAGCATGTTAGACAAAGTGCGTCAAAAAATAACGCTTAGTTCTTATAAATAAATAATAGTTTGATATGCTATTAAAAATTGCTAAGATTAATAATGGTTTTTAAAAGTGTTTGTAATAAGACATCATGGACTTATAAAGATATTGTAAGAAAATTGAAGATAAGATTAAATATTAATGTACGCACGCAAATATTCTAAATCGACGTTTAAAGATAATGATAATTTTATAATTTGTTTTACATTTATGTTCATCCTGCTTCTTTCTCGATGATGAATTAAATGATTGTCATACCTATAACCCGTTCGCTATAAGTTTACCGCTATCACATGTCACGCGTTTAGCGTAGTCTCACTCACTCAGTTCTAGTTCCAGTGACAAAGAATGTTATACTCACGCCATTTGACGGCAGCAACTTGTAACGAAAGGGTAGTAGCACACGTACTTAAAATAAAAGTCTGCAAAGGCAGAATATTTATATATATATATATATATATATATATATATATATATATATATATATATATATATATATATATATATATATATATATATATATATATATAATATATAATAAATATATAATATAACTAAACTATCTGTATGTTGTAGCGGGGCGCTCGGTCCACCAAGCTATAGTTATAACTACAGATACAACAAGACGATAGCAGCGCAAACGCAAGAAAAAAACATTAAATCTCAATACTTGCCTAGTTTTCTTTACAAAAAGTAATGATATTTCACCAAAAACATAAATGTATAAAAACAAAAACTATGCTTGGCTGTGGGTTTCGCCGCAAAAATAATGGAGATCTAAATGAGTGCCAAGATAATGACTGGCAATGGCTGATGTAATGAAAAGTTTTATAAAGTTACTCAACATTTTTTTAATCCTAATAAAAACAGGCCAAGTCAAATCTAACCTACTTTAAGATCTCATATTATAAATAAAAGGCAATTGTTATAGGTATCTAAGAAAATAAAGAAATAGAGATTCATACTTGTTCAAAATGTTATTTTGTTCCTATAAATACATATTTGGATTTTGTACAGAACTTGGCACTTATATTGACATAACGGTGTTATCTATTCCCTATTCTGTCTATACTTATCAAATGGTTGTAACTTAGGTAACTCCAATGTGAATCGAATCCGTTACCTCCGATTAATATACAGAATCTAACCATTATAAATAATGTAAGGTGAATTTTACATTTTAAGAGATAAATAAAATTATATAAATTATATACTTACGCGTATAAAACATGACAGAATATTGAAAATATTTGAAGAACACTTCATATAGGTTAACAATCGGTTTTACCCGCGGCTTGAAAATCTTTCACATCAAAAATAAGAATTTGTTTTAGCGTTTCTATTTTTGAACTAGTTAAGGATGAAATAAAAAAATATTTACTCAGTACAAAGTATAAAAAAAAAATTAAAAGTATTTACGCTTTTTTTAAACAATACAGTACTTTTCAGTATCACCTTTACAGCATACAATTTTTTTGAAATGTTATTTTGAAATTTATTTGCGCGCATTAGTTTTAAACGTTTACAAAATCAAAATATTCTTGATTCAATTGGGCCTACAGGAAGCTACGAAAGGCAAGTTCTGCTAAAAAGAGCCGGCAACAAACTCAACGATTGCTCCTTTGAAATATCATTTACAAATTAAAATTGAATTAAATTAAATTAAATTAGCTTTACGCTGTATCCCGCATATAGCAGGGTAGGTAGAGAGAACCGTAGGAACCTCGTGTTAAGACACTCCGTTCCCCGCTTTCCGCCTTTTTCGCCTTTTCCGCATTGCGTGTTAAGTGGCGGAACTCAACGCCGCGCTTTGTCTTGTTACCAGAGTGAAGAGAATGAAAATAATTTATTTTCTCCCCGGAGTGGGAATCGAACCCACAAACTGTCACGTTTACAAGCAGAAGCTATGCCTCTGCGCCGCCTGATGATTATTACAAATGATTTGTAATAATCATAGGCTTCCCGAAGGAACATCAATAGCATTTAAGTGTATTAAGATACCATTCTTAAGAAGGTAGTTAAGGCCCTTAACAACACCATGTTCAATAAACAAGAACGGCCTTTTTTTGACTTACCGTCATGTCATAAAGCTCGATCCAACCAGTCTTGGTTACAAACGAACGTCCCGGACTCCATCAGAGCTGAAGATTGGCCGTCATCTAGACCTAATCTTAATCTACTGTATTATGATCTATGGTCAGTTTTAGAGAGTAAGGCTTGCTCTTAGGCAAGAAGTAGAGTAGGGTTTGCTAAATGATAATTAAGAGTCCCAAATAATTGGGAACAATCTATATTGGCAGTGAAGAATTTTCCCATAAAAAGAGTGGCCTCAACATTTCAAGAACTGTATTGCAGCCAATGTAGACCACTTCAAACAAGCGTTTTTTTTTTCTTCTATTTTTAATAGTTTATATTAATATATTAAACTAGCCCACTGTAAGAGTAATAAATGTTATGTTGAATAAAAAAAATGTTTTTCTGCGTAACAATATTTATGGCAAAACTAGGCATATATGTAATACAAAAGTAAATGGGTAATGGAAGGATGTATGTATTTTTGTTGGTTAAAAATTACTTTCGTCAACGACTTATTTTAATATAATTTTTATATAATTGATGAATTTTCTTATAGTATTAAATCAAACACAGTACATTTGTTACAAATAAAAATTTATTGGTCAAAATAAGAGAGAAATCAGTCAAAATTATGTATCGAAAATACTTAGACAGCAACCACTGGGGCTGCTGCGTATCTGCTAGCTATCAAGGGTGACGAGTACGCAGCGAATCTGGCAACCGGAGCGGAGTAAGCAAATGGTGAGCTATATGCCGCTACTTTAGCTACTGGGGCACTGTATGCTGCATAACTTAATGGGGCAGAATATGCAGCCGTATATTTGGCTACTGGAGCAGCAATAACGGGAGCGGCGGCAAGTGGGGCTGCAGCTACTGGAGCAGCAGCAAATCGAGCTGGTACCACAGCGGGCTCAGCAACTACGGCTGGTGCAGCAGCGACTAAAGGTTCTTTGCGCACAACCGCATTGAATCCGTTAATAGAATCAGCGGAATAATCTACAATGCGGCGTGTACCATCGGGTTCCACAAGTGAATATGATCCTTGTACTAAGTCACCATTACGTTGCTCTTGTTGACTCTTGTAATCACCAGTAAGTGAATCAGCTACGTTGTATCCAAATCTGTACTGCGGAAGGGGATCGAACTCTTCAAGTCGGGCTGCGACAGGAGCAGCAACCACAGGTGCGGCCACTGCGATAGGTGCACCAGCGCGGGCCAAAGCCACAAGGCAGGAGAAGATGATGATCTGCATACATAATAAATTATTTAAAAATATATAAATATTTGGAGACAAAAGATAATGGTAACATTCGTTTGTTATAGATACCGACCGTACTTGAAATACTGACACAGTTTATGAGGATGACACTAGAGAAATTGCGTAATACGAACACGGGGAAATTACTAAGAAGGCGTGTAAATAGTTGTCAAGGACGGACGTCTGACGTCTCCTGCATTATAATTAGTTTAACTGTGTTACTGATTTAATTTATATATAAAGCATTTTAAAAATATGGTAGTTTACATCTTTATATAAATTATATTATTTTTATAATAATATAAATTATCTGATTTAGTAATCAATAAAAATATCCGTCAGTTTTTTTGAATCAAGTACTGAATTAATTAAAGAAAAGCTATGTCTATGTAGCTGTAAAGCTGAAGAAAGTAATTATTCTTGAGATTATATTTTACCTTAAAGGCCATTGTTGTTTGGGTGAGTTGATGATGAAGCCAAGTGTGACTATGCTCCTGAAGAGTTTACCGAGGTATATATAGCGACGTGGGTTGTGACACCGGGCCAAGTTCGCGCTTAGTATTATGTCGACGCATCACTATGGATGTGCGCGCAATTGAAAATGAGCCGCAATTTGTCAATGGCGGAAAATTCAGTGTTCTTGACTTTAGGCCAAGTGTTATGAAATTTTAACAAAATTCTTATTTCTCTCTAGGTTTGTTATAAAAAAATGACTGGCGAAATCGAATGCAAAAAATACACTAAAGCCATCGTAACAGGTGGCGAAATCGAAAATTGCATTCTGTCTTACTTAAATTAAAATATATTTCAAATAAATATTTATTAATGTCACAAACATTGCTTATTGGCTAAAATGGTTCCAGTAAGTAAGTTTACCGCGATGACGTTTTATTAAATTATCTCAATTAAATATAAGAATTTGCCTTGATCCGAATTAACACATAAGTAAGCGAGGGAACCCAAAACCATCGCGGTTACAATCAAACATTGAACCGCTGGGCCACGTTGAATTTACAATATCTTTAATTTGTATCAAAAATTGCGCATTATACAATTATTTTTTACTAAAACACCATTTAGTCATTTATTTTATAAAAAATGAAATTCAACAGGAAGTTAGTTAGTTACAGTAAATTCAACAACTTATAAAAAAAGATAAACTTAATTTTGCAATATACAATATAAGTGCGTATGCCCGCACTCATATTGTATGAAAGTATCAATAGATACAAGTTTGTAATGGTTTTTTTTCTGTGATATATACGTAAACTTCCAATTTTCGTTCTCACTTCTTGCCTAATTTCATAATTGTAGGTCAACGGGGTATATCCTATATAATGTTGTTGAATAGGTACGTGGCGTGGTTTTATACAAAATGCGACAAAAATTAAGCATAAACGCACGTTTCTTATAATTTAGTTGGAATAATTCAATAAAGAGTCTCAATCAAATCCATTTAGCATTTCCAGAGATATGTGTATAAGCAGTTTGTTAGACAGATAAAAAATTAAAAGATCGCACATTATATTATTCTGTTGCTTTTTTTCATAAAAAAATTATTTCGTCAATTTATATCCCAAATATTTATTTAATTATAGCTTGGCATTGTGTAATTGATACCATTTTTGACTGTTGCTATGAGTGGTAAATGTAAATTATCACTTGTGTCTCTCGGAGCGCCAGCTTAAATTTCTGCTGTCCAATAAATCGTTAAAGCGTAGTATTCAATATCTCACAACCATTTAAAATTTTAAAACCGTTTTGTATTAATAGTTGTATAATATAATATCTACAATGCAATATTAAAAAAATATCGGTCAAATGCGAGTCGTATTCGCGCTCTTAGTGTTCTACACCATTTTCACGATTTGTAATGTTTTTTATATGGTATTTATACATTTTTTTTATATGGTATGTATACGTTTCAATATGTTAGTATAATTTTTTTTATATTAACATATGTATATATTTTATGCATTATAATTTTCGAAATATGTATTGCCAGAACACGGTTCTGGCACCGTACTGAATTATAATTATTTGCAGCAAGCGCCATCAAGATGTGATTTAGTAATAAAGCCGAGAAACTTTGTTACATTTTTCTCTTTAACAGGTACAGCTAACTTTATAATATTAGGTTATGGATTTGAGTCTTATTTTATAGCATTGTTAACTTGTTTTTGACCTTTTTGTTCAAAAAGCACTGTGTCGTACAATTTCAACTACTAGCGCTAATCCTAATCCATACATAAAGTGTACCTACCTATAATTTTAGTTGATAGTAATATTATTCTTATTATAATATTTTTTTTATAACATTAAAAGCTTGGAAAGGATTAGTCATTAAAATTAATTTACTATTTTGGATGTGGCTGAGGCGATGGTAAACTTGCTACCGGCGGCAACTGCTATGAGCGAAATAGCGTTAAGCTAAATAAACTAATTGACAAACGGACAGACAATCATTTTAAAATAATAGATTTGAATACTTTAAGTGTTTTTATTTTTTCATCGCCCTACATAATTTTTTCATAAATATAATCAATGGACAGTCACAATTGTTTTTCTGTTTTATCATAGTACTAGCCACCTGCTCGCGGCTTTACCGCTGTAAACTGAATTGCATTCGTTTCGAAATGTTATACGAAATCACATTGTACATATTCAGTATACTCGGATTTACTCTAATATATTATACAAATATTATATGTATAAGCTTTCCTTTCAAATTACGCAATCTATTATTGAAAATTATATGTACAATGTAATTGTTTCTTGCATAACCAATATTTGTTACTTACATATATAAAAAATAATAATAATATAAATAAAAAAAATTGTATGCAATATTTCTGTAAGTAGACTCTTTTCTAGTATCTCACATCACAATGTAAATAAAACACCATGTCCAGTTCTATCTATTGGAATTTATATTCCAAATGATTTCAATATTAATTACTTTTTACCTTTTAAGCACACTACTTAAGCATTTTTAAGCATACTACTTCCTTAATGTTCCTTTGTTCTTTATTTTCCTTTCCGTGACCTATGACACCTCCTTGGGGAACGCCGAATTTTACAATTGCTTCTGTACTAACAACATATTCTACAACACACTATGAGCGATCAGTTAGGTAGCTCCTAAATGGGTGTGTAAACAAATCCCTATAATAATCTTAATATGCTTAAAATATATGTGCAAAATAATAATGTAATGTAAGAGCAAAATGATACTTGTAAATTTCTAATGTTTACTCCGAGTTCCATGAGAGAAGCGATACGATACAGTTACAAAAACAATCTATTTTAAAAGTGAATATGATAAAGTAACTACGTATTTTGACAAGTTTAACCTAATGTAATCGGTACGCAATCATAGATAATACCCAGCAAAAGCACAATATAAATATTAATTTGAAATGAATAAGAGTAAGAATTGATAATTACAACTTTCTTTATTACTATACACTCTATTGAGCTCTATTATTATTATTATGTAATAATAATAATCTTGAATTAATAGAAAGAATCGGTTAGGAATTTGTTTCTGGTAAAATTTTCAGGGAGCTATTTAATTGAATTATATGGTTAATAATGTAAATATATTATATGGTATTATTATTATATAATGATTTGATGAAAAATTTGTACAAATTATAAAGAGTTCATTATATATACAAAATATGACCTAATGATACTATAAAAATTATCTAAGTCTAATATTAATATAATGGTATATTTATTGACAGTTTATCGTAGTCGTTTATCTAGCGCCGGAATTGTTCCAGCCGCTTCTGTCGTTTACTCTGCCCCGGCATACCACGCTGCACCCGTGGCGTACGCCACTGCGCCTGTCGCCAAGCTCGCTTACGCGGCCCCAGTAACTAGAATACAGGAATATGACGCTCACCCTAAATACAGCTTCGCCTATGACGTTCAGGACTCCGGCAGCGGAGACTCCAAGAGCCAGCACGAGTTCCGAGACGGAGACGTAGTACAGGGTTCATACTCTGTTGCAGAACCTGACGGTTCCAAGCGCATCGTCGATTTTTCTGCTGATCCCCACCATGAATTCAACGCGGCTGAGCGCAAAGAAGCCGGTGTAAACATTGTCGCGAAAATTACAGCACCTGTAGCTTACGCCGCTCCCGTGACATACGCAGCCGCTCCAGTAGTTCACTGCCCCCATTTACCATCACTAAGTTCATTACCAATTATAAATTCAAAATATTTATTTAATAAAATATATATATTATTTTTCACCCATCCAAATTGGAATTATCTATAATATATTCAATAATATTACTCAAAGATGTAAATATACACGAATAGTTTTTAATGAAATTGTTTTTGTGGTCATGTTATTATAGTAATATCAAACTTGATCTGCTTCCTATTTCTGAAATACTACTTATAACAGTTTAAAGGTAAAAGTGTAAATAATTTATTTAAAACATGAAATATATTATGATATTGCTAAGTTTAATATATTAAAAAAGCATCTTTATACATATATCAAATTGTCATGAATTTGCATCTGCTATCAATTCGCTAGGCATCATGAAATCTGCTTTTGGACAAGTAAAACAATTGATGAGAATATAAAAAAATAATTTTCCTCTGCATTTAATATGCCTTGAGACATATTTGACCTACATATTAACAAAATATTTTAAAGTTATATTGCTTTATCTAAATATATAATAAAAGGATAGAAAAGTCAATTCTGTGCATTAAAGATTTAAAAAAAATATGGATTAGCTCAGCAGAATTTTTGTCTGTCTTTCTGTACGTCTTACAGTTCCGACCTGCATAAACTATATTTTTTATCCCTGTATTCCATGCTGTTCCCGGAAAGTAAATGAAAAAGTAATTAAATTAAATTATTTAAATAACTAAAAAGAAGTGAGTTAGATTTGGCATGCTAATAATTCATAGCCTTAAACAATATATATAGGATAGTTTTTATCCTGATGTGCAATGAAAACCTCGAAAAGTAAATAAACACAGAGACGGTTAAATAACGAGACGGATAAGTTACGGTTAATTTAAGATTACTTGCAAGTAAAGCTAACTTATTCCATTCTCACTTAGTAACTGTGGCAATAAAATATTTAAAATATAAAAACATTTGAAAATTATTTCCAGTCTAGCTAGATGTTACAGTAATAGTTACTAATCTTTTGATTTACAATTGTTATAGTGACATGTAGCGATCAGAAGGTAGTTTAGTAGTTTAGTATAGAATACCATCTATTGGTAGGTAACTTAAAATCATTTACAAAAACCAATGTTGTGTGTTTAAAAATCTATAGTAATATTTTATAATATATGACAACAGATGTAAATGTAATGTAGATTCATTGAAGTAAAATTTCACGTTGGTGGACGTTTTTTTATCCGTATTAATGTCGATATATCTTAAATACATCTACAGATCACAGATGACATTGACGTTCTATGATGTTCATAATAAATTTCAAAAATGTATTACTGGGTCGATTTGTGTATTTTTATAGTTATTGTAAATATAAGCTAAAAAAAACTACCCAGTGGATTTTTTGTGCATCCATAAAAGCTACTGTCTAATAAAATGGATATTGATGAATTTCAGTATTGCAAGTTTTCATAAAAGAAATTAAAAACCGATAAAGTCGAATTACTTTGATTACTGGTATCTACTAAAGAATTAATAAATTTTGATAGGTATTTTGATAGAGATATTTGATAGATTTTAATAGATCAAAACCTAAATCAACATATAGATTACTTGTCATTCTGGCGTTCAATGAGGTTTCCGTAGCAGAAAATAGATACATATTATTTCCGTCGATTACTAACAAGTGAAGCTAAATTATATAATACATTTTGTTGAATAAATTACTTTTTTGTAATATGAGCATTAATTAAGATCAAATAACTGTTTTAGTGTAATATTAATATTATTTTAAACATTGGCGTTGTTAAAAATAGAAGATAGACTAGAATAAAAAACGCCAAAGAAGATGTATACTTATTTAAAAATAAATAATATTCATTTATATTATTTTAGTTATGGCGTTCCAATAAATAAAAAATAAATAGTGTTGGTATAATTTGGATTATAAACTTCAATTGTGGGAAGTGGATTGTATGATTTGATTTGATTGATTGTATTTTTTAGGCTATGATAGAAAAGGTAGAATGTAATCTGCTTACAGACTATAATATATTAATTACATATACGTTTGTTTTAATATATACATGCAAGTAACATTTAGGGACTTGATTGATCGCAATTCTTAATAATGGACAAGAGTGATTCGAAAAAGACGACGAGAATATCGAGGTATTACATTGTGATGTAGGTATAAAATTTTAAAACGCGATCTAGCTGACTTAGCGGGCGAAGCCGCGAGCGGGTAGATAGTATATAATAATGATATTAATAAAAAAATGAAAGTAATTTCATGAAAATTAAGGTAAATTCATATTTAATAATTTTATTAAATCAGTAGCTTGACTAAAAGAGATCCGGAACCTGCGATGATTGGACAACGACAGATTACTGAATCTGGTGTGCTTAAATTGTTTTGCTGATGAATAATTTTTTATATTCAACAAATTATCAGATTTTCCGCTTTTCACGATATAAAATCATTGTGATAACTCATTAGAAAGCAGAGGACCTGTAGATGCATTTCAAATAATTTACACGCATTATTCAAAATTTTTTTTTCGTGAAATTATATCTGTTTCACATGTTAAGTTTTTAAAATTTTTCATTCTAGGCATCTACACTTTTTAAGATATCTATTGCCTGATAATTGGTAATTGGTACATCCTCCAAATAATGACATCAAAATATGATCTAGAAGATTGAAGATCATGTTTTTTTCTATATATTTTTTTTAAATCGCTATTTAAATGTTTATATTCGGAAATTTACGCCGTTTTTTAAATTGCTCTTTTTTTAAATTCAAGGTAATAAATGACCTTACTAATTCACTAAGTGGAATAAAACTCAATGGTTGTTATAGGTGCAATTTATATATTATTTAAAAAATAATATTATATATTTTATCACAAATGGCACTTATCCAATAAATTTTCTCCTTGATATTACTAAGTTAAATTATTATTTGGAATTTACGATAGGTATTTGAGTGGAAAACCATTATGATAGTATTATAATGTTTTAGGGTTCCATACCTCAAAAAGAAAAAAACGGAGCCCTTATAGGATCATTCCATTGTCCGTCTGTCAATCTGTCCGTGTGTCGATACCATTTTCCCCGAATTACGTGATTGAATTAAGCTTAAATTAAGATCAAGTGTCCAAATCAACAACCTGTTGAAGCACAGAAAAATCAAACTTGTAGCAAGTTGATAATTTATAAGTTTAATACAGAAAGAAACCATTACAAACTTGATATGTTTGTAGTTCACTTCATACAAAATGAGTGGATACGACTGCAAAAATAATTTGTAAATTTTTTATACTAGTATTTTCTCAGTGAAACAATTTTGAAATAGGTACGGAGCCATCGGTGCGCGAATACTACCCGCATTTGTCTCATATTTTTTTTTGATTGATGTTACTTTCTTATAACTTTTATACTTTAGTAAGTAAATAAAATATAATCAATAGGCCAATAAAATAATTAAAGTAAATTTTATACATTTATTTGATTAATATATCTACTATAAATTATTAACTGATCTTTTTCAATGACTAGTTTTTTTTTAATTATCATTTCAGTGGTGATATAAGGGTGCCGAATATCTGAAGGTAGCATGTACTACTGGAGCAGTAGCATATGCTAGAGGAGCAGCGACTTTAGCAACGGGAGCTACAGCCTTGATTGATACTGGCTCTTTGTGTATGACGGCATTAAAACCATTATGAGGGTCAGCAGTGTATTCAACAGTACGCTTAATACCATCGGGGTCGACAACAGAGTAGGAACCGTGAACGACGTCACCATCACGAGATTCTTGCTGGCTCTTGGAGTCACCAGTGAGACCATCTTGTACGTCGTAAGCGAAGCTGTATTGCGGATGTGGATCGTACTCCTCGACAGCTTCCTTATTGGCGACGGGTGCAGCGTAAGCCACGGGTCCAGAGTGGATGTATGAAGCGACCGGAGCAGCGTGGACTACTGGGCCAGCGGCGTACGCTACAGACGCGGGATGTGCCGCGTAAGAAATGGGTGCAACCACACCGGCATGAGCAGCAGCAACAGCGCACACAAAAATGACAAGCTGTTCAGAAAAATAATTAAAATTAGAATTTATATTTACAATAATTTATTAAATCCTAATTTAAATTAAAATTATTATACCTTTAAACCCATTTTCAAGGAATAGAATTTGACTTCACTATGATGAGACCTTAATGCGAATGTGCCGCAATAAAATCTGACAGACTTTTTATACACTTTCTGCCAGCCGCAGTTATTACGTTATATATTTACGCCCGCACATGAAACATAATACTGATTCTTTCAATATGATTTGCGCACAGACATTGTTTGACGAAAGTGCAGCCCATACAATTTATTCGTATATCAGAACATCAAGAGTAGGTTATGATTGATATCAGATATAAAGATCACTTGCATTTCAATGGAAACCAGCGGTCTTTAGTCAACGCGTCCTCAATTGTACTAACCATGTTTGTTCCAAACTGAATACTAATATTAAATAGACTTGAGCATTTTGCCTGGAAGAGATCGCTTCAAATGTTTAACTTATTGTTCACTTATGGTTGTTTTTGTGTGTGTGTCATTAAATCTTTCACTTGTTTTAAAATATTTAATAGATATTTTGTTTTTAATTTAGTAAGGAGTTTAATATACTTTACAAAAATACTTTTTCAATTAAGTATAAAATCAAATACCTTACATTTCATGGCTATGACTTTATACTGTCAAACAAATCTCAATCATAGCTGCTGTTAATTATTTTGCGAAATATTGCTATTAATATAATTAGAATAAAAAAGGATTGTTTTCTATAAAATTCAAAATCTCATTTTACTTCAGCTTTACCTTATTACAAAGTGACTGATATGTGGTCGTTGAGGTCTATAAAACCATTGAGTCGAATTGGCACCAGAATATATGGAGGCATGCATGATACGCTTGATCAGTTGACAGGAATCGAGAAACGGGAGCTTCTTGCTCATCTCGCCGGTGACTGCGATCCATTTCGCATAATGAGCATTAAAAAAGGTCATACTTGTAGTATATATTGTTAAACAAGACGTTACAAAATAGTTAAATTTTAAAAATATCTAGTTACATGTATATTTTTAGAGAGAAATCATTGATATTATTGAAACTCGTCATTCATCACATTTAAAGTAGATAAATACTAAAGTACATAAATTATATTCCTTTTTTTAGCTTCACGCTATATGCCATTTAAAATAGAGTAGCAAGAGAAAACTAGTGTTAAGACATTCCGTTCACTTTCTGCCTGCATTTGAGACATTTCGTGTTGAATGGCGGAACTCAACGCTGCACTTTGCGTTGCCAGAGCGCGAGAATGAAAATAATTTATTCTACCGAGTGGACATCGAACCCATAATCGCTTTTACAATCAGACAAATTCCAACCACGCCACGTTGGCCTTAATGGTATTTCTAATGTTATATTAAAACATGCTCGTGTTAGATTTTTACGTAAGGTAATATTTAAGTATACTACCTGGGTTTTCTTAAAAAAGTAGACTGTATAAGTGTGAAGCAAAATAAATAACATATTATATTTCAATTTCTAAAGGCCCAGGCACTTGTGAAAGACCTAACCTGATACCTAGTGCTTTCTGCAAACGGCTTGTGGGATGCGTATGTTTCCCGGAGACAAATCACATTGAGTATATGTGGTTGCATATGGGAATACCGAAGCGATGCGGTTGCGGATACTGGTTCGAGCTCTGCCCTGTTGCTCCGCTCTAACTCCATTTACCTATGTAGATAAAGTTTACTTAGCTAATTTCATCATTTTTGTCATATAACTCTGTCTGGCTTATGTTCAATAGTTTATAAATATTAAAAATATTTTACGTAACTAATAACTATAAATGTTTATATATTATTTTCTTTTGAATATTTTATTTATAATTATTCACATGAATAAATTGCAATTATTTTTTTACTCATTTATCAAGATCACTTTTCACAGTACAAATTAATTCTCTTGATTTTCAATGAAGTCATCGGTGTCAAACGATAAAAAATCGTAATGAATTTCGTAATAAAAAAAAGCTTTATGCAAATCTTATACTTATTAACATTTAAGATTGAAATAAAAATTTGGCATCTAAAAGTTTATATTATAAAAGCATGTTGTTAGATATTTAATATCCATTATCCATTTCTCAGGTTTTAAAAAGACCGGCTTTGCCTGTTACTTTGTGGCCTACATTTGTGACCTTGAATCAACCACTTACTACAAAGCTTACATATCTTTATGAAAAAAAAAGTGCGTTTCATGTTGTATTTAGATATTATAAATATTTTTTTTATTATTGATTTATTGTCATAAATAAATAATATGTTGCAATATATAAGTTACACAAAAGCATCATTGTCCAATATATCCATCACTTTTTCTCAGTATTTTATATTTTTACTCCTTTTATTAATAAATAGACGAAAAATTCAAGCACTTAATAGGTAAGACAACTACATAGATTTAATTTTTGTTACAAATAGAAATAAAAGCTTTTTTTAAGGATGCTCTTATTTAAAAGCCCGCCTCAAAATTAATATTATATTAATATTTTTAATAAAAAAAATCACAATAATATTATAATTATATCGCTATAACAATAAATATCACTTTTCAAATAAGACTAAGAATAAAAATCGTCTAATTACATAGGAAAAATGCGTATCATTAACATTATTATATTAAAAATAAGAATATATATAGATAAGCAAGCACAATTATAGAATCTTAATTATGCATATAATTAGGCATAAAGTGTTCACCATAGTTAAAAGTCAAATTTTCAGATGAAGTATCGTTACCAGGCGTAAAATAGTTAGGTTCACCACTTTTAATAAAATTATTTGTTGAAAAAATTGGCACTTGAAATTTCTTTAAATAAGGCACTGGATAACCGTATCCATTTTTATCGAGAGTACGAGCAGCTGGCGTATTATAATTATGTCGTTTAAATTGGTTCAAATAAATCGGCTCTTTACGAACTGTTGCTTTAAAGCCTCGTTTGCCTGCAACGTAGTCCACAATGCGTTTCGTTCCATCTGGATCGATGACGGAGTAGGAGCCCTTGACGTTATCACCTTGTCGCACTTCGTGTAAGCTTTTGGCATCGCCAGTATTTGGGTCTACAACATCATACCAATAATTGTATTCGGTGCTAGTCGGTGGCGGATCTGTCACTATGATACTCATTGCAGTTTGCACTATACACCAGTATAACAATACCTGCAACAAATTATCCTGTTATTACCGATTTAATGTGTCAAGACAATAATATTACTATTATATTATTATAAATGTGATCTTATTATAATTATTACCTGAAACATATCGCTAATGTTGTCGATAAAGGAATTGATATAATAAAGAGAGCGCTCGCGGCATTGGTCGTATTTATAGACGCGTGGCGTTCACTAGTGCATGTTCCGTATTGCATAGCAAGAATTGTCACAACTGACAAATGTATTATATATAGTTGTAGCTAATTAATAACGTTGTAATTATTCAATGCATATATCAATTCAATTCCATTGACTGTATAATGTTATATACAGCACGTATTAATACATTAATTAGAAGATTTACCTTTATGGGAGGGAATAAACACATATGGTTGATAAAAACAAATCTAAGTTGAAATATAAATATGTAAATAGTAGCTAATTGTTTTTATTCAATGGTAAGAATATTCACTATTTATTCATGGTTTTCGATTTTGGCTATGCGATATGTGGAAATAAAGCGTGATGCTATAAAAATATTCAAAAAAGTATAAAGTTATTCTAATATATTTCTTTATGTATATAGATAGTAGGTATATGTATACTATTCGTAATGTATCAAAGTATTATTTCGAAATAATAATAAGCATAACATGGTTCCATGCAAATTGACTATGAATCATCCATTCATCTTCGTGTGAACAAGATGATAGCATCTTGATTTGTTAATAATTCGATGTATGATTTAATTCATTGATACTATACATTTTGAGAGTAACGTTGACATTTGTTATTGAAAATAACAGTTAATATAAATTAACATGAAGCGAAAATTGTGTTATAAATAATTATAATTAATCATAAATCTTTCATAATTTAGTTATTTTTGAGATATTATGTATAATGTATTATTCATAAGTGTAGGTCAATAAAGTACAACTAATAAGTGATGACAAACTTAAATTTATACGTTTGTAGTGGTTTTTTCCCAGGATATATAAATATAGTATATAATAGGATATACAAATTCTCAATTTTCAGATTTTTTCCTTTGTACTATAAGTTGCCGAATTTCATAACTCTAGGTCAACGGGTACCCTGTAGGTTTTAATTACGTGGCGATTCTCATACAAAATGAATAAAATTCAGCATAAAGGATCATATCTTTAGATTGCGTTTACTTAAAAGTTTGATTTTTTCTGTGCTTTGAGAGGTTATCAGCTTAGATATTGGATATTAATTTCGGCTTCAGTTGGTCAAAATGTTCAAGACAGATGGACAGACAGACAGGCAGACATGCCGACAGATGGACAACAAAGTGATCTTATAAGGGTTCCGTTTTTCTTATTGAGGTACGCAACCCTAAAAATAATTAAAAAGGTTTTTTTATTAATACAAATAGCACTTTGGGAATAAGTATGTATCATACAGGGTTCTCAGTGCATTATTCATTTTAGTCACGGTCAAGCTTTGAATTTAATTGACCAATTAGAACGTGCTCCTCAATCGAATCGAATGGCCCCGAATGCAGGTTATGTCCAAAGTGCTAGAGTACATAATTTTAGAAAAACTACTCTTTACTGTGTTTCCTATGTGTATACTCACGCACCGAGGGTTCCGTATCTATTTCATGACTATAGGTATTACACTGAGGAAAATACTAATAAAAATTGACAAACTTAAATTTGCGGCCGTATGCACTCATTTTGTATGAAATTAATGATTTTAAGGAAATAAACTACAGTTTAAGTAATATTTTTTTGCTGGGTTATATCTATAAATTTCCAATTCTCAGACTTTTCCATTTAATTGTACTATAAGTTCTAACTTACTGGCTAAATTTAATAACTCTTTTTTTTTTTTTTTTTTTTTTTTTTTTTTTTTTTTTATTACGCTGGGAAATGCGTTTATGCAGATGTACTGTGGGACTCATCGGTAAGTCCAGTCCTACCCACTAAAACCCAGCGGAAACCCTCTCCATCTATATAAGACGTCGCAGGATCGCTTGCGCATGCAACTACGACGCCTCGATGGAAGGCCCGCCTATCGCAGGCCACCGTCACTTTTAGGGTCCCCTAGGGCACCCACAGCCTTGACGACTTGCACAGGCGTTCCTTTAAGGTTGGAGTAGCGCATAGCGCATTCTCCTGCTTCCTGGTCTACGGCGGCGAAATGGGTCTGCATTTATGCGGGATTCGCGCACTCGCTCCGCGGCCTCTTTTAGTGAGATGACTGCCTCACAGAAAGAGACCATTGCAGACCAGTTCCCCTTACTATCCAGCATGGCTCTTACTACACTGGATAAAGAAAGATCTTGACCAACCACAACCATCAAGGCATGGCGCTGTGGGGCCCAAGCGGGGCATTCAGCCAGAGTATGATGTGCCGAGTCGACGGAAGCATCACACTCATGGCAAACCGGTGACACTTCCCGACGCGCAATCTGGTGCAAGTATTTGCCGAAGCAACCATGCCCCGTCAGTACCTGCACCAGCCTGAACGTCAGGATTCCATATTCCCTGTTTACCCAGCGCTCTAGGTAGGGACGGATTGCCTCCACTGTCGCTAGGCCTGCCACCGGGGATCCAAGGTCCTCCCTCCATCGCCGGATCAGGGCTTCATTTGCTCTCCTCCTGATTCGCGCAATATCCTCCAGCGATGGTCGTACGCCTCGTGACCGTTCGCTCGCTCGTAAAGCGTGTACTCTAGCAAGCACTTCCGCCTGTAATTCCCACGGTGGATCGCCCGCCAATAGAGTTGCCGCTGTCCAGGACACTGTACGGTACCCCCGAATTGCTCTCACTGCTATGACCCGTTGTGCTTTTCGCAAATGAGCCCTGTTGCGAGCAGTGAGAGAATCCACCCACACGGGGGCACCATACAGAGCCATTGATTTCAACACACCGACATAAAGTTGTCGGCATGCGAAATCTGGCCCTCCGATGTTTTAAATTTAATAACTCTAGGTTAACTCATATCTTTTGGTTGGTTCGATCCTACGGCGTCTCACAGAGGTGAAGAGGGTTCCGCTGGGTTTTAGTGGGTAGTATCGAGTACTGTACTGTACCGATGAGTCCCACAGACCCACCCAACCCATCAAATGGGTGGTCTGCGTAAAAGGCATTTCCCAGCGAAGAAAAAAAAAAATATCTTTTGGTTGCGTTGACTTAGAAGTTTTATTTTTTCTGTGCAAGAGGTTATCGTCTTGGATATTTAATAATTACAGCTTTATTCCTCCTCGTGGTTTGAAGAAAATTATCTTGAGAGACAGCCAGCCAGGCAGACAGACAGACGGACGGATAACAAAGTGATTATATAAAGGTTCCGATTTTGTTCCTTTTGAGGTACGAAATCTTAAATATTTAAATGATATTTTTAAAAGAATTTATTAATTAATTTTAACAAAAATTGTAAATTTTGTCGAATTAATTAACTTATCTTTCTATGTAATTTGACCTTTATTTATAAAAAAATTCAAATAATAGGTTGTCAGTGTAATATAAATATTATTTTCAGTCATATTCAGTATATATAGTCATACTCAGAGCGTACATTTAATCTGCGGTGTACATAAAAGATAAAAACTTAATCATATTGGTATAATTCGGAGTATAAATTCCAATTGTGAGAAGTGGATATGGTGCTTAACTTGCGTTGTGATGTGAGAAACTAGTAAAGAGTCTGCTTATAGAAATATTATATATGATCACTTACAAGAAGTATATGTGTATTAGCATATATTTTTCATGCAAGAAACATTTATAATAACAATGTAATGTAAATGATGTGCGTAATTTAAACCGATATATAACATTTGTATAATATATTAGAGTAAATCCGGCTTTACTGAAGATGAACATTGTGATTTTGTTTAAAATTCATGATTCGTTAGCTCTACTCTTCAACCCGGATTAATTGTTAGGGTCTGCCTTCTGACTTCTCCTTCTCCACTTTTTGCTTCCTTAAGCGTCCGGGGGTTATTGACAGGGGTAGATATATCATCTCAAGCGACTATCTTGGAGCTTATCGGCTACCTCATTGATCCCGAGACTACCACGAATTAATGTGTTGCGTATACCGCCGTTACGTAACGTTGTAACGTTGACGTTAAAAAAGGAGCACTCACTCATAAATGTTGGTTCATAAAACTCGGTCAGTACCAACGGAAGGCAGCTGAATGATGAATTGTTACTAGCAGTAAGTACGTAGAAGACATCAACGCACGTAGAATAAAAACATAAATAAATGTAGTATATTCACGTATATCACATTATATATTCACCTTGAATTAACAGTTAATTATTATTTTTTTTATTTTATTTGTGTTAAAATCAATAAATCAATTTCATTAAACTCAACCTTCTTAAAAGCTAATTTTCTTAAATAAAGCTTTTTTAGTGTACTTATTAGTTTATGAAGAAATGATAAGATACTTTCCAGGCAAGGCCATTTCCTCGAAAATTAATCTATACATATATAATAAAAGGATAGAAAAGTAAATTTTGTACATTAAAGATTTCAAAAAATATCGATTGAATCAGTTAAGATATCGATAATAGAAGCTAAAAATTCACTTAGTAGAATTTTTGTCTGTCTGTCTGTTTATTTGTCGTCTGTCTAATAATAAAAAATAGTGTTAGTATGATTTTGATTTCAAAAATCAAGAAACATATAGGTACATTGATCACGATTTTTAATAATAGACAAGAATGATTAAAAAAATACGACGAGAGAGACAAGAAAATGGAAGAATTGCATTGTGATGCAGGTATAAAATTTTAAAACGAACCCGATCGAGCTAGCTGGTGGCTAGTATCACCACGTAATTAAAACCTACAGGGTACTTCCGTTCCGTTTACCTAGAGTTATAAAATTTGGCAATAAGTTAGTACTTATAATACAAACAAAGGAAAATATATGGAAATTGGAAATTTATAGATATATCCTAGAAAAAAAAACATTATAAGCTAATACTGTAGTTCATTTCACACAAAATGAGTGTAGCCACTCACCAAGACTGCCAATTTAAGTTTGTTAATTAGTTATAACTTATATGTTGTACTTATAAAAATTAACAAATACCCGCTGTCCTACAATCATAGAATGATACGGAACCCTCGGTACGCGAGCGAGTGCTACTCGATTTTTACACTTTATCGATATTTTTTTGAGGTACGAAACTATAGTAAAATAATAGAAAAGTCAATTCTGTACATAAAATATATTAAAAATGTCATGTGCAAAGGAAAAAGCGGATCCTTTATAGGAATCACTTTGTAGTCCGTCTATCTGTCTGTCTGTCTACAATCTGTAGATCTGTCTGTCAAGACAAATTTTTCAAAATCACGTGGAGGAATCGAGCTGAAATCAATATCAAATATCCAAGTCTAAAACCTCTAAAAAGCACAGAAGAAGAAAAAGTCAACGCCATCAAAAGATATGAACGTTTATGCGATGTAATTTTGTATGAAAATAGCGATCAATACTTATAGGGGTATTATCAATACTTACTCAATATATATAGTATATATACTTCTCGTTGAGCGTGAGTTATGAAATTTGGCAATAAGTTAGAAGTTTTAGTACAAACATAGGAAACAATCCGAAAGTTAAAAATTTATAAATATAAACTAGCCTGTGTCAGAAAATAACTAGTGTGTGAAAAAAAAAATAATAATTGTCTGAGACTGATTTGGATTATAAATTTCAATTGTGGGAGTTAAAATTGTGAATTTATTTACGCTTTAATGTTTCTTACATTAGAAGAGAATTAAAAATCATCAATACTTATATATATATATATATATATATATATATATATATATATATATATATATATATATATATATAATCATATATATATAATCATAGGAGAATTAATAAATAACATAGTGCTTGTGCGAGCTTTTACAAGTAATTTTATTACTTGATAAACAAAATATGATATATGTTTTCTAATAAAACAAACTAAAATAGATTCCTCTTGTTTATTACCCTAGTTTTAACATTAACACTTACAACAATTTACATTAAAAACATAGATGCAGGTCACTGTGAATAAAAGCGTTGGAGCAGATTCAAATAACCAATAGAGATGAAGTTAACCAATGGCAAAGATATTAAAAAATATGCTTTACTATTTGAAGTATTCTTAAGTTTTGTAGTCGTATTAACTGACTACAAAACTTATCTTAGGGGATTTTTTTTATTTATAACGAGGTTTTTAAATCTGCTCATAAGAGACATTTTAATGAAAAGCGGCGACTGGGGCGACTGCCTTTACAGCGCCACCAAGAGGTACCCTGTGCACAACTGCATTGAAACCATTGTGAGGATCAGCAGTGTATTCCACAATACGGCGTGTACCATCGGGATCTACTAGCGAGTAAGAACCTTGAACTACATCCCCAGACCGACTTTCTTGTTGGCTTTTAGAGTCACCTGTAAATTTATTGAATATAATTAATAAATAGGTAGTATTTATAGCTATTGAAGGTAATAAATAATTAAAAAGACATGAAATGTCTATGAAAACGAGAAAAAATAAAATTTCAGCAGAGGTGTTGCTAATTGATTCGATTTTCAATGATTAGATTAGTTAGTGAAATATAATAAACATAAAATAATCTTAGGAATTACAATTTTTAATTACAATTTTTAATTTTTACATAAAATAATCTTAGGTATTACAATCTTAGGTATTAGTATTTCTTAAATGTGTTCCAATGAAAATTATTTTTTTACACAATAAATGATATTCCTTAATACACCTATCTGCATGTTAAAAACAGTATATACTAACCAGTTAATGCATCTTTAATATCGTAAGCATACGAATATTGTGGGTTGGGGTCGTAATCTCCTACGGGAGCCGCTATTTTGGCTACAGCGTAGGGCGCTAAAGCTGGCCGAGCCACGGCGTATGAAGCTAATGCAGATGGTACTGCTAGGGGAGCACCTAGTGGGGCAGCCAAGCCGTAGGGTCGAGTGTAACCTAGCGGTGCCGGTAATAAGCCCGCATAGACGCTCGACGTCATAATGACAGCTAAAATAAAAATCTGAAAAAATTTCATATATTCTTATAGGTTGTAACAGAATGCTTGTAAGAATCTACTTCAATGAGAAATCAATAAAAAATTATGAAACTTGTGGATAAAAATAATAAAATTAATTAATATTTTAAGTTTGTATAAAAATTTTGATTAAAAAACTTAAATTTATAATTTTGGCTATATGCTATATTTATTAAATATCTACCTTCATTTTTAGATGTGGAGTTAACGCTTAGACGAATCGAGGGCCTGTGATTGTGGAGGGCCCGTTCAACTGTTTATATACTTGCACTGTATCATATCCGACTAGAAAAAGGTCTAATAATGAACCTACAACAGTCCTTTATCGCTTGAATTATTAATATACCTATTCAATAATGTCTTAAGCCTCAAATTTAATATACCTAACGACTACACTGAAATTAGAATATCTAGGACACATACAAGTGGCGAACAGGACTCTTGTGTACGGCTTGAATGCAAACAAACAAATTACTTGTTTCTATCGTACCTGGCAAGATAAGAACATCCCTATAGATGTGCTTAAACTTGTATTATTATTATATGGACATAAGTAGATCAATGTCTGCTTACGTTTATCCGGAGATTATAAAATATTCTATTAGAATATATTCTATTATGGGGTATTAATAAATTAATACCCCATGATAACATATACTACGAAAGATCAATAACATTACAATATCTAACAATACATATCATATATATATATATATATATATATATATATATATATATATATATATATATATATATATATATATATATATATATATATATATATATATATGATACTTCACTAAAACAATTTGCCATATGTAGCAAGTAAAACTAATATTACATCAGCCAATTTTTCTAGAACACATTCACTAAGAGCACAGATAGCTCAGTAGTAGTTTTTATTACAACAAGCAATGTCTCAAAACTAGCCAGAAGGTTAAAAAATAATAATAATAATTCTCTTGCCCTAAATTAATCCGTCCCTTATATGATGCCCTTCCTCTCAAAGTCCCTCGTCCTCTAAATGTTCAGTATTTGTTGATGTTTGTGTTTAGTCCTCTGTGTAAATTTTTATGTAAATATATTAAATATAATAATATTAAAGTATAAGCTAACACTCATGTAAAATATTATTTATTACTAACCTTATATGTTATCTGTACATATTGTAGATATCTGTTAATTTTGTTATAGGTGAAGGATTTAAACTGGATCTCTTTAAAACATGCATTCTTCTATAGTGTAATATTAACTCTTTTTTACCGTACACTCTCTTTTGTGTGTTCTCCAATCAACGTGACATTGGCGAAGTGAATTGTGCTCCACTGGCACGCTCGAATCGCCATATATAAAGACAACAACAACAAGTTAAAAAAGAGTTAAAAAAAGAGAGTTCTCTCTACATTCTCTACTATGCGGGATAAATTTTAAAGCTTAAAAAAAAACTGGGACATGTGACAATTCATACATACCTAAAGTAGTGAATCTTTCGGTAGAATCGTGAAACAATCAATTCATAGAATTTATAATAGGAATACCTTGAATACCTTGAATAGGAAGCCTTGAATGAACTTCGACACTGGTCAAATTTATCTCAAGCTGGTATAATAATTTAAAAAGAAATTATACTACTTACACTTCGAAGCATAGTTTATTTAAACCTTTATGTGAATAGATGTTTTTAATTTTTTTGTATAAATTGGGGGATAGATTCTGGTGCCCGACTTGGATCATAAAGCTGGAAGAGTTTAATCGTCCCCTCTCTATTTCATTGTATATAATATAATTTATATAATTAGGTAATAGTCTTTAAAACAACTAACTTTTTGGGTCACAGCTGCAAGTTATCAAGTGCGTGAGTGGCTAGTCACGTCACATACGAGATAATTCATAATGCCCTGCCCTTATAAAGTCTGCATAACTAATAACGTTTTGTATTTATTCGGAGATCATTCAAAGTAGTTAGTCCTAGATATTCGTATTCAAATTTGTTATAGTTAATACATTAAATTTATTAAATTGCTGAAACTGTATTATTTATTTTGCTTAAATTTAATTTCTAGTGAATATATTATAATTTATTTGTTGAATTAAGGCATATTATATTAGTTTAGTCAAGAATATCAATGATTAATAATTGTGCTGTCGTAAAAACAAGCACATTTCATTTATAAACATTTTTATGCACACACAATCGTCAATCATTATATAGACATGGGGCCAAATACAATTTTTGAAATCCTCCAAACGCTTGGTATTACTCAAATGTTTATGTACCGGGCTATTTATAGGTACAAAGAAAGCTATGTTTGTGACAGAGAGAGATATGGCCGTTGACGTAGTGCTCGTACGAAAATGGTGAACAAAGCAGTAACGGAAAGCATTTAAAGAAATCCTGTCTGAAAGCTAAATTTTATCCAGAAGATAACGACAATATCTAGAACCATCCAACCAACCAGACTTCCAACTAGTAGCCTATAAGAGACGTGCAGTGGTGATTTCTTAACTGATAATTTAAAAAATAATAAGGTGGTAAAATCAAAATAATAACTTAAGCGGTATGCAAGTGGAGGTCACAGAAAAATTATGTTCACAGGTGAGATTTTTGTCGCAACTGAGCAATATTTTAACAAACAAAATGACCGAGCGATGAATCAAAATCAAATCAAAAATTATTTATTCATTATGTATATTTCTTTACAATGTAGATTGTTGTAGTCAACTTTTAAGCATAACAATTCCTGTGCCAGTAGACCCCGCTCTTCCATATCGCTAGAACATAGAATCTACGTCTTTAACAATTTAATTGTATAATTCTTATTATTTAATCTAAAGATTAATTAATAGAACTCACAATTTATTTCAATTCTTTTAAATTTTATTTGATTATTTATAACTAAGTAGGTATATAAAATACGTCATTGTTGCAAACATAGTAGGTACATATATATGTACATACTAAAATATAAATGAAAACAGTATAACTCATACAAACATAGAAACACGCATACAATTCAAGCAGCTATAATGAAGGTGCAGTTATGAACGTCTCAATTTCGTCATAGTTTAATTGTTTAAGTCAAGTTGTTAATACAAGCTTACATTTATAGGACGTTTACATCAAGTATTTTATCAAATTTATTATACAAAAAGGCAGAACGGGTATTGTATTGCACACTTGCAAAATGAATTTTGACAAGGAGAACGTGTGCTATAGCCTTAAAAAACCAGATGAATTTACGTATTCTAAGAAAGGTTCTGATCTATAACTATACCCAGGTATTTAGTATGAATTATTTTGGCAATTGAGGGGCATGTACATTTACAATTTTAAATTTTACCACATAAGTGTATTTTATGTCGAAACTATTGCTAGGTTGTGTTCAATTATAGATACTTAAACAAATGATGAATGAGCATGAATATATGTTGAAAGCTCTATAGAAGCTTCCTAATTAGTCAACGGAGTACAACGTGCGCATTATCCGACTTCAGTGATGGTTTGGTGGGGTGTTGGCTGTGAAGGAGTGACTGAACCATATTTTTGTAAACAAGGTATTAAAACATCAGCACAAGTGTATCAAGATACCATTCTTGAGAAAATAGTTTATAACTCGCATGTTCAATAACCAAGAAATCAATATATCAAATATATCATCTAGTCTTGATCTTAATAAACTGGATCATGATTTATGGTCAGTTTTAGAGAGTAAGACTCGATCTAAACGCCATGATAATTCAGCATCCCCAAAATAATTTTTTTAGAAAAAGTGCGTGCTGCTATTAATAGCTGACCTCAACATTTACAGGAAGTCTCTAAATTGCAGCCAATAGATTCCACTTCAGATCAGCCTTGTATATTTTTAATGGTTTTATAGTAATGTTTTAAACTAACACGCTATAATAGTAATAAATGTTACGTACCATAAAAAAATGTCTTTCTGTATAATATTTATGGCAAGACTAAGTATATAGTTAAAATATAAAAAAACATATTATATCATGTTTTAGGTCATCTAATCTCAATGTTAAGAGCTTTTAAGCTCTTCCTTTTTTAAGTTATATTCTCTTTAGTTTTATATATAGCTCCATCTAGTGAATGCTTTAGGCATTAAATATGCGTATATTTTGTAAATTACAAAATTTCTCTATATTATTACTTTAAATTTATTTTATTCACTTTAAATATAAAATACATTTATATACAGCGAATCACAATTAAATTTTATTATATTTTTAAAATAATTAAACATATTGACTTGTGATCATGAATGTAGCAACACTTGTATTTTGTATTTATGAAAACGTCACTTACTACTTTTTGTAATGAATGTGAAAATTTAACAAACAGCAAACACAGTGCTTTGTTATGTGTGATAAACATAAGAGATTTAGAAGTTGTTAAGATAGTGTTATTTAAAAATGGCAGATTTTGATGCTATATACCCAGAGGAGACTGAACCTGAGGAGAATATAGAAGAGACGCATGTGACATTAGTGCCTGACCCTATTGTCGTCCGAGGAGCTGGTAATATGACAGTGTATGTTTCTTTTTATCAGCTGTTTATCTTGAATTTTTTAAATGATATATTTACCATTCGTTTTACTCTTACCAATTCCGTAACAGCTTATAAATCGGTAAAGTGCAAAGTTATTTTTGGTTCTTTGTTATTAGTTTATGTCATTGAACATTTTCTTGAAAATATTGACCGAATGCCAAGATTGTTACCTCTTGCTTCCATTGAAGACAAAGTAATACTTTATAAGACTATTTGAAAACTTAAATTTAATATTTCAATTATTTTTTTCAATAATGTTACAAAAGACTAAGTCTAAGATAAATGACTAGACAAAAGAAACTAACAAATAAATGTAGACCGTTAGTTAATTATCTACTATTAATTCAAATCATTTAAACATTAATACAATAAAAAATGGGTAACTTTTAGATATAAATAGTAATAGTGTAGTATTTATTAATTAAGTAGTATTTAAATAATAAATTAACCTTGATTTTTATTACTACACTATTATTTGCTTGATTAATTTTTAGTAAAAGTTGTACTATATATTTTTGTAGTATGAATAATTTCATATCCTTTAGTAATATGAAACATACTTTTCAAACATAATAATAGCTAGGAATTATTTTACATGACATTCCCTCTACCTACTCTCCTACATAGGGGATAGAATAAATAGAATGAATAAAAGTGGTACAATCATATTTTGTTATAATGAAACTGGTTTTTTTATGCAAAATTTAAACTTTTATTTGAAATTATAAATTGAGTTGCTTGTAAATATATCTTTTGTAGGTTAATGAATATGTCCTAACGACTTCAATTTAAAATAAGTTTTATTTTACATTAGTTTAGTATCACCAATTTATTTCAATATAGGTTGATAACATTTACTTATCAATTTAGTTTATGTAGTGTGTTAGAACATATTAGTTAGTACATACACACACACATATATATATATATATATATATATATATATATATATATATATATATATATATATATATATATATATGTATATATATATGTATATATATATGCTGAACACTCAGCAGTCTTGTAGTCTTCCTCCTGAATTATCTCCTAACCTCGGACTTGTTGCTCCAATAACCCGTGACGAAACTCGTAATTGTCTTCGACGCATGAAGAACGGAAAAAGCGGTAGGACCTGACGACATCCCAATCGAAGCGTGGAAATCGTTGGGCTCTCTTGGTGTGCTTATACTTACTGACCTGTTTAACCGTATCTTGAATACTGGAAAGATGCCACATCAGTGGCGGCAGAGCTTTATTATCCCTATTTACAAAGGAAGGGGCAGTGTTCAAGATTGCGGTAGTTATAGGGGCATTAAGATTATGAGCCACACCATGAAGCTCTTCGAGCGCATGATCGGCCTCAGGCTCCGCCAAGAATGTACTGTCTCTGAGTCTCAGTATGGGTTTCAACCAGGATCAGGCACTATGGATGCCATTTTTGCCCTCAGAACTTTGATGGAGGCTTACAGGGAAAAAAGGAGAGCTCTGCATGTGGCCTTTTTGGACCTGCAGAAGGCCTTTGACTGTGTGCCACGTCAGTGTATCTGGTGGGCATTGCGATCCAAGGGGATCCCTGAAGCCTATATTGAGGTTATCAGAGATATGTACAACGACTCCGCTTCAGTGGTTAGGACCGCTGTTGGCGACACCAAGCCCTTCCCGATTACAGTAGGGGTTCAACAGGGCTCAGCTCTTAGTCCGTTCTTATTCAATGTAGTGCTGGATACTGTCTCGGCTGACATCCAATGCCAGCCTCCGTGGCTGATGATGTATGCCGATGACATAGTACTCATCGATGAGAACCGACTGATGCTGGAGCGTAAAGTGAACGCCTGGAAGGGTGCGCTTGAAAACGGTGGTCTCAAACTGAATGTGTCGAAGACCGAGTACATGGCTTGTGGGAGCCCGGACTCGAGCACCATCCATATAGGGCCTGAGCCAGCCGTTGAGTCGGAGAAGTTCAGGTACCTTGGAGCCGTTATGCATGAGTCTGGAGGCATCGACCACGACATCCATGCCCGTATAAACGCTGCCTGGGCCAAATGGCGGGAGGTCACTGGTGTGGTCTGCGATAGCAGAATACCGCCCAAGCTCAAGGGACTGATATACAAGAGCATTATCCGACCTGTTCTTATATACGGCAGCGAATGTTGGCCAACATTATCTCGGCACACTCAGGAGCTTCACGTCACGGAGATGAAGATGCTGAGATGGATGTGTGGCGTGACGCGGTCCGACCGCATACGCAACACATTCATTCGAGGTAGTCTTGGGGTCCGTGGCGTAGTGGATAAGCTCCAAGAGCGTCGCCTGAGATGGTATGGCCATGTTATGCGCCGATCTGAGAACTATGTCGGAAGGAAGTGCCTTGACATGTCTGTCCCTGGAGTTAGACCACCCGGACGCCCAAGGAAGCGATGGCTGGATGTCGTGACACAAGACATGAGAGCCAATAAATTATCCACTGAAGATGTTAAAGACCGTGCAAAGTGGAGTAGGCTCAGTCGGAAGGCAGACCCTGGCAAAAGCCGGGACTAATGCCTAGAAGAAGATATATATATATATATATATATATATATATATATATATATATATATATATATATATATATATATATATATATATATATATATATATATATATATATATATATATATATATATATATATATATATATATATATATATATATATATATATATTTTATAAATGTATGTAATGTATGTACTTGTATCGTACTAAAATGTGACAAATGTGAGGAATGAGAAAATACATATAAATGTTAATTTCAGTTACTAAATATCAATACTGTACTTACAAAAATGAGAAATAAAAGGAGATAAAATAATTTTCTAGTTATAGTTAGGTATAGTATATATACTCTATATATACTATACCTAACTATAACTAGAAAATTATATATAGCTATATATACTCTTTACTGCATTTGTTCATGAATATTAAATTGGAAATTATTGTTGGCAAAAGGTGAACTTACTGACAGAGATTTCTTCCAGTCAACATATGGGTATGAGAGATAATGTATTTATATGTATATATGTATTATTTATGTATGAGTACAGGGCCACCCCACAACCATTATACGCATTTTTTATGGGGATGGAAGGAATGAGGACAAAACCTAGTAAATATCCTTGCCTTTGTGTCATAGTTTCTATGATTTCCCAAGCGGTACCTTTTTTCATTTCCCGGTAAAAAAAAATGGTTAAGAAGACCGCACACTACCTCCAGATGTTTTAGTCTACAGGACCTTGTCAACATAATGTCAAAAAAGCTTGGATTTATTACAATTTTCTAATATTCAGTCTAAATTGACCTCATAAAAGATATTAATAAAATTCTGATCTGGGATAGAAATGGATCTGGATCAAAGTAATTTGGTAAGATGGGGTAAAGCCACCTTAAAATCTTGCTACATCTATAAGGAAGCAGTAGAAACAGTGTGAGTGCTCTTAGATAGTGTCTAATAGCGCTATGAAAGAAGACTCACAAAACCCACACAACCCACACAAAACCCTATCTCAATTTTAGATTCACCTAGTAATTTGACACTTATGATAGACACGTATGAGAAAAAGTATAAAATCTCTAAGGATATAAATATTTCGTCATACAGGCCCGCCATCGTCCTCTACTCCAGAAGCCTAAAGTGTGTAAAAGACTCATTTCGAATTTGATTAGGTAAAGAAAGGAGATAGTGAGCGTTTAGTTTAATGTGAATTTAGAAAAAGCTCCTTTAAGCTACACTTGAGTCGTAGACACTGCTCTGGCCTCCCCTTCCTACAACGCGATTGACCCGAAACTTGCAAGCGTGATCCGTGGAATGCTAAGTATTTTCTTCTCATGCACTGTTCAACTCTGCTCCAATAGATATGTTAAATGCTCTGGAAGACATGTTAGTCTTATAATTATATGTTTTTATTAAATCTTCTTTGCTTCACATTTCATCCCTCATAAAGTAGGATAGATAGCGAGAGCCTGTTGAATGATGGAAATGGAAATGATGAAATGGTGAAAATCAACTCCTTTGTCCTGTGAGAAAGCCTTACCATCCGTTGCTATCCTACTGCACCACAATTTAATGCAAATCGATTTGTTCTTGGCATTACAGATAACTCTTATTTATTTAGTACTTTTTATTACTATCAAACTTAACGTATTAAATGAAAAAGTTTGTAATGATTGATTGATATTAATGATTGATAATGATGATTTGTATGGGATGATCGTTAGTACCGAACGCGTGCATTATGCGTTTTTCTTATAGCTAAAGATATAGTACCTTATACTTTTGATAGATGAGATTAGTTTTACAAATGTAAGTTGTGTTACGGCTGAAAGGCTACTTTTGGCTTACACACCACGCGGCGAAATCGCTTGCAAAGGCAAAGTAATGCACAAAGTTTATGTAATGCTGTAATGTATGTACTTAATGACTTCTAAATAGTTAATCTATTTTTCATGGAGGATCATAATCTAAAAAACATCGATAACACGTGTGTTAAACTTAAGCCTGGCAGAATATAGGTGGATTATTGTAAGTCGTCATAGCTATATGTACTAGTAGTGGCCGGCTGACAGAAGGCTCAGACCATCTTTAGTCATAATATAAAAACAACCGCAACAATAAAATAAAAACAAATATAAGCAGAGAGAATTTATAGTCAAACACCAAGAAGGACTTTGTCCCCTCAGGTTTACACAAAGCGACGTCGGGCTCCGTCATTCAATACGTAATGTCTCGCATTGTGGCAAAAACAGGGTGAAAATAGTGTTTTGATACTTACGTTCTCTCTGTTCTACCCTATATACGGGTTAAGGCATGGAAATATAAAAAAACTTATCATATTTGGTCTGGGGATTAGGTCTAGAAGTTTTGTCCGCTTACAGTAAGACCTGCGGTGCGGATTGTCATTTGTCACGCAGTAGGTATATCACTCAATTAATTATGTTATATTTATCTTAATTCTAGATTTGGTTTGAGCAACCGGTTTAATGGTGAATTTCCCTCTGGACTGCAATCTCGGGTGGCACCAGAAGAGTATCAAGCGACGGTAGCGAGAATCAATAGTGTTTTGAAGAAAACGTTGCCAGTCAATGTAAAATGGCTGTTTTGTGGATGTGTCTGTTGTTGCTGTACACTCGGATGCTCTCTGTGGCCTGTCATTTGTCTTAGTAAACGGGTGAGTATTATGATAACGTAATTTATTTATTTTATATAATAATATTGATTTAAAGGAACTGCCCATTGAAAAGAAAAGAAAAAAATAAATTTCGCCAGCAAATTGTTTTATAAACGATGAACATTATACACAGATGAAAGTAATTAGACGCTTAGTCAATGTCTCTTGCTTGCTCAAAAAGAATATATAGGACATAACTTTATATTTAATTAGATTACTATATTTGATCAAAACACTGCTGAGTAAAACAAAGTTATTTTATAGTTAGACTAACATTGTGGATATTAGTGACTCATATTTTATCTTTAAGATAATCTTTCAAAAAATTATTTAATAAAATATTGGAACAATGAAAGAACTATTTAATATATATTTGTTCTCTTTAATTTCAGACTCAACACTCACTGAACAAACTACTGGAATGGGAGAATAGTCGACTTTACAATAAACTAGGCTTACGTTGGCGTCTCACTAAACAACACTGCGACTCATCCTCCATGATGGAATACGTTCTTCTAATAGAATTTATACCCAAAATACCAATATACAGGCCAGATTAAACATAGGTAAATAAACATATAGGCAAGTTACGCAATTCGATTGTGTACCCAAAAAAATCGATTCAAAATATTTTGTAAATATCGGATAAGTGGTTATACGCTTTTTGTGTACTTTTAGAGGTGAGCGAAGCACTTTTTGAAGTTGATTTCTCTTAAAGATGTTATAAACTTTTAAAGCATAATACTAGTAAAGAACCACAGATTTTCTATAAAATCTGCTTTCTACTGTTACACTTATGTTTAATACATAAACATATTTTTACTATTAGCTTATTAAATTATATCTTGCATTGAGGATTCGTTTGGTTTCCAAATCGATTACTTTCTATAACCGCTCACCTTTAATATAGATATCACATTAAATTACAAGCTTGTGTTGCTTTTAAAGCGGATGTTATCTTAATGTGTAATATTATTTAAGTATTTGAGAATCTGAGATGAGGCTAGAAAATTATGTAATAATTATTTTTATAGTTGTACATTTTTTTTGCAATTAAAGGTATCCTTCGCACAATCATCTCACACACAAACATTGCTTCAGATAGTAAATATCTGATAGTTTATGTTACTGCCCATTATACACTACGAATTTAAAAGTTTACTTAATTTCAAAGCTTTTGTTAACATATTATAATATGAATTTACGAAGACACGTATTAAAATATGAAGTAATTAGTTACATATTAGTTAATGCTTCGAAATCCGAATTTTTTATGAACAATTCTTTGTCAATGAACACAAATACTATTTTAATTTATGTACCTGTATGTCAGTATAAGTAAAAACAGTCATCTGTAAAGCCAATACATTGCAAAACTATGATATTGTAGTTTATGATATTAGTTCCACTAATAATTAACTGTAATTTGCTTTTGCATCTAGTCTATAGTAAATAAGGCACAGGCTATATAATATGCAAAATGTATATAATTAAAAAAAATTATACCTGCTATCTAATATTTATCATTAAATGTTATTGGATGCTGTTATATAATTATTTATGATTTGCTCTTTAGTAAATATAATAAGCTATACTAAATTTATTAAGAACTTTAAAGTAATATAATATATCAACCAAATAAAAATGGTTATCATCTTAAAAATGGGTTTAATTTGATACTATTAGTGTAAACTAATGTCACAGAACTATTGCTATTGCTAGTCTAGTTTTATAATGTAAATTTGGCAGTTTTGAATCCAGAGTCAAATCTGAAGGATGAGTAAAATTGTTAGGGAATACTTTGGGACTGTGTTATTAGGCAAGTAATTGTTTATAGTAGTATCTATATATATATATATATATATATATATATATATATATATATATATATATATATATATATATATACATATATATATCCATATATATATACATATATATATATATATATATATATATATATATATATATATATATATATATATATATATATAATTTGTTAGCTATAATAGCCCTTTTTTCCCTTTTCAACAAGTTGTAAAAGAGATTTAGATAGAGTGATATTACAGTTATTGTAACCGTTGAGATGTTGGAATATATAAAACTCATTCAAAGGAAGGAATTCATTAAGGATTAATATCTGTGTCTATCAAAGTACTAGTAAAATACTTTAAGTTGCCATATCCTTTCTTTTTTTAATATGCCATCTAAAAAATTACAATTTTATTGTATACTGCATAATTCTAAAAAAGATAATTTGCTTACAAGACGATGTACTATAGTGACAAATTATTAAGATCTGATTCATGTCAACATCTCTATTGGAGTATAAAGCCATCTGGAATATTTTCTTGCCACTGCAATTTAACAACGGTTGAAAAGCGAACAGGGTTTGTTGACATTAAGTTGTAATTTAAGCAGAATGTAAATATTTTGAAGTACCTATACATAGAATATTTTTGTTCAAATAATAAATCTCACTATGTGATGATATAAGTGTTTTATTACATGCATTATTTTTTTTATAAATAATGCTAGCATTCTTTTATGACTGCTATATAATATATATTATTGCTAATATATAAAAATCTTTGTCCAAGCACAAGCTAAAATTATAACAATGTGACTGACAACTATATTTCAATGAGCACTTTCTAATAAGCATATAAACATAAGATTCGTTTTGTCACTAATCTACATATATCAAAATACTCTCGTTCTCAACTTTCCGCCCGTGAAAGTAGAGAACCGAGTATCTTTTAGTTAAGTCGATATATTGCGCGACGCAGTGGCGAAAAAAATTACTTGCAGTAATAGAAGCTTAAGAAAAATAAAAAATGTTATATTATTTATTATATTTTATTATAAATAAGTAAATGTTATATACATTAATTTTATCCACAAATACTTAAGGCACTTAATGCTATGGTCCCACCAACATAAACTCTACTTAGAAATAAATGACACATGAAATAACCTTACAAAAAATACATTATACAGAATAGAGATAATAATGTTGTATAAACTTAGAAATAACGTGCCTTTGGCAACATTCCTTTATTTTTAAAATTAAAAAAGTAAAAATTTACAAATATTAAATTTAAATAATTACAACTTATGACCAAGAAATAAAATATGTTCCAATATAGTGCATTTCTAATAAAGATTATAAACCATATGTTGTCATGTGACATTTTGATGACAATTATTGTACATTAAAATTTTATTAAACGATTCAATGAAGACTTATTAATTGCCGAATAAATATTCAAAAATAAATATATAAAGATTTTATTAAGAGTAAGCCACACTTAGCTAGTCAAAGTGTGGATACAAAAAAGGTCTTAGTTATCAGGTATACTGTCTGTTATTAACATTGGTAAATTTTTATATTATTTGAAAATAATAAAAAAATATGGGTTTCTTTGTCTTCTAGTTTAACTTAAAATTCTTTATTGTAACAAATAAAAAATTAAGTAAGTCAACAAATTTAAAATATGCCATGCCCATATCTCACTATTATTAGCAAAAACGATAGACTGATGACTGAAGAACATTTTAATTAATTTTTGATTCTAAAGCGAACTTGCCAATTTTAGTATACATTTAAATAACAATAACTTACATGCCATCATTAATTAATCAGATCTTTGACACAACCATAACACATAATAAAAGAAAAATGGAACCACAGTATATACATTATATTAGTCGTAATAAAAGTTATATAAAATTTCGCGGATGCCGTTTGTAACTAAGGTCAATTTATATATCTAGTTAAGATCTATTTTATATATATGGCAAAAAATGTGGAACAGCAAATTAATTGTAAACTCTAGCATTTAATTATTTTGTGAATGGCCCTTAATTGCATGGAATTTCAGAATTCGTAAATCCGTATTTACGTTTATTGTATTCTAGCACAATCTTATTTCAGGATAATGGATGCAAAACACAAGCTTGTATTTCCCCTAAAACACGATGTTTTTTGGGCGTACTGTATATGTATAAATATTAGTAAAGTAGGACGCTACGGAGATCTCTTGTGATAGGGATGTAATATATTTCCATTCCACAAAAGATATATAAATGGTATGCTACTCATACACATCTTTTGTAATGACGATAGATGTTTTATAATGACATATCTAACATCTATTTATGTATTGTTACACAGAAACACATGTACAAAGACAATTTGAACAGCTCTATTGATTAAAGCTATTATTTATTGGTATCAATGATATTTGTTTTGAAACGACTTGTTTTTTGCTAGGTCATTTTAATTTCGTCCTGTAGATGTTTAAGCTTTTAATGCTAAGAACAGAACCCATCAGTCTTATTGGAATCCACATTTTATATCACATTCATTAATAATATTTATAATTTGACAAATTCAAATTTTTTTAGAATTGACCGATTCATTAAAGTATTTGTCGTATTTCTTAGTAATTTCATTATTAACATTTCAAAATCGTTGTAGGTATTAGCGGTTAATTTTAATATAACAAAACAAAGTAATTTATTCTATTTACTATTAAATAACGGTACAGCAAAAACTAAATATCTTTTTTTTTAATATTGGCTTAAAAACTTCATTTACTTTATTATTTATGAAATAATTACCTTAATCGTTTTTATTTACTGGTATTATTGCCGTGTTTGTAACATTTCTACATACGTACATAATATAACGTATCTATCTATCAATTTCTATCTACACGATTACATGATACAGGACTAACTCATTTGTATGTAATTCGCGGGAAACTGTCCTTTAAGGCCGTTACACTCGCCAAAATACCATTCCTCGTTGATCTTTGAGAGTACTGAGATTTTATCCCCTATTCTAAACATTAGGTCTCCTGTTTGTACTGGATCAAAGTCGTATAGTGCTATCGCTTGACCAATCACATCTGGCCTCTCGTTAGGTAATGGAACTTTGACCTCTACGTAATTGGACGGGAAGAGGCCCTCTGCACCGTTTCTCAACCTTCCGTAAATCCATTCGTCGTTCACTCGTCTCACCAGCGTGATTCTTGAGTTTGCCTGAAATTTTAATTTATGAAATTTATTACTATAGCACGGTTCTCTCTATGCATATACCTACACAAAAAAGAGGCAGCACACGTGACAAATTATTTACTAAGTAAATAATAATGTCAATAACTATCATTTATCTAGTTATCTGTAAAACAGGTTTTTAACCAGTACGGCCCCAAGTTTCTCAAAATAGTTTTTAATGCTATCGCTACTGGTTGACACATTCTGTATTTTATTAAAACAAAACTTTTGTGACATGAGAATAACAATATTTATTATTAGGTATTATTTTGTAATTAGCTATAAGAATAATTTAGTATATCACTACAATACTAGGCATTTCAGTGTAGGTAAATTAAAATTTTCAACCCTATTGTCCCTATTGGTCAAATATGACAAGAGGCTTGTGGTTAGCTCATAATCAGACAAAACGTTTACTTAGAAATTCATGAAGAATCAAAATAAAACCTAATCTATTGTTAATCCACACTAAGGATGAAAAAAAATACTTAAAGAAAACATATAAAAATTTGAACGCATTGGAATTTGAACCTGCGCCTCATGGAAACTGTCCAAGCGCTCTGACCACTAAGTCGAAATTCTGACATGTTTTTTTACAACTTATTACGTTGTTAAACCTAAAATTTTTGTTTAGATTCAACCTGCAATATCTGGAAAACACTAATAGAAGGTAAAAATCTCATAATCCTTATAAACAGCCAGTCTACAACAGTTAGTTAAAGTCACTTGTATTTTATCGCCTTAATTAATTGGACGTACGTGCTTTGTCTTGAGAAAATTTCCTACGAAATAATTGAAAAACTGGTGTATGCTCACCTATGTTAAAAACAGATGTCATAATAGCTGCAACATTGTTAAAGTTTACGTATTCACATGCAGCGTACGAGTGACCTAAAGTACTTCTAAGTTTTACATATTTCAAAAAGAAATGTGTTTTTTAAATATGATAACTAAGGAACTGACTTTGATTGATTTTTTACGAAAAGCTATACTTATATATCAGTTTAAATAAACTAAAAACTACTTATACTTTTAGTTTATTTACTTTTAGCTTATCTTATTCATTTCATTTATTTATTATATCGTATATTAAACGTCACTCAGCATGGTGCAATGCAAACAACTGCCCGCGCTCTATAGTTGAGGGTTTAAATTCACTAGTTGAAATTAATTAAAATGATACACTTGTATGTTACGTTATCATTATTCATGCGAAATGTCTATTAATTGGTAATGTAGTTACTCGATTACCAATTATTTCGCAACGAAGGCTAATGTTCTTAGTAAAAAATGTATGCTTTGTAACCTTTTTTATGATAAGATATTCTTCTAATCACACAAAATATCCGTTTTAAGTTTTTGTTTGTGATAAAGGAATGATTCATTTGATAATTACAAGATGTAGGTATATAAATATTGTTATCAGTTAAAAATAGTTGCGGAACAAACAAATAGTATCTGTTGTAGTTATTTTATCTTTGTACATTAATAAATAACAATTGAACGTTGCACAATAGTTTGTAGCAAATAGACAACATAAGAAAAATAAAAAACTACATTCTTTGGAAGTTATGATAAATAAATTATGCTCGTATAATACAATACAAATAAAATAATAAAAGTCCTCATAGATTGTGGTTCTCATGTGTGCTAAAAAATGCTAATATAAGGTCAAAGATCAATATTTAAACTTTGTGAGATTTTGATTTTGATATTTGTATAGCTATCTAGACCGGGCTATTAAAAATATATACAAAATAATTTAACCTAAAAGTACATTAAATTTGAATAAATATCATATTCAAAACGAGCGTTTCCATTAAAATTTAATTAACTATAATAACAAGTAAGTGGAAGTCGTGATATCGAGTTCCTGTGCGACAACGATACGCGCAATGAAATTTTTATCAGTCATGAAACAAAATACTGCAAATCGCCTACGTTTATGATATTCACATTAGCTGTGATAAAATAGCAAAATAAACATGGAGAAATACAGAACGTGTAGCTACGTCATACAACTGTTCGCGCTATACAATTTCATGACGCAAGCACCTTGTGAAAAGTCAACAACATGAATTTACCTAAATTATTTTTAAACAATACAATTTTTACGATTTTTTAATATTGATATGAATAATTCATAATATATAAAATATAAACAGCAGTGCTGGATAAAAATATGTAATTATTAAAAGCTAATTTATGGAACAAAAAATCTAAATTTGAACAAGCTTAATATATACATACTGTTCTAACCAACGACTCGTACTCGTACTCGTAATATATGTACGTATGCAAATGAAAGCTAGTGTTATAGTATGTAGTAGCTCAAGACAATCCATTCTCTAATTTTCACCCGAATGCGATAGCGTAAAGTTATTAACCGCTGATAGCTAATAAAATACACACCTAATAATAGACACACGTAAGAGGAACATATCAACATACAACAATGTTAAATTAATAATTGCTGAATATGTGTTAACTACTATGTCCGTGAAAAGTGAGATAAATTTAGATAACAGCACTGGAGTTCTAACGCATTATGATGCAAACGAGGCGATATTCTGTAATGAGGACTTGCGTCATGACTGTAGTAAGTGGAGTTTAGTAACATAGCTAACCTTATGCCAAGAAGAACATAAAAGAATACGGTATATACGGAACCGGATGTAACATGGCAGCTTTCCAATGACTGATAATTTCAACCATAAAACAATCTGTATATATCAGAATTGTTAGTGAGTTTAATAATATTTTAAATATGATAATAACATGATCTTACGATACAAAAACGCTTAGTACAATGTACAAAATGAACACGATATCTGTGTGTTGTAAATAAATTTGTACAGTGCAAATTGTTCATGAACTTGTATCACCGAACGTCTAGACATATAATAAAATAGTAAAATATACAAACATTCTAAATGTAGTCAAAAACTTGGCTTAAAGCCATATATGTAATTAGTAAGAGAAATACTTTGATTTTGCTTTGTAATTTATAATATAATATAATTTGATTACACCAAGAACAATATTATCGACATGATATAAAATGTTGTAACAATGCTATAAAATTTATCTCCAATCGGTCAACAAACTTCAATCAGTGAGATGTCGAACCTTTAAGAATCATTTATAAATAGAGTGTTTCCTTTTTAAGCTTATACATATCCTATATTTTTTGTACTTTTTAAATCAACATTGTCAACATTGTCGTATTGAAAGTTTGGTTAAACTTCTAATATTAAGTTCGTTATAGATAAAATAACAACATTATGAACGAAAACAACCAAACTATAGCAGTGTATATAGTACGCGTTGTCTATTTATAAATTGCCTTCTGTAAAATTGCGTTTTCCGATATGTTACATTAGTGTCCACTGTAAACACTCTTTGAGAAGTTTCTTGGAAATTTAATAAATGTCTCATTTATCAATGACAGGAATGTACTTGTATTGTCTGACGTGTAATTAGATGAAGCCAACCGTCATTATAGGGTTAAGGGTCAAATCTTTATTGTAAGTATTTAAGAATCATTTATAATTTATTCTTACTGGCGGCTATTTGTAAAGCTTTTACATACGTAAATGATAAAAAAATATAATTCTTTAAGAAAAGTAAACGTTAATTATTACAAGTTAAGTTTCGCGTTATCTTTTATATTATAATTTAAAATAAATACATTAACTAAAACGATAAAAAGCTAAGGTTACTACTCATATCATGTATATTTCCTTGTGTGAATGTATCACTTAAAATCATCATAAATTATTACGTTAAAACAAAATAAATAAGAAGTAGAAGAAGAAGTAGTCAAACAGAGTAGCACATTGTAATTATTAGTATCCTATAAAATACATTTTGTGATAACAAAAATTATAAATAAATATTATATAGTAATATACTTACGGAGAAACATAAATCTTCATGATGACCCGTGAAATAATCAAACAGTGCTACAGCATACGGCTCTTCTTCATCAGAAATATCTAATGATTCCAAATCTGGAATATCATCAGGCCATACTTCTGGGAGGTCGTCCTCGATGACTGGGGGAGGCGGCGGTGGAATAGTTGGCATTGGCGGTGTGGCTTCCCTTTCAGGAGATTCTTCACGCTCCCAACTTAATGGCTTAGAATCCTGTAATATTAATAATTATCGATAAACATATACATAGACATTTCACTTATGGTTTTAAATCAAAATGTCATATATATTTTTCTCTAATAATAATAAATAGAACTATCATGTAAAATAGGTTTCGATTATAATAATCAATTTAGTCGATAATTACTTCATCAATGTTTCGGTTCGTCAGACATGTGACATAAAAAGCATAAATATAGTGAGCCTACGTAGAAGGTATCTCAAACATTAGTCATTGTAACAAATATTATTTTTTTATTAAAATATGCTATACAGTTAAAAAATACCATGTGGACCGATAATTTCGAATTCATAAAACTAATTTAATGAAATCTTCCAGTGAATAAACATTAATTGCAAAATTTGCTTAAGCATGTAAAGTAACGGTATATTGAGGCCATAGGTTATTGTACTATTAAGTAGAACTGACTATTGATCACTAATTTTTGTTGCGTGCAAAATATTACACATATATTTGCAAGCTCTAAATGTTTAATATAAACAATAATCTCCTAGAACTTTTATCCTTTTTAACTATATTAATACAATAACTACGAGTTTATTTAATTTTAAAAACTATATTATAATTTGTTTGCTCAACGGCAGGTGGAGCTTAGTGTTAAGACACTCAGTTTCCCACTTTTAACATTGAGTACCAGAACTCAACGGTGCGCTGTTGTACTGTTGTGGAATATAATTGGCTTTTAGTATTTTTTAGAAATGCTTATTCTTACGTCCAAAGTCTTTACCTAAAAAACAACAAACAATATAAGAACAAAGTAATGCTTCAGAAAATTTAATAAAATACAAATTTTGTAATTATACACATTGTTACGAATAACTGGTCCCAGAAACTAACTATATATGTGACCACAGAAATGAAAATTGGATTAGTTACGAGACTGACATACATTCTATTTTAGCATTGTGATGTAACAGCTACAGATAACTTTTAGGGCTTCAAAGCCATATGGCAAAAGTAATTAATCAAACTATAAATAAAAAGAATATTTAAATTAATATGATATATACAATTATTTCTAAAGCAATCAGAATTAAGCTAACTATTGAAAAATGCACTGCTACTTGTTCTACTTAAATTTTGTCTATTCAATACAAGCAAAGCAAAATATATTTTGATGAAGTTGAATAAATATAAAAATATAAAAATATCAATTACAACAATTATTATTGTACTATAAATTCGGAGTTTGGACTGAATTTCGTGTACTGTTTTGATGAAAATTTGTACCGAATAATAAATACGGCATTGTGTTGCAGTCAATTTGTCTGTAAATAACTGAATATTTTCTGTATTTGGATGACCAGCAGGCATTTTTTTGAATATGCATAACAAAATTCTCTCACTCACCTTTTCCACAAAATAACAGAAATGCATAAAAAATATTCAAAGTGCGTACAGATTATAGCATTACCTCGATTATATTGTTGCAAGTTTACCTCTATTACCAGACTTTTTAATATTTTGTAGTTTTTTACAATGAGATAAATTTTAAACCTTACTTAAACACTTTCACATTAGCTCACTATTTGATTAATCTATGTTTAAGAAAGAAGTTGATAAGAAAATAAGCATGCATATTTCTCATTTATTTAGGTCATTTGTTATCAAACATAAAACATAATAAGCCCAGAAAACTTGCAACAATTTATACAAATTTCAACATTCATAAAATTTATATTTTTAAATAGACGAGTAAAGTGTCAAATATAATGTTAATATGACTGCTAAAAATAAATTCAAACTAATTAATAGATTAAAGTCAATAAAGAAACCTGTCTATTCAGCACTGTCATCAAAATTTACAATATCATTATGTGACTTAATAAGTTATAGCTAATATTATTAATTTTACTTTTGAAAATATATTTTTTTCTTCCATAAAAAGGATATTATGATAAGAAAATTTGATTTCAATAAATAAATAAGTTTATTGATTTGGTAATAAATTAGAATATATTTTTCCGCTTCACTATATCCACTATATGATATATATCTGTACTATATATGTATAACTGGCTAGGAGAGGCCACCTAGTGTCAACATACTCCTTTGGTGTCTTTTGTTTCTGCACAAATTCAATTGTATGTTCAGTATTAGAACTCAATGCTGCACTGTCTTCACTGTCACTGCACCAGAGCAGGAAAATGAAAATAATTAATTCCTCCAAGTGGTCAACCATCACATTTACATCCATCACATTCAGACACTGTCACACTTCTTCACCATGGATAGAGACATAAGGGTTATATTTAACATTTTCCTAACAAAATAGAGACTAGAAGAAATGTAAAGGTTATAGTCTAATTGTTATAATTAATAAGTATTGTATTGTATATTTTAATCTAATTACTATATATTACTTACCACACTATCCATAAATACACTGTAAATTTTCTGAATTGGTGTTGTAGTATTGACATTCATAGAGGTTGTTTGGAAATTACTTCCAAATGTGCTCTTTAATAAGGAAGAATTATCTGGTGGTTTTGGTCTTGCTGGTTTGGCTCGAATAATGGTTGGTCCTTTTAAGGGAAGTACTGAGTATTGACTACTTGCATTACTGAATGTTTCAAGAGAATCAGAGTTATGTAGAGGTTTTCTTGTAATAGACAGTTTATTTGCAATCTGGGAAGAAAATGGATCACTAGATGAAAAGTCATATAAAGTATCATCTTTGCTTATTGGCTTCCGAGTATTAAGGAACAAATCAAAATCATCTTCAAATCCACTTTCTGCTTGAGAGGCATTTCCCCCACTAAATGCATTATGATGGTTTGTAGATGTAGTAGCATCTGATCCAAAACTATCAACACTTAAACCATCACTACTTGATCTTGTTGTGAAAGTAGGTGAACTGGGTGGAGAAGACAAATCTATTAGAGTTCCTGTTTGTATATTAACTTTATCACACTTAGGAAACATTTTATTAGTGTCCACTTCACTATTAATATTTGTAAACATATTTGGTTTATTATTAGCACTTGGATGGTTCACTGTGTTCTTACTTTTACGAGACAAGAGAGACGTAAGGACTGTAGGTTTACGTATGAAATGTGATGGTTTATTTATTACTGGTGGTGGTGGTCTAGGTGGTGGTTTCTTCTTTTGTGCATAGTTTTGTGGTTCAAACACATCAGCTCCATATGGATCATCATTCCAATTGGTTACAGGAGAGTATCTAGTTACCATACCTGGCGCACCAGGTGCAGGTCTTGTTGGACCTTTCATACCTGTATAAAAGATGTTGTTTTAGTTATTCATAACACAACAAATACTTAATAGTTACTTTATTTTGTCAACATTTATTTGTATGAAGATTGGAATTTAGAATTAAGTAATCAAACCTGAAGAATATATGTAACTCAAGTTACTTGAGACTTATAAACACATATAGTAAACTTTACGATAGTAATTATTATTTACTATAAAAAATATTGACTTTTCTCTCATAATAACTGTTTTCAATTAAAATCGCGACAAAACTGCGGTTGACTGCAAATGTAAAGCACAATAGCGGATGTATCACTCAACACGATAAGCAATTGATAAAACTTAAATCCACCCACTGAGGTTCATATGCATTTCGCTTTACGCAGTATCATGTTAGTGCCAGGTACGCGAGAGCACGGCCTTGGTTGAGTTCGTCATAACAACGCACTGCGATATGTAATCTAGCTTATATTTAAAAAACACAAACAAAAACTGTACATTTTAAATGTACGCATAACATATTTTCTGCAAGCATACCCTGTTTATTAAACAAATCCATTGTAAAAAAAACTTGGCAAATTGCAGACGTAGTGTCACAATAATAGTCCAATTCGATTTCTTCAAGAACAAGTCATTCCAGTTTTAAAATGATAGATTCTCCATATTGTATTACGAATTACCGTAACTAAGTAAATTCCATTTCATAAATAAACAAATAAGACTACATCTAAGCCTTTGAAATACTGCGCAAAATATAATTTTCCTATAACGTTATACCACAGTGTAAATGACTCACTCACAAAACATTACTTTGAATTAATTTTGTAACGTTTGTCAAATGTCAAGTGTCATATTTGTAACGTATCTGACAGCAGACAGCTGATGCCTGATAATTTGAAATCATAATACACTGTGTTTCACAGTTCTTGTTCACTTGTTCTAAAAGAAAATATGAAAAAGCCTTATAATCATAAAAAAATTGTATATCTGTATTTAGATAAATATATAAGGGAAATGTTGTATCCTTAAAATGTAAAAAAATCAAAACAAATCTAAAACTTTATTTCAATTAATCTAAAGTAATATAAAGTGTTTTGTGCACTCATTGCGTGTTTTGTTTTTCTAATAAATATGAAACAATTATCATCAATTATCTATAAAAATTATATGCTTCATAATTGTCTGCTAAATTATTAATAAACAATAAGAACTAAAAATTAATAATCTAAGTAAAAGTCATTTTTCCAAGTATGCTGATCCCTAAATATACAGATGATACTAAGCAAGGAATTGAATTAAAATATCGGTGACGTGCGAGTTGTACTCACGCACCAAGGGTTCTGTATCATTATTTATAGAAAAGACAAATAAATTACGTTTGTGACATGGGCACCCTTTTAAATATTTATTTAATTCTGTTTTACTATTTGTTGTTATAGCTGCGAGAGAAATAAATTTTCTAACTATCACGGTTTATGAACAGTAAATTTCTACATATATCTTATGAGATATAGCCTCAATCTGAAGAAGGATGGCAGAGTTTTAGTAATAGGGTCACCTTTTGAGTATGGTACCCTAAAATGTATCCACATGTGAACAGCAAATTATTGTCACTAGTGTGTAATATGAATAAAACAATTTTAAGCAGAGTGAATGTGGTAGATTGAAAAATTTGGTTTGGTAGATTGAAAACAAGTACGCAGTATTTACAGTAGCAACAAAGCAGAAGTTTTTCTTTCCTCTTTAATTTAGTATCCTATTCTAATGACCAATGACCTGTTTTTAAAATCTTTCCACTTCCTAATGTGGCGCTACTTTAACTTGCTCCCTCACAGAGAACACTTTATTATATACTAAGTTGGTTCTCCTTAGGCTTACACTCCATATTTGGAACGTCTCGGTGACTTTATCATTTTGACAGGGCTCTTTGATAAGATATAGAAGAGAAGAGAGAAGAAGATAGGGGAAAATTTTATTCTTTATATGTCGTCATTTATTGTCTTTAAGTCTTAATTACAGTGTAAAGCATAGTGCTGTAAAAAAATTAAAAGACTTCTCAATATGGGGTAAAACGATAATCTTATAGAAGATTCAAAAAACTCATCAGCGTCATTTAATTTCAAAATATGATTAGTCTAATGTAAAATAATTTTTTTACTATCAGTATTGTAGAATCATATTTTAACTTAACCCCAACTATAATATGTTATCGACAATTAATGGTGTAAAAATGAATGAAAATACATTAATAATGTTACCTGTAGAAATTTTAATAAACATACTATCATACTTACCCTTATCGGATATTCTAAATGTAATGCTAACAAGTAAAGCAATGAAAACGATCATAATAAGTCTTAGCCCTTTGTGGCGCATAAAATCTAAGCAACATTTTACCCAAATAAACAATAAAAGGTAAAACATATCAATATATTTCTACATTTAAATAAAAATAAACATTTTAGACACACTTTTCAATTTGTCCATAATGTAAAATTCAATATTTTTAGTGACCAGAATGTATTTTCTTGGTATAACAAGTGCAGAATATTTCACAATTGGTGCAAAGGAATATATAGAGCAAAGGTAATACTTTTTGATATCTAAGCAATACAAAAATATTTTCTTAAGATGATTATAAAAGTAGCATTCTGACAAAACATAAACTGGACATTCCAAATTGATTTTAGGTAATCATACAACATAGAACAAATTATATGCCATGGCTACATATAAGTAACTCTGACAAACTATATTTATCTGTTGGTTCAGAGCTTCAATGCTATAGACTTAACAGTAATGGTTTTCCATATAGTGGTTCAATTTGGTCTTTTGATGTTCCCATAGAAAAAAGAGATGATACACGTACTAATGATATTTCACGATTTGTTGTGAAAGATAATGAAATAGTTTGTGGAAACAGGTTAGTACAAGTATGATTATTATTTTCATTAAATATATTAAATTGCAACAATTGCAAAAATGTAAATAATTGTATTTTATTATATTACTAATTCTGTCCAGCTTAAAATATGAACACATGTAATACTCTTCAAGGGCCAAATGTTTAAAACTCTTTACACATATTTAAATATTTTTTTTAAGTTAAATAACAACAATTAAGATATTTAGTTCTAGATTACATTCCTAGTTTTAATATATTTCTGCAGTAATTGTGAAAGATAAGTACAAAGAAGAAGAATAAGAAACTAATTTTGAACTTATTTTGTTTTATTTTATCTGTAAACAAGAAATCAGTTATCCAAACATTGTGGTACAGTAACTTTTTTAAACATCTTATATATGTATAAATCTTATATATGTTAATGTTACCAAATTTATAAATTTATTTCAATAGAGTAATTTTATAATTACAGAGATGGTTGTGTAGCAATATATGAAATAAATGAGTATGATATTACACCACATTTATTGGTACATATCAAAGATTGTCATGAAGGAGGTGCTGAAGAAGTATCAGCTGTTGAGAAAGTTGGAAATACAGTAGTGACTGTTTCAAATAAAAGTAGTAATATATGTTTTTGGCAATTGGAGAAGAATTCCAATTCAACTGCATTTTATAATGCATCTTCTTATGTTTCTAGTAAGTATAAACAATTTATAAATTCAGTGAAATTTCTGGTGAGGCCATTTTTGTGCAGTGAGTCAGTCCCTAATTGCAAACACATTAATTGTGGATTTGATCCTCACTTAATTGTGCGGCGTTAATGTAGTTTTTGTAGAATGGAGTGTCTTGGGCACAACGCACTCTTTTGCTACTCAGTTATATGCCGCATGCACAATTAAAATTGTTAAAATTTTTGGAATTCAATTTGAAGCTTTTTCTTTAAAATATCCAAGTTATTTTTTTCTTATCAAAAAATTCTAATTAAAATTTTCTTTTTAATTGATTTATAGATAAAAAAGAATACACCCTTCCAAATAAAATTTGTTGTAAAAGCATAGCAGTAAATAAGGCAAATGATAAATTAGCTTTGGGCCCAACAGGACAGGACACACCAATGATTTTTGATGTCGTTAAGTGAGTATATTTATACTTAAATGATTTACTAAATATCTGACTTGTCATGAAGAAGGTTGCTGAATTGTTACTGGATTCCTTTTTAACGTAATTACATAATTAGTGATTTCTGTTCAACCGGTACACTTGTCTCCTAATGCGGTGAAAGTTTACGCATTAATATAAAAACCATTTGTCGTGTCGCCAGTTTGTGAGAACATTCCTTATAAAGAATCAGTGATCATCTGAAAAGCAAGGCCAAGTTGGCCTCGAAGAAACTGGGTGTCATCAGGAGAGCGAGACAATACTTCACGCTTTTATACCGATTGGCTCTGTATAGAGCCCAGGTTCAGCCTCATATGGAGTACTGTTCTTACCTCTGATCCGATGCACCCCAGTATCAACTTGAACCATTTAATCGCATATAACGTAGAGTTGTTCGAATCGTTGCAGACCCAATTATCTGTGAAAGGCAATCACTTAGTGTATACCATGAGTGTTCTGAGGAACTGTTTGACCTGATACCTACCACTAATACTCTAACCGCACAGTACGACACAAACTGAAATATCCTTACCATCTGGACACTTGACATTCCTCTACTTTGCGGGTCCTTAGGAACTTGTTAATACGTACCACTTAACTGTGGAATAGCCTACCGGCGGCAGTGTTTCCAGGGTACGACATGGATACCTTCAAAACGCGCGTTCTGTCGTGACAGGGAGACATGATTGTGGAATGACCAGGTGCAGGGGGTGATTTGGGAAAAGAAGGCTGCATTTAAAGAGTGGCAGCACTCCAACCCTCTTGACGATAGATTGGAATACATAGCAGCAAAACGTGCTAACAAAATAGCTGCAGCCAGAACCTGCAGTGAAAGTTCGTCGCCGTTATACGATAAGCTTGAAACTGTGCAGGGGCAGAAGCTAAGCATAGCGAAGCATATACAAACTGGCACGTGCTCGAGATAAAGCGCCGCAGGATATTACAAAATGTCTCTCCGTCAGAGATTCTCGGTGCATGTTGCTTTGTAGTCATGTCTCTGTGAAGGAACGATAGAGAAGCTACTTTAAGGAGCTGCTGAACACTCAGCACTCTTGTAGTCTTCCTCCTGAATTACCTCCTAACCTCGGACTTGTTGCTCTAATAACTCTTGACGAAACTCGTAAATGTCTTCGACGCATGAAGAACGGAAAAGCGGTAGGATCCCTGAAGCCTATGTTAAGGTTATCAGAGATATGTACAACGACTCCACCTCTGTGGTTAGGACCGCTGTTGGCGGCATGAGGGCACCGGCCCTTTCCGTTTACAGTAGGGACTCACCAGGGCTCAGCTCTCAGATCTCAGATCTCTTTATAGTAATGGCTCGGCCTGTGTGCGGATAGGTGCTGAAACGTCGCCTTGGTTTGACATTCAATCGGGTGGCATATAAGGTTGCGCAACCTTGTACGTTTTTGTCAAGATTGTTTGCCGCTATGACGGTACCCCAAAAGATTTTAAAACGTCAACTTTAAAACGAAACGTATGTTTGTAATATATGTGGAATATTTTAATAATTTCTAGGGGCACCGTTAGTATGACTTCTACATCTATGAAATACGCAAAAGAAGTCCGCGATATCCAATGGCTTAATGAACAGAGTGTAGCATATGTTACTTATTGTGGAAAAGTGCAAGTGTTTGATATACGAAGTTCTGAAGTGGTAAGATGATGTAATATTTTGTTTATACTCTCTCTTTGTATTTTTATTTATAATTAATTAAATTGGGCCTTTATATGATCAATGTCTCTAAAAATATTAAGTATATTGCTTACTTTCTAAAATAAATCTTCTTCTTTCTTTATCTTTACTGAGAAAGTTAGCTAAAACAAATAAAAACATACAGAATAAATCTTTGAAAGTTTTATTAAAATAACTCGTGTAACACGTTGTAACATTTCATGATCAAAGCATTACGATACCACGAATTTACACTTCCTTTGTTTATAAAATCGAGTAACGTTAGTCAATTACGTAATATTCAATATTTAGCTATAGACATATTACATATTATTAATAATATAATAACATATTTATTAAAGCTAGTTTAGATATTTTCCAACAGCATTTCTACATTCTCTTTGCCCTGTAGTTTATTGCAAAAGAAAAATAAAATCACTAACTGAATTTGTGTTGTGGAAATAATATTTATTTATTTATTTTTATTATAACTATGTCCAAATGTTCATATTTTATATGATATTTTCTTGTATTGGTTATGTCTTATAATAATAAATATTCATCATGCAAGTTAAATCCTTTAAGTTTAGCGGTGAATATTTTTTTGAATAAGAATTATTGTTGTATACAACTTACACTTCCTATTATATAAATAAATTATTGTAGATAAACAATAAATTGTTTTTTTTTATTTTGCAGGTTTATCAAACTACAGATCCTTTTCTTTCTTGCTTGTATTGTTTAAAAACTGATGGCGATCGCGTTATAGTGACCGGTTCATCAGAGTACGCGCGTTGTGTGCTATATGATTTACGTTCTAAATATCATTTACAGGTATTATACTTATTGACTATTTAAATTTTTTTACTTCTTTACTTTTTTTTGAGTGTAATATATGCATGTAAAAACTTTATTACCTTAGAAATTTGAATATGTTACTTATTATGTCACAAGAGATTACATGTGGCCATGCATGTGGCATAAGCACCATAGTTGTGTTTGTGTGTATTGTCGTTAGTAGTTCGATCTTTAATCATGGGTATGAAATTTGATCCCCATTCTGGCGAGACAAACAGCGGCGTTGCTTTCCGCCAGTCGACTCGCAATTTCTATTTCTTTTGTGGTGGAAACTGGAGAATGGAGTTGAGAGTTATTTTGGCACTATATACTCTCTGCTTACACTGCTATACCTGAAATAAAAAATTGAGGCTGAAAGAAAATTACATCACTTTTGGAATGTGATCGAAATGTCATTCAACGAAATACTTACTCGTATACCACTTTCTTCCGTCTTACTGTCATAGCCGTTTTCAGGATATCTTATATTTTTTTAGTTTCAAGCTGTATGCCGCATATCGCCAGTAATAGTCAGAGGCAACTTAGTTTTAAGAGACTACGCTATCCGCTGTCCGCTATCCGCCCAATTTTCGAGAAATGAAAGCGGAACACAACGCCGCACTTTGTCTCGTTACCAGATCTAGAAAAATGATTCAGTCTCCCCAACTGGGAATCGAACCCACGACAGTCACGTTTACGGTCGGATGCAGCGCCACGTCGGCCCTTACTACTGTATGCATATTAAAAATAACCTAACCAATTAACAGATCAAATGACATAAAATATTTTTGCAGATGTACTTTACACAAAGGAAATCATCACCAGTGTACTGTTTACATTTCGATTCAACGCGATTAATAGCTGCAGCCGATCGAGGAGTGGCAACATTAAATTTCAACGTGCATAAATCGACCACATACAGTCGTGATTACTCACAAAGATTTGAATTTGTAAATGGTTAAATGATTAATTAAATCATAAATTTTAAATAATTAATCAATATTTTTAATCATATCTAATATTTATATAATATATTGATGTTGATATCCTGTAACATTTAAATTGATATTAACTAAGTAACTGAATTTGGCCCCATCCCCTATTAAAGAATGCGTCCAAACGCTCTAGTCAATATTTTATAATTATATTTGTATATTAAGAATATAAATTTAAGGAATCAAGGGCATCGCAACATGATAATTGTATGCTCGATCCCATTCAAGGGAATGAATTATTTTAATTTCTCTGCTACGGTAGATATAAAAAAATATTTAAATTATATGCTTAGCTTCAGGTGACAACAATTATATTGTTGTGAATCATAAAAAGTGGTAAAATAATTTGTGTACGAGGCACGGGCTTAAATCATTCTTCATTCATTCCAAATTTATTTATATATTTCGATTTATCGCTAGATTTGTAACATAATCTCGTACTTTCATTGGATCTTGGTAAAATAAAATGGTGTTTAAGAAATCTATTCGAAATATATTCAATTCAATTACTGCTCAATTAAGATATTATTCTATCATATATCCTGAGAGACGACCATCTTTCTACTTGTATTGTATTGTATATATATATATATAAAAGTGTGTGTTAGTATCTATACATACATATTAAAAAGCTATACCTACTTAATAAAGAATCAAATTGTAAATTGAGCAGTTAGAAGTTATAACCAACCTGTGGCTTCACTTAGATATTATTATTTTTTAATAAAACTTTACTTGTTACTCTAAATTTATGTGGTATAAAAATGTACAAAAGTCTACTATTTGTTTTATATTAGAAACTGCTCCTATCAATTTATACCTTATGCATATGTAAATTCACTCAAGTCCAATACTCGGGCACCAAGGGAACCAATTTCAATTTCCATTAAAATATATAAGCTTAAATTTGCTATCCACTATTTTTTTTTATAAACGTGAAAATTATCAATTTTGAGATTTTCATAAGTCTAAGTCAATGAAGTACTAGTTGTATTAGTACTAGATGTAGTAGCGTCGACAAACTTAAATTTGCGGTCGTATCTACTAATTTTATATGAAATGAACTACATAGTACTATTAGTTTGTAATGGATGTTTTCTAGGACAAATTTATAAATTGCCTATTTTCAGATTTTGTTGTTGTTGTTTTGTTGTACTATCTATCTAACTTAAAGTCAAATTTCATAACTTTTGGTCAACTAGAAGTACCCTGTAGGTTTTATCTGGTGGTTTTCATACAAAATGAAGTATAAACACTTATATTTTTTGATTGCGTTGACTTAGATGCTTAATTTTTGCGGTGCTTCAAAAAGTTATCACTTTAGATATTTGATATTAATTTCAGCTTGATTCTTCCACGTGATTTTGAAAAAATGGTCTTGACAGAAGGACAGACAGACAGACAAACGGACAAGAAAGTGATCCTATAAGGGTTATAATTCAAATTTAAATAATTTTATTCAAAGTAAGAATACATATTTCATTTTTTGAACGCCAAAAATCTCAGACCAGAGAAGAACCGGCGCAAGAAACTCAGCGGGACTTTTTTTATATAGTCATTCACAATTATACAATTATTAATTGTTGACAATGATACGCTTGAGGCAGACTGCAGCATTTCATTCCCAAGGTGTGTTATCATTTCCAAAATCATTAATTAAGTAATAACCTTTAACACACAAATATACTTTCACAATTTTTAAAATTGTGATGTAGAATATTCTCGGACGTTTTCTGGGATCTTATTGTAAAAGCGTACACACTGTCCCATGAAGGAATTGCGGACTCGAGGCGGACATAAAATATATACATCTACACATAAATAAAATTGAACTGCTTGTGGTTTCAAAATACGCTAGTTCTTTACACGCTACTAAAACAAACATTTTTGACTGCGCATGTCAGGAGGGCTGGAGGACGAGGAGAAGGTAAGTGAATACTATCGTCGTGATGACTAGACAAAGAAAAAGAATAATGAAGAAGTTATTTGTGTAAATATATATTATTCAAAATCTCAACTATTTACGTTACTACGTATTTGTTTGTTGCTACTGAAAACACTTGTTTGTTGCTACTGAAAACATTTGTTTGTTGCTACTGAAAACACTTGTTTGTTGCTACTGAAAACACTTGTTTGTTGCTACTAAAACTATAAAAGCGGCGGATTTTATTAAAATAGACAGTAAGACTGCAAGTTGCGGCCGACGCCCTAGGCGCTTGGTTTAGCAAGTGGCGGTTTGAGGTTAACCCGGAGAAAAGTGTAGCGGTACTCTTTCCGCGTAAACGATACGAAATCGTCTCTACTATCTATTTGCAGAGTAAACCGATCCCCTGGGAACGCCAGGTTAAATATTTAGACGTCATCTTATATTCCCGTCTTTCGTTCCGACCTCACATTCAGCACCTGAGAAATAAAGCCATGTTCATTCTGGACAGGCTATACCCCCTTATCTGCAAGCGGAGTAAAAGTCACTTCGTAACAAGCTGACATTATATAAAACTTGCTTCCGCCCCGTCATGACTTACGCTTGCGTGGTGTTCGCACACACCAAGATAGATCTCCTTCAGAGAGTCCAAAATAAATTCCTTAGAATGGCATCCGGATGCCCTTGGTATATTCGTAACGTGGACCTAGATAAAGATTTCGAATTAGAATCGATTAAAGAGTTCTGCAAAGGCTTACCCAAGCGCTACTACGAACGCGCAGACTCCCACTCCAATCCCCTTATAGTAGAAGCGTCTAAATACGCTCCCCATCCACACCCATTACTTCGACGCCCTCGTAGCGTCCTTCTTGACCCCGATGATCCCATCACTGTAGCCAACCGTCACTACAACGGAAAGTTACACCTAAGGTTCTGTACCTCGAAGGTTCTGTACCTAAGACAAGCCACCGTGGCCGTAACAGGCGACGGCGTCCCACCTATGTCACGGCACGTCCGCGCCTCGGCGCGGCGGGGCCCGTCGGTCAATGACCGTCCCATGTACCATCTTCTGAGCTGCCATAATGCTCGTTTTGTTCTCTGGGGACGAGTCACGCTCGTAACCCCAGAGAACAAAATTTCACTCTTTCCATCTTTATGCAAAAAAGTCAAGATTGTCCTTATATATAAAGCTGAAGATGAATTAGTTACTAATTACAGGCTAATTCCAATTTCATCATACTTTGCCAAAAATTTTAATCATTGATATGCCCCACAATAAATTTTCATTTCAAAGAAATTATAAATACGAACCAACATGGGCTCATAAAAAGTAAATGTTGACCCGGTCCAGTTGACGCAGTATACTGTACGCACTGACTTTAGTAAAGCCTTTTTAAAGCCGTTTACTTCTGCTAAGGCTGTCATACCATGAGCATCGGACAATATGTTTTGGGGTGGTTTGAATCATTTCTTTTAAATAGACTTTTTTTGTTGCAATTATGGTTACCAATCCTAAATTTTCCCTATTTTATCCGGAGTGCCGTAAGAATCTCATTTAGGCCCTGTTGTTTTTAACATATTTATTAATGATATGGTTAGTTGTTTCAGAAATTCAACACCATACCTTTTTGCCGATGACTTAAAATTTATACGTACTGTTAGCTCGTTATCAGCGTCATCCTAGCTACAAAATGACTTTGCGACTATCTGAATGGTGTCATAACAATTTATGTACCTATAAATAAATGGATGGTTGATAATGGATTTAAGTATAAATAAATGTAAACATAATAATCCATTCTGAATATCATCTAGCCGGTATACAGTTGCAGAAAGTTGATACAATCAACGAATAATTAACATTGATCGAATTATAAGAAAAAGTTCCAAAGTATTGGGCTTATTATTCGTACTACAAAGTGTTTGGGCCGTCAAAAATATAATTGTATAGTAGCACGGTAGTATTGTTAGGTGAACACATTCACTAAGAATTGAACATTCTCATTCTTAAAGTATGACGAACTCTCTGGAAGCATATGACAGCAGATTAAATAACTTCAAAATGATTTCACTTGCCACTTAAAGAGATGTTCTTGATTAAGTGTTTCTGTATTAAATTATTAAATAACAATGAAATTTACTGTCCACTATAACTATATCTGTTTTTAAAAGAAATAATCATTTCTTTCTTTGTATTATTCTTATTTTTTTATTTAGTATGCAACCTTGAAATAGTTTTACAATAGTGTATTTTTTAAAGTGAATAATGCATCTTCCTTACCTATATAAATATAAAAAAATGTAAGACTGCTGAGCAGATGACCCAATAAACAAATAAATAATTATTAGTAGGCGCTATTTTTCATGTACTTCCACTTGTTACTGTGGTGCTACCTTAATTGGCTCCAGTTCTAATACTGATAGTATAGTTGATACTCCTTAGTTCAACGATCTATTACTGATAGATGACGGTTGACGGAAGACAGACAGAATTTGCAAATTTAGTAATTATCGACAGCTTCTTCAATATTTACACAATAATTTTAGATTTTACACTTATGATAAAAATCTTCATACAAAACGTATATTGATAATATAAGTAATGTATGGTCACTTTGTTCTTTTTTTTTTATTTATTCAAAACTGATACGTGGCGTTTAGATTTTAGATATTCAAATAATAATTTGATACTACTTTTAACTTTTAGTCATCAGTGTATTGTCAAAATTGAGGGTTGTCAAATACGACACCCCATGGCATAACATTTTGACAAACATGTGATATTCGCATTATTTTGTTAGGAAAATTAAAATAAAATAACAGATAGCTGGTCCCATGCCATCTTCCTCTTGTCACGATGTTTAGAAGCAGACTATTTCGTTTTATCAAAATTATTTCAATAGTCAATAATAAAAGGGTCTCTTATAAGATAACAAATGTTGCACCAACAATCCTAGGATTTATAAGTACTGTTCAATGCAAAGAAAAACAGAAAGAATTCGACACTTCTTGGGACGCAGATAGCTTAGAACATGAATTCCTTATAAAACAAGCCACAACTGTTAGTGTAAATGCAGCAACACAGTTACTTACAGTAACTTTAGTAGCCATTCAAGATACCAGTGAGAGGTAAATGGTATTTTTTAAATATATAGATATTTATTATTTATTGATTTGTGTCCAACAAAAATTAGTCTTGTTATTTGCTAATATATTTATTTCTACATTTCCAAGAGTGAATACTTTGTCAGTAATATTTAAAAAAATAATTATACAGGTTGAGAGATGCTTTGGCCAAAGAGATATGCTTAATAAAACAAGCCTTAGAATGGGGAGATGATGGCACTCCTTCAGAACACTGGGATCAGCTAGTTGCAATCCGTGGTTCCCTTTGTGACCTGAATCATAACTTAAGAGCTTTATTTAGTAAGTTGTTTATCATTTGGTAATTATTTTAATGTCTGTTAGAGGTAGTATTTATTTACTCATATATATTTTTACACATATATATATATATATATATATATATATATATATATATATATATATATATATATATATATATATATATATATATATATATATATATACAAATATATATTTTAAGGTTATATGGATTATGCAGAAAAATTAGCAACTACTGCTGCTGAGATATCATATTTGTCAGGGAACATAGTAGCGTCTGATGCCATTTGTGAAAGAATTGACCAAGCAAACAGGTAAAGTGATTTAATATTATTGTATAATATACTGACAATGTACATTGGGACAGGATGTGACTGTAACCACAATCATTGATGGTTCAATTCCCCACTTGTACTATTTTAATGTTCAATATTAAAGACTGAAGTGTTTAAAATTCAAATATTGTTGTCAAATGTTATTTGAAAATATAAATTTTATTTTCAAAAATAGCTGTAATAAAAACTTGAGCACAAAATTGCTTTTTGTAAGTCTGAAATCTTTTTAATTTTAAATGAACTTTCAAATAAAAATAGCAAAACTTATTTATATAAAAAGAATTTAATAAATTGTGATATATATATTTTACAACTAGTATTACATTTCTTTTAATAATTCCCTTAAAATATAGTTATAACCAAGCAAGATATAAAATAACAAATAGTATAATACAAACATAAATATTAATTTTTATAACTAGTAAATCTAGAATTAGAGTTATGTATTTTAAGTCATTTTTAAGATTCAAAATACAATCAGTCACAACAATAAAAATATAAGTTTGAAGTTTGCTCCCAAAATTAACCAAAGCTTTAAACATATCACAAAGCTGAATTTGGCTATAATTATATTAGCATAATATAAAAAAACGAATAGAAAGAGATCTTACAATTTCCAAAGGTCAGACATAATATAAAAAGTACAATATTTAATCGCAATAAAAATTATTCTATTATGTAAATTAGGCTTAAAATAATTATTTGTTATATGTATGTCGTAGAATTGACAACTTAAGGAAATTGATGAGCATTTCATGAACTTGTCAACTGAATGGAAAACTGAAGCATATCATTGAATCAACAACATTTAACAATCTCTCTCTAGTCAAGTTGATCATATCATGAATCAATATATTATTATTGATCTAGGTAATGGGGGATGGACATATCAACAACTGGCCAATAAATTAAGCATCTCATGAAATGTGACCATACATAAATTCGTAAAAGGCTTGACGGTATCATGAAATTGTAAATTGTACAATATAACCATACCATATATATAATAACAAAAGGATGCTAATCTCTAGAAATAAAATATGTTACATATAAAATCAACCATAAATTGATGATCATTAAACATTTATATGATTTTTTTATTTACAATATTATTAATTTTGAGCTTTAAGCAATATGTGAATTTGTTATTTAACAAATATCTCACATTTAAAATTCAAATAAGTAATTTTTTTATAATCGTTTTTTATTTAAAATTGAGCACAAACTTATATTTCAGTTGTTTTATACCAAGTCCAAAATATTATACTTTGAAATAATTACATAACAGTTTATCATTTACATGTTTATATTTTATTTTTAGTTTACAAAATGTCTCAGCATCTTGACTTACACTATTAACAAAGTACTTTATTGACTTAAGTGATAAATATAACAAAGTGATAAAAAAAGAATACATTTATCTTATACATATATTGATATTGATTTATATACATTAATTCCAGGGCTTGTAACACTCAGAAACAGCTTACACATGAATTGCAACAAGAAAGTTTAGAATTGCAGCAACAGGCCATTATTAGTGCACCACATCTCGAAGACAAACTGAAAACAGAAACACCAAATGACAAAAAAAGAAAAAAATAATTGGTAGCTGCAACTTTATTAGTATAGAAACTCAACCAATTATCACTCAACCAATTATTAATTATCACTGATTATAATAGAAAATAAAAACCATATTTAGTAGTTTTATTTAAATATTATATATTGATGTGAGCTATTCTTTTTAACATTCTTTATTTTCCTAAATAATTTATAAATATATAATACAGTAAAATAGATATTTAACCTTTAAAATGTAGCATCTTTATTGAGATGAGTTTCAATGTCCACTCTGCAAATCGGGCAGTGTTTGTTGGTACTGAGCCACTGGTCCACACACTCCATATGGAAGAGGTGCATACATGGTAGTCGCCTATAATGAAATATAAAAAATATGTTAAAAGCTGTTTCGCGCGATAATCATTTTTCATTGACATATGAAAATCAAAGATGGATACATCTCACGATGAACCCTAACGTCCGACTAGACGAAAACTATATGAAATCATATAGTCTAATCGGACATGTTCAGCATGAAGTATATTTTGACCTGCAGTAGGAGTCCAGCTCGAACACGCACAGGCATATGGTGCACTTCTCGTCGCGCGCGGGCCGCGTGTAGGAGTGGCGCAGCGTGTTGCGCTCGATGACGGCGCGCGAGGCGCCGCGCGCGCCCCTCCGCGCCTCCTCCGCGCTGGCGCGCAGCACCGCCGTGATCTGCGACATCGGCAGGCCCTGCCACACAGACAGACGAACAAATGTCGAATGCCGAATGAAAACTTATATTTACTATAATGGATCATTGTATATTTTTTCCTTAACTATCAAATTCCTTCACTGATGAGCATAAAGTTTCTACAATAAAAAGAAAACTAGGAGCATCTCCACATAATAAAAATCAATGTCATTATATTTTATTTTTAAAAACGAATGATAGAATGTATATAATTTAATATTTGAAGCACTAACCACGTTAAGCGACGGTTGTATAGAGATGTGGAGATGGGGCGGCATTTGGAAGTAGTGATGCATGTGATGGTGGACGTGCTGACCGTCTGATCTGTAAAAAACAACATTAATTATATGAATTACACTACATTTTTCAATTTTAATATTCAATTCATAAAAACGTTCATAGTTAATAAAAAATGCAACATTAGGTTTCCCCGGAACACGCCATGCTTGTTCTTATAGCGACGATTCCACGACGCTTCTTGTTACATGTATATTAGTGTAAATGCATATATGCATATGCATATATATATGGTAGGACCCGTTATAAATAGGAAACCCAGTATTTGTAGGGACTTAATCTAATAAATAAAAAATAATGTAATGTAATCGCCGCATGCATTAAAGAGAGTATCGGAATCATAAATAAATACAATATAATTTCTGCAGTTCTACCCATCGAATTTACAGTCAAAGACTGTCCCAGTGTACCACAAAGGTATCAAAGGCTTTAATTGTATTGTTGTAAAATATTTTATAAATGATTACTTACACCACCAAAGGCGTTCCCAAGCCGGGTTGATCTACATCGTCTGGGAACTGAAATAAAGTTAAAACATTACATCTTTTAATAATAAAACTTAAAATAATTAAATGAGTTATATGAAAATCAAAGTAAAAATTTCAAAATAATTTGAATTAAGAATAGTTACTCTCTATTTTAATTATTAAAATTATTTTTTTCGTTTGATTTTTATAAAAGCATGGCTTTTAGTTGTTTTAAACTAATTTTTAATTTTAATATAAACAATAATTACTTGCCTCCCATTATATACTTATAAAAAGAAAATACTTAATAGAGTATTCACTCCAATTTCCCTGTTATGCCCTCGGTATGTAGTTTCTCGACACTCATTAATTACGCCTAATAATATCGAATGCATAATACTATTGTCACTTATGTACATTAGCCGGATTTGAACTCGCATCCATAGGGCATCTAATTCATATACGCGTACTAGTTTTTTACACTCGTATCATCATCATACACTCATATCAAAACTTTATTTTTGTCAATAAATATTGTAACTTCATAAATATTCTAATTACCACGACTTTACTCAACGCTAATAGAATAAATCACATATTTACTAAAAACACAACACTAACGGAAAGCTTGTTTTTTAATAATTATTATAAATTTGTAATTCAATGTATTGATGTTTATTTGAGACAACATCACATGTTGATAAAACTTTAAATATTACATTATAGCAATATTAACGTATCACTGTACTAAATCTGAGATAACCTACTTTTAGTTATATTGACATTATTGGTTGAATTTTAATGTTAAACATCTATTTAGCAATATTGATATTTGTGTGCGGAAATTAATATCAAATGTTTATAATATTTATTTGATTCCCATAATAGTAATTTGGTAACGAAATTTATTTTGTATTGAATAAGACATTGCATTTTCTTTCTCTTGTTAATAAAAAGGTTTGGTGTAAGTAAAATATAGTAATTATTTATATTTATGTTATTTTACATTGTCCTTTAAATAGTTATTTTTTATTATTAGGTAATTAAAGCAAGCAAGAGTTTAGGGATGGGCGTAGTGAGTTACGGGGAAATCAACTTAGTACATACACAATATATGTCTAGCAAAATATGAAAAATCACTATAGTAAGCATATATAATATTTAGTAGTTCTAGTAATTTGTTTTATTCATTTATCTGCCATTATGAATTTAAACCATTAAAATTACAAAAAGCAAGTATTTTGGATGTAACAGTAAAATATTTTATAGTTATAAATGAGCTGTAAAAATATATATTGTCTACCCAGACTATGCAGAGCATGTATTGAATAAATATGCATTTTCAATATGCATTAGGCATATTCAATATGCTTAGCTGTCTGCTTTAAAAGTTATAACGGTAACATAACATGTGTGTGTCAGTTTTCTCTAAATGTTGATATATAAAAACATTGTGATTAAAATAATTAAAAGTTTATAATTTTCAAGAATAACTTGATTTCGAATATAATATTAAGTCGTCCGTTATTTATCTATCATTGACTGCTGCTAGATGGGTGAATGGATGGCAGATTATGGCTTTTTTAAATTTAGATAACATTGTGAAATTAATAATGTGAAGATATCTATGTGTAGTTTTAAAAATAAAAAAATTGAAATACCTCAAGTGTAGCTGTCGGGCGAGGCGACGTGTAGGCAGGTTGGTGTGAGACGCCCGCGTCCCGCATCATGATATGACGTCGCATGTCCTGAAAATAAATGGGACATTTAAACACTAGCCGCCAGCTTGGAACAGCAGCTTAGAATCTGATTGTAAGCGGTTGTCGCTTCTATTTTTACTCGGAGGAATGTTTATATTAAAATGGAGCTCGTTGGAGTAATGTCTCGATTTGCCACTCTTCATGCAATGTTCGAATTAAGACGGTCCTCTCTACATACCCTGCCTGAGGCGGGATTCAAACTTGATCATTTCAATAATAACAATATGATTTACATTTAATAATTTCGTTTTTATTATTTTCATTACAATAACTGGTAAAACATAATATTATATTATAGAATCTAAGAAGTCTAATTTTGGTAAAAAATACTTAGTTTATACTAATAATAATAAAAACTACCTCCATTGTGGCAGTTGGTCGAGGCAACGTGAAAGTACTGTGGTCTGTAACGCCCGGCTCACGCATCATACTACGACGTTGCAGTTCCTGAAATCAAAAGTGTAAACCAATTAACTATAATAAATTGAGAGCGGTCGCGACGCAGATGCACATGATCTGCCTGTAAACGCGACGGTTTGTGGGTTCGATTCCCATGAGGGGAGAATGAATTGTTTTTATTTTCTTCGCTATAGTAACAAGACAAAGCGCTCCGTTGAGATCCGCCACTCAACACGCAATATCTGGAAAGGGGAATGCGGGGAACGGAGTGTCTGCACACTACGTTGCCTGCCTCTGCCTGCCCTGGCTATGTACGGGATAAAGTGTAAAGCTAAAAAAAACTAACAAAATTTATTTCATGCGTATATTAACAATAAATAAATAAAAATCAATTTATAGCCTGTAATGTGACACATCCAGCTAGTACTTGGTGGATAAATATAAATATAATATATATATATATATATATATATATATATATATATATATATATATATATATATATATATATATATATATATATATATATATATATATATATATATATATATATATATATATATATATATATATATATATATATATATATAAATAGACTTCCTGGATAAATGAACCATCCAACACAAATCGTTTATCAATTCCAATCAGTAAATTCTGAGATTAAACGAGTGTCGATTTATATTTTTTTATATTTAAGTAGTGACAGATTCTTCATCTCCATTATCTAGATTGTACACTGTATTTTTCATTCCCAAATGTGCAGAATTACTTATTAAAATAGTTAAAAATATTACCAGCGCATGTTGTTGCCGTTGTCTCAGGCGCTCGTGCACGAGGTATGGCGGCGGCGCCTGGTGCGCGTCGCGGCGCCGCTCGCCCACTTCACATTCGAGGAACGTTCATAAACAACATTTTATAATGTACTTGATGATAAAATTAATATGAACTTCATTTGATCTTTGAGTTTCAAATATTTTATTTAGTAAGAAAAAAAAAGTGCTTTGGTTTCAGGAGTCCGAAGGCACATACTTTTGGACTAATAAAGATGATAATTTATTAATTAACTATCTTTTTGTTTTACATAATCTATACTAACGATGAGCATGCGGCGGCGTGGCGTGCGGGTGCGCCGGCCGCGCGTGCATCAGAGAGCGCGCGTGCAGCACGTGCACGTGCTCGCCGGCGTGCGCGTGCGCGTGTGCATGCGCATGTCCGTGCGTGTGTGCGTGCGCGTGCGCGTGCATGTGCGCATGCGGGTGCGCCAGGGGCAGCGGGTGCGGCGGCGCGCAGCTACACCCTCTGCAGGGTATCACACGCTGCACTCTGATCAATTACAATAATAAAGTTGAGTATTTTTAAGTAGATTAAATATTTGTTCTATTACTAAACCTTAAAATATTGGTTTTAAAATTATTAACACTATTAAAATTTAAAAAGTCAAATTTATTAGAGAGCAGTGAGCCTAAAATAAAAATTAAAATATACAGTTATTGTATATTTTTATTGATATTGATATTTTTGAGACTTTAACCTAAATCTTGAAAACATTGTAATAAGAACTTGCTCATATCAAGTTTAACATAATATGGTAGCCTGTTTGTTACCATATTACCATGTTATTTGGACATATACAAGTAAAATAAAAAAAATATTTCTACATGCCAACGTGCCATGGAAAGGAGCATATTAAAACTGAGAAGATTACAAAAGATAAAAAAAATTAAATTTGAAAAAAGATGAAACTTATAGACGCCATCCAAAACGCATTAAGTCTCAAATGGACTGGAATGGAAGGTACAAAGAGGAGAGTCTTAGAAGTAACAAAATGGCCTAGACCCAAAGGCAACCGGAGAAGTAAAAGGCAGACCACTTAAACGGTGAGCTGATGACCCAATTAAAACTGCTGGAACAAGCTGGATGTAGGTGGCCCAAATAAGGAAGCTATGGCATGAGTTGGAGAAGGCTTTTACCCGCAAGGGGTCTTATCATACACTTAACAACTAACAAATTAACAAAGTATTATTAAATATTTATTTCCAAAATCATTCACCTAACTACTAAGAATATATAAGTAACTTAATTAGGGTTGGAAATAAATTAGCTTTATTATTATTATATGAAAATGTGGTAGCGATAATTTTACTAATCGATGAAAAAGAAAAACTACGCTTCCTAAAATTCAAATTTTAAAGCTTCGAAAGCTATGTCAAATGAGTAACGCCTTATGTTTATTCCACACGTTATTTTTGATATATTTATAATGTAGAGCTCCACTACATTTTTTTTTACTAAAGGGACTTTAATTTTGTGCGAAGTTGACTCTTATCAACGAATTCAAATGTAGTAAAAAGTAATTAACACTAATTTAAAACTCGTGTTTTATGTTATTGCGATAATGCGGCACGTTAATTTGACTAAAACCATGAAAATACTACAATATATAAAAATATAAAATGTTTTGAATTATAAACTTCAGAATTATTTCCAAAAACGCATCACGCATACGGAACTTAATAATATTTATTCTGATATAATTTAAATTTACAGGAAATCTCCGTATATATGTAGGTGTAATAATAACACTATAAACAACATATATACAAATATCTGAATCGGAAGGAATGTTTCTCGAATGTTCAGAACAAAAGTTGGTGTTGATGACAATACTAACAGTTTTTCAGTGAACTTCAAATAACTCTATATATTATTTTATGTATGTATTGGAAATTTATAAGGTTAATGATCCGTAATAGATCCACCACTAAAGTCATAAGTCGGATACGGATACGCATCCTATTAATTGTTATTTTGTATAGTTTAAGAAATCATCAATTTGTCAATCTTGAGATTGAAACAAATGTCGATAAATTTTATTATAAAAATTCAGAGTGGACATCAAAATAAAGTATATTTTATAAAATAAATTATAAATATCCAGTGGGTATGTAGATAATTTTTACCTATTAGTGTTAGTTCTAAAATTCCACATACCAAGAATTCGATAAATATTCATCGAGATTGGCGTCACATAATGCGATAAGATTAAATTTCATATACGTTATTTATGAACATATAAATTAATTATCTATGCATGTTTAAGTTATGTTACGAAGCGCAATATTATTTAAATTATTAACTTGATTACTTTATAACTATATATTATAATACAAAACAACATATAATAGCATTTTATTTTATTATTATTATCAAAATTTATTTAAAATTATACAAATTTTAATTTGGCACGTTCGAAAAGTTATAAATAAACAACTGAATAAATGTTATTTAATAATAATACAGTACTGGTACTTACATTGTAAATAGTTACAGAATGTTAATCCATTCTACTTAAAATATATACAAACCTGTGTGGAAGGTAACTATTTGCGTGTGCGTTATTCATTTGTGGTGTTTCTGTAAATGGCGCGGTTTCGAACAACGGTCTGGGTGATCGTCTATCTTCAACTGGGGCCTGCGTGGAGCTCTCGCTCGAACTATTTTGATTCGGCGAATTTGTTAAATCTATCACCTGTCGCTAGAAACATTATACAAAACTTAAAGATCTTTGGTTATATATATTTTTTTTTAGAAAATGTACAAAAAATTTAACGTAACTAGATTTGAAATGCGCCTCTTGGAATCCGCCCAAGCGCTCTGACAACTAAGCCATACGCACTCATCATGAAAATGAATGGTTTAGGCACGGGAGGCACGGGCCATATCCCGTGCCTCAAATTTTTCTTTCATGAGTTTGGTCTTGGTGTTAGTGATTTTTACACATATTAAATGAACCTCGTTATACATTGCATGATATATATTGCGTGATACATTTCATTCTAAAATAAACAATTTTTAGTTTTAATTGTCTTTATATCAAATTTATTAGAAATTTAAAAATGGATAAAATGAAATGTGTGGTGGAATTTTAACCCAAAACAATGGCTGTCAATTGTATATATCCCGACTGACTAAAATGGAATCATATGTTAATTATTAAGTGAGTTTATCTACTAATCACTATATTTTAATAATAACTTTACATTTATAGCTAATTACACTTACATTTTCATCTTCCATAACTTGTATATCATTATCGGAACTAGAATCTGACACCCAGTCCAGTTGTAAGTCTGGTGCTAACAATACATTTCCATTGCTTGCATTGGATGGTGCTTTTAATCTACTCGAGGGTGTCACCTGTGGAGATATCAATTATACAGGTTGACTGGCAAGCCAGTCGAATTGAAACTTGCGATAGAAATTTCGTTAATTACTTTCCTTTGTCTGCGAAATATAAGCTATTTAAAGATTTTTATCTCTATGCATATTTGTGCAATTTTTGGCGTTTATTTATTTCATGATTAAACATTAGATTTTCATGATCAGAAGATCAAGTGAATGAATATTGCAGTTTATTTTTTATATAGTTTAGAATTATGAAAATGTGAAAATTGTTTCTCTATTGATTGCTGCCAAAATTAACCTCCAATTTCATGGGATTCACTTAAGCCTATGTGTTAAAAGTGTAAATTACTGTATTTCTTTCACTTTGATTTCATTCACCAGTATTCAAATAATGTACAAAAAGCTCTTGATGTAAAAGTTAAATGAAAGCCAAAACTACATTTTGTATATTGATTTGTTTTCAGTTTCATGGTGAAACTTTCACTTTGTCTTACCAGACCAAATGAAAGTAATTCGTTAACCAATTGGGGTTAACTATTAATTATAACTATTCAATTTACCTGTTCTGTACATTGACTTGGAGGGTTCTCTGTTTGTGAAAAATTTCTACCAGAACTAGTGCCAGGTTGAGGTGAAGATTCTTGAGGTCTTCTAGATGTTTGACGTTCTGATTTAACCTGTACAGTACTGCCACTGGTACATTGAGCAGTGCTCTGAGATCCAAATCCAGGTTCACTTTTCACAATACTTAGAACAGGTTCTATTTTAACTATTCCCGTGGCCTGAACAAAGTCAGTATTACTGTCACTATCTGTTTCCACATTTTCAACTTTCACAGGTTGGGGTGTTTCTTGTTTTATTTTCACTATCACAGGGACTGTTTGACGACTATTATAATCTTGTGACGGCATATCAACAAATTCTGAAATTTGATTCTCAGAACTACTAAGCCTTTGAACTCTTGGATTTCCAGAATAATACAAAGGTAACTGTGGATTATTTGCTTGTGTGTTATCTTGATTCTCTTGTTTCACTGAAACAATGTGCGGATGAACATTAAATGGAGGCCGACTGTGACTGTGTGCTTGGATATAATTAACTTGGTTTAGTCTATTCATTGTAACACTTTGACTTGTATTAATAATCCTGTTAATATTTTGTAAAGAATTAGATTCTTGCTGTGGTTCTCTTTTAATGTCTACAATAATATTTGAGGTTGTACTGCTAGATCTGTTATTTGTGTGGGCTCTATTTGAATTTATATTGCTGTTAGCTGTTGATGATTGTTGATGACTACTTGGTGTGGATGGATTTTCTTCTTCTTCAGAACTCAGTTCAATTAAATTTGGATTAGTTTGACTCTCTTTTGATAGTTTTGTACCAGGTGATATATTCAATTGACGGCTTGGCCTTTCTAAACTATGCCCTTGATTTTGAGTACCATTGCCAGGAAAGCTATTAATGGGACCATTTACACTGGGTTGTCTATGATCATATCCAATATGAAGCAAGTTACTATCGGGTATTGTAGTTGGATTAGCAGCTAAAGTGTAATTAATTGGCAAATAACTTCTATCATCTCCAATCATATTGTTTGTAGAAAAGGGGGACACCATATAATCAGATGATGATCTCACACTTGCATAATGGCTTGGTGGATAATTTGTGTAGTAGTAACCATTCTGTGGATTTGCAGGCTTAGGTTGATAGCGCATATTAATGTCACTGTATCCAGGGTTGTTAGAAATAGTATTGCTTGGATTACTTCTGCCATTAAGATAATCTATTGAACTATCTGGAAGTGGTTGGTATTCGTCAGGAACTGGTGTATATGCTGATACAGGATGTGACAATGGTTGGATTGGTGAACTTGAATTAATATAATTTGATATTGCACTTTTTGAGATTGAAGCTCGAACTTGTGGAATTACTTCATCTATAGGAACAGGTAAAACTTCAACATCGTCATCACTTTCAGCAAACAATGGTTCACATTCCATTTCATCTGCAATATAAGATTATATTTAGTCACATTAAGACATTACAAGAGTTTAGAAGAGCTATACTAAAATATAGTTTATCTAATGTCAATTACCACTTCTTATTATGTTTTCAGAGGCTGGAGACGTATAAACACTATCTAAAATAGCAGCTATAGATGACGGACCAGGAATATCCCATGTAGACGATTGATCTCCGCTATAACTCCTTTCAGTCATTTTTATTTTATTATTTCCTCATTTTGTTGTTCATATTAATTTTCATAAATGTCATAATATACTAAGAAATTTATTAGAAGAAAATTCCTTATTTTTGACATCACCATACCCAATAAAACTTGGTAATCATTTTGTTATATTTATATGTGGTACTAGAAACAGTTTCGTCTTTTACAATAAAATAAATAAATTATATATTTCAGTATCCTAGTAATAATTATCACGACATTACAAACAAAAAATTTAGTTTATCTACATTCATATTTAGAGATATTTTTATTTTTTGCATTACACAGGTGAAAAATAATTTTAGTAATCATTAACCATAGATTATATAGTATTAAAAAAAAGAAAAGTCATTCCGTGTAACTTTGAAACTCGTGATATAATTCGAGTCTTTTATTAACGAGGTAAACTCGGGTTGACTATCTCATATTTATTATTGTCCCAGTAATTTTACAGAATTCGTTTGCGCTGGGTTTTAAACACTAAAGTGTTTGTACCGTCCACTGAAGCAAATGATTTCTTCATATCTTCTTAATATATCTTTTCATATATTCTCTATAATCATTCTGTCCTGACCAATATCTTTGGAAGACAATTCAGTTTTAATTATTATATATATATATATATATATATATATATATATATATATATATATATATATATATATATATATATATATATATATATATATATATATATGCGTATATAATTAAACCTACATATTTCTGTAAAATTTATTTATTTAAAGTATAAGTGTCAGTTACACCTCATTTAAATTGTTAAATCAGGTATAACTGACATATTACTAAATTATTAGTAATATGTCAGTTTTTATACCTTTTTTTAGTAATGAGTAAATTTTTGCTAGTTGTTATAAAATAAATTGTCAAATAATGCCTAATAATATTGGAAAATTACAATGTAAGCATTAATAGGAGTATTACTTCAACATAATTATAGTATGCATCTTAGATGATGCACACTCACATCTGATCACTAAAAATTGCAAATTACTATAAAAATTTCCATATGTGGTCTAAATTATTATAATAATTTTTATTTACTGTCGAAACGTTACGATACATTACATTGCATTGAAGTATCGATGCATGGATGTGCATCGAATATAGTATATTTAGAATAATTAGCAACCTACTTAGTAAAAATATGTCTTATTTCTGATAGTAGAGTACAAACTGCAAGTGCAGAGTACTGACATCTAGAGATGCTTGATATGAACATCGAGACTAAAGTCTCGATATACGATACACATCAATTGAATCACATCGATATATCCAATAACTCTATGTATTTAGGAAATAAAACTCTTTTTTTACAAATACGACGCCTTATTTATATTTAAAAAATACAATTTGTATTAGTTATCAATTTATACAATTATCAGTTCGAATATTTTGGGGTACACTTTATAAAAAGATTAATTTTGTTAGGACTTAGTCCTTCAATCTATTACGGCGCTGGTACCGGAATTTGTCAGCTTACGCCTTGATGGCTGTAGTGGGTAGGGTCCTCTTACTATTTAGTGTGGTGGGGATCATGCTGAACAGTGAGACGAACTGGTTTCTTTCTGTGAAACAGTTATCTAACTGAAAGAGATCGCGGAGTGGATGCGCGAGTCCAGCGCGAATGTAAATTAGCTCCACCGCCGTAGGCCTGGGAGCAAGAGCAGATGCCATGCGCTTCTCCAGCTCCCCTTACCCTACAAGAACTACTGCAGGAGGACCTATTAACCCGCCTACAAGTAATCGAGACCAAGGTTGCCTTACCAGAAACCCCAAAGCATCCTGAAGGTGACCACTGTACGTGGGCCTTCCATCGAGACGTCGTAGAAGAATGCGCAGTGCAGTGAGTAGGGTCAGTTTCACTGGTAAGTCCCACAGTACCTGTAGGAAATATTATATTTAAATTTTAGGCTTTTTTAACTCTTAAGTGAACTATCAATAATTATAAGTGACAGTCAATTTAATTAATTTTCTTAATATATATTTATTGGCCAGTACTAATACTACAGGACCGCTTGTAAGTTTACAGGTTGTCTGCGTAAATGCATTTCTCAGTGTAATAAATAAAGGACAAAAAAAGGTTGGCCAGCTTTCGAAACATGCCGCTCTCACACTGTGTAAGTCCTAGTATAACACAAATGTTTGCTTAATGTAATATTTGCCAATGCGAAACATCGATGTTTATTCAACATCGATGGATTTCGAGTATCGACCCACTGCTCTTTGGTACTACTACTTTTTAGTTTTTATTTTTATGAAATTAGTTGTTTAAAGATGATGTTTATGTAAAGGTAAAAAAATGTTGTAACGAGTTTAACTATCTAGTATCTATACCGCTTGATTTCTATGACACAACTTGACTTTTATTATTTTACCAGTAAATGCTATTCAGTGATTAAACTGACGCAACGCGAAACTGACATTTATACAAGCATATAAAAGCAACAATTTATTCAAGCGCTATCTTGAAAATATATTTCAATATGACTTCAACCTATTTACCCCTCCTTTTAAAAGGCCAAGTTGTAAAGGGATTTGGAAGAGGTTCGAAAGACTTAGGCTGCCCTACAGGTACACATCTTTATTATACCAATATATATTATAATAAAATATGAATTATAATAACTTATATGTATATATTTTTAATTTTTATGGTTACAAATTATAATAAATCTGTACAAGAGAAAATAAGGGACGTTAGAATCATAAAGATTTTATTTAATTCTTACATTAATTTAAAAAAAAACTAAATAAAAAAAAATAATCTTATTAATTGCCTTTTCAACAATAGGTTATTGAAAATGTGTCTCTCTCTGTGTCATGTTTATTTTGTGATGACATTGTACTATTTACATATTCTTAGATAATTTAATTTATCTTAGGACAAATAAATGCTAAAGGTCATTTATTAATTAAAAAAAATAAGAGAAAATATGTTTCTTGTTGCCACTAGCTCTTATCACATATATTTTAAATTAGCTTTTGAATTAAGAAACTAAATTAAAATGAAAGATTATTATAAACCTTTTGAGATGTTATGTTTGCCATATGTTACAGCAGAAAAGTCTTCTGAGACACTTTGTATAGTGCATATTTAAAATAAGCTTTACTAGTGTTAGTTTAGTTTAAAATAAGCTAACTTAATGATTTAAAATAACATTCCTACGGTAAAAATGTAAATATTTTTTGTAAAATACCAAAAAACATACATAACAATTTAATTCTAACAAAGAAGCAAGTTAGAGCCAGGAATAGATTATAGAACAAAATATTATAATGTAAAAGACTTTCAAATCTGTCGGATGTGACTGTTTTTGTGTACATATATAATGAAATATAAATATTATTATATTTTAATAACAGATACCAATCTGTAATTAATTATAATTGTTTTCTTTATCAATTTACCATTGATTACTTATCATTCTTATAAAGTTATTGTTAGTTACTAAGTCTACTTACAAAAATATTAAATTATAGGACAGAGGAATTTTACAGCAATTTATCAAAACAGTTTTCTCTTTTTCTTTTTTAGCCTCTCTCTGTATCCTGCACATAGCAGGGTAGAGGGAACTGTAGGCTGAAGGAACCTAGTGTTAAGACACTGCCTTTTGAGGCAGTGCGTGTTTAGTGGCAGAACTCAACGCCGCGCTTTGCCATGTTGCCAGAGCAAGGAAAATGAAAATAATTCGTTCCCCTCATGGGATGACGGTCCTCATCAAAATAGCTTTTATACATAAATATTGAGTTATATAACAACATTTTCCTAGATTCATAATATATATTTCTATTTACACAAAATAATAAAACAGTTAACTTTTCTATGCTGTGCCAGATTGCAACAAGGCATATCCGTGGATACGAGTCTAAATACGCATATTAATACGTACTTGCCGAATATTTGGTGTAATAAAAAGCAATCTGAACTGAACACCTAATAACCTTTTTAAAATAAAGGTTATAAGATAGCAGTAATAACTTTTAAATTCAGTACAGAAAATATCTTAGGTACATGTTTATAACACTATATACAACATATTTTGTTTTATTATGAATGAAAACAAAAGAAATGTTTCTAGATACGAATTTACTTAAGCTGATCAGTCGTTTGAATGGCGGACTGAATTTCTTTTTCACTCTTACGCTGGCCAGAACAAATTAATAAAGCAAAAAATCAGTAAAAGGTTTTCCGCAGATTAAATTAAGTCACGTTCGAAAGCTATATATATATTGCAGAGTATCTTAAAAGTGCATAGAATCACTGCTTTCTCAAATGATTCGCAAAAACAGTATAAAAGAAGAAATGTAACAGCATATATTCCTCCTATGAGAACTAAATTTGGCAATAACCAGCTTCCAAATCAGTCGAGATTTCTTTATAATAAAATAAATAAAATCTTAAACATTAATCCTATGAGCTCTCAGTCCAACAAAATATTAACTGCCTGGCTAACTAACGTTAAACTACGATGCATAGAAGCCTTAATGGTATACTAGAGGTGTCCGTTATATTAGGTAGCATATAATAAAAAGCCGTTCGTTTAAACGAGCATATCGCTCTAATATAAATGCGCAGCAACATGCGCTTGTTTCAGCTTTATTTTTGTCATTCTAAATTATACTCTAACTCCATGGAATAAGAAGTATATTAATGAACATAAAATAACGAATATTGAATCTGCTTAATAAGCATATAACGAATATTTCACATTCTAAATGATGCTCTAACTCCATGGAATAAGAAGTTTATTAGTTATGAGTATAGAAATCAGCTTTGAACATTTTGTGAATATATCTTTGGAGTAAATTGTAATATTTATTAATGTTTTGAATACATCGACATCTAGTGCTCACGTTGTGAAATAGCTTTATTTTTGACATTCTAAATTATGCTCTAACTCAATAGAATAAGAAGTGTATTAGTTATGAGTACTGAAATCAGCAGATTTCATCATTTTGTGAATATTTTTTGGAGAAAATTATAATAAAATATATTCATGTATTGGGTACATCTATTGTTCACGTTGCAAAATAGCTTTATTTGTGAGATAGCTATGTTTGGAGAAAATTTGTTGCATTTTGTTAGCGTTTTTTTTTTTTTTAGATATTGAAGGCTTTGTATCAAAGTAATACATCATATAGCTTAAACAGAAGCAGGTGTTTTATACACAGCATACTGCTTTCTAACGTTGACGAAATAAAGCCGTTATGAACACCTCTATGGTATACTAATATATACACATACACACACCACAAACACAAACACACAATCACACACGCACACATACACACAAACAAACATACTCTTTTTTTCCCATATCTTTCATAATTAAATTAAGTTAGGTTAGATATAAGATGTGTATTGTATAGATATTTATTTCCTCAAATGTATGAAGTTTCATGGAATAGAGGGGCCTCCTGACACAAGTACTAGTGCTATACTAGTAACTTACTGGGTTGGTCTGATTACTTCGCATGTTAAAGAAAATGTTGATACTGAAATAAATATTTTTAATTTTAATTTTTAACCTGCTTATGATTGACGCGGATACGGATAGGGATATCCGACACATCACAAACATCCATCTAAGTGTTGGTCTAAGGGACAAAAAATATCTTTTTTTTTATTATTTTATTAGTTTATATCATATTTTCATTGAGATGATGTATAACTAAATAAATTAAAATGTATGGTATGATTTCGCGAATCCGTAATTAGCTGTTGTACCTTTGAATGTGTCTATTTCTGGGGAGCTGCTACCCACATATACTACTTAGATTTACACTTTTATTATGTTGTTTTGTAATTCAGTATGTTGGGTGTTATGGTGGAACACTTGTCTTGTCAATTGTTGTCTTGTTAATTATTTCGTTAAAATTGTAACTGAATGTGCAATGTGTTAATTTTATAATATTGATATTTTTTATCACATAATAGACAATATTACATTTACTTCAGCTAACTACCCTCGTGAAGTAGCTCAGTCACTGCCAAAAGAATTGAAGCCAGGGGTTTATTACGGATGGGCGCAAGTAGACTCGGGGCCAGTGCATAAAATGGTTGTCAACATAGGATGGTGTCCCTTTTATCATAATAAGGAGATGTCTATTGTGAGTGTTAATACATGTTTTGTTATATTTGCATGCAGGTCCAACAACAGTAATCAAATTTAGAGTAAATCTGGTTTAACATTTCTTAAAAAACATAATCTCTCATTATGTTTTAGCAGGTACATGTTTTCATGACATGAGAATAGGCAGTTAATTGTCATCCTCACATAGTATGTTTTTTTTTTTTAAATCTTTTGTTTGTACCGCAATCTGTCGTCAGTAAGGGACATTCAGAGGCAGGTATGTTACAAAAATGTTTTATTTAGCTTGTATAGGCAGTGCAACCTGTGTCACACCCTATTTAAAAGAAATATCCTGCTTTTACTGATCTTGATCTTGGGGTATCTTTCGCTTAAGTTGGCGCTCGTAATTTTTGTCATCCATAAACATAGTATGTGAAAATAAATTATTTTATTACCAATTAAACATTTAAATCTTTACAAAAAAATATTTATTACCAGTACATTTAAATCTTTACAAAAAAATATTTATTACCAGTACTTTCGTTTTGTAAAGCTATTAGTTTTTCTTGTATTGTTTCATAAAATTGTGTAACTTTTTGGTATTTCAGGAAACACATGTTATGCATGACTTTAAAGGTGATTTTTATGGTTCTATATTAAGAATTTGCATAATTGGATATATGAGATCAGAAAAGAATTTTAATTCTTTGGATGAATTGGTGGAAGCCATTAAACAAGATATAGACAATGCTGCCAAAGCACTAGACCTTCAAGAGTCAATGAAACTGAAAGATAATACATTCTTTAGTAGCCATTGAAAGTAATTAATAGCAATTATAATAATATTCCAAATAGTATATATTGTTATTATCACAGTAAATTTAATTACTATTATTAAATTAATATAATATTTGTTTTTAATATTTAAAATTAAGTTTATGTAGGTATATAGGTGGATAAATTTATTTACCAAAGTTGAATAGAATAAAATCTTACAGGGAAATTAAAAGTGCTATTTTTATACAAAGAATATAAAGTGTGTTAATTATTTTATATAAAATATTTATATGTAAATAGTATTAGAATAGATGAAATTGTTATAATTAAATAAAAGACATAATACCGTTTGAAAAAGCCTTTATTTGTAATGCTTTAACAAATCCAATGAATAAGAAAAATATCACTCATTGAAACATTTGAAAATAAAATGCAAATCTTAAATTAGGGCTCTCTCTCCAGGTAAGTTTAGTGTTGTTTTCTTCTAAATGAACATCCTGAAAAGAAATCACACTTAGTGAGTTTTAATGCATAAGACATAAAAGCATTTTAAGAAGCTTCAATAATATTCTATCAAAATTTGCTATCTTTTTTAAGATACCAAATATATATATAAATATATATACAAGTTTGTATAATGTATTTTAAAAAATCTGTAGAAGATCAATTAACCTTATATTTGGATATTCAAACAAGTGAAAGGAATTTGCAATCCAAGTGAATTTGGGTATTGTTAAAATGAACATATCACTCATTTTACTGCCCACATACCTCTAAATTTGAAATGATTATTGAGAGATTTAATTTATTTTAAATATGTTTTAGAAAGGTCAAAGCATTTGTTTTTATTAACACCTGTTACTTATCAATTTCAGCTAGGCAAACCACAAATTGTTTAACTATAGTTAGGTTTTCCAAGGACCAAAGGAGGTTTAGGACCAAAATTCCATGAAAATAAAGTTAAATACTTATCTCTTTTTAAGGTACATTTATTATCATGACATTGTTGTTTTGGTGTTTCTAAATAAGTATGTTCTTTTGAGAACAATTTTTCTCTGATGCAATGTGAGAAGTACTTGTGCAATAGAATTCTGTACCAATTTCTGTAGGTCAACAGGAAGAACAACTTACAAAAATTGACAAACTTCCATTTAATTATTATATTATTTTACTGTGTTAGACATGGATGTTTGACTTTTCTGTGATCTAAAACACCAATCTGGATGCAATCTTGCACCATATGATTTTGAGAAAATTGTCTTAACAGACACCAAACAGATGGCAAAGTGCATAAGGGTTCTGTTTTTCCTTTTGAGGTATGGAGCCATAAAAAGAGTAGCTAGCTAGCTATAGGTTTATTCTTCTTCATAAATCATTAGTAGTAGAAACTGTACTGATAAATACAAATAAACTGAAGACTTTGTTACTGTGCTTATTAAAAAACACATTGTACACATACATTTTATTATCAGCATATTTTAACTATCAATGAACTTCACGTGTCTACATTTACTCGATTGATTGGCTTGATAATCAATATATTATACACATATCTATATATTTAATATTAATAATTAATTATTCAAACATAACTATAAAATTATTGGTCTATTAGTAACAATATTATAAAAGAAAATAGTTTTTATATAGTAACTACACAATAACTTGAGCTTTTAGCTGATACTTTCATATAAGAAAACTAGTTAGTCATGTAGTATTTGTTTATGTTGCACAATTTAGTGAAATAAATTGTGCAACATAAACAAATAAATGACACAAAAACGTTAATATTTCAAATTAAATTAACACTTAAATTGCAAGTTTTTATCTGTAAAATACAAATAGGGATCTAATTTTAGAAAACTTAAGTAATTTTAAATACGAAATGAATTTTATCAATTATACTATAGAAATTTTAATGATTATTGTAAGCATCTCTAGAAGTTGTAAACTATAACATGATTTTATTTTAATTATGTGTTGTTTTATGTGGTATTTTGATTAGCAAAACTATAGTAGGACATGCAAAATAATGAAGGTAGCGAATGCTAAATGACATTAATTTTAAATTAAATTCAAAATACCTTCAGTTAACCTGGCACGACCACCAGTAGGCTGGCAAAGTATTGTGGAGCATCCTGCACATACGACCACCCTTTGCGCGTGACTAAATACAGTTGTGATTCTGTAACATCCTGGGCACTTTACATCCATGAAGTAAGAGTTTGGATGTGGCACCAGCCTTTTAAGCTTGTGCTTCCTCTTTTCAGATGCAGGCGTAGGGTGCAATAAGTCAACTGCGAGCTGAAATGCACCAAGTATAGGTTAGTTTCATGTTTCCACAGCACCCACTTACAACTTTCTCATAAATATTTTTTTTTAAAGGCACGTTTTAGTATATTTTACATCAATCACGAGCACAGTTATTTTACATTTTAAAATTAAAGCATGATATAGTTGTGTGTCAGATAAGTAAGACGTCAGAGGTGCCATGTGTTTATCTTGTTTTAAACACTCGAAGGGGTTATATGTTAGGCTTAATTAGACAATCATAAACAGAATACAATTTAGTGTACGTAAATATCACAAGATTTAACCACATCACGATTTAATTGATATCAAATATTTAATATTACACACCGGCATGGTTTCAGCTTCGATGCAGAACCGGAAAAGGAAAGACTATCAATGTACCAAAGACAATATAGAACATCTATAAATAGAATAAGTTGCGTTCAATGTTACTCTATACATTTAAAATTTATTTGTTTTAATAAAGTAATTCTAAATTAAATTAAAATATATTTATTGAAAAGCATATTTCATTTCAGAAATCGTAAACTAATACATTCTTCTTATCCTTGATTCTCTTTGTCTAATACTGATGAAAAATTGAAATTAAAATGGAAAATGGATTGTTTTAATATTATTTATGTTATTATATATTAGGTTCATTTGTACATTAATTTTAGATAATTACGTAAAATTTCATAGCATTGTGAAACGACTTTTCAGTTTCTGTGGTATGCAATTTGCATACTTAGTTATTACCACAGAACTATAGAACACATTTACACAACAAGTATTATTATTAGTTATTAAGAGTTACATATTGTTGAAACCTCGAAGCTGTGCCTCAAAGTATTTTGTTAGCCGCTGCATAGTTTTCTAATCCAAACAACCTTAGATATTGCAAATAATTTGTATTTTGTATAATAATTAACTAATGGCTGACGAGGAGTATGATGGTGATGATGCAGGGGCAGATTATGATGATATAGTAGAAGAAGACAATAACATTGAAGAGGTTGAAGAACAGGAGGAAGATGGATACAATGTGCAATGCTTAGCACCAGGACAAGCTGGTGGAGGTGTTGAAAAGTCGAAGCGAATTACTACTCGCTATATGACAAAATACGAAAGAGCAAGAGTTTTAGGTAAAACATTTTAAAGGTTATATTCGTTTTATATTAGATTTACGTAAGCTTGGTATTATTTTCGAAATTTTAAGAATTTAATTAAGTGAAACCATATAACAAGCATCTGAAAACTATGACTGTGGCTGATCTCTAAGATAAAATTTGAATTATAAACTCTTACTAAGCACTCTGTGATATCTTTACGCAGTATATCGCTTATAGTAGGATAGGTAGGAACCTAGTGTTAAGACATTTTATTCCCGGCTTTCCGTCTTCCGAGACTTGCCTGTTGAGCGGCGGAACTTTGTCTTGTGAAAATAACTTATTATTCGCGAGTAAGAATCGAACCTACAACTGTCGCGTTTACAGTCATACGTTGTGCAGCTGCACTGTGAAGGCACATTATGATAAGTTTGTAATTATTAGTACGTTTCACATTATTAATGATAGTCTATTTCAGGAACAAGAGCATTGCAAATAGCTATGTGTGCACCAGTTATGGTTGAATTAGAAGGAGAGACTGATCCTCTGCAAATTGCCATGAAGGAATTAAAACAAAGGAAGATTCCTATAATCATTAGACGATATCTCCCTGATCATTCCTATGAAGACTGGAGTATAGATGAACTAATTATAATTGATCACTAGTAATATAATGTTTAAGCTAATTTTAAGTAAAATAATTTAAAAGAAATTGTATGTAAATTTACTTTTGTTTTATTTTACTCCTTTAAAATTTTTATGTTTCACACTTCATTTGATAAATTTTAACTCATTATGGTTAATTTAATTAAGAACAAATACTCTGAATGAACAAATTAACATTATTATTTTATTCAGAGTAATTATTATTTCAAATATTAAAATTTTATGTAAAGTTGATGAATTCTGAGGTCCTAAATTAAAAACAAATTTATTAATATATGGTATTTAATATTAATTTACATGTTTTAAGTATTCCTCATGAGTCAACAATTCATTTTTTGTTGCTTCTGAAACAGTAATACTGGATAACATTATAGCTATAAATCCATCTGCATCTGGTTGTTGTCTCAATAGTTCTGGATTTTTTATTAAACTTTCATTTATTTCTATAAGAGTCCCTTTCATACCACAAGGTATTTTACATTCGGTACCATCACTCCACTCTACTTTGCATAATGGAGATTGTGGTGTTAAAAATTGTCCTCCCTTTTTACCTTTGCCTTTTACACTATTAGTTAATCTGTCAATTTTTCCTACAGTGAAGTTTAATTTGTATGTGTCAGTCTTTTTGAAAAAGAAATGACTTGGGGCCAAGCAAAGTAAAGTTATCCTGTTTGAATGAAACATTAACATTACATCATTGTTTTGTATGCCATTTACATTTAGAATATATCTCTTGCTGAAATATCTGTCTGTAAATGATTTAAAAGTTGATTCATCTTGCAAGTCTATTGATTCTAAAATGTCATACTCCATTTTGCTAATCATTATTTTTTTAATTAATTATTGCTTTCTTGTGCTTTCTGCTGGGCGTATATTCTGGCACGGATTGCTGCATGCTTTTTCACTGCCTCCTCATTATTAATATTTTGTCTCCTTAATCGTTCACCTTTTAAACATTTCCTCATGTTCCTATCATAGTCATTACAATAACCAACAAATTTTCTAAATGGATGCTGAAAACAATGAGGAAATTGAAACAATATTTAAAATATGCCTTAAATGAGAAAAAAATCCAAATCCATTGAAAAAAAATTCCAGTGATTCACCACTCCATAGCCAGGCTCATCAAGTTGCAGAAAAGGAACTCAGAGTAGTACATGGGACTTGCAACTAAAGTGTAGGTTTATTATATTAGGTTATTTTAAAATGTGCATGAATGCTCCTTTATACACATAAACAACAATTTTTTTTCTACTAATGTCACCATCGAAGCATATTTAAATATAAATATATATATATATATATATATATATATATATATATATATATATATATATATATATATATATATATATATATATATATATATACACATATATATGATAAAGAAATAAATTTATTACAGTTCTAGACAGACAGATCTTTTAGGAAGCTATAGATAGATGACTTAGATACTGTCTTGCTTTTAATTTCTATTATGTACAATAAATTGTATAATGTAATTGTTTACTTTATAAATAATTTGTATAAAAGAAACATATTTGATTAAATAAAGATATTTAATTTTTCAGTGACAATTTATTTTAAGTCATTGTCAGTTTCCAAGAGATACTTACATCTACATGACAATCTTGTAGTAATTTAATAAGGGCATTACACTCATCTGTATGTAAATGAGGCGATAAATCAGTGTGCATTACGTATCTTAATAAAATTATACTATTTATACAATAAAAAGGTTATTACCTAGGTTATATCACAATGAGAAATAAGATATCTCTTGATTATATATTATCGGCCGTCAACGAGTGGCATTTGTCATTTAGCATTCCGAATACGGATACGAATTCAAACTTCAAAGTTTAGCCACAGAGTATACATGTATATTACATTGAAACCATTGCATTTTTTTAGGGGTTCCCCGAACTAAAAATAACACATTTTTCTTTTATTTTGAATACATATAAACACGAAAAATGCTTAACACTAAAACACCATTTAACAGTCGCCTGGTTGGGAACTCCATTGCATATTATAGTAAAAATAGACAATCGATATTATAAAACCATGCATTTAGGACTGTTCATAACGTATAACTATTAAGGCGTCCTTCCATTTGTCTGTATATTTCAAAATTAAGATTTTATCTTCTTCTTCTTCTTTTTCTTTATAAAATATATATATATATATATATATATATATATATATATATATATATATATATATATATATATATATAGATATATATATATATATATATATATATATATATATATAAATAATATATAATATAAAATATATCTTTACGTGTCTAAGAGAAAAAATTGTCATAATGGTATGGTATGGTCCGGTATGGACCTGTATTGAACTCCTATCTTATATATCTATTAAGGCAAAAGAAAAAATTTTATACCAGGAACATAAGCGATAATAATAAGGAAGCAAGAGTAGAGAGCGATAAGATGGGAAAAAATAACTTATATGTAATTACAGGCCGATATCAATCCTCTCAACCAAGTCTAAAGTTTTTGAAACAATCATTCTCAACACGGAAATAGTTAAAGCAAATCTACTTTTACGGTTAAACATTTCTTATTACTGATGATAAATTTTTGTGAATCCCTCCCTCTTTTTCTTCTTTACTTGCTTGATTGGAAACATGTTAAGAGGTTTCACCCACTGAACAATGTCTATAGCCCTAATTCCAATAATAATAAAGGCTTAATGATTTGCTAGAAAATTATGCCGTCCTTCTGCTCCATCTCGAGACCTGTTTAAATCTGTGCCGGTTGAATCTTCAGAGGAAATGAATCTTCCATTTTCCTTTGAAGAACTCGAAAACGTCTTAGTGGATTTAAAGTGACTCTAGTCCGAGCGAGAACAACGTTCCTTACTCTTTTATTATTAGGTTAAATGAGAATGCTAAGATTGACTTTTTAAATTTAATAAATATTATATTTCAATCAAGCAATATTCCAAATTTATGTTATGGCACTAAAGTGTAGTTATTATCCTTTAGCCTGGAAAATGTTTTTCTCGATCCCAATTATTATAGGCTATTATCTATCATTTACCTATGATTCCTATCATCTACCTTATCAAAAATTGTTGAACTGCTTTTGAAAAATCGTCTACAGTGGCTAGTGAAAATCACAGGCATCTTAGCGCCTTTTCAGTTTGGCTTCAGAAAGGAATTGAGTAATAGTACTCAATTTTTTATTGATTGAGTATTAGTATCAATAGCCTCACCATTTTAATTACAGACATTCGACGGAGCCAAGTAAGAGTTGTTGCTAAGGGAGATTATCCAGTTGGTATTTTTCTAGATGTTACATCTGCATATGATAATGTGCTCTTTCCGATTCTCAGGCAGAGTATTCCTTCAAAGATGGAGAATTGCTTATGTTGAATATCTCAGCAAGAAATGTTAATCGAGCACTAAGGCTTTTTTAGGAACTGTGTCTGGTCTGTAGTGGGGTGCAGATACTTATACTCAAAAACTACTGTACAATACTATTATTCATAGTCATATTGCTTATGGCCTATTTGTTCTGGACCCCTATACTAAAGCTACTTCTGAAAAACTAAATCGAAATCAATATATCTTTAAATTATTCTGGGTGCAATGAGATCTACTCCTACCAATGCTCTACAGATAGTGCTCTCCACTTCCTATCGATTGTCAATAACTAACTGATCAATTTGTAGGCAAAATGTTACCGGTGTCTACCCATCATTTGTGGCTTAAGCTATCTGAATAAGCTGACCTCATTCGTCGGAGCAAGCTATTGCCCTATGTACTTAAAAGTTTTCTTATATTTACCTGTCTATATGCCTTAATTCTTGTCTAGTTATCCATCAAACCCATTATTGCATTAGCCTTATAACAGCCTCGTGTATTCTTCCATATCATCACAAATCTTGGCCTAGATCCTATCAGTAGCACAAAATTTCAAGAGTTGGTTTATGAAAATTAATCAAATTATGTCCTGATCCTCACAGATGCTTCAAAACTATTTATTATTCTATATATTTTTTTTATACATATTAAGGTGCTAAGGTTTTTTTTGGATGAACGGGTTCTCGATGGCCAGATCAAACGCAATGAAAATCTTATATATATTTTCTCCCTCTGCGTTGCGAAGACCATATCCAAAACTCCCGTGAACATGTATATAAACTGAGACTACTTCGGTAGAATGTATAGCAGGAAGAACTTTTTCATACTGCTCCTAGATTTTTTTGTCATTCACGGTATAATCGTATCACGGTGCAAACCGTCCGAGGAGCGTAGGCACTGATTAAGTTTGTGATGACGCCTTCAATTGTGAACTTAAAGGAGCCTATTTTGAAGCTCTTTGGAAAGTACAACCGCCACACCGTTTTTAACTGAAGGTGTACCAGTGTATATGAGCCGCTAACTCTGCCCGATGTTACCCAACTGACTAATCTTCCAGCTTATTGAAAGCATATTGGACCCGACCTCTTATGAGTACATATGCAAGTTCTCTGCGTCGTCCGGGTAGAATATTCCACGTTATAAAGTGGAATTTCCGTCTGGGTACTAACACCGTTAGCCTTGCCCGTATTGGAAACAGTAGAACTTGTCCGCTTGCCGCAGGTATAGTGCGATGAGTTTAGCGGCGTCGTCCTAGCCATACTTTTTCTTATTAAGATCAAATGAAGTGGCAAAATACGGCTTTTAGTGGAGCGATATATATCATCTGACCTCCCAAACTCATTTTTAGGAGAAACCAATTAAGGAAACAACAACTAAGAGAGTGGAAGATTTGGAAAAAGCGGAGAGCTATTTGCATGGATTAAATGAAGATATGAAAATGGTAGCTTGAGGATGCTTGAGGACTTATGATGTATAATATAAGTGAAGTATATAATAATAGGTACAATTACTAACATACAATACAAAAACAAAAATACAATACAAAAAAATGAAACGACAATATTCTTTAATTTTTTATTTTAAATATCCACGTACCGTCTCGCACTAAAAAGTTGAAATTTAGGTTGAGACCGCGTTTCATTAAGTACTTGGACCTAGTGTTCTAGGTACGCACCTCAATAAATAAATAAATAATTTTAAGTAACTACTTTGCGCTAACAAACTTTAACATAATATAATGACTAGATTATTTCTTTTACTTTGTATAAAAAATGTTAATGAGGAAGTTGGAAGTGTCTTAATTTTTTCTACAATCACTAGAAACGCAAAAAGAAAATCGCCTTAAAAGATATCATTCGACACGATATCATTCACGTCAAAACAGGAACAAGCGAGTTAAGCAAAATAAATATACGTTTAAACAAATGAATAGAAAATGCGTTTTTTTTATAGTTACGACGCCCAATTAGAAAAAGAAATGCATAATGTGCCCAAAATAAACCTAATCCAATTCGCTAAAATAAAAAGCAGGTGTTATGTTATAAATGGCAGGACTGTATTTCAACTCTTGGGCATTCCCTGAGGGGTGGCAGTTTCTACCATCTTCTTGTACTTCCCAACGAGCTCGGGTAAATCGTAAGCGATGGCGACATCCAACCGTGTAATAGGACAGCCACGGAAGTATGTGCACGTCGCCGACAGTTGCTGAAACTCGTACAAGGCATTCAACCGGAAGAAGTCCCGATATGTTTCGGGATCAGGCAGGTCATATCTGTTAAAAAGTTAACACTTTCTTTAATAAATGTGTTTTTACAATTAACTGTTCTCGTTCAAGAAAAGGAAAGAATTGAGTGGCTGTCATTGTGATGTTTTCTGTCTACTTCTGAATAAGTCGAAGGGTATTAAAACTATATTTTACTTTTACAGAGTTGATTCAATTTCATATTGCTTAGTACCAACATTAAAATATGTTAATAGATATTTTTTTTTTATGTTACGTTCGTATTTTGCAGTTATATATTCCACAAACCTTGAAATGTTGGTGAGCGTGCTCAGACCCTCGTAGATGTGGTAGTTTTGGGGGTTCTCAATAATAGCATCAGCGATAACCTTTCTGTTACCAAAGATCGTTTTGTGGTTATAGTACGTAGTCAGATAACAGTCGACCATCTTAGCGTGGTTTCTTACTCGCACCTGTAATAATAATAAAAAATTTCTTATTTAAAATACTTTGTTAGTGTTTAAATTTAAATTGATATTTATGTTGTATCCATACAAATGGTATTCCGTCAATTCACATATTAAATAATAACAAAATTTATTTAAATATATTTATATTTATAAGTACAAGCTAATAGCTAAAAACGTACCGCAAATCGTCTGGCGCTAGCGATTTTGTTTTCGATACGTCTATCGATAGCTTGTCGTAGATCTCTAAGCAATTCGCGTTCCTGTGCTTGAAGGAGTCGGGCAGGCGCGCCTGCTTCTAGCGGCAACGACCACAAGGACACGGTGTACATGACGGGAGGCTGTGCTGAACTCATCAGCGGGGATATGTTCCAGATCAACGCACTCTGTACCCGCATCAGCTCTTCAGGTTTTACTGCGTCCGCTTTGTTCAGTACGATACGAGTCTGTTAGATGAAGTGGTAAATTTAATAAATATATATTCTGAATAAGACATTCCGAATTGTGTAATTGACTAAATTCCAATTCCATGAGATCAGCGTATGTAGGTACCGCTCGAATTCCTTCTCAAGGGTACGATTATTATCATTTATCACATCGTCAAGTGACTCGAATTTGTACGGAAAGAGGAGAATGGGGTGTGTGAGCGCTAAGTTATCTACACCCACGCTACGCGAAGTGATAATAAAGAAATTGTTCTTAAATACCTGCGATTCTCGCCCTTTAAGTTGGTCTAATATAGCTTCAGTCTCAGGTCCGACATCAAGCTTTGAGGGATCGTAAACAAGGAATATAATATCGGCGCGATCAATGAACCACTGACAGGCATCATTGAATGGGAAAACGCGAGACACTTGCTTTCTCACTTCTAATATTCCTGGAATTTCTACTATATTCACCTACAAATTATAATTAATTAACAGAAATGATTTATCATTGTTTATGCATAGTAGCTTATTCCTATTATCTTAAAACAATATTATGTACTAATTTACCTTTTCTAACAATTTACTAGGATATTTAAGTCCCCGTAGACGTTCTTCTAAGCCTTGGCCAAATTTTTGAAGACCTGAGAAGGTCCAATCAGCTGCTAACTGTGTACCATCGAGTACTTCTGGTTCTTTCCCATGCATTAAAATATTGAAATACGCAGGGGAAGGTTCAGCACCTAAAGAATATCATTGTTATTGAAATAGACTTTTTACTCTATAACAATACAACTGTAAAAAAAATCAATATATAGTAATAATAACATACCAGTTCTTAACGACCACTCAGTAAATTCAATTCCTGTTAAATAATTTAATATAGAAGATTTTCCGCCACTCCAAGGACCCATGAAGAGAACTAAAGGTTTAGAAAATATTTCTGGGTCACCATAATGCCTATTGCTTAGGTCCCTATACTTATATAGGCCTTCCAAAGGCTTAATAGAATTTTCGTAAAGACGCTTTAAATCTCTTAGAACAATCTCAGCAGATTTTTCAATAATCAATTCTGATTCGCTAGCCTCTTCATCCAATCGTAAGATCTGAATGATGTGTTCACGTGATCTCAAATTTTCTGGTATTTCTCCAATCTGAAATTGAATTATACAAATTACAATACATAGATGATTGAACTTTAAGTATCTTAATTTATAACCAAGTGTACTAAATTTATACATATTCAAAATTTATATAGATCTATCAAGTACAGTATTGAAAATCTTAATTATTAACAAAATATCCGTATTCACTTGAAAACGTACCAATAATAAATCCTCTTCTGGTGCACCTTCTTCTTCAGCAGTTTTCTCATCCGATGTTGCTTCTTCAGATTTTTCATCATCTTTCTCACTTTCTTCATCAGATTTTCCTTCTGCTTTCTCATCTTCTTCTTTAGATACTCCTTCTTCTTCCTCTTGACTATCTTTACCTTCCACAGTTTCATCAGCTTGTTCTTCAGACTGCTCTTTTTGACTATCTCCTTCCGACTTTCCTTCTTGAATAGTTTCACTTGATTCATCCACTTCAGCTGATTTTCCGTCTTCTTCCTTTGAATTATCCTCTACTTCACCCGTTTCTTCTTGTTCTTCTTTAGACTCTGTCTCTTTTTCTTCGTGGGAGTCGTCTTGTTCTCCTCCTTCTTTATCTTCTTCAGATTCAGCCTTTTCTTGAGATCTATTGTCATCAGTTTTGTCTTCGTTGCTTTCATCTTTGGCTTCTTCGGCTTCGTTAGACGTATTATCCTCATCCGATTGGTCCTCACTCTGAGCCGCTTCTTCACTTACATCTTGTTCTTTGGATTCTGTATCTTCTTCACTTTTAGCAGCTAAATCTATATCTTCATTGGATTGTCGTTCTTCTTCTTTGCTGACCTCATCCTCTTTACTTTCCGGCACATCTTCCTTACTATCTTCAGAATCTGTATTGTCGACTGCGTCTCCTACTTCATCACTCTCTATAAAAAAATAAACACACAAAGTAAAATATCTTATATGTTATCCTCATATTTTTTTTTAGGTAGATAAACTTTTACATATTTTTTAAAAAATTACATGCCATTGACTCCACATCACATTTTGCCTACAAAATCAACGTAAATCAATAATATTTTATATATGAATAATTTCAAGAGTGTATACGGACTACACATACTATACAACCTAACATAGTTAAATTTTAAGATAATTTAAAACATTCTTTTTAATTTACCATTTTCGATTTCTTGTTCTTCAGCTTTTTCTTGGCTGTCTCCGTTGTCATTTTCCTTACTATCTTGCTCAGCATCTGCTTGTGTCTCTAGACTATCTTCACCACCTTCAGCACTTAAGTTTTCTTTAGATTCTTCACTAGCCACTTCACTTGTCTCTTCATAGGATACTTGTGAGACATATGGCTCATCAGCAACTTCTACTGATGGCACATCTTCTTCTACTTCTTTACTACCATCTGCATCTGAAGTTTCTGCTGAAGTTTCTTCTTTCGTATCGTAACCTATACTAACTTCACTGGATTCGTTTTTCTCTGAAGATTCTGAAATTTTCAATTCATCTGAGTAGTAATCAGCGTATATTTGATACGCAAAAATTATTACATCCCAGTAGTGTATTTAAAATTATGATTTATTGGATTATATAAATTTGGATAACATAGGAATTTTAATATTTAATACTATGCTATAATAAAAACATAGTGTGTTTATATTGAATATCTTAAGAAAAATATAATAGAAGAACACGCACTTCTTCGGGTCTAATGGACAGATTTGAATGCATTTTTTTTGTGGTATCTTGGGCAGTTTTTAAAGACTAGCACAGTTGCTGCAGAATCATAGTAAAAATAATGAAATGCTGCTATAATAAAAATTATTGAATATGATAAGCATTTTCCATTGACATATAAAAATCAAAGATCTGTAACACTTGATACAGGACCACAACAGATCAGCTAAACTAAAATATGAAAGTGGGTCTTTAGTTGAAGTTAATGAACGTTATGCGAATTTTAAATCAACTGTTAAATCAATTATAGTTACAAAACTTTATTTTGTTTTAAAAAAATTGCATAATATTTAATGTGTCAGTGTGATAGAAGTGGTTAAACAGTTAGTATTCACTTAAAAGCTTTAGAACTAGTAAAAGCTCATTAGAGATTTTTCCCACATTCTCGTTCTTCGTTCTCTCCAATATCATGATTCTTTCTTAAATGCTAATATAACGAAGAGCGCTACTCTGAGCTACTTTAATAATGAACTCAACAGAAAATATATTTTCAAAAAATTATCGTGTTCTTTTCTAAATTATAATAAAGCTTAGGTAGTAGTAACAGGTAAGATTACCAACTATACGATCTGAAAAATAATGTATTATAATGTATTTAATATTTTTTAACTTCTTTTACTATTGTAAAGTATATCAGCAGCCACAACAGGTGTATAAGATAAATCGCTTTTGGTTTTTATTTTTAAAAGTTTTTATTTTTAACAGATGATCCACGTCGCTACCGATCTCATATTAGTGAATTTGAAATTATATAATGTACAGTAAATATCTATAATGTTACATTATACAGGTTTTATATAATATAATACACTGTCATTATACGCAAAGGGAAGAAAAAAAACTGTAAGCGGATAAAATTTTTAGAAATATAATACATATAAAGACGTTTGCATGGGCGTTTAGAATAAATTCCAGGGGAAGCCTCGAGTGGTCTCTTAGAAATGAGGATCATACAATCGTACTCAAATAAACGCTTAATCTACGAAATGATAATTTCGACATGAAATAAGTTAAAGTGTAGCGCAACATTAAAATGTGTTACCATATAGAATTTCTCGAGACAAAACTCTATTATTTTAAAATAAGGAAATACGTTTTTCAACTTTAGCTTAAATAAATATTTTTATGTAACTTTTTTTTAAATTTCTCAGCCTTAATTTATTGCGGGCAAAAATTCAGGAGTCAGCCGATCCGAATCCAATATTTTCCTACACTCATGAGTGTAGGGTTTAATTGGCTGTAGAGTAGATAGTTAAAAGAGTTCAAATTTTAATAGAATTAAAAAGAAATCGTTAGATATTTGATAGGTGTATGACAACCCCTTAATAATTGCGTTGAACTTGCCAGTACAAACGTTGGCAGTTGTACAATATTACTTAAAAATAAATGCTTACAAATTACGATATCTATTGCATAACGCGATGACATTATATGTTACGCTATTAATAATAACAAATATATTAAATAATTTTAAAATTACCTTTATGTAACAATCATTCAAAATGCAAAAAAGAAATTGTAGAGTAAAAATATGATTTTTTAAATTAAATAAATAGGTAAGTTTCTCTGTTGAATCGCGTCACTCCTTATTACTGACTTGTTAAATAGAACTCTTTATTGCCTCACTTTGATATCAGAATCGTCCGTAGCATTATTAGAAAATATATTTTATAAAAAAATTAAGGACACCGTGGCGCAGCTGCACTGGGTATGCTTATAAACGTGACGGTTTGTGGGTTCGATTCCCACTTGGGGAGAATTCATTAATTTCATTTTCTTCGCTCTGGTAAAAGGCAAAAGCACGGCTTCAAGTGATTTATTATGAATTATGAATGATATTGATGATGATTTATAACAATCTTTTCACAGAGATATGTACAAATTACACCTACTGGATGTAATCTACCCGTCTCAGTGCAGTGTCTTAGTGGTGGGTGGTTAGTGTAGCTAGCGGAGATTATTGCTTCAATCAGCGGGATTCAACGGAACATGTTTCTACGCCCACGTAATTGATTAGATATAGATAGACATTCGGAAAGTGGTTTACTTTATGTTATTATTTTACATGGCCGATTTATCAGCAGGTTGAGTAGGTTAGAGCCCTTAGGCTCTATCTTATACACCTGTTGTGGCAGATTTTTGAGGTAGCAAATTTGACGAACAATTTGTTTGGCTACCTCATTGAATTTCAATATTTATTGAAGTGAATGGCGCGTTTCTAATGTTTTTCAGTTGGAATAAGTCGTGTATTTTGATGATGACTTTTTCTGCTTACTTGCCAATCAACAAATTTCCATATTCTACATAATAATAATCAAATATCCCCCCACAATCAGGACCTCACTGACCTTTGTTCACGTTGCTTATAAGTGAAAAGTGCGACATTACGAGCAATATATTTACCAAAGTTATTCCATTACTGCTTAACTGACATTTAAATAAATATTTTATAAGGTTGTCTGTAAAATCATACTGAAATGTACGTCAATTAAACGTTTTTAAGTCATTGTTATAATGACATTAAAAGCTTGACGAGCGCATGTCAGTGACGCTCATATTTAAAATCAAGAATATAAAAAACCAACGCAGTAAATTCGAGGCTATTCTACTAATAGAAAACCCGGAGAATTTTTAATTGAATGTCTTTGAAAATGATGGCGTGAGTCACAGCAGTTTCCGTTGTGTAATGATTTCCCATCATCAGCCACATTTAAGTTGTGAGCAAACGACTGGTCTATATTTTTTCATATCGACAGGTCGATGGAAACAGCTTTTCGTGATAAAATTTTTATGACCTTAACATTTATTGTCCTACTCATGTACGTTATATCTGTTTATTTTAATATTTGCAGGCACATTCTAAAAGCTATAATTTTTCAAACAAGTAACTATTAGTAGGTGCATCAGACCTGGAAGCATACATATTAGAAATAAAATTATTACTAATTTAATTACCTGGTTCTACGTCCCCCGATTCGAGTTCTTTAAGCGCCTTTTCTATATATGGACGGCATTGTGATTCTGAAGGAATGTCGTCATCGGCTGAAATAAGAAAGAAAAAAATTGTAAAAAGAGACGATTAAGTAACATTCCACGAGTGAGTGTCAATATATGTACAATATTGGATAAATTACTTATAAGAAAATATTATTGAAACTATCACATTTTATACCGAGTATATATTAATATACCGTTTTACAAAGACATAAGATATACTCAATCACTCTTTTCATAAGGCTACCTTTAAAAATGTATACACTAGTAGTACTAGATGGGTACTTATAACACTAAACTAAGGGTTTCTTGTGTAAAGGAACGATTCATTTTATTGTTTTTTATCAGTAAGGAAAATTTATCATCGTGTACTTTAAAATTCTTAATTTCTATAAATATTCATTATTTCATTTCAGCCACTATAATATGCTTTATATTTATAAAAAAAAGTAAATTTGAAATATAGAAACAGTCGTGGTGCAGTAGGGCAGTGGCTTATTATAAACACAAAGTTGCGGAAAAATTACTTACATTTCCGCGATAGAACACGCCATATCCTAAAAAATTTACTAAGACTGAGGCGCGAAATATCTTAATATTAGGTTTCTTCTGTTTTTCCAGATATGGAGAATTCCGTCCATACGCAGGGTCAGCCGAAGAAACCCTCCTAACAACAGTCTTAGTGCAAGGAATTAAAGCAGGAAGTATAGTGTCAATAATTATAGTACAATGGAAATTTTGTCCAATTGTCATATTATGTAAAATTAATTTCTATGATTTTTAAATGGTCCTTGGAGCCGTTCTTTGTAAATATGTAGCTCCGTTAAGGTAACTATTATTAAGCATTAACTTTATGTTGTATATCATAGTTCCAAAAATTTTATATAGAGCGAATGAATAAAATGAAGTTAAAATTAGAAAGAAATTTTTTTTTACGTCAAATAAATCTTTCGAACATTATTAGATAAACATATTATACAATAGTTTTTTCATTCATGTATCTTAAAATGAATAAAAAAAGTACTAAAAAGTTTATATTATTATGTGCAATGGATTTTTTTTAATAACAATCATTTCATAAATTTCATTTTTTTTAAATCATAATGCATATTATAATATTAACTTTAAAAAATATACCTTTTGAAAAATTGTAGTAACCTGGTAACACAAATCTAAAATTAAAATATTTTTCTGAACCGACGGAATAATAAATTGTCGAGACTCAATCGACGTTCAATTTTGGCATTGTCGTGGAACATTGTTCTTGGATAGTCGCCATTAAATATTATATACAGATTATAATTTTTTTATAGCCCATTCAAAATATTCATTTTTAAATGTCTTTTATCTGATTTAATAGCTTTGTTTAGTATATGGTTTAATTGTGAGCGTATTGTTACAAAATACGCATTGAACAAAACAAAACGTTGTATTGAATATTTAAAAGAACCAAAAACATTAATACTTTCAACTGACTTCAAGATAGATTCAGTTTTGTTTATAGATACATGTTTAAAGGAAGGTCTTAACGTCATTAAAATAACGCAGTTATTAATGTTTATAAAAACATCAAAAGCAACGTAAGTATCTGAACCAACGTGACTTTTAAAGTCAATTTACCGTTTGAAAACTTAGTGACTTTATTTTATTATATGTTATTTTTTAGGTGAATTTATTTAGATTCTTAAATTTTAAGCTAATTATGATTTTTATCTACGTATAGGTAATTTTTTTCTATTGTACCTATTAGTACAGATAGTAGATTACAACACAGTTATGAAAACCTATCCTTTCGAACATCGTAAAGAAAAAGTCAACAATAGTCACCAGTGCCATCCTCTTATTTCACCTGGTAGACAGCTATTCAAGACTATTATTGATTAAACGCTTTCTTCCAACGAATCGTTGGTATGACCTAAATAATTAGCCTTGCCACATTCCATGATTTAATCTTTTAGCTGTACACGACTTGTCATTGACTTAGCAAACTATATTTAAAACATCTAAAATAGAAGACCGGGTATCACACACATAGAAATATATTTGTGAATGGGGCAATTGTTCTACATCAAGCAATAGAAACTTTCATATGAAACCAGAAAAAAGATTTTTTATAAATTTTATTCTTTATATGGTCCATATCGTTATTTAAGACATCATTCCGTGATAATTATCTCATTTATATATATCTAAAATATTCTTATCTAGTAGTTGGTAAGAATATATATATATATATATATATATATATATATATATATATATATATATATATATATATATATATATATATATATATATATATATATATATATATATATATATATATATATATATATATATATATTCTTTGGTGACTAAGTTCATTAAAAAAAAAATATATAAATTTCAAATGTAAATAGTTATGTAAATTATGAAGTGACCTACATATATTCGTGTTCAACTTTTATAATGTCGTCATGATCCTATCGTTTTTCACAAAATGGCGACGCGCGTAACGACAAATCCCTGTATTTCTATTTGCGTAGCTATGCTGGATAGAATACCCGACATGTTCACTGCCTCAACTTTGACGAAATATTTACGAGTGATCATTTAATTGCAATAACCTTGTCTTCTACATTTTCAGTTAAGGTTATGGCTCAAAATAGCTCACAAACGCGCTTTTTACATAATTTAAGCCCAAGTTACACCGAAAATAGCATCGATGGAGTGACGCAGAGCGCGCGCAGCTCCCACACACTCGCCGACTCCGACTCACCTCTCGCCGCGAGCGCGAGCGCCGACACGGCAAACAACATGCACAATATAAACCTCCATAACTTTAATCTTTTTGTCCACATTTTGATAGGTTCCAGCCCGCTACACAGGGCCACCAGTCATTTGCACACACACTCGCGCACCCGATCGTTCGATCTACGGACGCGAATCACAGCTACACTGAACAGAGAATACACCGTCACGGGGTGACTCGAAGTGCATTCCCAAAAGAATGCAGCTCGTGTCGGTCGCGGCCACTCAATTGCAGTGCAAAAGCTTGTAAATACCAAACCTAAAAAAAAAACTAAGACTAATTTAACAAACGTTAAAATTGAACCGCAATGTAAGTGGTCGCGACGATCGCGTCTGTTACCACAGTTGGGAACGGACGTACTCTATTTCCGGAGACAGCACAGCATCGCTGGTCGAAGGGGTACTGGCGGCAGAGCAGCGGCGCTCCCCGCGGATTTTCAGCTTTCAGATTCAGAGCGCAACGCGTGCCAAGCGCAGGTGACGCGCCGTCCCCGCACGCATCTCGCGTCCTCGCAACCAGCGTTACACTTCCCGTCGTATGCGCATATATAAAATGATACGAATAATGGACTAAGTACAAAATGAGTCTAGCTTTGGCTCAACAAGTATCGTATTAAGTAAAATTTGTTATGATACGATCTTCTAAATGAACATTAGGTAAAACTCAATATATAGGTACTTAAAATTTTTGTTTAATTAGCTATTTCATATATCTGATACGCTAAATTGTGTCGATATTATAAAAATTAGGTAAACTATAAATATTTTATACTGATTGTATCAATATTTCTTTTAATTTATATTTACGGTGGAGCTGTGTGCTTAAGATTTGAGGTCCAACATCCGAACACAACAAGTGTTGTTGAATCAGGTGCTGTGGCGATTGTATTCACTGCAGTAATTCAAATCATATCAACATTAACTTCGGAACCTCCGTCAGCTATTAGACTTAATTAATTCGATATTATTGCCGCGGTTTGTCTTATTAGACATGATAGATTAAGTCGGACCTGAGATCGACAAAGACAAATACGAAGCATCAGAATACAATATCAGTTGGCACGAGTGATCGCCCAGCCGCTTGAATATTTCAATGTACCGTTCTTAAAATGATTCTGTTCCCTAGCAAGGAACTGCGTGTTTTAAGACACACCCCTTATTTTAAGATTACCTTAAACATTAAATTTATAAACAGATACATTTATTATTTATTTCTATGTAATATGTAGGTTCCACATTAACATTCATGCATCCATCCACAAAATATCACAGTCTGAATGTAAGCGCGATATCCGTGCATTCGATGAGGACGGAGCACGGAGGGATGATATACAATAATTTCCCCGCTCTGATAAGGCAAAGTGAGTTGAGTTCGGTCACTCGACACGGAAAACGTAATGTCTTAAAAAAGGTTATCTCTGTCTACTCTGCTACATGCGAAACACACCTTAAATCTAAAAAAAAATAACTTTAACATGATAGTTATATCATTCAAAGCTCAGAATCAGAACCTATTAATCAACTTCCAAGTGTAATAGTTAGCCAAATATTTCAAAAAATAATATATTAAGATGTAACAAACCAAGAGTGATTGGTTTGCTTATTATCAAGAATTTTAAGCTACAAATCGACCCTTGACCCGTCATTACGAAAACATGATAATAATAGGCCAGTCATATCATTTGTCTTCAAATAATTGGAATTACTGTGTTATTTAATAAAATGTGTTCAAAAAGCATTACAATGTTACCAAGAAATTATTTATATGGAAGTGGTGTCTTAATTACAAAGTTACAGATTCGTAGTTACAGTAGTAAAAATGTTAAAGAAACGTCTCTGTGTAATTTGCATAAGAAATACGGTGGAAAATTAGTGGATTTCGCTGGTTTTCTGTTACCGGTGCAGTATTCAGATTTGAGTGTATCAGCATCTCATGTCTTTACGAGAAACAGTGCTTCAATATTTGACGTTTCCCACATGTTACAAACGAATGTCAGAGGAAAAGATAGCGTGTCGTGGTTCGAGTCAATATGTCCAGTAGATTTAAACGGAATGCCGGCCGGATCAGGCTCCTTGACTGTATTTCTAAATGAGAAAGGGGGAATCATTGATGATCTTATTGTCACAAAAGTAAAAGATGATCAACTCTATGTTGTTTCTAATGCCGGTCGTCTAGAGGTCGACAAACAGCATATGCTAGAAACATCTGAATTGTTTCGTAAAAAGGGAAAAGACGTGTCAGTAGAATTTTGGGATGTGAGTAGCAGATCTCTTATAGCACTACAAGGACCAAAAGCATCGTCTAACTTGCAGTCTCTTACAGAAATTCCACTGGCAGATTTGACTTTCATGACCTCTCGTGTAGGCAAAGTAGCGGGTGTAGAATGTAGAATAACACGCTGTGGTTACACGGGAGAAGATGGCTTCGAAATATCAATGCCGGCAGATAAAGCCGAGATTGTAGTCGAAGCTTTGTTACAATCTCAGGAAGTCAAACTGGCCGGTCTCGGAGCTCGCGATTCGCTTCGGTTAGAGGCTGGTTTATGCTTGTATGGCAATGATATTGACGAAAGTGTCACTCCAGTCGAAGCAAGCTTGACTTGGTTAATAGCCAAGGCGCGTAGAACAGACGCAAATTTTCCCGGAGCTGATATAATTTTGAAGCAGATAAAAGAGGGTGTAGCGAAACGGAGAATTGGATTGAGAATAGAGAGTGGCGCTCCCGCAAGGAAAGATGTTGATATTAAAAATGTAAATAATGAATCTGTAGGTAAAGTTACTAGCGGATGTCCAAGTCCTTCGCTTGGCGGTAACGTTGCTATGGGATATGTCGCTGAGGAATTCAAAAAAATTGGCACAAAACTTAATGTGATCATCCGAGGAAAAGATATACCGTGCGTGGTTGCTAAGATGCCATTTGTGCCTTCTAAATATTATATTAAGAAATAAAATAAATTTTAATTAAATAATACTTTTATTTCCAATGATAAACGTAATAGATAGTTAAGTAACGAATTCAACTATAAGTTGATAATAAATTGGAATCAAATTGTACAACCAACATATAATACATATATACATTTTACTCAATAATTAAAACGATGTATTGTGTAATATATATAACTTTTGAGCATTTATGAATAAATTCGATTCTCCATGTGTATTTCTAAATACTTTTGCTATTTGAAATCAACGAAACCATCATAAAATCCAAATATATTAAAAGATCGAGTGAAGCAAAGTAAACGATTTTAAAGTAAGTAAGAAACAAAAATAAAAAAGTTAAGCAAGAAGTGGAATCTTAAGGAATGTTGTATTCAAACTACATTATTAATACTTAATGTTATTTACAAAATTTATCACAGGAATAATTACATATAAGTCAGCATTGGAATTATTAATATTTAAAATTTTACATTTAAATATTAAGAACTTTTTAAAGCATACAGTAAACATAATATTTTTTAAGTTATTCCTTACTAATGAAAAATAACGTATAATAATGTCAACGTAACAGGATTAAAACCCGCGTCTTTCGGGCACCGTCCAAGCGCTTGTCGCTAATTAAGTCATATGTTCTTATCGAGCTACGGTGAAATTCTTATACACTTACTACAACTTATTTATGTTGTTAAAATCTCTGTAGAAATAATAATCCTATATTAAAACATGGATAACTAAGCGCAAAGCGCCAAGCGAGGCATCACAACATTATCATTCATAGCTGAGGAACATTTCTATAATGATGTTAGGTTATATTTAAATTACACATACATATAAATTAAAATTTAAAAGAAAAACATAAGTGCAAAAGGATATTATATCTTATAAAACTTTCAAAACTTTGTTTCTTAAAATTTTTTTTATTCATAGTTATATGACAGCATACTATGTTTTTACAAAATAAAAGAAGCTATTATAGCTGTACAAAAGTTTACTAAAATTAGACTGATTAGGTGAATTTTGCTTGTTTCATATTGTTTTCTTTACAATTTTTTTAATATCTATCTTTAATTATATTAAAAGATTTATAGCCAGTAGAACTTATACAAACTATAGTTAAGTACAATATTTGTATAGTAATAGTTATATTTAAAAGGATATAAATCGCTTACATCGCACACTTAATAAAAAACTGCTATAAGAATTACTGTCATCATTTCTATTTAAGTCTTGAGATAACAGATTATTGACGTATTTTCAACGATGGTAATCTTTCATTGTTATAAATAATAATAATACTTTATTGCATATAAAAGATTACAAATCATTAAGATAACACCTAATATGTATACATAATATTATGTGCAGTGGCGGCCCGATCACTACAAGTGATCTCTTACAGGCAACTATAAATATAAATAAATCTAATTTTAGAAAGTTTATTTATTTAATAATGTTTACAAATTTAAATGATGTTAAACAATAAAGTCTTTACGGGTGTGGCTGTAAAACTGAGATGAAGTGTATCTTTTTTGACTCTGTAATATATAATTCAAATATATTTTTCAACACGAAATTCATCCTCGAGCAGTGGGCGGAAACAATTTTAAACTAGAAATTGTTACCTTACATAGGTTATCTAAATTCATATAAAACTTACATAAGCTAAATATAAATGGAACTTAGTTTCTCGTTTCTTTTTTAACATCTTACAAACGCTGTTAGTAGAAGTTTGAGCTTTTACTTAACCTTAATAACATTAGTAAGTGATTTGTACTAATAGACAGTGTCTTCCTAGATAGCAATTATATATGTGAATATTTTTTTCACATTTACGTTGTATTCTGCATATCGCAAGATGGGCAGAGAGAACCAAGTCTTCTCCACTTCCAGCCCAAATTGGAGACATTGCATTTTGTCTTATCAGGGTGGAGAAATGGAAACAACCGCCTCCCCCGATACCGCCCCACACCTTCGTGGCGTAGCCGTCTGACTGCACGGCGGTTGAGGCCTCGCTCTGGTAAGAAGACAAAGCGCTGCCTGAAGACAAGTTCCTCCACTAAGTGAAACGGGCACAACACTTAGTTTTCCTCTGCCTATGCTGCCGAGTGCGGGACATATTGGGAAGGGTTGTCATGTCATAATTTTGAGCATATTTGCACACTACGATGAGTTGTTCGAATAACATTCATATTTAAATTTAAAAGGGTATTTATTGCCTGCGGTGTCCCTTTGAGAGGCTATAAAGTAATCATATTTTTAGTCTATTATAAATGCAAAATTGTACCTTTTATAATCTGCAATGCGGTAACTTTTTTTTACACAAAAAAATTACCATATTATTATTATATTTCTTTGCATATAAATACACAGGACTTATACATATTCCCATAATTACTAGGAATGTTTATAATTATTTCATTAATATATTTTATAAATGCTTCACGTTATTTGACGACGATTTAATAATAATAATAATATAATATAATAATAATCACAAAATATGTAACATTATTACTTTATATTTTGTTTTAAAAATAATTTTTACTCAAATATTCATTAGCCGCACCCAGAGACAAGCATTAGCTATTAAAAGTTAAGAAAATAGTAAAAAAATATTTTTGTACTAATTTGTTACTGATGAAATACAATTTCACATCTCTGAGTGTGGCCATTGAAGAATCAACATTAAATGACAAATGTGTCACCCGTTGTCCTTACTAATGTTTTGTGACATTTTTAAATATGTCTAAAGCTATTTAAACTAAAATTAAACTACTTACAAAAAGACTAAGCATTCAGATAAATTACAATCAATTAAATCACAACGGTAGACGAAAAAAGACAAATAATATTTTTTCTAAAAGACATGTTTGTACATTAAATAAAACTTCTATTTTCTTTATTACAATAAAATAAATGAAAACGAAAGAATGACATCTGAACAGACATCTGACTGAACATCACCTGACTACCTTAGGATATGAAGGTTTTATCTCTACGATATTATGTTAAATATTTGTACTAATTAATATTTTCCAGCTTGCATTTTTTTACTGACTTGAATTATTGGGTGTTTGGGTCTTGAAAATTAGATTGTGTGAGGCGAGCAAAGTCTTCAGTCAATTCTTTTAACTTTTCTGTATACTGTAAAATAACATATTTACAATTTTTTTACATACATCTATTTTTTATATTGCAACATTTTTAAATTAAAATATAATAGAAAGTTACATTACTATTAATGTCTATAGTGTAAACAATATGTGTTTATAGTGTATATAGTAAATACAGGAATAAACAAATAAGTAAATTTCTATATAGCAGGGTAGGCAGTCAGAACCAAGTACCCCTTCAATTCGAGATTGTTGGTTGTGTGGATGAACACAACGCCTCCATCGCTTTCTAGTGGAACAAATCATTGTCAGTGTTCCACTTTCGTCATAGCCACTAAAATTTTTCCAAAAAGGGAAGAATGAAAGCGAAATAAAATACAAAATATGTACATACATCGTACGCAAGGCTCGAAGGAGGCCGGTCATGTCGCCGCTCGCTCTGCATTCTTCCACTAACATAATAATTGATCTGATTCTGCAGTTTCGTAAATATCTTCCTATATTCGTCTCTTATTCTATTCACTTCGTTGTTAATATGTGTATCTTTTTTTGATATATATTCCTGGTTATAATAATAATTTATTGATAGGTATATATATATATATATATATATATATATATATATATATATATATATATATATATATATATATATATATATATATATATATATGATGCATATAGAGTGGCAGAACTCAACTGTCATGCTTTGTTTTGCCAGAGCGAGGGGAAACGTAATTCATTTTCCCCTCGACTCTGCGCCACGACAGACACTGCGCCACGATAGCCTCCTAAAAGCCAAAATGAAACAACGGAACCGTTATAGGATGACTCTATTGTCAGTCTGTCAAGATCATTTCTCTCGAAATCTACAGTCCTTTGGAGTATAGAAAAAATCAAACTTGGACTCAATTGGACTCTTATGGACAGAAATTATGTCTATATAATCGTGCAAGTTTTTGGTAATGTCAAAAAGAAACATTTTAAGCAATTATAAAAGGACAGGAAATATTACAATCACATAACAAAAGAACGTACTATCTGTCTGTAGCGTATAATAATAAATAATAAAAAAAGTCACTTGTACAAATATGAAATTGGTATGGAACCTTTGATGCACCAGTTTGGATTGAAATTGTCACCATAAAAATATAATACAAAAAATTGCAATTGAAAACACAAATTGTACCTTACCTTATAAGTCAATGCAGTTCTCTTAACATTTTTATATTTGTCTTGTAATATATGATAGCCATTCTGTACATTCTTATATTTCTGTTCATACTCTGAAATGTTTGCCTGCAATTCCTTCAATTTATTTCTTAAATGCTGACACTCCTTAGCGTCAGAACTTGTTTTAACTTTAAAGTCCTCTTTTTCCTTTTTCAAAATGTTTTCTAAAGATCCCAAACGAGACAAACCATCTTTGTACTTCTCTGCCCTTTTCTTCCACTCCATAATGTCTTCTTTAGCTTGTTGACATTCATTTTGTAAAATATTATGCTCCCTTATAAGTACCGATATTTCATTTTCTTTAGATTCGAGGATTTGCGTTACTTTAGCTCTTTCAGATAGAATGAACTCCTTCAAAGTATCTACTTCGGTGGCCTTTCTTTCTAGCAAATCTTTTAATTTAGTAACAGTTCCCAGCTGTTCCGATTCCATTTCTTTTAATCGTCTTGCACAGTTCATTTCTATTGTTTTTATTTCAAGTGTGAATTTTTCTGCTATTTGTTCTCTGATTGCTTTTTCTTTCATCATTAAGGCAGTCTGAAATTAGTAATATTGACATTTTATATTTAAGTATTGTTCAAGACAGATAAAAAATTGAATTAGAAGTATTATTGAAATATAATATATAGTTAATAGTTTTACTATACTATAAGATACTACATTACTAATAATATTAGTCAAAGGTTATATAAATATAATATAAACGTATTTTATTTTTTATACCTTTTCTTCCAAAAATGCATCATGGTCCTGTTCAATTTCAGTCTCAATATTTGTATTATTTTGTGTATGAGTTGTATTCCCTGTATTGGTCCCTACAGTGGGAAGGTGATTTAGCTTTTTGTACCTTTCCATAATATAATTTTGAAAGAACTCTGCTTTACCTCTCAGTTCTTTTATGAATGTTTCATTACTTTCTTGAGAGGCTGAAATGCAATGAAATATGATTTTTAACGAAATAAAATGTTTAATGTTGTAGCAATCTAGCGACTTTGATAACTTAATCAATCAACCTGAGACCGCGGACCAATGTCTATTTCGTAATGCCGAGTTCTATTTGAAATCGTGACAAAATCAAAGACATTACTATACCTATTTTAACTTGACACTTGACTAGTTGGTCTTCCAGATTACGGATCCGCTTGAGCTGCAGCTCGCAGTTGGCGCACGCTTCTATTTCCTTTCGCATTGATGTTTTTTCATCTGAAAACCATTCAGAGTTAAGAACCAAAGAAGTAAAAATCTCAAGCAAATCTCTTTTTTGAAGGAAAAGGAAATAAGAATAAAAAATGTTGAAGACTAAGTAATTTCGTTTTGCTAAGTAGCAACTCTCAACAATGCATTTATTTAATCAAAACAAGAAATAAAATGAATATTATAATGAAATCTTACTATTTTAATTCTAGATATAATAGCCTTTATATGAATAATAATAATTAATAATATTTACAAAACCTATATACATTTGGACGTAGCAGAAATCGAACCTGGCCTCTAGACACCATTTTTAAGGTATTATTCGACACTAGAATAATGTCCCGAAAACTTATAAAATATTTAATGAACATGAGTTCAAATCACACAACAGTATATAATATATATATATATATATATATATATATATATATATATATATATATATATATATATATATATATATATATATATATATATATATATATATATTGTTCTTATAATAGACATGCTTAAATACTACCTTCTAAAAATTTATTAAGTTTATCGGTAAACTCCTTCTGTTTGTCAGTAAACTCTTTTTGCAGTTCAGATATTCTCTTATTAGCTCTTTCTAATTCATCCTTAGAATTTGTTAGATCCGATGTTAATTTTTCCACGTGACGCTTTTCTTTTTCTATTCTTTCTAAATAGTCTCTTTCTCGAGATTTATATTGTTCGAGTTCTCTTTGCGTTTTTATTTGTACATCCTTCAGTTCACGACTTACAGCGTCTCGTGCCGTACACACCTGATCAAAAAATATTATCAAATTAAATTTAAAGTTGTTTATTCTGGTTACAATTTAGGCAGAAAAAAATGAATGAATGAAGGAACCTTATTGTAATAAACTATGAACAAATTAAATTAAATTGTCTTAATTGTTGTATTAGCAAACATATTTCGGAAACATGGCACACCAAGGTAATTGAAATTGTGAGCCAAATCAAGTTATCTTTCTATTTCAATTTTTTTTTATATTAATTTACTGACTGACTTTTTAAAATTTGCATTGTATCACAAATGTTGCAGGCCGAGTGAACATGATGTTAAAATACTCCATTCTTTACTTTCCGCCTGTATTCATGCATTTAAAATTAAAGTAAGTATCCTCAATTACCGCGTTTACACACAGACAGTGTCACACTGCTCAAATAAATAAGATTTTTAAAAAATATATCGAGTGGTAAATTATACATTTGTACTCCTTTTTTTTTATTTTGAACCTTTTTTCATACATTTTCTTTTTTCTAGAAGAAAGTAAACTAATTATTGTGATAATATATATTACCTGTAAATACAAGGTTTTCAATTCTCCATTATCCTTGAGTGTCTCTTTTAGCTGGCCATTGTATTTCTCGAGTTCTCGTAAGAGGTCAGCGTTGGCTTCTTGCACAAGAGACGCGCGACTTCCCTTTTCTGACTTTAACTTATCATAGTCCATTTCAAGTTCTGTATATTTTAGCTCCAACTAAAAAATATTATGCCACTAATTTGTTTTTTGTTTATTTCTCATAACAGTCAATGATAAAAAAATATTTGAATTCTTAATTCAGTTCACTAAATAATAACTTACGTTTCCACATCACGTTTACCTGCATATATGTAGAAGCAGGGTAAGAAGAAATTCCGTTATCCAATCACTGCCCAAATTGGAGACATTGCGTGTTCAGTGGATTTTTTTTATAGTAAAAGGCTAAGTTTTATAGGCGAATAAAAAGGGCCACCTGATGTTAAGTGGACACACTCACCCAAAGACATCTACATCCCGAGAGGATATGGATACGTTGCCAACTTTAATGTTTGAGAAGATGATTGTACACACGACGCTTGGAATAAAAGATCTAGAGGCACGCACGTTGGATACAAGAAATGTGGGAAGAAAGAAGTTTGGGATTATCGACGATTCAAACTGCCCTCCGGTGAATGGAGTATTAAGGGATACGAGTATTAAGGGGCGCCTGGCCTGGGTGTGAGCAGTATTCCACATAAGCACGGACCTGAGCTTTATAAAACAGAAATCTTTACTGTACTGATGTGACTAATGGAAAGAGGAATACCATAGAATTTTGGAGCTAGAGTGAGGCGGTTATTTTCTGGCGGTAAACATGAAAACTTGTATTTTTAGGGGGTTAAATTGGACGAGGTCACTACGAGACCTGCTCCAGAGAGTACACAATATCGGACATAAGTTTTGCTCTCGGTGTTTCCACCTCGGCGTGAGAGATATTAGCCCGTCCGGTATAAAAGGCATCGCCCGTGCTGCCATCTGCATAGCAATGAATACTGCAAGTTCATGCGATATCGAGGCTAACTGCCATAGCTTCCCCCTTACTCTCGTTAGCAGCTGCCCAGCGGTGGGCTAGGTACACTAAGAGGTCTGCGACTGTAACTGTGACTGTACCGTCAATCGCTAATAAGCTGGTTTACCTTAAAATAACCGAGTTGGGAGTTTATCAACTGCTCCATCACCTTGTATAGTAAGGAGGTAATCGCAATAGGACGGTAATTAGATGGGTCCGTACTTAGGTCACCTTTCTTAGGAATAGGGTGAACCACAGCTACTTTCCGCAAAGATGGGACAATTCTGGTGGCATAAGATAGGGAGAACAAGCGCGAAAGCACTGAGGTGAAGTCAGGAGCACGTCTTGAGCGTTCCTATAGGCATACCGTCAGAACCACTGCACTTTTTGGCATCAAGGGAACAAAGAGCACGACGCACTGCGGTTTGCGTAAAGCGTACGTCTGGCAAAGTGTGCTTGCACCTAGGGATGGATGGTGGTTGTTTTCCCAAGTCGTCGAGAGTTGAGTTCGATGGAAAAAGAGTGCATAAAATATCTACTTTTCTCTTTGCTGAATGTGCCAGAAATCCATTTTGTTCACGCAAATTGCCTTTGACAGATTTGGCAAGAGACTAAAATGCAAGAGTTCCAGATGGAAATCCTAACAATCTCTTGCCAATTCTGCAAATGGAGTGCACCAGGCAATGATCAGATGTGCCGAGGGCCGCATCGACAGATACCCGGTAGCCCTCCGGATGGGTAGTCAACAGAAGATCAATCGATCGATCGATCGTGTTTCAGTGTGTACTGTAAGTAAAACGCATCGGCAGGGGTCGAGTAAGGCTTCGCCGTCTCGAGATGTTGATGGACAGCGTTTAGGTTAGAATGAAGTCCTACAATAATCCATTTCCATGATCAGAGACAGACGCAGAATAGCAATAGCGACGCGAACGCGACTATGGTCTTAACTAAATATAATTATATAAAAAATATCTTTTCTTTGTTTCTCTAAGCAATATTGTAAGTATAATAGAAATACAAAGTGTTTGAATATATTCTACTACATTGCGGCTTATATTTAGGTCTTTTTTTATTTTTCCGCACTAAGAAAAACAAAAGATTAAAAAAATCCATAAAACATCCCACAATGTTCAAATTTTTATGTGTTTTACACAATAGTGTTATTATTTTTTAAAAAAGTATAGTAGTAAAATATTTACATTTTTTATTTCATTTCTTAGATCTTCAGCGTCTCTGTTCATCTGTTCATTCTGTTGCTTGTATGTCTGCAATAGTTCACTGTCAGAGTTAGTACCGAGAAGTTCTAGTTTGTTCTGGAGCACTGCTAGTTTGGAGTTGAGTTGCATCTCTATGCCTTTTTGCTCTTCCAATTTAGACCTCAATTCTGATTCTTGTTTACGATGTTGTTCAAGACGTTTTTCTCTTTAAACAAGAAAATATTTTGACAAAATTTAATTATGGTTATACTGAGGTTTGTTAGTTTTAAATCGCAAGCTTAAATATAAAGATTTTTTAAAGAACGAGACGCAATTGCTTACCGTTTATTTATTTCTTCTTGCATATTTGAAATCTTTTGAAGCTGCTGCTTGTATCGGCTCAATACTTCTTTGAGCGTGGACAATTTACCAGGAGAAGGAGTGTCACCTTTATATGTAAATTATTAAGTAATATTAGAAAACCAAATCCGTACTATAAAAGCTGCAACCATATCAGTTTCATAAACAAACATCTGTACCGGCGACGTCGGGCGCCAGGTCCGCCAGCGCGGCGCGCCACGCCTCCAGCTCGGCCGCGCCCGCCGCCCGCGCGCGCCACGCCACCAGCTCCTGCGCCGTCGCCTCCAGCTTGCACTGTTGCGAGATCCGAGATGAGCTTACACGTCCGTGGCGATAAAAAAACTGCATTCTGCTGTATGACCTACAGTGTGCCTATATCGACCCCCTCGGAGCTTATGTATGAGGAGAAAACGGAGGATGTCATCTGCTTTGCGAGTAAAACTATAATTGTATGCGAAGACTAATGTGTATATTCTCCGGATAACACGCATTCGCAATTAATAAAATAAGGCAAATGGCAGACGTATATTTGAAAATAATAGTATTAAGCAAAGCATTATTATACTGTCACAGTACTTTTTACATAACCGTATTACATTGTTCCGGAATATTTTAATAGTAAAAATGTTTAGAATTAATGTCATTTGATTTACATGCAGGATGCTACCGTTGTATTGAGTAATAAAATTGTAAATTGAGCTACAGTTGAAGAGCCGGCTCTTCTAAGCAGAACTGCCGCTCACATCAGTGGTAGTCTTATGTTCGATATATTTGTCTGACACAAAGTGCTGACCATTGTCATATCTTTCTATATGAATATTTAGAATTGTTTCTATTTCAAATCAATATCTATTGTTATCCATGCACCAGAGCGAGAAAGTCAAAATAACCCATTCCCCTGAGTGAGAACCCACCGTGGCCCTGCGCCACGACGGCCTCTACAAACATAATTCCTAAAAAAAAGAAAAACATTATATACCCCTAGTTCTTTAACTTGTTCCCTTGCAGCATTTCTTTCAGTAGTTAATTGCAATACTTTTTCCTTGAGCCTGTTGCTTTCGCCATTCAACAGTCGTTTTTGAGCCGCGTCCAGTTCACTCGCCAACTTGTTTATTGTGGCTCCTTTTTCTACTAAAATTTCTTCCTTATCTCGATCTCTTTCTTTACATCGCTTTTCAAGTATTTTAATTTCGTCGTCCTGAAAAGCACATTTGAAAGCAATTTTTACATAAATAACTTTTATCGTATTTTCCTATTATTATATATTAATAAAATACCTTAATATTAATCTTGAAAACATTGCAATATTATAAATTTAAATTAAAAGTGCTATTGCTTTAGATGACACAATTTTAACCGATTTATATTGCTTACATATATTGGATTTGATTATTTTTTGAGAACGCGACGTCTCAAATAGTTTGAAATCGTCTGTCAGACTGTTTGAATTGTGATTTCGATTCCCACTAGTGGGAATAAATTATTTTCATTTCCCCAGATTGGCCCGAGAAAGAGCGGCGTTAAGACGACCGCCACAACGCTTCTCTCTGCCCACCCTGATTGATATATATGGAATACAGTGTGAAGATGAAAATATATACAAATGCTAAATGAATGAATGGTATTATTTTATTCCTGAATAAGCAAAATATTTATTTTTAATTCCATATAGCAGCAGATAATGGAAACAATGGAACTTACTTTTTCGTCTAATCTACTCTTAGCATTCATCAAATCATTCTGTAGTCTGTCCATTTCTTCGCGATGTCTGGAAAATTTAAAGTTTAAATTTAATTAGAAAATTTAAAAAAATTTGAGTAATATATCATATATTATTCAAAAATCGTGAATTCGTGTTTGGTATTGTTACATCAACAACAACAATTTTTGATTCTATATTAGGGATGTAATATTATTTTATTCGAAATAGTATAAGCAAAATTCTACACACACCTGTCTTGTTGTTCTCTGAACAATGCGTCAGTATTGTGCGAGTGAGCCACCTGTAAATGATGTATGGATGAATTTTAGCATTTATAATATTTATTTTATTTGATTCTTTAGGTAATTAAATTAAAATGTATAGTTATAATTCATGCCATGACACATATAAATAAAATCAAAGCTTGTCCATTTTCACTGTCTTATTTCATCTAGATGTAGTTTAAGCATGTTCTTCACAGCAAACGATTTTTTTACATTCAATTACATCAAAACCACTATTACAGAGTGCATATTATGTAACTAAGCATAGTAGCAGTGTATTTAAGTTCCCAAAGAAATTGTAAAATAATGTTGAAATTTGTAAAATATTCTTTTAAATAACCTGTATAATTTTTTAATAAATAATACATGACAGTATGTATACGTATGTACCTGCATGGTGTGTAGCCTTTGTTGTGCCTCTTGCAATGCTACATTAGCAGCCCTAATCTCCAATCTCAACTGTTGCTTACCCTCTTCACTTTCCACCAGCTTGTTATTAAGAGTTGTTATTTGGTGTTCCAATTCTATTGACTTATGCTTACTTGATGCTGTGTGAAATTAAAGTGGTATGACAAAATTTGTAAAATTATAATTTTTATGTGTAGCTGTATATATAGAATTATATTTCTGCCACTCTTTGGTTAATCCATATAAGGAAACAGTCTAGTGTATTTTTTTAATATTGACTACTGTAGTTCATATCATTTAATTATTTTTAGTGCATTAAACCACCTTTAATTACAAAAAAATCCTAGTCTCAATAAGCATCATATTTTACTTTATTAGGCATTAGTTATAAAAAAATATTTCCTAAATGAATTATATTTTTTTAAATAAATAATTGAATTAAATGATATTGTACCAAGTAAATGATGTGCTTCCTCTAATGAAAGTTCAGCTTTGTTTTTGTCATGTACAGCAGCAGTGAGACGTGCACGCAAACCATCTATGTCACTGTCAAGTTTTTCTACTTTTGCAGCAAACTGTTGACATTCTTTTATCCTCATCTGTAAGATAATAAGCAATGTGATCGTAGGAACTATAGGAACACTAGGTTGCTACGGTTCCTATGGTTTCCTCTGCCTACCAAGCCAGTTGTGGGATACAGCATGAAGCTATTAAAAAAAATGTGATTCTAACTTGATTGTGGAAGAAGTTATGTCACACAATGTCATTCAATGTACAATATCTCAAATTCGGGTGGAAGGAGTGCAGTGTGAGCAGAGGTACCACAAAAAATATACAATATTTAAATCACTTACTTCATACATAACTTTTAGTTGTTCATGATTCATATATTCTTGTCTAGCATCAAAGTTGTTCATACCATTTCCTGAAAAGTAAATAGGAACAAATAGTAAATATCTTCTAATACATATAAAAACATTAAAATATAATCTTTGTCCTGGTTATAGCATATTATTTGCTTTAATTGCCAATAAATTTCTATTTATTATTATTAATATGTTTGTATTTGACTTTCAGTTAATATTAATGTAAAGTTAGATTTAGATGAAAAAATATTTAAAAAGAACAGGTTTCTGTATTTTATTTATTATTTCTATTAAAAATGCCTAAGTTAATATTGTTGTGAATTCTTTATACAACATAAGGCTAAACATATAATATATACACCTCATAAATACCTCTAAACTCTTGGTGTAAATAATTATTTTGTCCATCTCCAGCTCCATATGAACTATAAGGAATTTTAGAGGAATCTTCTTGATTCCTCAAATTTTGTAAATGACTTTTTGGAGTCTCACAATATGGTTTGGGTGATTCGGAAATATGTTGAGTTTCTTTTAAATGATTTAAAGATTCTACATATGTTGGTGGTAATCCTGACCTTACAGCATGTTGGACTATAAACAAAGTATAACAAGTTGGAAGTGAAAATTTATGTTCTATAATACTAAAATAATAAACATTTTATATGTATTATTATTTGCATAATATATTCAATATAATTAAGATTTTTATATTGAATATATTTAGATTTATAAGGTAAATAGAGAAAACATTATAAAGCGGGTTCAAATTTTTTTTTTGAGAAATTTAACCAAAAAGTATGTTTTATTTTTAAATAGTGTATTTAGAATAGACTTGCCTCCATTTTGGCGAGTAGATTCTAGTGTGTAATTTCCACTGCTATTAACAGAACTATTCTCATCGTCGTCTAGAAGGTCATCAAAGGCATTAACTAAATTGTTTTTGAGCTAAAATTAAACAAACATAGTAAACAAACATATTTAAAAAGGGTTATATTGCTACAAGATTATTGCTACCTCTTCCGTGCGCCGCTTCTGGTCTTCGATTTCTTCTTGTTCTTCAAGCCTATCTTGAGCACTATTATTTATATGAATGCTTCCAGCGCCTTGAAACAGGCTCATACCTGGCATTTCCATAATTTATAATTCAGATATCAACTATATCTAACAAATACCTAACGATTTATTTATATAATACGTTCTCATATTAATAAGCCAAACTATAGTTTGTTAATTTTTCACTGTTAGGTTTAGGTTTTTTCAAGTTTATAAAACTTTTCCCACTAATACAAAGTGACGTTTAGTATGTGTACTTTTTAAGCGTAAACATTAAACAAAATATCTTGCCAGTTCTAAAATTTGTAATAAATTACCGTTACAGTAATACCGTTTTAAGATGATTACTGATAAATATTATAAGGTTTAAAATATTCAATAGTTTACATATATACTCAAAAAAATTATATTAAGAGTAAGTAATACAACCATGTTGTACACTAAATGATATAATTCAATATAAATAGACAATTATATATTTTATTAAATGATTTATTTTAAAACTAGTAGACTTTCGTTGGCGTAGACTTTAGGATCCTTGTACGTACGTACAAGGATCATTTAAATTGACCTATTAAATTACCTTTTCATTTAAATTGACCATACCCTTGATATTATATATCAAAATGTCAATGGAAAATGTCCATTACGTTAAATGACTACTTAAGGTGCCATTTCTGTATATTATGCAGTTTAGCTAGACATAATAGTTCTTCATCAGATGTTCCAGATCGTGGATTTTCATATTCCAATAACAATGTTCATCATGTTCAATAATTTTCACTAAAGAGCCATTTTCTAGTTTCTTATAGTTAGATGTTTTATTGTGGTTCCAGATCAGGTATTCCAGATCCTTGATTTTATATGTCATTAGGCAGTGCTTATCACGTTCAATCATTTTTGTTATGGCACCATTTCATTATTTCTTATGACTCAGCTGATCTATAATGGTTTCGCATTAGTTATGCTAGTCTTCAAAATCTATTATAGCCTAGATCCTGTCCAGACCTAACAGATAATCATCAATAAAAGTTTAAAGACGAGCGTATACAACAGACAGACAAAAATAAATCATAGATTCATATTCTATAAGTATTATTACATCTCTCTAGATATTTTTTTCGTAAAAACCTTTAATATGCAGACACAATTTTTTTACTGTTTTATTTTTATATAGAGAAGAGATAATTTTAAGCTTACTTAACTTTAATATAACATGTTATATATTTTAGAAGTTGTCTCCCTTACTATTCATATTTGATATACAATTAACCATTTCTTTGTAAAGTGGGATGAAAAAGATCAATAATCACTAGGTACTATAGGTATAGGTAATTGCTACGAAAGCGCATTTCGCAATATCTTATACTATTTAGTATAATTAGTTATAAATATTAATTATCTTTATATTTTTTACTACCAGGTAAGTAATATAATTTATTTAAATACCTATTATTTAGCTTTTCAATTAACTAAAACGACACAATATTACTTTATTCATTATTATTCATATATTTACTCTATTATGATTAAGGAGAAACTTGTTCGTATATTTCCGAAACATGGATTGAATTTTAGTTAGCTAGTGCACTAGACTAATTGTTCTAGCGAAACGCGGCTTCAAATTCTGTAATATTTGAAGTTATTATTATATATTTTGTGAATTTAATTGAAAATAATAACATTCTGTAGATTTTTACATAATTTTAGACAATATAATTACTGTGTGTAAAAATATGCTATACTCTTCTTAACTTTAATGAATGGAAAGCTTAACATGTTGATATGTTCACTGATAAGATAATAGTTTGAATTGAGATGGAGCGTACGTAAGAACAAGTTTCAAGGTAAAATCACGTAATACTACAAAATAACAATTTCAGCTGCAAATTGCTTTATACATTCTTAATAAAATGCCGTACAAATCTGTAAGTCATGTTTTATTTGATATGGACGGGCTGTTATTAAGTAAGTGGATTAAAGTTATATTACAATCAATTAATAATTTTATATTGTAGATATATATTTTATATATTTCTATATAAATTTCAGATACAGAAGACTTATATACTTTAGGATTTCAAGAAGTCGCATCTAGATATAATAAAGAATTTACATTTGATTTAAAATGTAAAATAATGGGTCAGCAGAGTAAAGAATTTGCCACATGCATTATAAGTGAGCTAGGATTACCACTTTCCGTCGATGAATTTCTATTTGAGACTCGAAAAATATTCAATGAATTATTTTTACATTCTAAAGTAATGCCAGGTATGACAAATATATTACGAGTGTAAAATTATTTCGAGATAATTAATTAAATTACGGTAATTATTTAAATGAGTCATATTTTATGTCTCTTCTTATTTATAGGTGTTGAGAAACTATTACATCATTTAAAGAAGCACAATATTCCTATGGGGTTAGCAACAAGTAGTAGTAAGGAAACGTATGACTTGAAGACTGCAAAGCATCAAGAACTTTTTAATTTACTGTCATTTAAAACTTGGGGATCATCAGATCCTGACGTAAAGAAAGGAAAGCCCTACCCAGACGTTTTTCTAGCAGCTGCTAGTAAATTTCCTGACAAGCCGTCTCCAGAACAGGTAAATTGGCATTTTCGTTTTTACCCATAATCTAATACTAGGTAGGTACGTACTACATAGGTACCATACCTATTCAATAAGTTTCACATTATATTATATAAATCATTTTAAAAATAAAAATTTATTATTATTGTTGTTATATGTTATATAGTTTATTATTGTTGTGTACCGAAGGCCGTGATCTTGATAAAGAGATAAACAATAACAAAAAAGCTATGCACTAGTTTTATCTATACATTAATATACTCGTAAAAGGATAGAAATTAAAAAGAAAAATATTTATAATACTATTACATTCTTTAAGTTTTTCTTGTTTCACGCTTGATCCTTAGCGTGGTAATTCATTACAAATAAGAGGTAAAATAAATAGGAACATATATTCAAAATGTTATATTATTTATAATATATTTTTTTCATATTTATTTTTCAGTGTTTAGTTTTTGAGGATTCGATCAATGGCGTAAAAGCAGCAGTGGCAGCTAAAATGCAAGTTGTAATGGTTCCCGATCGACGTCTTAACAGAAACCTTGTTCCTGAAGCAACTCTAATTTTAAACTCTATGGAAAATTTCCGACCAGAATTGTTCGGTTTGCCGCCATACGATGACTAACACGTGACGCGATCTAAAAAGTTGTGTAAAATGTACACAAACAGAATCTGTAAAACATTCACAATTCACAACAACAAAATGTTATTGATAAAACTTCGATGAATCAAAATAAATATATAACTCTATATGTTAACACATTTTTGTTTATAGCTATAGAGCTAACTCATGAGGAAATTACATTTATGCATTATAATTTAAAATACTGAATATTCAAATTTTCAACGCAAATCGTAATCAACTGTAGAGCTGCTGACTATACTAGTGCATTTTAAAGTTTTATTATACACCAAGGGAGGTTTTCCCTTACCAATAGATCTTTCTTTATAATAATCATCTTTGGATACCAGGAATTTGTAAAAATCGCCCTGGAAAGATGCTGTTACAACGCTCGTTACAACTTAACGAGCGTATAATCATTTTGACGTAGCTCAACAAAAACTATTCTATTGTATTATTTATCTTACGCGGGTACTCTAGCTGAAAGAACGCAGCGTTAAACACTACGATACTTGAATGTACTGACAGTATCACCCTCTCTCTCTATATAAACGTTGTCTATAGAGGTTTTCATGTTTTCAAATCGTAGTCTCCTCCCTCCGTCTTCCAGTACTGACTATCATATATCTTATATGCCATTCTTTTTCATCATTAATATCCGAAGTGCCCTAACCACTTGAATAAGTTCTTCTTCATTGTTGCTGTAATTCTGTTTCTCTTCATAGGGATTCGCTTAGATAAACTGACTCCGCTTCCTAAGGCGTCGTATCTCCATAGAATGCATTCAGGTTTAGAAGCTGTAGAGTGGTGACCAATGCCTGCAACTCGCATTATGATGATACGTACAGGTGTATTAGGTGGCGGTTTCTAAATATTAAACTAATGCATATTTTATAGTGATCAGATAATCGATGATGTTTATATTTACATGTTGTTTTCCACACATTGTTTAGGGCTGTTATTTACGCCTGTGATGTGCATATATGAATAGATTATTAGTTTTACTTTTGCATGTCAATTCTTTCAAGTTTAGTAGTCAGTTGACTAAACGCTTATTCGTATTCGTTTAAAATATATTTCCATGGCTCTGTTGATAATATAATAAACTAATAGGCTTACATGTCATTTTTTCAATTGTTATGTGGAATTTTTTGTCACATCAACTCGGCGTGTTGCTTTTAAAAATATTTTGAAGAACTAATGCAGGGTTTTTTTTCAACATGAAATTTTTATTCAATAATAAAGGTGTTCGTTATGTTATGATTTTTGTGTTTATTTGTTATTGTATTATGAATTTTAGTTTATTTAACAAAATTAAATAAACTAACCTAACCTAACCACTGTCACTTATTAGGTTACATTTTATTAATTTCGTAATAGTGTTACTTTTAAGTTTTTTTTTACAGTTGTATAGTTATTTACAGAATGTAGGTAGCTTTCTGATAAGTGTTAAGTTTATGTAATTCTAGATGTTCTTTCTCGTTCCTCTTCAAGAAGAATCTGGATGATATTTTTTCAGATGACCAGTGTATGCACTGTGAAACCAGAAAAAGAATAGAATAATGGATCGCAAATTATTATCCTGCTCAGTGACATATCTCCAATCTAGTTAAAGCTTGGTGGTATTTGCTCCGAATAAATAAGAACCATTATCAGCATGTAATTCAGGTAGTCATGAACATGACAAGGATTAAGAGTTATCTAATGCCACTGCTGTGGTGAAACCGAAGTGGAAAAAATAAATTGAACATTTTTCCATATTTTAAACTATGCATACAAAGGCATTGTTATATATAATAACACAAGAACACATCCTGACACAAAAGACTTTGGAAGAAATGTTTAGCAGGAGCAATAGTAGCAAATATTGTAAGCCAAATTCTAGACGTTTCCACAATAACGGTTGATATTTGTCTCAAGAAGCCGCCAATACTGATGACTACGCACGGAAAGCAACTAGCCAAAACGAACGCACGTAAATGCGCAGCACTGACAAAGTTAACAAAAATATATAGGCTCTTAATTAGCACTTAATTAACACATGTCACATGTTAAAAAAATATATACTATTAAAAGTATAATTTAATCACACACACATATAGTCTACTAACACATTCTATGACAATTTTAATATAATAATAATCATTGAGGTAATTTTAATTTTTTTACCCATATAGAGCTATTAAGTACATAATGTTTCAATATATTTCTTAACATTAAATTATATGAAGATAAGACATATTGTGATTACATAACTCAATTAGAGTGCAATAGACAAACTTCAATAAAAAAATAGCTTTACACTATAACCCGATTTTAGCAGGGTAAGCGGTAGCGAATTGGAGTGCGGAACTCACCGCCGTGCTTTCTCTTGACTGAATTTAAATATAAATAATTATATATGAAGCTATCTCTTAAGCTATAGTAAAAAAAACAATAACAAAATAAACAGTTACTTAAATAGTCATTTGTATAATAAGCCCAAGTAAATACTTCTTCTTCTTCTTCTCTTTATATATGGCGTTTCGAGCATAAATCATTTATTTAAATAGATTATTCCACATTAATCATAGCTAGGCAAACCAAATAGATCTGGATCAAATTCTTCTAAAGAATGAAGTACTAATGTAGCATTTTTCAGTTCTTCTTTATCTATGCGTGGGTCAGGTACTGCAACAACTTGCATGTTGGCAGCACATGCTGCTTTTACCCCATTCACAGCATCTTCAAAAACCAAGCACTAAAAAAAAGTCAAGTAATAATTTAATAGACAGAACATATTACATGGTTTATTCAATTTTCATTATAATATAAATTTCACTCTAAATTCATTCTTGTCTATTCTACTAGCACTGTTAATTTATAAGTTAATCCATCTCTCTTTTACTAGTGTGAATTGTGTATGTAGGAATCAGTCACTGTATGTAACAAGTAAACATGTGAGATAGGTTTAAAAATGCATATCAACTTAGTTAATAGTGAGTAATTTTGTTGCATTTTGATACTTTATTCTCCATTTCTTTTTATTTTACAATGAATACAAGTTTGATAAGCTATACAAAATATGAAATAATAGATTATTAAATGTGATTACATAAAAAAATATTTTTTAACTTAAAAATATAAATATTAACCTTCTGTGTTAATCTCTACTGTATTCATTATTATAGTTAAAAATCCTTAAGATTGCATACAAGATGTAAGAAAAGATTCGCACTTCACATTATTTACATGTTTCACACTGTTAGAACATTTGTAATATTTATTATTAATATATTTAATGTGTAGACAAATGCATCAAATTATTATGTGGATAATGAAATTGATATTTAGTTTTCTTAGTTATAATATTGTAAAAAAATATATTTTGATTTAATTAAAAATTAACAGTTACTGTACTATCACATAGCAAGTTAATTTTAGCTTTTAGAATAACTAACAGTTGTATATGATACATGACACATGCTAAGTGTTAGAAGTAACACTGAGGAAAACAGACTGCAGGTACAGTGGGTTACATTAAATTTCGATGTGGTGTATAGCTTCTAAGTTCTTCATTAACGAATAAATGAGTAACAATAAATGTATAGATGTTCACTTACATTTTCAGGTTTCGGTTTGTCAGGAAACCTTGATGCACAAACTAAAAATATTGCAGGATCTGGTTTCCCTTTAGTTACATCTGGATCTGATGAGCCCATAGTAAGATGATGAAAATTTTTCAAAAAATCTTTATGGTTTTTCATTTTTAAGCTTACACTTTCTTGGCTTGAACTCGTTGCTAAGGCTATTGGTACACCTTTCTTATGTAAATGTTCTACTAATTTTTGTGCTCCTGGAATTATAATTAAATTTTTATTTGAATTATATAAAAAAATATATGACAAAGATTTCTATTTTTACATCATGTTGTCGTCATTATCACCTGGCATTAACTTCACATTCGTAAATACCTCTTGATTAGCTTTATCACAGTCTCCCATAAATTCTTCAACAGTTGTAGATATATTTAGTGCTTTGATAATTTTTTCAGCACACTCGTGGCCTTGAAAACCTAGTAAAGTCGATTTTATTTCCCATGTAAATGTTTTGTCATATTTAGCACATGCTTTTGAAAAAGCTTCAGTATAAAGGCTCTCAGAGTCTGAAAATGTATAAGACTTCTATTATATGACGTTATCTTATGTAATTATATTAGTAGGATTATACATGATAAAGTCATGAATTAGAATACCTATGAGCAGGCCATCCAAATCAAAAAGCACATGTGAAACCTTTTTAAATTGCATCTTAATTTTTAAGTTTAAAGTGTTTTCAACTTATTTCTTTAAATATAATACATACAAGAATGTTCTAATAGGTAAATTGAAATCACAGTTTCACTATATTAATGATTATCATGAATGATACATGCTTTTACCAAATTGTGCGATACTAATTTAAGAAAATTCATTCAATTCTCAAAAAAGAAAATATAAATGACATTTGACAAGAAACTTCATAACTCTAACATTGACATTTTATCTCTACCATTCAACGATATACGCGACATTGTCGGAGCGTTTCATTGTTATATCAATAGTTAGCACCACTAGCGCGTGAGGTTCTAAAGGAGAGATGTATATAGTTACGTCGGGGGGAATGGGAGTTTTACAATCATTTAGACTGTAAAACTTAAACCAATCTCTCAAAGTAATGGATGAAAGCTTGTAAGAGACTTTCGCCAGTTTTCATGTTAAAGATCTGAAAATTGATATAGAGACTTCTAATTTAAATAATAAAATAAATATTTCAGGATTTACAAGAAAGTTTCTGGTCTCTCCTAACCTTTTAATTAAGAAATGGGCGTTTGTATCAGACTTCCACCAAATTTTATACTAGAGACCTGAAAATTAATATACGTACTATGTGCTTTATTATTTATTATTTTTCGCAAGGATGGATTCCTTGCGAAAAATAATAAATAATAAAGCACATAGTACGTCTTTTTTGTTTGTTTTCCCTGTATTCTGTTTGTTGTGTAACTAAATAAAAGAGTTTTTATTCTCTTTTAATACTCCTTGTAGTAATGAAACGCCGAAGTCACATATTTTGCCCAAGGTGTAGAGTATTCCATATAGTATACAAATATTCGCTGGCTACTTTATGTGTAATAGTATATAATGTGAATATTATCAAATTTCAAGAATGATCCTGCAGTGGCTTAGAAATAGTGATTGTCCAGTAGTATTTGACATTTTGATGACATCGCGGCATTATCATTATAAAAAATATTTTATTAGGGTTTTGTACCCCGAAAGGAAAAACAGAACCCTTATTTGGTTCAATGTATTGTTTGTCTGTCTACCTGTCTGTGTGTCTATTAAAATCTGCCTGTCTGCCTGTCAAAACCATTTTTTCTAAATCGAGTGGAGAAATTAATGTCAAATCTCCTAGTCGGTGGTTGTTGCTTTTTATTTGAAAGTGGCCGCGTAATCGACGGTTATGAAATTTGGCAAGAAGTTAGAAGTATAAACAAAGAAAAATATCCGAAAATCGGACATTTATTGGTATAATATTTTTTTTTAAACAATGATTGCATACGGTCGCCAATTTAAGTTTGTCGACTATACAAGTTGTTATTTTATTTTTCGTTGACCTACAATTATAAAAATGGTACAGAACCCTGGGACATTTTAATAAATATTACACTTATTATGTAAAATTTTGTTTTTCCTAAGATCTCCTTTATTAAGATGTAAATAACTTTTTAAAATAGAATTGTGTACTTTATTTATTAAATAACCATCTTACATTATTTTTTTTACGAATTCGTTAATCTGGGTAAAACAGTATAATTTAATAATTATATGTAGGTCCGTTCCGTCTATACCATAGGGACACGTGGCTCGTGCCCAGGGCCTCTGACCTCACGGGGGTCATATTATTCTGTACGCAACTACGATGACATCAGTTATAATTTGATTTACTTGACCACAAAATTGCCCAAGGACTCCGACTTCTATTAAGACGGCACTAAGTGTATCTTTCTAGATTAGATTTCTTCATTCTCATTATACGATGGAAGAAGATTAAGATTATTAGGGCTTATAAATTTACAATAAAGACAATACATGATTGTGTCATTTAAATATCTTGCATCTACATATATATATCTACCTACTTCATTTCACTATATAAAAGTTATTGGTTAATATTACAATATATAGTAAGTTATATAGTAAGTAATTAAGCAAAGTTATGTTAATTTAAAACGTTTTCGCTTTTATCACCACATTAATGTCATATATACTGTGTTTATTATATTTGTTTAGATGTATCTTCCCAAAAATAAAATTTATTTGAACGCATGGAGTTGGATGTATATAAATTTATTACTATCAGATAAATAACTTTTGTCGCAGCCTTCGACATTCAGATCATTAAATTTTACCTGCGGGTTAATTGATATAGGTGTCCTTTTCTTTGTCGGTAGTTTTTCATTTCCAAATGTCATACCTATTAGATATTTATTATAGTGCGCATGATATAAGTGCTATGTTTATTTTCTATGCAAAAATGCGGCCTTGGAAAATTATAACTAGAGTGGACCACCCAAAACGACAGTATGAGTATATCAACCTTTTTTTTTTTCTTTTTTTTTTTTTTTTCGCTGGGAAATGCTTTTACGCAGACCATCCCTGAGTAGGACACTTGTGTCCTACAGAGGAATGGTACTGTGGGACTCATCGAACCCGACACAACCCACTAAAACCCAGTGGAAACCCTCTCCACCTATATGAGATGCTGCAGGATCGCTTGCGCATGCCACTACAGCACCTCGGTGGAAGGCCCACCTAACGTGGGCCACTATCGCCTTCGAGGAGCCCCAGGGTATCTTCCAGGGCGCCCGCAGCCTCGATGACTTGCGGGAAGATCTTCATGACCTTCCTGCTTGCTTCCTGCTGCTCTTCCTGATCCGCCCGATAACCTCACTCGATGGTTGCTCACCTCGCGACCGCTCACTTGCACGGAATGCGTGAACTCTAGCGATCAATTCCGCCTGCAGCTTCCAAGGCGGATCGCCCGCCAGGAGTGTAGCCACCGTCCACGACACTGTCCGGTATCCTTGAATAGCTCTAACCGCTATGACCCGCTGCGCTTTACGCAATTGGGTCTTGTTATGAACGGAGAGAGCATCGGCCCACACAGGAGCGCCGTAAAGTGCCATGAATTTCAACACACCGACGTACAAACGTCGACATGCCCAATCGGGCCCTCCGATATTTGGCAGTAATCTACCGAGGGGCCCGGCGGCGTTCACAAGCTTAGGTGCAAGCTGAGCGAAGTGCGACTTAAACAACCTGAGCAATGAGCAAAATGAGCAATTAAACAAGCTGACCGATCCGGCCATTTCCCCCAATCCATATGACTACTCTATCTTGGAGGTAGTCATCTAACAGCCGCTGGAGATAGAGAGGCACCCCATGGAACCGCAGTGCCTCTCATAGCGTCTCAAACGGCAGACTGTTAAAGGCATTGACCACATCTAACGAGACGGCGAGAAGAACATCTGTCTCTGCTGTAGCAGCCAACGACCGGGTATGAGTATATCAACCTTGGCATAACCCTAAATAGCATTTTAAGGAGTTCCCAGTGAGTACTTTGTAACAAACATATCGTCACATTTATACTTTAACTCAAAGTTACTTTTCTCAACGCAGACCAGAGGTACTAGTATTATACATGATTTAAGTTAGTCAGTTAGTTACATTATTTATTTAAACTTATTATTTATTAAATCCTACGAGTATTTGTATTTGTATCTTAAGAATTAACAGAAATTTAGAATGTTCCAGAAATTTGATATTTAACTTGTTAATAACTCCTTTCCTTCTTTGAGTTTGATATAGGAATTAAACAGTGAATGTGATTTTTGTGTATAGTAATCTAAATATACTAATGTTATTAGACTGATAAGTTTATTTGGTTAAACGCACTATTCTCAGGAGCTATTGGTTAAAAACAATTTTTTGGATAGTTCAATTATTGAGAAAGTTAGAAGCTATATTATATGACGTGTGACCATCAATAGCTAATTATATATATATATATATATATATATATATATATATATATATATATATATATATATATATATATATATATATATATATATATATATATATATATATATATATATATATATGTGTGTGTGTGTAGGTAGACGTATTAAATATGCTTTGTTGCTTGTTAAAATTATTTAAAATCTAATAGCGTGATAAGAAGATAAAAATTGAAAAATAAAAACAAAGCACGTTCTAAACCTGATGTTAATTTATATTTCAATATTATTTATTGGATTTTGGAAGTAGCTATATTTATTTTTATTGGTTTATAGCAAAGCAATTAAAAGATTAGAATTGGATACTACGATACGATTTTAATAGGGTTTGTTACGGTTGTGTATTATACTCGTCTCAAGGTTTATATACGCTTGGTTTTTTGCAATGAAAAATTAACCCAACCGTGTGGCGATTTTATAATAACTACGAGCTGTTACCCGCGGCTTCGTTCGTATTGTGAATGAGCAATAACATTGATACCGCGTTATAAAAACCTAGTGGCACCAGCTATGGACACAGTAATTAATTATTTTTTTACTATATGAATTTGTGAAATACTTGAAAGGTTAAAACTTAAAGGTTTTTAACTTGGTAAAAATTAGTCGTAGTCACTCTTCCGAAACAAAGAAATACACTTTCTCATTTATAACATCAGTAGGTAAAGATTAAGTCAGTTTACAAAAATAAATTTGTATTTTTTGTATGAATTATTTTTTCTTTATCTATTTCTGATATCATACGGGGTATGCGTGACACAGTGATAATAAACCTCTCATCCGTTAAGAGACGTTAAGAGATCATGTCGGGTGCCAGTATCCAACTTAGCATTTACCAATATCCTCATGGTAACTGAAGACATCATTTATAAAAAAGCTTTCAAAGTTTCTTAATAAATATGTTCACATAACACAGTTCACAAAACCTACCTTATTTTATTGTAATTAAAATCAATTTACATCCCGGTGTCTAAGCAGGTACTTATATTTATTAGGGACAATTTATACTAAAAGTAATGTGTATATTGTATATGTAAAATTTCTAAGACGAGCTTGTGTTAACAGCAATTTATTATTTTAGAAGATATTGATGTCGATTTCATATGCATAATTCTAATGTCTTAATTTATATAAATAAAAAGGATATGAAAATGAAAACTAGATTAGTATTAATTGGTCGCGGATTTCACTATATTGGTATGTACATAACACTTGGTGTATAATTTGCATTATTATTATTGTATATTTCATTCTAATATCTCCGTTGTGGACACTACGTCGAGGACACTATGCATGGTGTAGCTTCAACCGTACTCTGCGATGGTATTAAATATTTCCCTATTACAACTGAAACATAACTTGTATGTTTTGAATTATCACGGTGGTCGGCGATGTAGTTAGCGCTCTATATGAAAATTATAATGGAATACGAGTACATTATGTTTTGTTACGCATGAAATACAAAAAGATCAGCTTCATCGGGTTTATAGGTGTTGCTGCTACAAGAAATGAACATCGTTTTGTAAAAAAATGTAAGTAATAAGAATAGCAAATACAGAAAATGATTTTAAATTAAAAAAAAATTACTTTTTTAAGTTCACTCTTTCAGAATAAATTCTGTGTACGTATGTGTACGTATAAATTCTGTGTAACGATGGGCTTTAGAACATTTTTTTTATTCTTTGTTTGTGCTGTTTATTTATTTATTTGGTTTATCACATAAGTACAGTACAGTTTTAAAGTAACATTTGTACATTTTCACTCAAAATAAAATAAAAGAACTATACATACGTTTGTTACGATAAACAAATGCACATGCAAAAATTTTTGTGATAGAAAAATTTGACAAATAAGAAACATAGTAACAATTATTCTTATAGACTAAAAAGTGAAAAATTTCAAACTATAAGTAAAGAAAAAAAATTTGTAAAAAAAGGTTTGTATGGTCAAATTATTCAAGCGAGTTTACTCTTGATTTTACGAAGCAATTCCCAAAACATGTCAATTTTTGTAGATTGCTCATTTGCTAGGAGACATAAACGTGGAACTGGAGAATTAGAGCCCAATACAGTTCGATGGGTGCAAAAGTGTTGCGGGATATCTAGGGCACTTGTAAGGAATTTTAAACCTAGACAACGAAAAGAGATAGGGATAGTTATAGGGATAGTTTAATAATTTATACAGAAAAGTTAGATCCAACATGTCCCTTCTTCAATTTAAAGATTGAATTGGAAAAAATTGCATTCTGTCTTTGTAAGAAGGTATACTTTCAGAAATCCCTTCTGACTTTGCTAAATTCCATAGTAATCTTTTCTGAATTCGTTCAATTCGCAACGAACTTGTGGAATAGTGAGGTCTCCAGAAAGTGCTACAGTATTCTAGGATGCTGCGGACATGACCATTATAAAGCATTATTTTTGTTTTGGTTTGTGTAAACATTTTACAGTTCCTTAAAATAAATCCAAGTAAACGTGTGACTTCTTAGTAACATAAGATATATGTTCACTAAATGTTAAACTTGAATCAAAAATGACGCCAAGGTCTTTAATTGATTCCACTTTTGTTATTGGTACTCAGTCAATGTAGCAATCGCATTTAATATTTTTTTGTTTTTTAGTATATGTTACGTGAAAACATTTTTAACGTTTAGTTTTATACCATTTTCTGTACACCAATTTACCAGCTTAACTGTGTCATTTTGCAACACAATCACATCTTCGGTAGTATTCACAACTTTAAGAAATTTTAAGTTATCTGCAAACATAAAAGGAGTACAATGGGTAAAAACTGCTGGTAAATCATTAATGAACACGTTAAATAAAAAGGTCCTAAGTGATCCTTGCGGAACACCGGATGTAATTTTGTGTTGCAATGACTGATAAACGGAAATCACGACATAAAATTTTCAATTTTCAGTGTATGATTTAAGCCATTGTAGTAGTTTTCTCATACTCATATAGTTTTTGATTCAAAATGTGATGAAGCACTAAATCAAATGTCTTGCAAAAATCACTACAAATAACCTCAGTTTAATGACCGGCATCAATAGATTTTTGCAGGGTTTCTGTAAATTCCACTAAGTTAGTACATTTAGCCCTAGACTTAATAAATCCATGTTGAGTATCACTGATTAGAGGCTTAAAATATGCAATCAATTGCGGAAGTATAAGCTTTTCGAAAACTTTAGTAAAAGTTGATAGCAATGATATTGGTCGATAGTTTGAAACATTTTTTTCATGATTGCTTTAATATATTGGAACTGTTTTAACTATTTTTCACTGAATTGGAAATATACTATCTTGAAGTGATTTGTTATAAATAATAAATAATGGATCAGATAATCTCTTCGCACATTTACTTATAAACTGTGGAGGAATATCATCAGAACCTGTGAATCCCTTGTGACAGTCCAAGTTTTTTAACGATTTAATTATTTCTTCCTTGGAGATCTTTACCTGAGAGATTGTATTTAAAGCAATAATTTGTGTCTTTTGTTGATGTTGTCCAGTGATATTTTGTGCTGAAATGTAAATACTAGAAAAATATTTCGCAAAGAAATTTGAAATATCATTGCCGCTAGTTGCATTATTTATTCCATCGGTCATTTCATCAGGGTATGATTTATTGCTTTAATGCTTGCTTTTCATAGAAGAGTATTGCTTCCCGTTTGTATTGAAAACTTGTTAATTTTCGGTCTCTTCTAAATACATCATATCTATTATCGAATAATTCGGATTCTAATATGTTATCGTTGAGCTATGTCTCATTTAGAATAATGATATTACAGCAGATGTTTGTATAGAAGTCATGATAATATATGTTTAGGTATGAGAATGTTACAACTATAACACTGGAACATGCTTAGAGTGAAGTTTGTTACAGATTTAGATTATCAATATCCTTTACCAGTTTACACTCAGAAAAATCAGTTTGGCGTAAGAAAATTCAGCCATTTCTAACCCAGACGTGCTTGTATCCTTTTTCCCTTGCAACAGTTCTTGCAGCAGCATGAAGATGCTTATTAGCTGCTGATAACTGCTCGCTTACAAATATCGGTCTTTTTTCTTCAAATTTAATATTAAAATAACATTTTCGTTTAGCAATTTATGAATCGTTTCTAAACTGGAATCAATTTTCTTTCGAATGTGTTCGTACTGACAGTTAAAAAATTGCATAGATTTCTTAATTACGACAATTTCCTCTTTAATGGCTCTAACCTCTTTAGCAATCATATTAGCTAAATTTTTGTTAAGTTCAGATGACAAATTTTGCATCTCTGACTTAACCACTTCACATATAGTTTCTTTAATATACGCCAGTGAAACGTTGTCACTGGAAGATTGGGGAGGAGACGATATTCCCTGTCTCTTTCTTTGACTACGACATTTAGCTTCGCACCGTCGGCCCGGAGTATCATCACTTTGGCCATTTCTTTGCTTATTATTGATCAAGCATGATGGACATTTCTAATATATTCATCAGTATCGTTGCAAGTTGCGTTGTTGACCGTATTATATTGATTGCTCCATCTGCCTATTTTGGTTGTAACATTAGTTTAGGTTATTAGGTCAAGGAACATAGTTTACATTGGATCCTAAATTACTATTTATACAACTTCAACTCTATTGGATAGGAGTAAATCTGCTTAATTTAAGTTATAATTTAAAATTGTCTATACATATAAATAAAATTAAAATGTCTGTTTGTGATTTCAAAATAACTGTTTTTTTGAATTTTTTGAAGTTTATATAAGTTATTTTCACTTAAATAATACAGAAAAAAAATTTATGTCTTTCTGTCTTTCCATTTGTCCGGGCTAATCACCGGAATGCTTAACCATTTTTTATGAATCTTTAACAGGATAATAGAGGAGGTTGTGAAGCGACATATAGCTTTACGTATACTTGTTATCACGGAAATCCAGTGGGATCAGGATTTACGCGTGAAAATGCGTAACCACGTGCGTGTCCCATCTACCCAGACAAATTATTGCATATTAAATAATAATTTTCATTAATATGCATAAATTTGTAATTATTTTTCATACACAAAGTGTCCGTGCATATTATGTTAGAATAAGTCCGACAATATCGATCAAGCGGGCGAAGCCGCAAACGGGTTTAGTGGTTTAGTTATAAAATAATATGATTTAAATATATAATTGAAATTAAAATCAAATTTAGAATATCATTAGGTAATGTTACATAATTTTGCCATCTATTTTCAAAATTACTGTTACTTAGTTCTCCACTTTCCAATAATTTAACGAACGAATAATTTAAGCGATGGGTGGTGATGAAAAAAATTAGGACTGGTGTTAATAAAAAAACCGTGGTAGTTTTCTTTTTATTACAAATATGGGATACATTACTGACCACTAAAACATTATTAATAATAATTAGGATTAATATATAGGATAGATAGGATAATAATACTTAACAACCTGTTCTTCGATATGACCTTGTGGACTTGGAAGCTCTACTATAAGTAGGCACAATCCCATGCCTGTTCTTGAAAATAGCTTTGCTTTGCTCTACTGGGATCGGTCTATTATTACTGATAGGTAAGTATATTGTTGCAAATAGACCTGAGTGACCGAGTGGCATGCCTTGTAGTGATTGCTATTGCACATGATCATTATCCATTGAAGATAGAAAAAGAAAAGTTATCTAAATATTTGGATTAAGCCGAGGAGATTAGATTGCCACGTAGAATCCAGATGCGACTACCTCAGTCTGGAGCCTTTTAAGTCCATTAAAAAAAAGTTAGGCAATTTTGTGATGTGGCTATAATAGTTAAATAACAATAAAACATGATGATTTTTACATCTTAAATTTACTCGGAAGATTTGACCCGGAAACGGTTACATACATGACAAAATAATCTCAAAATCAATAATACGTAATATTATTTTATCAAGGGACATCCGTAATGATAACAAAATTGTACTTTTTATTTCCAGTTTAAGGTCAAAGTTAAAACTATATTTATTCAAAGGAACTCCCTTGAAAACTATATATATTTATTTCAAGGGAGTAGATAAATATCAATATCAATACCTCTAAATATCAAGCAAAATGGTAAAATATGTGAATTACAAATAAAATTATTTGCAAGTATTAAATTCTATTTAGGGTCTACAAACAAACAAACGCATGTCTCACATTGCGCTATTAAAGCGTCTACTACTTATCGTTAATTATTCTAATAAAAATTATCTTACATATATACATTACTTTATAGTATTCATATGTTTATTTAGTTTTATTCTTTTTATTCTATTTATTTACTATAGCTAATAAAAGAAATATTAGGTGCTTAATTATAATAGTGTGCTTACATAGAAAATAATAATAAGCCAATATTTTATACGTTATTATTACTCTTTGTATTTAATTATGTTTTTATAGCGTTTGGTGTCACAGACGGAATAATAATTTTGTATAATAAGGCGTAGTGTTACGTACAGGCTGCCGGGCGCGATGAAATGCTGAGTTGCTGAAGATCGGATTAACGGCAAGGGTGGGAAAATAATGTTTCTCTTTGAATCACTTGTGGTTCTAACATCGAATCCATAGGTTAAGTTACGATAAGTTTTGTTATAAAACGTAAAATTATATTATTTATAAGAAAATATTCCCACTCAATTCACCCTCCAACTGCAGTCTACGCTATAAATACTGTTACAATTAAAAATAAACAAAATATTACTTTTTAATTTGGAATCTGTTATTTTTATACAATTGTTCATGTGTTTTGTTATTTTCGCGCCACCCATGTTAAATATTTTTTTCATAATAAAATAGAGTGGTGTCTCTGTGATTCCATTACATAAAATGGGTATGAAGCCAAATACATTTTTAAAGTTCATACGCTTGGTATTAGTCAAATGCTTGTGTACCAGGCTATTGATAGGAACAATAAAACCTCCTTTGTTTGTGACAGAAAGAGATGTGGCCGTTTGCGTAGTTTTCGTACGAAAAAGGCAATCATAATTGTAAAAGCAAAAGATTTTATCTTGGGAGATGAAGATAACACCTAGATCCATTATTTAAAAGATGAATTACTACTCGCAGCCTATATATTATAGCCTATTCTTAACTTATAATTTAAACCAGATACGGGTGGTAAAAACAAAACAGCTACTTCAAGCGGTACGCGAACGGAGGTCAAAGAAAATACTTGATTACGGATGTGAAATCCCTAATAAAACTTCCCAATTTGTTAACAGAGTACAAAGTGGGAATTAACCAACTTCAATGATGGTTTGCTATGGTGTTAGCTATGAAGGGGGGACTGAGCCATCTTTTTGTGAAAAAGGTAACAAAACATCGGTACAATTGTATCAAGGTACCATTCTTGAGAAGATAGTTTAGCCCCTTAACAATACCATGTTCAATTAAAGACTCGGCTTCGTGTCATAAAGCTCGATCCAACCAATCTTAGTTAGAAGCGAACGCTGCGGTATTCATCACAGCTAAAGACTGGCCGTCATCTTGTCCTGATCTTAATCTACCGGATTATGATTTATGATCAGTTGTAGTGAGTAAGGCTTGCTTTAAACGCCATGATAATTTGGAGTCCCTAAAACAATCCATACGATTAGCTGTGAAGAATTTTCCCATACAAATAGTGCCTGCTGCCATTGATAGCTGACTTCAACATTTAAAGGACTGTATTACAGCCAATGGAGACCACTTCGAATAAGCTTTAAATCTATTTTTAATGTTTATATAGCTAGCTTTAGATAGTTTAATACAAAAATATTAATATTTTTGTATTAAACTAACACACTGTAATAGTAATAAATGTTATGTATAATAAAAAATGTTGTATTTCTTTGTAACCATATTTATGGCAAGACTATGTATGTATATGTGCCATGTATATAAGTAGAGTAAAATCCGTTTAAGATGATTTCATAGACCCCCAAATACGACTACGTCTTAAACGGGAAAGTAAGACGTACTATGTCCTAATTCAGCATATGTTGATATCGAATAATACATTTATAAAAAGTTATTATATACGAGCTATGATTTAATTTTAGGCATTAATATTTCTTTTTATTACATAATACTCGTATTTAAATAATTACGTTTTTTAGCGTGGTAAAATATTTGACTTCAATTGAAAATAATTAGTGCATTAGCGATTATAAGATTCTCAATATAGTTTAAATTTGCAGTGTATCATTGCATTGATTTAAAGTAGCATAGTCTCTTATTCTAATCATTAATTGGTCATGGTGGTCTTTCCGTGTATTTATCAAAACCGAAGTTAACTAATGGTTGTCTTCATTGTTATTACTTAAGACCTCTTTTTGTGTGGTATTAACGTTTTCAATGAGATTTCCAATTGATTGAATTCCATATGATGCTACATTGTCATCAATGAAAAAATATCTAAGAAAACCGTACAGAGTTTTTCTTCTTCTTCCAACGCGATAGCAACCAAATAAAAGTAATGGTATTCCTGAAACCTGCTTTTCCAATTTTCAATAGTTTTTCAAGCTCTTTTTCTTCTCATGTCACTACAATGTTTAGAATTGTGATTCTCGTCTTGTCAACGGTCTTTTGTTATTTGAATCGCCCATTAAGATTGAAATAAATGTTAATCGGTATTACGAATCATATTAGACGTTAAGAAATATATAAAAACTACTCTCAAGTTCTAGAGCTAAGGAGCTGACGTAGAATGGAATAATATCCGAGAAATCGTATTTAGCGGGTTCTACTGTCCTGTTTTATATACATATGTATGTATATATGTTTTATATATGTATGTAGGTACATATGGCTATAGAATGCTTCCTGCTAATTTAAATCTCTTGCTAGTTATAAGTTTTATTGATGAGGTTGTCTATAAGAAGTCATTTGCAGATATAAGTCTACTTTATTAGTGTTTATTGTACCAGAGAGCAGAAATAAATTTTACATACGAGTTTGAATCAGTCCTATTACATAAGACGCCTAAGCACCGTTATATATATATATATATATATATATATATATATATATATATATATATATATATATATATATATATATATATATATATATATATCATAATTTATCTATCTATGCAAAAAACTATCTAATCAGTAATTGTTAAAAGTTAACTAAAGTGAACTACATTTATAACTTTGTACTGTAAAAACTTAAAGAAAACGTATAAAAATTTAGAACACAGCAGGATTTGAACCTGCGCTTCCTAGGGACCGTCCAAGCGCTCTGACCACTAAGCCATGCGTTCTTCATCACACAACACAAGCAAGTTATTGTTATTTGCAATAATCTTTGGGCAACGAAAATTTAGATAACAAAAAAAAAGAAAATTTACAACACTTAGTAAGAGAGAAGAAACTACTTAGCAATCCATGAATTTACCGAGCGGGTGCCGGGCCCATTGCGTTGTAGGAAGGAGAGATCAGAGCAGCTCCAGGGACTTGCAACCCAAGTGTTGGTTTAAGGAGGCCCCTTTAAAATGTATTAGCACTCACCTTTACTGTCTGAGCTCCTCCCACTACCTAACCAAATGCGAAATGTGCCACCTTGTAAGTACGTTCTAGATAGTTCTAGACAGGCCGAGATCTTTTAGCAAACTATAGAGAGATGTTGCTGTTCCATATGGTTCCATTGTATGCTGAATGATTTATACTAATTTATATTGTAAAAAGTACAATAATCATGGAGTTCAGTCATTTAAAAAATGTTTATCGTCTAAATAATCATTCGTGTGGACCAAGACGTCATACCTTGCAACTTCAACGTGCTTTAATTTTTACTAATAAATACGTTACAGCTTATGATAGGCGGCGCGACTGTCAGCTGTCGTGTTCTGTCGACTCAACATACGGAGTGATCGTTTCCACACGTAATTTAGTAAGAAATCACGATGTAAACTAGTAATCTGGCGTTTGTAAGGTGACATAATTGATCTGTCGTCCTTTATAGGATAATGTTTGAGCTATTAAGTTTTTTAACAGTACAGTGATAGATCTCTTCAGGTTGTATATTTATATTTATTAATGTTTAAAAATAAATTAATTACTTATAAATTAATAGGAATCAATTTTTTTCCAAATTTTCATTTGTCTGGTTCTCATCAGTCTGAATATGTCTGGTATTTAAGAGAAAAGTACACTTCAATGAGATTTTTATCTTGAAAATAGTGTTTCTTTACAGACGTGATGAATTTAAATAAATCAGATAAATTCCCACAGAGTCCCAGTATCTTCTTACACATTGATTTTGAATCGCGATAGCCACCAATACAAAGCAGAGCCAACTGAAGTCTGCGAGACATCAAAGATGATCTTGGTATAGGACTAGGATCATCTTTGATGTCTCGCAGCAGGTCTCAGCAGCTAACTTAGCTAACAGTCTATCGAATGTCTCATCTCCTCCATGTTCTCCAGCAACATTATCTTCTGTTGTAAGACCAATGCGTTACTTAAAAGATAAAGAAATTCATAATTTCAAGCAAGTAATTCATTGTTTAAAACGGCAAGCCAACTGTTTCAGCAAACAACTACAAAATTGCACGAAAATGCACCAGCTTGTCTAAAATTACAGTTCGTCCCTGATGGCTGTTGGCTGGATGGGTGAAAACTGAGTTGTACTGTAAAGGACTGCCTATACCAAGCTATCAATTGCGACCACATAAAATATCTTGGTTTTTATCAATTGGAAGACATAAAAATAACAAATTTATTCCTCACACCTAGTTCATTCGACAAGAATACTGTCACACCCCTAGTTGATTCGACAAGACTACTGAGAGAAATTGAAGCAACCTTGTCAATATGAGATATGAGAAGATGTCAATAATGACACACATATTACATATTTATACACATATATACCGTGGACCGGTACCGTGGACGTCATATTTAGAAAAACAAAAATCTTTAGTACCACCAAAACGGAAGAGACACACGGGCAACATGACTCTTAACGAAGACGAGTGCCTGAATACACGAAAAGAAGAACATACATACACACAAAGAGAAACGATAAATAGTAAAAGTAACACTAGCAAAGATATTTCTTTGAGAAGAAGAAATATTGAGAAAGCGTTAAGAAACAATAAAGTTGCAATAAATATGGAACCTGGTATCTCAGAATTTGACAGTATGTCCGATATAATATTTACTAGAGACGGAAATAAAAAGTTTAGTATCGATTTAGAAAATGATAATCCATATTGAATGCATAGTGATGACGAAGACGATTTAAATATTTTTAGGCAAAGAACAAGACGATTTAAATAAATAGAGAGATTTTTAAAAATTAGAGAATTTTTATAATTTTTATTTTATAATAATAAAGATTTTTTGTTTTTGTAGATTTATTCTTTGATTAAACAAAAGTTTTACCTATTCCCTTGTATTTTATTACAACAATAATTACTTAGATATTATTTAAAATGAAGACTGATTAATAGTCATTTTTAACTAATTTTTCATTATAATCTAAAAAATAAACCTAAGAATATGCCTAACGGCAATTTAGATTAACAGTTTGCTCAAATTACTTAATAATGTTATTTTTCCTTACATTTTATAATAAAGTTGATTTTAATAACATTTATCTGTACTTCTCCAATTAATTTGTCCATAAAATCTCGTTTAGCTGCCATTGTGATAATTCATCTGACCGATCAATTCATCAGCGCACTCCTAATCATAAACTTGTAGCAATCCAGTACAATTTACATACATTATTAGTTTTAATATTTTGAACCAAATAACTTTTTCATTTTGATTTAAATATCAAAATTCGAAAAAGCCAGATAAATTCGCCATTTATATTTACTATGAATAATCAACCTGTCGACGACAACCGCCGGTCAACCGAAAGAGAACTAAATATGACTGTAACATTATGTAACACGCTTGTGTAATGACTATTGACCTAATGTATTAAAAATCTATGTTATAAACTCCAACCATAATTAAACAAAGCTAAGAAAAGCAGAAATACAAACGTAAGGGCACCAAAAGTCTTTGGTGATAAAACAAATGAGATATAATAAAAAATGAAATAATGTGAAAATAACATAAAATTTTGTATACTTTGTATACGATCATATATTATATTAAAGCCAAAAAGATCGCATATCATTTTAATTTATTCTTAATTTTGAAGATGCCTGCCTGCACAATAGTTCCACAAGTTCATACAAAGCTTGTTCGAAAATGTTTACGAATATGTCGAGTCGAGTTGAAATCATAATTATGAGATTATAAATCGTTTATAGCTTAATTTTTTTTTCAGTTACGGTGGTCTTGAAACCACCATTTGCAAAATTTTGGAACGACACTTTGGAACGATTCTACGCAAGAAATAAAATTTTACAGGACTCAAAAAGCTCTTGAATCTGCTGTGCATGCATTGAATCGTTAAATCGTTAAAACCATTATTTGTTCTAAAAGAGCCCATTATGACTATTACTAAAGTGCAGCAAAACAAGTGCCAATTACAAGACAACAACAATATGTCACTAAAACAGAACTACGGGAGCTAAATTCGACACATTCGAAAAATCGACATGACGTTTCGTTAAAAAAAGCTCGCAAAGTTTCATTAATTTAATTTTTTATTAATTATAATATTTGACTTGAATTTATTTTCTTTTCATAACTTTTGTAAGTCGGTAATAAATATTTTGGATTTAAAATTATCTTTTTATTCAGAAAATAAGCCACTTCATTGCTACCTCGGGGCCTTCATATACGTAAATCCGGCCCTGTAAAGCACATAACAATCTCTTTGATAATTAATAATTGTAGTACGAAATAAAAACGTTACTTATCGAATACTCTAAAATTATATAACTCCAGGTTATTAGAAAGTAATAATTATAGAAAAGAATAAAATGAAAACAAAATGAATTCCTGTATGTAGACTGGATACTGGAACTATTAGACGCAATAAAAAAAGAAATAACAATCGTTATGTCACCATATTAGTAATTAATCACAATATTTATTTTTTATAACTACTTTTAAAAGCTATATAAATATTTTTTCTCGGCAGATAGTCTCTGCTAAGTTTAATGACTTATGTATTTTAATATCAGTTACTAACTTTCCTGGCATTTATCTAATTATATATGAATACATGAAATAATCGTAAAACAACAACTTATCTTGAACAATATGAGCTGTATAACCTTCGACTTTTTCTGTCATTCTTTCCATTTTGGGTGGTTATTAAGATACTACTACTGATATGGAGTGAGTCTCAAAGCTGGATATGCTACTGTGACTTCTACGTGACTATTATTTAAAAAAAAACACAAACTAACATTTAAATACTAATTATTTATATTTTATTTTAAAATTATTTATAATAATATAGCTTCACGCTGTATCCCGCATATAGCAGGATAGGCTAATAGAAACTAGCCTTAAAACATTCCGTTCCCATTTTCCGAATTTTCGAGACATTCCTTTTTGAGTGGCGAAACTTAATAACGCGCGGAGTATAAATTATTTATAAAAAAAAATGTAAGGAAGGTGGGGCTCTAGTAGCAAGCATAGATAAGGGCCACTCAACGTACAGATTACTCACACCTACTCTTACTAAAAATAACACTTTCATTTTTTTCCAAAAAATATTACTGTTTTCATCGTGCTTGTATAATTGACAAATTGATATAAGCGGTTTCTAAATGTGCTATATTTACAAAATGACTACTTTAAGAAAAATAGTTTTAGGAACGTATATGTCATTTTTAAATATCCATCTATATATCGGTCTCTATGATACCACCATGAGAAGATTTGAAAAGATCAGAAATAGTTTCAGTTCTGCGTAACAGCCGTTAGCCATCCTTTTTTTTGTATAAAAGTCGAAAAACAGTGCACAAAATATATCTACCAGCCAAATTATATACATATGGACGGACAGACAGAGAAACATATATCTTCTTCTTCTTGGCACTAGTCCCGGCTTTTGCCAGGGTCTGCCTTCCGACTAAGCCTACTCCACTTTGCACGGTCTTTAACATCCTCAGTGGACAATCTATTGGCTCTCATGTCTTGTGTCACGACATCCAGCCATCGCTTCCTTGGACGTCCGAGTGGTCTAACTCCAGGGACAGACATGTCAAGGCACTTCCTTCCGACATAGTTCTTAGATCGGCGCATAACATGACCGTACCATCTCAGGCGACGCTCTTGAAGCTTATCCGCTACGTCACGGACCCCAAGACTACCTCGAATGAATGTGTTGCGTATGCGGTCGGACCGCGTAACGCCACACATCCATCTCAGCATCTTCATCTCCGTGACGTGAAGCTCCTGAGTGTGCCGAGATAATGTTGGCCAACATTCGCTGCCGTATAAAAGAACCGGTCGGATAATGCTCTTGTATATCAGTCCCTTGAGCATTGCGAGGGGAGCAAGGGGATCCCTTGGATGCCCACTGCCCACCAGATACACTGACGTGGCACACAGTCAAAGGCCTTCTGCAGGTCCAAAAAGGCCACATGCAGAGCTGTCCTTTTTTCCCTGTAAGCCTCCTTCAAAGTTCTGTGGGCAAAAATGGCGTACATAGTGCCTGATCCTGGTTGAAATCCATACTGAGACTCAGAGAGACAGTACATTCTTGGCGGAGCCTGAGGCCGATCATGCGCTCGATGAGCTTCATGGTGTGGCTCATAATCTTAATGCCCCTATAACTACCGCAATCTTGAACACTGCCCCTTCCTTTGTAAATAGGGATAATAAAGCTCTGCCGCCACTGATGTGGCATCTTTCCAGTATTTAAGATACGGTAAAACAGGGCAGTAAGAGAGACCAAGAGACCAAGAGAGCCCAACGATATGCACGCCTCGATTGGGATGTCGTCAGGTCCTATCGCTTTTCCGTTCTTCATGCATCGAAGACAATTACGAATTTCGTCACGGGTTATTGGAGCAACAAGTCCGAGGTTAGGAGATAATTCAGGAGGAAGACTACAAGACTGCTGAGTGTTCAGCAGCTCCTTAAAGTAGCTTCTCCATCTCTCCTTCACAAAGGCATGACTACAAAGCAACGTGCCCCGAGAATCTCTATATATATATATATATATATATATATATATATATATATATATATATATATATATATATATATATATATATATATATATATATATATATATATATATATATATATATATATATATATATATATATATATATATATTTATATATAGCATCAATTATGTCAAAATTAAAATATTATAATCTATTGTTATATTTACGTTCAATGACATTTTATGGATATTGAAGGTTGCAAAGAAAATGTTTCCTAGGTAATAAATACTTGACAAATAGACATGGCTTTTATAAACTGTAACTTTTTTTGTTACCTTACCGTCTTACATGAAAATAAACATTATATTGTATACATTTATTATTTTTTTTTATTGATATACTCAAAATGCTTAATGATTTGAAATCAAAGAAATAGTAAAAATAAAACCATATTTGTAGTCGAAACCGAAATGAAAAACTTTATTAAAATGATGTATCAAGCTTCAATCAATCTCAAAGGGAGTCATTATCTAACAAGCAATTGATCACAAATGCATACACGATTGATGACATCGTAGCCTTGAGCTGGATTTTTTATTTTTTTCACGAGGCCCTTACAATTTATAGGTCGACACGTTGAATGTCTAGCCATCGACCATACAAAAAACACATGTTTGTACGTCCGTCTGTCCCGTGTATGTTAGATATCCAAGATCCACAGTTATTAGATCGTGGATGTAGAGCGTGAAATCAAGCTTCGGTAAGAAGTAGTAAGGTAGGTATATAGGGGCAAAACGTGCCGCCGGCACTTCAGTCGCAGCTCGCTAGCTCTCGGACCCTCAACGTCGCTCTGCTACGCGACCGACTATCGGCACAAGGAATTTTCTATATATTGTGTGATGTTAGTAAACAATAAGTGTATAAATAAAAAGCGCGACGTGAACCCCCCGCCAGTCTTGTTTTAAACTTAAATGGACAATCATGTCTCTTCCGGGAGTTTTCCTTTTTTCGCATTACGTGGAAAGCTTTTGGGTAAGTTTTTAGTTCTAATACAACTTTTGCAAGCAACTATTTCATTTCTATATTTTTTATTTATATGTTTAATTCATAATTTATGTATTAATTAATTATATTTGCATTATTTCATAAATATTACAATGTAATTTTATAAATAATGTATAATACAAATTATGTTCTTATAAAATAGCATCGTTTCGTAAATACAAAAGGTAACATTAGATTTAGCAGAAGAAGAGAAGCACGCACGTAAAGTGTGGAACATTAAAGTTTTTTCTCTCAGTGGAAGCTATACATTATTCACGCATTTTTCTTGTTTATCATCCGTTGATTAGACGTTACACCATTATTGCGTGTTTCGGGATCCGTCTTACAACGGTGGTTACAAGTTACCGGCTTAAAGTTTACTTTTTACTTTAAATGAATATAGTAAATAGGGAATAAAATAAAAATTATATGTTAATACAAGTATATATTTATGAGCTTAATTATTTATATTGTTCCCGATACAAAAGAGAGATTCACAGGTGTAACGATCTTAATTTGTTCTATCGACATAAATTTTATACGCTTACAATTAAGAAAACTCGACTACTCATGCGTAGAGCAGGTTCCGGTCGGCGGATTTTCTTTAAAGTTCATAGCTTCCTGTGCAAGTACATAATTGTATTAATATATGACCTTTGCAAAAGTATTAAATGAATGAAACAAGTCAATTTTAATACATCATTGAGAAGCTTAATTAGTTTCTTGCGTATAAGCTTTCCGTAGTGTCTCTGGACGTAGAAAGAGTTATTATAATTTCAGGTGCGAGGCGTTGTTCATAGAATACATGAATAAAATGTAATTAAAATAATATAAAAAATCGAAAAATTTTTATAATATGATAAATAGATAGTGATTTTTACTGTTATATTTGTAGCTGTATTTGTGGCATATGTTGTTACTGTCAGATTTAATTAGTCACTTAAGTAACAAATTAAACAAGTAAAAAAATTCAACAAATATTAATATTTAACAAAATTATAATCATTTAACAAAATTTTAGTTAAAAAGAATTCTTTAGTTTCATCTTTATAATAAAAATATAAAAAATATCCTTAAATCCCAATTATTAATATATAGTAACGAATAAATAAAAAAAAATTAATCAGACATTAAAAAAAATATGAAAGAAAATATGTAAATTTAAAATTTATAAAGTACATTATTTTCTCCTTGATCTCGAAACGCCATAACTAAGGAATTGAACTGAACTATATATAAAGAATATAGCAGTCAACTTGTTAGTTATAGTTTACAACAACTGCCTACTAACTATGTACACTGTGTATACAGCCTAACGCTAGCAGAAGCAATTCGTGCGCCTAGTTAACCGCGACGTTGAATATGCAGTATTTGTTCACTCATCACAATTTAATATTCAAACGATCGCTTACTTTTGTTTGACTCAAGGTTAATTTTTTGTTCTATATAATTGATAATACATTGTATAAAACACGTTGCGATATCGGTCACTTGAATGTATAAATACAAGAAGCAAACTTCTTATAATTATTACTGATTTTTAATTAAAAACATTGCTATACGTGGCAAATTTTGGCAGAACTTTAAAAATATGGAGATCATAGATGTAAAACCAAAATTTTAGAATAAATCTAATTATTATTATTATTGTAAACATTCAACACTAGCTCCCGTATCTTTCAGTCCTCGCAAATATAAATAAGCACTTAGTTTTGAGGTCTTTTCCTATTTTCCATTATTTAAAGACTTCAATTGTAATATTTTGATTAAATACTAATTAAACATTGTGGTTTGCGTGTAATACCAATGTTACACTGCTATGTAATAAAAGATTTTTTTATCTGTATTATAAAAAGTAAATAAAATGTGTCTGTCCATTAAATAAAATTACGAAAAAATCATGTCCAGAATGTTGGGTGTATTTGACAAATAACAATAATTGCAAATTGAAATAGCGTTTGACTGATATTACGATGATTGTTGGTTATTAATATATAATATATATCAAAGTTGTTTTTATTTCCCTTTTTCGATAAGAAAAAGCCTTGCGTTGAATTTTCACTCAACATGCAATGTAGTGCAAGGCAAAGAACAGAGTGTCTTGACAATAGCAAACATTTGCTTACCTGCTGCCAGAGTCAAAGATAACGTGCGGTAAATGGTAGTAGCGTACTGAGGGTCAAAGAGTCCACGCAAACGGCTGGCGGCTATTAGTTATTAATATAAACAAATTATTAATTGATATAAATATTCATAAACAGAAATATTAAGTAGTTGATTGTGTAAATTTATTAATGTGAAAATAAAAAAAAATATTATATTTAAGATATTCTACAACCTTGAACGTGTTTAGGCAAACTCGGGCATTGTCCTTTATACATTTATTTCTTGCAATATTTGCTTAAATATTGAGTTTTAATGCTATAATTGGTGTAACTAGGTATATAAAAATTAATAGAATAAATTAATGTATATGCAGGCATTGAGTAATACGTAAACAACTTAACTAGATTAACCCAACATCCCATCGAATACTTTGCATCAGTCTGTGGTCACGGGTAGCCAAAGGTTTCAAACAAAATTTACATTCCAAGCATATACGTGATTAATCCAGTAAAAGAGTTTCATTTTAAAGTATTTTTTGCAGGGAACCGAGTGTCTTAACACTAGGTTCCTTGAGGCCACGGCTGCCGCTGCGTACCCTGCTCTGTGCGGGATACAGCGTAAAACTAAATAAATAAATAAAATTTTGTGTCTAGTGAAAGTTACTTTACACCATGGACATTTGATAATTTCTTATGTTTGCTCTCCTTACGTTGTAAAAAAGTTTACGTTGTAAAAAAAAAAACGTTGCAAATATGCCCTCCAAATTTCCTGTTTCTAGAGCCAGTGGTTTAGGCGGCCAGCCTGTCTGATAACAAATATATATATATATATATATATATATATATATATATATATATATATATATATATATATATATATATATATATATATATATATATATATATATATATATATATAACTAATTTATACTCTTTATAAGGGATAAATGATATTAAATGCAGGGAGATACTTCAGCAAATTTTGTTTTAGAAGCTTCAAATTACATGTGCGCATTATTTTGTTGCAATGTATGCAATATTCTAGGCAACACATATTATACGCAATAATATTATCAATGCCCGTATACACTTATATGTATGTACGCGAAAGAACACGATCAAATCAAATTTATTATTTTTGTTCGTGGCTTGGTAATTGAAAACGTGAAAGACACCCAGAAAATTGCGATAAACGATATGAAGGTTAATGTGGATGATTTTTGTATATATTGGTGGATTTAGAATAGAGGGTAAGGCGAATATATAACATATTAATTTGCGTTGCGAGGACTAAATAATAATTTGAAAATGATCTAGTTAACTTAACGTATATTTAGAAAGATTTTTAGTATATAGAGAAGGTATACTTTAAAAATAGCTTAACTCATTTTCCAGCTCATAGCATGGTGATAGAAGGACACTTTGTTTCGCACTTTCCGCTCAATTTTCGAGCTTTTGCGTGGTGAGTGACGGAACTTACCGCCGCACTTTGACTACTTACCAGAGTAAGGAAAAAATATAATTCATGCCCCCGAGTGGGTATCGAACCCACAGTAGTCAGGTTACAGTCAGATGATGTGCTGCTGCACTACGATGATTGATATTTTAATATTTTTTTATAATTTTGTTTTTATTAACACGCACCTATTATTTAAAAATGAAAATATTTCTTAAGTTTGAAGATGTAGTTGGAACCGTATAGCAAGATCCACTAAGGAATTTACCACCCACTAAGCTGTCGAATTTGAGCAGCTGGTAGGCTCTACAGCAGCGTCTAACCTTCTTGGAACAAAATTAATCAGATGAAAAGTGTATCAAATATGTACAACATACATAAAATGTTCCTAATAGCTCGTACTAACATTATGTAGATTTGCTCGCTAGTGTATAGTTTTATTTATTTTGATCGTATAATCTTTCAGTATTATACTTCTTAGAAACAATAGCAGTCAAAATTTCCAAAAAATCAAATAAATTATATGCTTACGACGGCTTATAGTTATTTTACCTTTAATATTTGATCTTGATTTGCCGAGTGAAATCATATCTATTTCTGTTTTACGACCTATATTTTGAATGTTATATAAAGAAAATTATAATTAATTTGTCGAGTTCTTAAGAATAAATGTTAGACTTTTATGGCAATGTTAAATACAAGTACTTTGTGTCGATATATATATATATATATATATATATATATATATATATATATATATATATATATATATATATATATATATATATATATATATATATATATATATATATATATATATATATATATATATATATATATATATATATATATATATATATATATATATATATATATATATATATATATATATATATATATGTTTATTGTTTAATTTTTTACTAAATGTAGTTAAATCGAACAGATGGTGTACGGAAAAATCTTGTTATCTAGACATGTTTTTATATTTTTTTACTAGTTCTGCGAAATGTTACAAATTAAATATATAACTACATAATGCATACAATATGATGCCGCAGTTCATAGACGAGACTATGATGATAAAGATCAAGATTTCCTCCACACAAAGCCAGCTTAAAATGACTTACCTTGACCGCGACATGAATTGTACACGTTTGAATTTGCCAATTTTATTTAGGATTTGTAACTTAAGTAATATATAAAGTCATTATTATATTTGTAAAATAATAATGAGTGCCAAATATTGAGCGGATAAATTTAAAATTTCAATGAAATAACAGCATTAAATGAAAATAAAACAAACAATTATTATTTCTCATCATCTCATGTTTTATAATAAAACATTATAATTCACAAGGAACATCTAACTGCTTACGTAGACATTCACAATACCTACCCCAAACTGGTCGACGCGTCCATGACCTGCAGACTGAAATATACGTACATTATATAAATATAAATGATTATTGAATTCGTTAAAAGAGGGATGCCGTGAGGGGTCGGTCCCTCGTGAAAGCATACAACCTTAGTGTAGAAATATGTGATTTATAAACACTCTGCTGTCGCGACTTTTTTAAAGATAATTGGATCTGTATTGTATAACTTTTGGAATATATATATTTTTTTTTATTTTCTTACGGAGTACAAATTTAGTGCAAGCTATTAATTATACGATCTAGGTACGTATTATTTAACAACAAAAAAATATTATTTTCAAATTTGCGGGGGTTGCTAAATTCTACGTCATGCGCGTGGTGCTATAATATATACTAGGTGTATAAAATGTTCATTTAGAGGGCTTGCTCAATACTACTATTGAACAGTTAAAGCACTAAATTCTCATTCAACGGGACTGCGGTACAACCAGATAGAAATAAGGTCAATGAGGTATGCAGGTAATATGATAACTATTTCCGCGTTCCTAGATACTAAACGTCTCTACATATTATATTACCATGTAATATAAAATATTGTATATGCTTATTTTGCGCCTTGCCTTGAACTTAATGCAAATCAGAGTAGTATGATATGTTATTTTTATATGATAAATACAGTTCGTTACAAAACGCGTATACTTGCATAGTACTTGCGACTTTTCACGACAGCTAGACATTTAGTAATGGTGTTAAGTAAGCAAATTTTGATAAGTTGCCCAGCTGTGAGGCTTCGTTCTTTCAACGGTTATAAACTTGGTGCTAAACTGACGTCACGCGGCCATTATAAGAACAGTTATTTTATATGAAGCCAGTTATTTTGGGTGAGCTCACAACTTAAATCATTCTTAATTCATTATCAACTCACCTGTGTTTTGTTTGCATCAGACGTTTATCGATGTCTCGGTAACTGGTTAACTGGCTAAAACTACCCTATTAGTATGATAATGGATTGCCAAACCGGTCGTAAACCTTCGTGATACGAAATTTCGTGGCGGCTACGCACCTACGGCTCGCCTTGAACCTCCATCAAGGACATGCAAGGTTTATTATTCACTATTCAATATTGAAGCGTGTTCGACCTCGTACTTGCAATCGAAAATTTTTAGGTACTATATAAAGAATTTTATCTACGTTTCACAAATTATATATATATATATATATAAAATATTATTATTAACATATAAGTAGTATTTATCATTGGGAAGCATGAATTTATGGATATTATCTTCAAGTCTTGAACGCGCTATCAGATCGAGTAGGAATTTATAAATAACATGTTATTTATGCAAAAATTACGTAAGTAACAAATTGAGAAGGGAATGCATAATATTTATGTGATGACTAAAAGTAGAGCGTAATTTTATTTGAATGCCACGTCCCCGTCTGGTCTGAAGGTTATGCGAAGGGAAGGAGACGTATGCGTTGTGTTATAGTGACACATATCCGATGTGGCGAGACGATCGAACTGGGCGGCCTTCGGGAAACAAAACGAATAGCTCGGGCACCGCCAGTCTGCAGGGAAGCTGCGCCTGTATATAGCCGGCGCGACGTGCGGATTCTTACAAAGAATAAAATAATCGTTGAATGCGTGGACCAAATTAAACACACTCTGTGTCCATTAATGTATTTTTTATGTTCGTATTGCATTTACGTTGTCCGTCATAATTAGACTGGAATCAATTTTTCTATCATGAATCTTAATTGAGCTTTATCACGCCCAAACACCAAACAGAACGTGATACAAAATTTAAAAAAAAAATCATTCATATTAAATGACTTACGTATATTATTAATACCAAAGATTCGATGTATTTTTTATTAATTTGAATAGTGGATGTCGTCGATTATTTCGATTTTATAGTTTAAAAGCTTTAGTAAACAAGGAAGCAGTTATAAAATGACCAAAGCTTAAATTGATCTGACAAATGCATCAGTGCATGGACGGCAATTAATTAAAGTGATGAACTGCATGAACTGGCCTCGATAAATACGGAAGAGTTGGCGATTCGAACCATTTTATGTTCACATAAGTATTTCACATAAGTATTAACTGAAGCTCCATAGTCGTTAATCAAACTAAAAAATTTTATGGCGGATATTTTAGTCAAATGTTCAAGGTTCCGTAGCGGTGGTTGATAATACCTAAATGGATTCTGTATCGTTTTAGATAAATAACTTTTAAATTACTTTCCAAATTAATTTCAAGAAACTGCGGATTGTTTCAATAGGATATATATATATATAGATATATATATATATATATATATATATATATATATATATATATATATATATATATATATATATATATATATATATATATATATATATATATATATAATATATATATATATATATATATATATATATATACATGCAACAATTTATCTGGGAGGAAGTTATTCACGCATGGTAAACCTGACACGCGGGATTCTGGGTTTGAAATTACCCATTCTATCTCAATCTCCCCTTTCTTCCAATGAAAGTTCCATAAAATAAAGACAGACAAACAGACAATTATTATAAAAAAATTGTTGGTGTTTCAGTAGTTTCAAACAGACACATCAATTTTATTGATATGTGTAGATAAGAATATGTTTCTTTTTATTTAAACATATAACAAATGGGAAGTTTCTGTTTATCTTTTAATATCGTCGTTTAAAATATTTGTTAATTATATTTTATGAGTTAGATAACGTTAGAAAGCAAAGTGACTGTTTAATATAATGTAAAAAAATATTTTCGAACTCGGTATAAATTGCAAGTAGCTGATATATATGAATAGTTGTTTCAAAATCGTCCCAAATTAAGTAACACCATATCCTAATTTGGAATACCAAAAGGCTTATGATGCTTTTTATTTTAGAACGTTTCACTTTAGGCACCCATGCCTGGAATGCTGGTCTGATTCTTAGGTAGGTAGGACCAGTTTTAGTCTGCGTTTTATTATAATTCGTTATCTACACAGAATACAAACAAGCAGTGCCGAATTTTACGAGGTTTTTGACCTAGGCATCTTCTTTGTTTCAACTCAATATAGATAAAAATATAAAAGATAATTGTATGGAACAGCTATTCGGCGCGGCGATAACCCCATCTTACGTAAGATTAAGGAAGAGCTGCTAGAAATGTCTGCAAATGTGATCATCATGTATGTATATATTAATGACAAATATTTGATATTTTCATTTGGTCTGTGCAACGGTGCAGTCCAGTTAGAGCTATAAATAGATAAAAACAGTTATTTTAATGTAGACTATCAGGCCACACCCTATAGTGTTTGCGTTGCAATTTTAAATCCTTAAGGCGGATATTGTAAATATTGGGAGTGGTGTTTGCGAACGATCATTATAAATGTAAACATGTTGTCAACAGAAGGTAAATAGATATTTTTTTTTATCAGAAAACGTTATTAAAATTGACATACTTTGATATATGGCAAACGCTATAGCAAAATCGTACGTTTCTGTTGGTTAAGTTATTAATGAAATCCACATAATATTGAAAACTAATTAGTTTATACAGTAGTAGCTATATTAAAAAATAAATGGTATTATTAAATAAGTAACTTACTTTAAATTCACTTTTTTATTGTGAATCATTTAAAATAATTTTTATTTATGTAATGATTATTAAGAATATGTATCCATAATATTCTTTATTGTTTATTCATACTTATAAAATAATTCTTGAGCTAAAGCAAATATTTTATAAGGTTGAAATTTTTTCATAATAATAAATCAGTGATCACAAAAAGGAACATATGCTTAGCTAAAAATTTAAATGCATCGCTCGTATGGAACACATATGTTATCTTATTATTTTGATGTGTTTTAAAATGTATATATTACGAGTATATTGTACTTATTTTATTAATATATGTATATATTGATGTTATTATTTGTTTTTATTTTAATGCTAATAATATGCTAAGTGAAAAACAAAATATAAAAATTATGTTCATGCAATTCAATAATATAATATTACTAAAATTAAATAAACAGTTTTTACTCTAGAACGGTGGTTAGAAATTTAAAATACAAATAGAATAATAATTATTTATAGTACTAGTCTATTCACCTACTTTAGTGGTCGTAGTTTATAGCGGTCTAGGGTTATGTGGGTAGGTCTAGGTCGACTACTCAACGCTCAATGTGCGACGCAACGCTGTAACTCTCAGACATTGATCGTTGAGAAGTACAAAGGCTGACATCGAAGTTACTTTTCCCAAGGACCCTTTCCTTTTACTAGAAATAGTTAAATAATATATATTATCAAGTAAGAATTGTGTATTTTATGATCTGAAAATATATATGTAAAGTTTCATTTTCTATAGGAATATTGTTAGTAAGTAAATCAATGTATGCATTGCTTTCGAGGGCCCGTCCATTTATTATGTCAATGAGATGTAATTGTTGTCATTGACACTATGCGACCAATCAAACGAATATTGCTCGTAAACTAGCTACTTGATGCCCTAGAGCACACTAGTGCAGTGCTGCACTTAAATTGATCAATATATAAAAGTTTATATTATATTTATAAAATATAATAAATATAATATAAACTTGTTTTTTATATTTATAAAACTTTATATTGTAAGTTTATATTATATGAAAACTTATATTCACATATTATAATTCTAAACATTTGAAACTATCTTGAAGCAGTGGGAAAACTTCTGACTGTAAGTGTAATTTACACATGTAAGGTTGTGAGCACGATTCCAGCTCGGTAGAAAGATTATATTTTATTATAAACTCTAGTTAATTAAATGAAATATTACTTTCATATTTAATATAGGATTTTTTTTATACTGTCAACAGTACAACAGTAGTTGTTAGCAACTCCGTTTTTTGACTTTTTAAAAGGCGCTTCGTCGAATCTTGCCCGTATCAATAAGTTTAGAATAGATGTACGTAATTTCTATTGATTAATTTATTAACTAGCGACCCGCGCTCCCGTCTTTTTTTAATCACTTTTGTCTGTTATTAAAAATCGTGATTAATGTACCTATATGCTTATTGCATATATATTATAACTTTAAAGTATTTGCAATTAACATATAGTCGTATAGATTTTGAAATCCAAAATTGTACTAAGACTATTTATTTTTTATTTATTGGAACGCCATAATTAAAATATTTAAATTTAATTATTTTTCGTACCTCAAAAAAAAAAATACCACTCTGTTGTCCGTCTGTCTGTATGTCAATCTTTCTGTGTGTCTGTGTGCCTGTCTATCAAGACAGTTTCTCCAAATCACGTGGAAGAATCAAGCTGAAATTAATATCCAATATCCAAATCGATGACCTCTTAAGGTACAGTAAAAATCAAAATTCTAAGTCAGCGCAATCAAAAGATATGAATGTTAATGCTTAATTTTTTTGCATTTTGTATGAGAATTATTGCGTAAGAGTTATGAAATCTTTCAATAAGTTAAAGCTTATAGTACAACCAAAAAAATTTAATTAATGTACATAAATTTAAATTTTATCTAATGGCTCATATATCCCAGATAAAAACCATTTATACTGTAGTGCATTTGATAAAAAATTATTGTCGAGTCTTATTAGTTGTATTTCATTGACCTAGACTTAGAACTTACAGTATATATATATAAAGGATAAAATCTCAAATTTGATCATTTATAAGTTGAATGCAGAAATAAGCCATTGCAAACTTGTATGTGTAGTTAATTTCATACAAAGTGAGTAGATACGACTGCAAATTTAAGTTTGTCATTTTCTATAGTAGTGTTTTCATCATCGGAATACGTACAATCTTGAAATAGGTACGGAACCCTCGGTGCGCGAGTACTAAAATACTACTCGCACTGGACCTGATATTTTTTATTTTTAAATATATCCCCCTTGGCGTTCTTTATTCTAATCATGACAAATGTACTAATAACATATTCTATTTTTAACATTGTCAATGTTTAAAAAAATATTAATATTACACTAAAAAAAGTTATTTGAACTTAATAATGCACATATCACAATAAAATATTTATTTGACAAAATCTATTATAAATTTTGTTTCAATGAATAACGACATCTGTTGACAGATATTATAAAATATCATTATAGATTTGTAAACACATTATATTTATTTTATTTATTTAAAATCGTTTGAAGTTGGTAGGTAACCAATAGATGACATTCTATCAAAAACTACTAAATTATCTTCTGATTTGTAAATATCACTATAATCATTGTAAATCAAATGATTTTTAACTTATACTGTGACATATCTAGCTAGACTATGGAAATATTTTCAAATATTTTTTATAATCAAATATTTAATAAAAGATACTTTTACCATTTGCCACTGTTACTAAGTGAGATTGGAATAGAACTACCTTTACTTGCAAGTTATCGAAGTAATTTAACCGTAAGTTTTTATTTTTCGTTCGAGGTTTGCATTGCACATTGGGATAAAAACTATCCTATATATAATTTTTCAGACTATGAACTCCTAGCATGCCAAATCTAACTCACTTCTTTTCATTTATTTTAGTAATTAAATTTTATTACCTTTTCATTTATTTTCCAGAAACAGCATGGAATACCGGGATACAATTTAAAATTTATGCGGGTTGGGACTGTAAGACGTATACAAAAGATAAAATGTATACAAAAATTTATTCATTTCTGTCCAGCAGGTTTTGCGTGATTGGAGGACAAATAAGAGACAGACAGAGGCAGACAGACAGACAAAAATTCTGCTGAGTGGATGTTTCGCTTTCGATACATTAACCGACCCAATCAATCTTTTTTTAAAATCTTTAATGTACAGAATTAACTTTTCTATCTTTTTATTATATAAATATAGAATAGACTAGAGTACGCCCGCAACCTCGGTGGCGTGGACTTTATGATTCTTGCCACCCTACGGATTGCTATCTATGTTCATTGAGATTCATGAGATTATATTCCACGTTATATGTTTGACATGACAACGAAAAACGTCCATTACGCTCAATAATTGTTACTAAGGATACTTTTTCCTATTTTTTTTATTTGATATTATATATCAAAATGTCAATGGAAAATGTCCCTCGCGTTAAGTGACTTTTGTTAAGGCGCCATTTCCGTATTTCATGTACTTTTGCTGGACATAATGGTTCTTAACGAAAAATGGTAATTAAACAGCCATTTTCTGGTTTCTCATCTACATCGGGTGTTCCGAATCCTTGATTATAATATGTCATTGGAAAGTGCTTATCACGTTAAATATTTTTTGTTATTCAAGCAGCTTTTCATTTTTTCTTATAATTTAGCTGTTATATACTATGGCTCTGCATCAAGTATAAAAGTTTTCAAAATTAATTATAGTCTAGATTCTGCCTTGATCTAACAGATATACAACAAAAAATGCTGTAGGAAAACAGACATTTTTATTTTGTTGGTGTTTTTACATCTCTGTGCATAATTTTTTTATAAAACATTCAATGTACAGGCACAATTTTAGACTGTTTTATTTTTGTATAGAATATAATTGAATGAATTGTTGTTGATTTTGTGTTATTATATTTGTGGTTTATTTAGATTAAATTAAAAATACATAGTTAATCACTTGAAAATACATTTTCATACAGGCCCAATAAAAGCTTATCGCTTATTAAGCTTTGATAAAGAAAAAATAAAAAAATCAAATAAAAATAAAAAAAATCAAATAAAAATAAAAAAAATCAAATAAAAATAAAAAAAATCAAATAAAAATAAAAAAAATCAAATAAAAATCAAAGTGACGAAGCTAAATAAGAGATGATGATTTTTTTATCAGTAGGGTAATTTGAGGTTCTCAATAAACGGCCAACTTCACGATTATATTTATTTAGATAATTATAGTGATTTTATCGGTGTGATTCATTTTTTTAAGAAACAACTACCAATTGTATGGTATAAATTATAATATTATGTTTACGAACCATCATTATGAAAAGAATATGCTATTAAACGTTCTATTGAAACTATTTATCTTAATTTATCTATTTCATAGTTCGTTTAGCTTATTCGTATGGGGTTCGTAAGGAATATTGCGTGATATTTTGAATTTAAAGACAAAAGAGGAGAGAAACTCTCTCTGCTTACTCTGCTATACGTTATATATATAAATATCTCATTAGGTGCAAATAAATTTTAACTATACTTAGATGACGTCTATAGTAAAGTACAAATATAGCAGGTTTTATTCCTTGTACGTGCAAATGGTGAGATTGTTATAAATAGGTACTTTACCTAAATATACGCAAACAACCTAAGTCAAATGTTGATATATCAACGTTTTAATGGTGTACGTGATTATATCTTATCAAAAGGATAAAAAAATATTTACATAACATGAATAAATATAAAAAAGTGTACCTATTTCCTTTTTAAAAGCACGTAAAGTTTGATAGCGCTTCCTTTAAAATCTCAATTATTGCTTTTAAATACAAAAACTAGGTATTTATATATATCAGAATTGAGACCATCTTTAGAAACTTCTGTTTTCGAAGAGGAGCAGCTCAGATTGTTGAACTAAATATTTAGTGCTGAATCTTGAAAATTTGCATTCATAATCTCTAGCATAGCAGACATAGCCGCCAGTAAAAAAATAAGAACAAGTGCGTAATTAGTGACCATAACTTTTAAAATGAGTGAACTTAACAATTGGGTTATATTGTCGCACATAAAATTTTAACGCCTCGTTTCTTTTATCGCATACGTGATCACTGCGTATCAGGATTCGGCGCACAAAGTACTTATTTATTTCCTGTTCAGGGCCGTTCAAGGTAGAGTTCATATTGACCTTGAATGGGCGCCATACTTGACTGCTATCTGACCTTCACAATATGCCCCATGCATAGGGGAAGGGTTCAAAACAAGGGGTGCAGTTAATATATTAATTATAAGGAGTCTAAATTAATGTGAGGGGTGTATATTGATAAAATCAAGTACGTTTTAGGTATAGCTATATGTCTGTATATTTATGCGTAAACACGGTGTAGTTGCTTTTCTACTAATTTAAGTTTTGCGTTCAAAAATAATATTAATCTATATATATTATTCTAGTTCTCTCTATTCGTATAGGAATAAATAATGCAAGTCATAAACTATATATAAAATGCAAATAATTAAATCTTATTAAATATAGATATTTATCTATACATAATCATATTTAATTATGTTAATCTAAAATAAAATGAGTAGTGTTTGAGATATATAACAAACAAGTGTAATAATAGAAAAGCTTACCTTGAAAATCCACTTTATGAATGTAGAGCAAAGATAAAGAAATACTTGCACGCTTTTAATCGCCTAAAGTGCATTGTGTTATTCACATTTGATACACATGTAGAGAATAATATTTTAAGTGTGATTATAGTTGTGGTATATGGATTCATTTTATGGTCAGTTTTTATTACACTAACTGCGGCTCGCCTTTACCTTAACTTTGAGTCACTACTCAAAATTGCCTATTTTACGTATAAATCCAACAATTAAATATGCTTAAGCCTTCGTGATATAGCGTCTGAGTATAAACGCGATGGGTCGATTCCCATTCGGAGAGAACAAATTATTTTCATTTTCTTATTCTGGTTCAAAATATGGGATTGGGTTGCGCCACTCAGTACGCAACGTCTCTAAGGGGGAAAGCGGGGTTCATTAAGTTCTCTCTCTGCCTACCCTGATATATGCGGGATACACATAGAAAACAAAAATATATTTCTAAAACTTAAAATAAATAAAAACAAATTAAGATAAATTATAATCTAAAAAAAAAAAACTTAAGATAAATTATAATCTAATTAATGTTTTTCTTCTCCTAGTCTGGCTAAGCTACAATTTCAACCCCGAATCAGGTGAAAAGCTCTCTTGGTCGAATTACATTAAAATATTTACGCAAAAACACAATTACGTCTACCATATACATTTAAATATATTATTTAAATTATTTTAATAAATTTGGGTAGTAAAAAATCATCTATGCGCAGGAAGTTTAAGTTTAACTAATTACTTGATAATATCAGCAAAGTGTTTGACGTCGGTCGTTGAATATATAATAATAAATTATTCTTTAAGATAATTTTACCTTTATTTTTTGATGTATATAATATATCGATGTTTTAAAGTATTATTCCACACTAAGAAAAGAACTTTTAGGAAAACATTTTTCACACAACAACACAAAATTTTAACGTAGCGGGTATGAACCAGCGCCGCGTGGATATCGCTCAGGCGCTCTGACCGCTAAGCCATACATCATCAAGCTACGTGAGTTTGATGAGTGTATTTCAATTTTGTGAAAGTAAAGTGCAGAAAGAAAAGCTCTTCTTTTATTTCTATAAGGAATGTTCTCTTACATTATTATTTATCTCAAACTATATATGTTTTAAAATTGATTCTTGAGTGGAAAATTTAGTACTGTACTGTATAAGTTATGTTATATACAATTATTATATTTTAAAATAATAATATGATCCAATTAAGCATCTCATAAAAAACCTTGTTAATTATCACGCATACATATATTAATTCATTACTGTAACGCATAAATTGCTAAGGATATTAATTAAGATATATTAAAAGCAAGGTCATTTAATATTGACATAATAAAAATTTTATGTATTATTAAACGGTTTTAGAAAATGAATTTTACATACTATTAACAAAAGATACTGAAAGATTTAATTATTTTATTGCCTACTTATTAAAAATATATTAATTATATATTATAATGTTTTGTGGTTGAATACTTCAAAAATAATATTTGAAGTATGTTTGAAAAAGGACAGATAAATAAATTAATTAATGGTTCGGGAGGTATTTCTGGCAAATTTTAAAATAATCCACTGCCAGCACTTTTTTAATATAAATTCAGACTTTAATTCATTAATTCGCATTTATCATCTCTGGCTACAATTTTGTAGCCTATATTGAAATATTACTGCTACAATGAGTACAAAATACACTATGTTAGTATTATAATAAAAGGATCATTCTTTAATTATTATGGAACATGTTTAGTTCAAAAAATTAGTTCAAGGTAATTATTTGCGGTAGAAAATAATAGCGCCATTTTAAATTTTATCTGATCCCTATAAAGTCAGATACTAATAAATTTTTTTTTTGCCCAAATAAATGTTATAAAAAATTAATATATTTAATATTAAAGAAAGAAGTATTGTGCAATTATATATGTATTCATATGCTTATAATGCAAGGAAGGAAGCAATCAAATTATAGTAAAGTCTAGACATACGACGTCTGCTGGAACTTGGAAGTAGTTATTGATCGCAATTTAGACGCTGCATTCATTCACTTCCTTTAAGAATTGACGTTGACAAATTTCACTGCTCTTATCAATTATTATATTTTTACATTTTTGTGGTCCCTTATTAAAAGGTCCCAATTTAAAACATTTTAAATTGTAGAAATATAAAAAAGTTAAGATATTTTTGTTACTTAACGAATTATATTCCTTAATAATTAAATTTATTAAACACACCAATAATTGTATCTGACAGTATGTGATGGCAATTAGATTTCTTTCTGTCATTAAAGAGAATGTTTTTCCTAATTCTGCCGCGTCTATATTGCGCTTCTATGAAATCTTTATCGTAATAAAAATGTTCAAAAATGCCGCAGGCGCTGTATTTTATACAATTTATAATAATCTAAATTAATTCTTGACCGGTTTACTGAAAAATAAGTCTGTGTTATTTATAATTCCTGTAATATGCGCTACAAATTGTTAATTGTTATTTATCAGCGATAATGTTTCAAGGGACATTCGTCCTCCACTGGTCACTTATCAAATATAGAGCAATAAAGTAGTAGTACGTGTGTTATAATTTAAAGTGGACTGTCTTAATGAAAATATGAATAAGGACTACAGTCGACTGCATGCGAGGATTCCCTTTCTGTCCTCCGTTAAAGGATTGTGGGATTGTTTGGTTTTATTATCTTATCTTTTTGATTGCTCGCCTTGTACCCGCTTCTTTGTTAATAGTGTCCTTCAACTTTTATTTCATATCGTTGTAAATTCATGGCTTGGCGGCAATTACTAGACTCGTAAAATGGGAATTATCAATTTCGTTTTTAAAAAACTCGTTGTACAGGATGTATTTCTAATTGACAGTGATAATCATGGCATTGCTCACGATTGTAAATGGATTTATGGCGGCAATAAAAAAATATCATGAATATAATATAATATTTCAAGGTTATACAGTTACATTAAACAAATTTAATTATCAAAAATGGCTAATATTTTAATCGAAATGAAATTGGTTCATATTGAATCTCTTATGCCGTAATTTCTTATTATTTTTCTTTTGCGCTAAATCATTATACTTAATTGCTCAAATCAGGGTCAAGGCCGTTAGCTGCATTTCATACTTTTCAGTTATAAATTTTAGAGAATTCTTTAGAAAGCTGTTCTCTGCTGTGCTTTGCCACTAGAATCTTTCCACCTACCCTGCTATACTGCCGTACTTGAGACGTTCGCAGCTTCGCCGTAGGAATTCCGGGTTAAAAGTAGCCTTTATGTTGCTCCACAGCTTCTTTTATTACCGATTAGCCCGGACAAACTGAAAGACAGACAACATTTTAAAAATATTATTTTATGTTTTAGTAACGTGTAATTATCTATTAAATATTTTGACTTGGAAAGCCACAATTATTTTTAAATCACAAACAGACACACTTTATTTACATGCATAGATAGATGTACCGCACTGATGCCGATTGATAAACCGTGATGCTGAATGATTTCTATTTAATTTAATTTTACTATTCACTAGTGTGGATTAACATTTAAAAAGTCATAAAAATATTTAATAAATAGTATTATCTTTGGCGAAAGGGTTATTCTTAGAAATTATCTTAAGTAGCGGAAATTTGTGATAATCTTAACACAGGGTTGCTTACAACGTTATCACAGGGCCCGATTTCACATGTCGACGTTTGTACGTCGGTGTGTTGAAATCCATGGCACTTTACGGCGCTCCTGTGTGGGCCGATGCTCTCTCCATTCATAACAAGACCCAATTGCGTAAAGCGCAGCGGGTCATAGCGGTTAGAGCTATTCGAGGATACCGGACAGTGTCGTGGACGGTGGCTACACTCCTGGCGGGCGATCTGCCTTGGGAGCTGCAGGCGGAATTAATCGCCAGAGTTCACGCATTCCGTGCAAGTAAGCGGTCGCGAGGTGAGCAACCATCGAGTGACGTTATCGGGCGGATCAGGAAGAGAACAGACGAAGCCCTGATCCGGCGATGGAGGGAGGACCTGGGTTCACCGGTGGCAGGACTGGCGACGGTGGAGGCGGTGGTTAAAATTTTTCTGTTTTTCTTGAATTCAATTGTGCTTTACTGACACTCACTTAAGAATGGAACAGATAAAAATAAACTTATTTGCACTTAACAGAAATCTTAAATTAATAATGAATATTGACAAATATCTTAACTAGGTCATATTATTTGTTATGCAGTCAAGGTTCACAATAGATTTATCAGCTAAAAATGGTTACATTAGAACTTTTCGTTTGATATATTAAAAATAGCATATACTTGATAAAATTACTTGTTGTTTATTACTAGTATAGAAATTATCACTTTTAAATGACTTTATTTAAATGTCACATTATAAGATTGCGCCTTAGCTAAAACTATTACTTTATTCAAAAATAAAAAAAGTCTTTTTATTTATTTTTATTTTTTTTTTCACGCCGTATCCCGCAAGGAACTTAGTGTTAAAACACTAAATAATTCATTCTCCCCGAGTGGTAATCAAACCCACAAACCGTCGCGCTTACAGGCAGTCACTATAGCTCTGCTCAACGACAATCCATTGCCAAATTACGTCTGTACATATTCTACACACACATAAACCTTTCTTACAATTTGTCTAAATATCGTGGCGATTCAGAAAGTCTAAACTACTTTACTAATACATATGTACATATATATATATGGGAGTAACGATGTGCATATAAAGAAAATAAACAATTTTTATTTACAATCACCTAGTCTTGGAGAAAGAAAGCTTTCGTGGGATACAGGATATTTTATAATGTAATTTATAAGTAAAAATATACACCCTCCTATGGCCCTTATCGTTGATAAGATAAACGTACATATTTCACTCCAAAATATATTTAATATTTTGGACCAGTTCAACTCAACTAAATCTTTTTCCCATGATAAGTTGCCTACGTGAACGCAGGCGATTCGAAAATCTTGTTTGTGTAATAGCTAATAAGATAATTTGCTTGTAGTATATATGTTTATACACTTTATGTCACTTTAAATTCTATATCGATTTGTATATCTTCATACTAAGTTAGCGCAAATTAAAATGTTACAAACTTATATCTGTAGTTTGTTTCATATTCAATCAGGGCATGAGTGTATGTAAATTTATGTTTGTCAACTTTTATTATAAGTTGTACATTCCGTTGTATCCAATCATGAAATTAGTATAGAACCTTTGGTGCGCAAGTACAACTCGCAAATGACCCATATTTTTGTTTCAATTATTCTTTCATTACATATTTTTATGTAGGTACCTATATATAAATAAAAGTCTTTCTAAAATCTTCATAACACTATGTGATCTCAATATATTGATAAGACGGAACATATTTTTTTAAATATCTTTTCATATACACAAGTAAATGTATTAATATAAAAATAAATGTAAATATATAAATATACATGTGTTGGTTCCTTGTATCACTATTTGTTGTGTATGGGAATCTTAATGCCATACAGAGACTGTTCTCCGCTTTTCCAGACATTGCGCCTTTAGTAAAGTGACGCCGCGTTTTGTCTTATTGTCAGAGCGAGGATAATAAAAATAATTCATTCCCGAGTGGGTATCGAACACAGAACCGCCGCGTTTTCAATCAGACGCTATACCGCCACGTCACGACGGCCTCGATATTTATCTAATACAAATGAATATACGAGTGTATCTATTTTATGAAGAATGTTAAAGTAATAATTAGTAAAGAATGCATTTCTAAGCCGGTCTGAGATTTATCTCTTATTACAGTTCCAATAATAAGTGACGGAGTTGCATTATAGACTAGCAACTGCATATTACATAAACATAGGCTCAAGTGCTCAACGTTCATTCTGAGGCAGCCAACTGCGTCTAGGCCTACTGATTTAATGTTGCATTCATAGAGGTGACAAAAAAAATTACTGAAATGAGAATAAAAATTATCTCTTCAGTAATTTTTATTAAAATAGAATAGAATTATAGCTAGAATAAATAAGTAAAGTAAAAATAAAACTAGAAAGTTATTTAAATGAAATTAAACGTAGAATTGATTTCATATTATTGAGTATTTTATGAAGCGGCCACTTTTTATGAACTGACACATTGAATTTAACTGTGAACGTTTAACGACATCGTCATCGATGTTGGGCCATATCGTAAATTAGGATGTTCTAAAAATATTTAGTAAAAAATACGAGTACTCTCGTTTGTAATGTCAAAGTTATTAGCCAAACTTACGGTAACTTCTACAGAATCATTTAATTTAAAAAAGTAAAACCTAACCAAAACATATCCGAATTTGTAATTCAGATTGATTTCACTTGAAATAAGTAGTGTAACCAATAAAATTTGATTAGGTAAGATATTTTAGATAATATTGTTAATTACTGGTAATGACTATGACATGTCGATTACTCGAATGTTTTTCGGTATTCCAACTGTATCTATTTTTTAAGCATTTATAACGTGTTGTAAAAATATATTAAATATTTTATACCAATTTTACTATAATAAAATATTTTTATTGGTCTCAAACATAAGAAAATATCAATAAAATAAACATTTTATGACAATTTAATTATAATAGATGTCAGTAGTATGTAGGTATAATTCTAATCAGCAGACGTAAAATGAGACAGCGTGGGCTTAGATTATAGAGCTCATTATGTTGTAGAGACACCCTAATTGTCTTTACAGTATTTGTTTGTATGAAATGAATGTTACATATACAATATCCAATTGGTTCTTATGGTTAATTTTAAATACTTATAACGTCTGGCTTTGATTTATTTTGGTACAATGAGCTGTGAGCATTTTATAATAAAATAATAATAACAGGGCTGGCTATTGGCATAAATTTTACTTAAAATAGTAAAAACCAAGATCTATAAATACCAATCGATCTCTATAGATTGTATTTGTAATGAATTTTTTTGTAAAGTATTAAATATAAGGACTATTTTATGTTTGTTTACCTAAATACGAGATACCAATATGATTTTAATTTAAATATACATATATTGAAATAATTTGCATACCTACAAACTACGAAGGACTTTTCTAATATATACGACCTTCTGTTATAAACCAAGCTCATTCATATTATGCAATGATGACGGTACAACAATGTGGCCTAGGCTAACTTTTTCGATCTTTATTCGCCTCAGATTAGCTAGTTTGCTATTAGAAAATATTATTTGTCTTGGAATCAGGTTTGACCGGTAACATTTGTCTAGATACTTAAATAGCTTTTCACAAACTTTGCTCGGACGCATCGAGTGTTATTTATTTGCATGCGGTATGTGTATATTACCTTAGTAGTCTTTTAAAGTACTTCACTGTTTCTGCAATAATAATCCTTCACGAAGTAAGTGTATACGGAGTATACGTAAGTATACGGGATATGGAAAACTGACGGGAAACAAATTGTGTGCTAGATTTAAAAGAAACCAAAAAGTTAAGTCGTTAATGAGATAAAATTATAAAAGCAATTAAATTGTTAATCGAACAGTTTTGATTTCTTCAAATTGAGAGTCACCAGGTATCTTTTAGGGAAGCGGGTGTCATCGATGAAATTGGTAGATCTTCAATCTGGTGTCATAGAATACATATTAGATATTTGTATAATACACGTATGTATATATTGAATAAGTTCTTAGTCTAATAAGAGTTAGTGACATCAAATATTGTACCAATTAAGTCAAGGAAAAGTTTAATCTAATTTTATTTTAAATATTTTATTAATAAATAGCTAGTAAGCGCTTTAAATTTTATAAATTGCAATTTATGATCTTATGTGATTATTAATTTCTTTATAGGGTTATTGAACCTAAATAATAAGACAAGTTTCTATCACTGCTTCGTTAAGCTATTTTTTCACCAAGCTCGATCGTATTCACGAATAAAACAATCTAGTGATAACATCATACTATATACGCATATGGCAGGGTAGGCAATCGGAATCTAGTGTTCCGTTTTCGGAATTCTGCCCAATATTAGAGAAATTGAATGTTAAACAAATGAAATAATTTACTTCATCCAGTGGGAATCAAACTCACAACCGTCGAATTTACGTTAGACGGCCAGAATTTGTTTTTTAAACGATGATCACATGTGGAAATATAATAATTTATTAACTTATTTTACTTTCTTAACAGTGACATTATAAGGTGTACAGAGGCACCTGTATACATTTTTGAGTTTTCATTTTTAACTTATAGATTTCAATAGATCGATTGTCACATTTTAAAACTATTCAATACTAGGGTATAATACTCAGAGATTACAAAATTCAAATAAAACGATATGCACATAACAAGTTTGAAAGTCATCGGCATATTAACGGCCACTTTAAGTAAAATCCCGTTAACACCAATTTGTCCTGACTGATTGCGAAATGAGCGGGTCCCGTAACTATAAAAACGGTGCCTACGGCAATCTTTTTGGTATCAGTTTTCCCGCGTGTTCACACCTCCACAGGTGGCAATTTTGTTTGAATAATTATAAGAATTATAAAATTAATATAACATTGAAACAAATTTATATTTGATATTAAGTATGACGCGGATGCTCATATTATCATATATTCTATTTTTTAAAAGGTAGAAATATGTCTGTTTAGGTCATTTGGACTAAGTTGGGCTTAAAATACAATATAAGTATTTCGTTGTACCTATAATAAAGAATGTGGTATTAGTACTTTAACGTTTTCTCAAAATGTTAAGAGAAAGAAATTTTACACGTAGCCAAAGAAAACAATGCAAGTAATCTAATATAAAAAGATGAGCTTTATTCAATTTATATAACAAATAATTAACATTTTATAGTACGCATGTACAAATTACATATATAACTTGTAAGCTAGCACAGAAACGAAATCTGATTGACCAAGAAACCAACGGGCGCTGCCTTCAGGCTACGTTAAACGTTTCGTTACGTAAGCGGCAGTTACGCAAAGCCAATGTCAAGACCGCTGCGTCAACACATCACAAGCAGGTCGACGACCGCGATAGCAAACAATGTTAACTCGACAACGCGTTCACATGCGATGAAGCAATAAAAAATACTTGAACTTGCCTTCGATTCATTCATAAAGAAAATGACTGATATCACCTGTTGTGACAAATTTACTATAAGAATATATGAATAGGCCTCGTAGCGCGCAATATTGTTAATCACTTGTAGCTCTCCAATACAACGTAATTTTTTTACGTTGATGATGATTGCTCACTGATTTTCACAACCAATAATAAGTTAGATTATGTTAGAGGAATACGCGATTGTTATTTTTAACAAATCATATATTATATTATATGTATATTGTATATATATATGTATGCTTTTTTCTATGTAACATTATTTAATTTTTAATATTTTTAGGTTGGCGATAAATATACATGCCTTTAAATTTTATGAAGTAATCACTATGTCAATATAAAATTATAGCAAAAATAAATTATATAAGAGCAAGGTTATCTCGCGGTAATTCGAGAATACCTACTACCTAAAGATTTTTATTTTATTGGGGACAAATGTAATATCAAAATGAAATATTACACTTGTTTACTTACTTCTGTTTAATTGTGTTATATTAAAAATCCACAATAAGGGAAAAATTCATAGTTCATAGTGTCAAATAAGCAAAACAAGCCAATTAGTTTCTCCTGGGTCCATATAATTGCACGTGTTAATAATATGTATTTAGTTGAAAATTAAGATGATTATACATAAGTACATAGGTTTCAATCATTACGTTTTGTTTACAGAGCACATCTCCACCTCTCTTGGACTGGTCAGGCGTCCCGACACTTGTGTTGGCCATCGTCGCTCTCGTCATGGCTGTAACAATGTTGTTCACTCGGCCCGTAGATGGGAAGAGACCTGTGAGGCTGCCCGGGCCATCAGCTCTCCCTCTGTTGGGCACAAGATGGCTGTTCTGGAGCAGATACAAAATAAATAAGCTGCATGAAGCATATGAAGGTGAGGTCTAATGATAATTAAAAATGATATTAGAAAAAAACATTTTCAATATTAAGTGACAGTTCTAAACAAAAAACTCAAACTTCACAAAGTTGTAGTTGAATTGAATTGAGTCTTTAAAAATATGTGTTACATTTTAACATTTTTTTATTTTAATACATTTTAAAATTATAATTATTTCAGTATTTTTCACCATTTGCCAAATTATTGGATACAAGCGTTAAGTTCTGCTGTCATCATATGACATTTTTTTTTGTCCCAAATTTTCAGTACATCGATTCTCGTGTATGACGATGCACTGTAGACGCGTTAATTAGTAATTTCTGCTTAATATTCTTTATTTATCCACATATTTTGTTTGTTAATCAATTTTTTATTGACACTACGTTTCAATATATTTCAATCTTGCTTCCATGTTTTAAACGATTATTTGCCCATTAGCAAGCAATTTAATAATACATATATTGCAATGCATTTTTATAACCCGAGAGAGTTAACGTGCACTGCACCCTCGCCGTCACAATGAGATATTTGCACGCAGACATGTTCAGGCGTTACGGGCCGGTGTTTACGGAGATCACGCCGGGAGGAGCCATGGTGGTGTCCATAGCGGAGAGGGCAGCCCTGGAAGCTGTATTGCGGACCCCCGCAAAGAGACCCTACCGACCCCCCACGGAGATCGTCCAAGTGTATCGACGAAGTAGACCAGATCGTTATGCATCCACTGGACTTGTTAATGAGTGAGTTAATTTTGCGTGAAATTTATAGCTGAACATCTTGTATATGTACATGTAGGTACTATGAACCGATATTACTAGTATGCATTCTAACTAACTTTACTACTATGCATTCAATTTAACATCAATTTGTTTTTCAGGTTATCTAACGATTTTTATAAATGTAAGGACCGTCGTGGCGCCGATGCGACAGCGTCTGCCTATAAACGCGACGGCTTATGAGTTCGATTCCCACTCGTGGCCAATAAATTATTTTCATTTTTTTCGCTCTGATATCAAGGCATAAAGTGCGGCGATATATATAAATATATATATATATATATATATATATATATATATATATATATATATATATATATATATATATATATATATATATATATATATATATATATATATATATATATATATATATTGGCCTCATAATATAAGCAATAGTACAAATTAAAGAGTGTCTTGTGTACATATTTCTTTAGCGCACTCCCGACAGTTCCGTGATAGGTGAAAGCTAGACTCAGTCATAAAAAGTGGTAAATTAGCATGTGGGTGCGGTGAGCTTACAAGTCATTAGATTTTTTGTATGCACTTTTACTCGTAGCTTGTGAGATTAATTGTTTTTTTAATCAGTCGTGCTTCAAAGTTTTTATTTATTAAAGTGGATTAGTGAGGATAAATTATTGTATATTGCAAATTTATAAGGCTATCGTGGCGCTGTCGTATCGCGTCTGAATGTAAATGTGATGATTGTGGATTTACCTATGTACAAAAAGTGTACTAGATTAATGTAATGTAATATAGCCGATTACCTCGACATATGGAGTGTCCAATATATATTTTAAATTCGAACTAGTAGCTCAGATTAGCACGTTCAATCAAACACACTGTTCAGAAATAAAGACACACATTATATCTATATTATTATATATTATATATACTATATTATCTATTATTCTAATATAGTATTAATATTATATTATAGTCTATATATATCACCTATATATATATATATATATAATTTCTATCTATTATATATATATATCTATATAGATATTAATATGATATATATAAGAAAATATCTTCCGAGGGACTGGGCGGTACTCTACCAAAATTATAGGGATGTTAAAAATTTCTATATAATTATATAATACGACATGTATCGGTATGATTATGCTTAAATAAGTTTGAATTAATTGATACTTATTCGGTATTGTCTTAGCGACACTAAACTTTTATATCTTATATTTCGTTAAGGTTTTGTTTCTCGTCACGTACTACGGTGTGTTTCCTACACATTCACGACGCAGTATTTAGTCGGTAGTTCTTTTTCATATATACAATATATATATATATATACATATTATATATATATATATATATACTTATATATTATACTTCCTGTTTGGTCGCGAATTTATTAAAGATTTAACGCAAGACTTCGATATAAACATTTTATTTGTTGAAAAGTAAAATGACATATTTGCTTATTTATAAACAACTACTTCAGTATGCAAGATATTCCACGTGAATAATATAGTGTCTACAGAACCTTTGTAGAATAAAAAAATTGGGACCATATACAAAGTTAAACTATATTATGTCACTTATCCAAGAAGCAGTGAAAATAATATTAAACTCGTACTAATAAAAATACTTTTTCCTTTTGAAGTAGTTCCTATTGAATAAATACTAAATTTGTTTTAAGTTGTGGACTTATCTATTATGAAATGCCCCACTGTACTTTCGGTCACTGTACTCCCCCACTGTACTCTTAGTTATTTCCATTTCACCACGGACGCTACCACAAGTAAAATCTAGTAGTATATAAGATTATTTTTTCAGGCAAGGCGAAAAGTGGCACCATCTTCGTCGTCACCTGACCTCGGAGCTGACCAGTCCTTACACCATTCAAGGCTTCATTCCCGAGCTAAATAATATTTGTGATGACTTCGTTAATCTACTGCAAAACTGCCGGAAACCAGATGGCAGCGTTTCGGGATTCGATCAACTTACAAACAGGATGGGCTTAGAATGTAAGTTATAAAGTAAATAAACAATAATTTTGAACACAAACAAATCTATATTAGAGATTTTTTTATTATCATGTGATGTTGGGGAGATTTGTGTTCGTCGAAGAAATTAAGGATAATTATCGTATTTAATATTTTGATAAAAAGTAGTAATATACATAATAATAACTAAACTTGAAATTCTTGCTAGTTAATAATGATTAAAAACAAATGAATTGTGGACATGACACAACAATGAACTTCTATTTTAACGGCACTGTAATAATATTTAAATTTTTTTTCTGCATAATTTGTTACTTATATAGATGTATATACATATATATATATATATATATATATATATATATATATATATATACTAATATATAAAGTAAACTGATTACTATACTTACTAATAATAGTAGTATTACTAGTACTGCACGTGTTCTCAAATAAATATTTAAACATAAAACAGTTTCATTCATACGATTACACGCTCGACGCACGCCGGATCTGGTAAATGAATTTCAACGATGTGTCAGGGGTCACGTAAACAGAGCACAAACTCTATATCCTCATAAATTTGGTTTTATTGTATTTGATTTTTTCTATCGTAACTTCACCTTTTAATGATTTGCTGCCCCCGAATAGATAAAACTAATTTTAGATGTGCCATTCCCTAAATAAGTTTGAGACATACACTGAACTGCACATACATATATTATACAACAAAAAAATATCTATTTTTAAATTTATATAAATTAATGTTTGAATGTTGTAATAAAAATATACGAGTACATCATCATTTTCTTTGCATTGCTTCAGCTCACTAAATAATATTTTTACCGCCGTTATCTAACTGTTTAGATTACCATTTATATCATTTTAAGTAGAATTATTTGGCATGTGTAAGTGTGTACAGCTGCCAATCTTTTTATTACTTCCAAACTTAAAAATCTTTGTCTGCTCATTTCAAAGGAGATTGTCATACTTAAACTTTCTCAAATATATTAATTGATGTTGATCCAAGCTATTAAAGAGATACAACACTATGTTAGATATATATTGGAGTTCCCGTTCGTAGATGTTCTCGTAGTGCTATCATAGAATTACTTTGTCTAAGAGAAATAATCAAAGATATATGGATATAAATGAAAATTATAATTTTATGTGCAATTTTACCTAGGCGGAAGATACTCGAGCGCGATACCTATATTTTCTCGCGTAAACCTCGATCCTGCGGATATACATTGTGCCATAACCTCCTCTATCTTGTAGTGAAAATTCCATAAAAATTGGCTTAGCTGTTTCGAAGATTAGCCCGCGCAAACAGAAAGACAAATGAACAGAAAAAAATTTAAAAAATGTTTGTTTGTGATTTAATAACGTGTGTGTACACACACGCATATATACTTAAAAAAACAGTTATTTGAAATCACAAACAGATATTCTAATTTTATTTATTTGGTATGTGACTGATGTAATATGGTCATCTATTAAAAAATATAAAATTATAATATATTAGCCTACGTAGTTCCTTTGACATGCCTATGTATATTTCATATAACATTTGCAAAACAATATTTTAGGATAAACAAACTACAACTTGTTTAATTTACAGCCCATAATTCATATGTCATAAAAACTAATGGATAGGATTAAGCTGAATAAATATTGCGAGTTAATTAAAGGATTACCAATTTCGTTAGAATTTATGATACCGTCGTAAATTTTTTTGTAGGTGACATCTTTTATTAAGTGTGCGGTGATTTTTGAAGATCACTATGTGTATATAATTAATTTCATCAAGGCTACTTTGTAAAGGAGTTAAAACTTGTATATAAACTTCAAAAATATCCTATTCATAAATGTATTTTATTGTTTTTCTTTATCCAGTTTTGAGTTTGATAGTAAGATCAAAATTAAATATAAAAAGCACAGTTTAACAAAATTATTACTAATAATACATTTCGAAAAAGTTACATTGAATATTTAGGTTAGGTTAGGTTAAGTAGTCGTTACATGTGCCTAAGAACTCGATATTTTCCGGATACTTCATTTATATTATGTATAAAAACTAGAGTTTATATTATATCCGAATTAGATTTTATTCGTACTAGCCTGCTTAAATGAATTTGTGTTTATTTTTAGCTTTACGCTTTTATCACGCATTATCACAATTAATATTTCGAATTAATCTGCTTTCCGTTCGCATTCCAGACACTGCTTGTGTAGCGGAATTGTCTGAATAGTGCAGGGAAATGAAAATAATACATTCCCGTGATCAGGTATCGCACTCGTAGCCATCGATTGTACAATCAGACACTGTCTCACTGCGCCACGAGGGCCATATGTTTAAATGTAAATATAAAACCAAATTACAATACATTTAATGTATTTTATTGCTGTCAAGTAAATCTAAATATTACTATTACAATACAAATGCGTAACAAATTTATCTGAATGCTTATTTTAAAGTGATTGTGTTATTAACTATCAAGGCCGAGGTCAATTTTTTCGCTATGTTATTCCTTAGTATGTTCTTAACTTTTTGTTTCCCACAAAACTAAATGAATCTAAACATATAAAAAAATATGAGCATTTTCAAATTTTCTAGCGATGTTATGTAATTTTGTATTGTACCAAACTCCGATATTCCTATGATATTTAAAATATGACTATAATAAAAGCAAATGTAGAGTTTATCGATACATCATTATGAGATTTAGGTGCCTACGTACCATCATCATCACAGCCGTTATTCCGCAAGGATCTCCATGACAATCTGTCCCTCGCTACCCGCATCCAGTGGCTTCGGCGATTTTGACGAAATTGTCGATCCACCTAGTAGGGGGCCTGCCCACCGAGCGTCGTCCAGTTCGTGTCCGCCACTCAAGAACCTTTCCGTCCCAACGGCCATCGGTTCTCCTCCCTATGTGTCCTGCCCATTGCCACTTCAGTTGCGCAATTATTCGAGCAATGTCGGTAACTTTTGTTCTCATACGGATGTCACCATTTCTGATTCTATCACGTAGAGAAATACCAAGCATTGCATGCTGTGTGACCTTGAGCCTTCTTATGAGACACATAGTTAGCGGCCACGTCTCGTAGCCGTAGGTCATCTTTAGCAACACACACTGGTCAAAGACTTTCGTCTTGAGATATTGCGGTAATTTGGATACGAAGGTTTTCTGTAGTTTCCCGAATGCTGCCCATCCGAGCTAGATGACGAGAGGTCTCTTTCTCGAAGTTAGACTTACCTAGCTGGACTGCTTGTCCCAGGTATAGGTATACAACATTCTAAATAATCTAAATTATATTTTTTTAATTTTTATTTTTATATAATCTAAATTATATTTTTTCAAATATTATAAAAATAAAATCGGAAATTAAAATTTATGCATACGAGCATACGTATATAACATAAGCATTCAAGTTTAGATGCAAACTTTGAATGAAACTAAATAACGTTAATACAAGTTTTGTGTGTTATTTTTGTTTAGTATCACTTCCTTTTTATTATGCATTTTTGCTTAGTTCCCAAAATGACTGCAGTTCTAAAAGCTTCTCTTCTTGGTGCTTCGTGGAAAGATGTCAATTCCTTGCCTCCCTAGTATCTGGAGCTTGATGTCATTCTACTGAGCATATGAAGTCGATCAGTATTAGGTTGTGACTGAGACTGACGATGGCTGACGTCGCAGATTCTTCCCAATAAATTTGGAAATAAACTTACATATTCAACTACTTTTTCTATTAAATTGTTAAATTTAATTAATTTTCACATTATATATTTTTTTACAACACGAAATATCAAGATCTATCATAAAGGTAATACTTGTTGTAATTTTTTTATGCATATGATGTGAGTAGGCTTGGATTACATCATGTCCTTTAATATCGAAACTGACGTAATTTATTGTTTTCTTATCGCAGATCGTGCACTAATATCAATTATAGAATAGCGCCTATACCTACATAACATTTTTATTCTTGCAATAAAATGTCTTCAATTTTTTTTTAATGTTTATTTCATATAAGCATGTAACATAGTCAGCAATCTATACTTACAATAGAAAATTGAAGAGTTTGTTTGTAACGCCCTGTATTGCGTGAGTGTTGGATAGTCCATTAATCGTGGAAGATTATAGGCTATATTACATTATGTTAGATAGCCTATAATCTATGGTCAATACCTCGGGCACTCAGAATGTGTCATGTACCATACACAATTTTTAGTTATTCCCATTTGATCACGAAGGCGAAACTGCAGGTAAAAAGTAGTAAGTAAGTAAGCTTTAAACACTTTCTGATAGTAAGTTTAATGAGTAAACGCTTATTTTATGTTGAATATTAAAGTAAATAATAATAAATTTCTTAGAACTATAATATTTTATATTGAAAAAGCAAAGCTCCATGAATTACGACACAGATAAGGAATGCAATATAGGTCGGGATTGTAATGGTCTTTGAGAATGCAACATTAGAAATACATTATGCGATACGTCTCATAACTAGGGCGCCTTATCTTAGTATATTGTTAACTACTTTGACGGATTTTGTGTATTATACTTTCTATTCATTTTGAGAATAATATATATAAAAATATTTCATATAATGTAACTGTAAATATTAGAAACGTGTTCTTACATTGAAACGTGAAACTTACATAGGTAAGTCATTTTATTTGAACATGTGGATGGTTTAAGGTGGTAGGTAAGGAACATGGTTTAAGGTATTTACAAACTAATAGGTACTAAAAACGCATACTGTGTTTGCATCTTGAAAAATGCATCAAGTGATCTTGCTTTTTTTCTTTATTTACATCTATTTTGATTGTTAGTTGTTTTGTGGATCAATATACAAAAAAAGGGCTGGATTCTTTACGGTGCGGAATGGTTGTTGGTAGTGGAAGCATTGTCTTAAGTTAATGTAATGTGTCCAGGAAATGTATCACTATATTATATTTACTGGTTCTTTTATTGAGTTACAAATTTGCCGACCGTTTTCTTTGATTTCACATAGAGACTACAATGATTGTTATAAAGGTTTTTGGTCTTACTTAGACACATGATTGGGGATTTCATTATCTTACAATGTGCTCAAAATTATTTCTCGTGCAAATTAAAGGAAATTGTTGAAATGATAACAATTATCTAGGAATGGCAATTATAAAGTAAGAGCGCTTTAGTTTAACAATCTATTATTCCGTACTTTGAAAATGTTTTTGTAAATACGAGATATAGAAAACATATCTGAAATAATAAAGGTTTTTTTTCTATAGTAATGTTAATCTTCCGCCTAATCTTGAGGTTTAAAGTATTAATGATTCAACAAATTTAAATAGTAGTAGTACCTAAGTACATATATCTTAAAAAAAAATTAAATCTTTGGCGGCAAACAAGAAAGTAATGTGGGTCACTCTAGCAATGGATCGTAGGAATGCACATTAGAAAAGCATTATGAAGCTTGTCATCGCATACGGGTTGATAGCATTGGTGGGATTCAGGTTGCTGTGTTAACATAAGCACCAGCGGACTTATTATAATAAAATAAAACGCAGCCATTTGATCCTAAACTAGACAGACTTCATACCAAGCATTTTCTAATCATATTAATAATGAATATACACACATATTTACCTAAGTAAACATTAAATGTTCAGTTCTATTCATGTGTCAGTAGAACACAAATCACTTCGTCAATGTAAACATTAAATGAATGACCTCAGATCTAACTGTCATAGCTCACTATTATATTGACGTAATACCACAGATCCACCCCTAATATATATTTTTAAAATTGTTGTTTCTTTTAATTTCAACTCAACATACTATATTTAAAATTATTATTTGGAACAATATTTACGTATATGTAATCGATAAAATTTTGATAACTTAAAATAGGATATTATAACGACGTGTTTATACATTTTACTACTTCGTTATTTAATCAAGTGTTGTATTTCAAAGGTCGGCGTGCCTAACAGCCAGTTAACATAGATTTACCTGCATACTGAATTTATTTGTATGTAAAGTAAATTAAACAGATTTTTCCAATTACACACATAAGGTACCAAGTCAATCTTATAATTAGATTAAAAATTGAAAGAAAATATTTACAGTATAAAATATGTTTAACTGGCATTTGAACTCATAGGTAATAATGACGATATTTATGCGCGTAGTGCCTAGTAATATATAGAAATTATATAGACTTATTAATTATGGGATATATTAAAACATTCATTTTATAAACGTTCTCCTTCTCCTCCTACTCCTCTTCCTCATAAAGGAGAGGAGGAGAAGAGAAGAGTTGCTCAAGACCGTAAACAATGGAAGCTACTGGACGCCTTTGCCAACAGGCACAATGAGCTGATCAATGTTCTCACCCAGGCAAGGGGCAAATAAAATAAATAATATAATTAAATTATATTTATATTAATTTATAAGTAAATTATAAACTTATTTTATATTTTATATAATTTAAAAGCTTCACGCTGTCTTACTGTACCCGTGTAAGGAAGGAAAATACAGCCTAGTGTTCAGGCACTGCATTCTCTAGAGTAGAATGGAACCCATAACCTTTTGCAATAATAAATATAAGCAGAAAATTTTCTATTATAAAAAATACTTACGATTATTTAGAAATCTTTTATATTAAATTGTGATAGCAATTTCATAACCAATGCATAATCTAACTAACAAGGTAAATAGGTAACGATAACCCCAGCAGCCGATCTATGCTTCGGTCAAATAAGTACAATTATTAGTGTGTCGAGGCTGTTGCCATATAGACCATATTTAGGTTAAGATCGTTAAACAAGAATATTATTTCTAAATCGTCGCATACAAAATGTCTATTTTACATTACTCGTATTTGAAAGTTAATCAATTGTGTTGAACAAATTATAGAATTGAGTATTTCACCTTTTGACTATTAATACTTTTTCAAGTGGTATATATAAATGTAAAAATATGAATATAATTTATTACTGCGCCAAGTGGCCATCGTATTGAAACTTTATAAATGCAGAGACATAATACAAAGCGTACTAATTATATATTATTGTTATAGCTGTATGCAGCTTGATGTTAGGAACGCGATTAGGTTTTCTGGAACGGTGGATGTCGGGTCGTGCAGCGGCGCTGGCAGCGGCTGTAAAGGCGCATTTTAGAGCTCAAAGAGATTCGTACTATGGAGCTCCTTTGTGGAAGTTCGCGCCCACATCTTTGTACAAAACTTTCGTCAAGAGTGAAGAAACGATACACATGTAAGCTTTCATTATTTGTTATAATATTAGCATATGAAGATATTTATTGGATTTATTTTATGGCACATTAAACACACCATTTAAAAGGGCAAATAAAAACTTCGTGTACAATTTTATATTCATATCGACACGACATTACACAATTTCAGCAGGAAAATCTTAAATATCATATGACTGTCCAATGTCAATATCATGTAATCTGATTGCCAACTCCATGTTGGTAGGATAGTATCTGAACTAATGGAGGAAGCGAAGTCAAGGACGCGCGGCGTGGCGCACGACGACGGCATGCAAGAGATCTTCCTCAAGATTTTCTCCAATCCCGAGCTAGACATACGCGATAAGAAAGCGGCCGTTATTGACTTTATCACCGCTGGCATTGAAACGGTAAGCCCAAATTTATGCATTTATGCGAGTGGTACATTAGATAATAAAGGAAATTCGCTCAAGGATTTGTATTTTGAATCGACTCAAGTAACGTGTTGAGCATAATTTATTAGAATGCTATCGTCTTTTCTTGTCTCATCTCAAATATTACTATACCTATAGTTGCCTTTCTTACCTAATTACATTTGATATAAATAAAAAAATACAACTTAGAAGACTAATAATGACTACCTTTTTTATAATAACCGTAAAAAATTGTATAGTATGTTTTTATTTGCAGCTGGCAAATAGTCTAGTTTTTTTGCTGTACCTTCTGAGCGGGCGAAAAGACTGGCAACAGAAGATTCGCTCAGAGCTTCCATCTTGCGGTGAACTACGGATTGAAGAATTAGGTGCGGCTCCATCCATCCGGGCTGCTGTTAACGAAGCTTTCAGACTTTTGCCTACTGCACCTTTCTTGGCTCGGTTACTGGATACACCGATGACAATTGGTGACCATCGCTTACCTGCCGGGGTAAGATCGTTATGGTTTGATTTATAAGTCGTATTTGTTTGATTTATATCTTATATTGTATAATGCGGAATAATTAAATTAATGTTTTTGATTATTAACAACGCCAGTTATTTTTGTTTTAGCCTTTGCTTGCTTTAATTAATTACATTAAGACATACATATTTTACGTAATAGGTGCATTGTCATAATGTGATATTCCAAGCTATTAAAAGCAATATCTAAATTTTAATAAATAATAATATTTTGTTAGATTTTCGTGTTAGCTCATACTGGGGCTGCATGTCGTCGTGAAGAAAACTTCTGGCGTGCCAATGAATACCTCCCAGAACGTTGGATAGATATCCGTGAGCCGCATGCCGCAAGTATCGTCGCACCCTTTGGTAGGGGCAAGCGTATGTGCCCCGGCAAGCGCTTTGTGGAGTTAGAACTTCATTTAATTTTGGCTAAGGTAATGAATGTCATATGTCATGAATCTTACTGGGTATTATTAGTCCATCACATCTTTTATAGTAAGAAATTAAACATCATAAACTACGTTTCCGTACCTCAAAAATGAAAAAAAAATAAACATTATCACTTTGTGGTCAGTCTGTCTATCAGCCCATCTGTCAAGACCATTTTTCCCACAATGACATGGAGACATCAAGCTGAAATTAATATTAAATATACATGTTGGTAGTCTTTTAGTACCTACATAAAAAAAATAACTTCTAAGTCAACCCATACAAAAGATACGAGCGTTTTTGCCACATTGTAGGAAATTAGCCGCATAATCAAAACCTATATGAACCTTGAGTTATAAAGTTTGACAATTAGTTAAAAATTATAGTACGTACTACGACTAGGGATGTTATGAAGCTCCGTAACCGTGATCAAAACTATCGGATATTCGAAATAAAAAAAACTATCCGTAACCGAATCCGATATAAAAGATTCGGATAATTTCTGATCTGGGCAGAGCAGAATTTAAAAAAAAACGATTTATCGTGATCCTATTTTATTCTGCCCAGTCGAGTCAACATATACATAATTATTAATACATTTTTAAATAATTCTATAAATGTAGATTTTTATAAGGTAATATAATAAGTGACATAAAAATTGTCTTTTATCTATTACAGATACTGCAACGCTGGCGAATTGAGTTTGATGGGGAGTTGGATATACAATTCGATTTTCTGCTATCACCAAAGTCTCCAGTATCTTTGCAATTAGTCGAGTGGTGAAACTTGTGATACCTACGAACGGTGCTGCCAGGCATAAGAATCTTAAACTTAATCTCTTCGATTTACTTTTTCAATTATATTCATGAATATCACCCATTATATATGCTATACTTATTAGCTTACAAAAATAACTGAAATGTTATGTACGTATCAATAATCAAATTTTTTGAAATTGTCCGTCGTTGTGTCTGGTAGCACTTGCTGTCATTCTTAAGCATAAAACTTGTTTTGCCGCTATTCCTATGCTCCAAATCGAGTGCTCATTGTACTGATTATTTTTAGTTATATTTATAGATTGCTATCTTATGTTGTGTTGTTTTGAGTAATTGTAAGAGTAGCGTGTTGTATTATAAGTAAGGGCTTGAATTTTTGTTTAGCATAAGCGTGAATTTAAATAATATTATTCACATTTTGATATATTGAAAATGTGTGCTTTCGACGATTATATGTTATGTTACTGGTTTTAAAAATATCCGTTAGCAAAAGGGTTGCCATGACTGAAATCAATAGGATGAAAACATTTAACAGGGTATTGGCACAGTCTGCTCAAATTGTTCAATTCTTTCATGTATGTAGAAAGAACTGTCCACAAATATTATTAAATAGTTAAGTATTTTATATTTACAGTATGCTAAGCTTAGTTTGTAACTATACAACGTAGTAAAATATGGCTGTGTTAATATCAAAAAGCATATTTATATAATTATTATCAACCATTATTACCTCTTTAAGTAAAGACTGCTAACTGCAAGCCGGAAATCGACTGCAGAATAAAACACACACTATACGCAGTAAAATTGTTTAGTTTTAAGCTACTTATAATAGTGTTGCCAACTTATTTTAGATTTATTTGGCCAAAAGTACTTAGTTCATCTAAGTCTTTATGAGTCATACAGCTTTTTTAATAATTTAATAATTATCTCACTCTCTCAAGGTTGGCAATCCTATTTTCATTCCACCTCTACGATTTAATCACATGTATTATACGAGTATCCGTAGTTTGTGTTAACCAATCATAATAATAGTGCTCTTATCCTATGATTAATTCATCATAATATTTCAATCATACCAAGTTACATAAAATAATAGATGTATTGTATTACAGTAGTGCTGAAATTGTGAACATATTAAAGGAAAATAGATATTGTATCTGAAAACTTATTATTTCACCCTTTTTCTTAACGCCGCTTGTAAGTAACGAGAAGAGAAAATAAAAATGTTTAGTTGTAATTAAATTTCTGAAAAATATTTTCAATATTAAATTTTTGTTTTCCATGAAAGTTACTATACACTTGTAATTAATTGTCAATTAAATGGTGGTCTCCCAAAATAAGCGAGTTTTCATGGGATAAAGAGGTTGGTAAAACAACAGAGAGTGAGGGAATGATGGGTCAAGTGATGTGATGGAATAAGTGTTACAAATCTAATAATATCAATTTTTTTACTTAACATTATTGACAACCTTTCTTTTGAGAAAGCAAAGAAAAGCAAAGCTTTCTCTCGCAGCACTTCAAGTATTGCAAATCGAACTAAGGATCTATTAAAACTTACAATCTAATAAAAGAGAATGAAAGTGTGCCTTTTTTGATACAAAATAAAAAGGCCAACTCGCCAAAAGAAAAAATACTATCTATTCATCATAAACTATATCATTTTTAACAACATGAGAGACAACATCATAAAATATTAAATCTAAATATTAGGAATTTTTCATTGAACAGCTGAGTTAATCAACTATGTCAATTTCTCTTACAGAGTAGCATCCTTGTTTTATTAATGTTGGAGGCTGAATCTTCTGTAATATACCATTCCAAGTATATAGCTGTTCATCTGTTAGTGTCGGCCATTTCCAAGGTTTTGAGCCCCTAGCCATGCACTTTACTAAAATCTGGATGCATGCACTTTACTAAAAAAAGTTGTACACAGCATATCTTTTCTATCCCTGTAGTTTTGACAATTCTTTTTCCAAATCTTTTGTCTATTTTCAGTCTATTTTCTTTGAAACTTATTTCAAATACTGGGTTTATCTGCCCTTATTCTTTTTTCTTGACATATTTTTTCTTTCTTTATCGCGAAGTCTATTTAAACTGATACTGGTAGGATCGCTCTTCATTTTTTTCTCTACGTTTCTAGTCAGATAATTTCTTTGTTTTTGCCATTTTTAGCCCTAAAACGAAAAAGAGGGTGCAATCAATTAGGGTGCAATTAATGGAACTAGAATACAAAATGTTAACAAAGGGCTCTTAACCGTGCGTAATAATAATTCCCTCACCTATCATCGTTCCCTTATAACAAATAAATATGAGGGAATGATGAAATTAAACATAACCGCCAAAAACGCAGAACATATCTTATCTTTCGTATTGTATTTTATAGTCACGTTAAAGTTACCAAAACACACGTCAATGTTTAATCATTAATTAGTTAAAGTTGATTACCTTATTTTAGATGTGATGTTATGACAGCCAAAACTGTAACGTAGTAAATTAACCAAACTATTTTCTTAACAAAAACTACTTGCACGCACAAGATGAATTCGCCATAATGAATTATTGTTAGTATTATTGTTGTGTTAGTTTTGCCAACTGTCAAAAACAAATTAGTGCGTTCGAGTTTAATACAAATAACACGTTCAGAAATGGAATGTGAACAAAGGTATGAGGGAATGATTTTGTTTTTGGGATAAAAACAAAAAAAAATGCATTACTTTGAATAATATATATTTTTTGTAATTATAAATATATTCAGAAAACCATATTATTTTAAATGACTGGTAACATTTTGATATTAAATTTGATAAAAATCTGGAGTTTGGGATATAGAGAGGGAATGATTTTTGGAAGTCTCCATAAGCTAAAAAAATATTAGCTAACTAGTTTACTACTCACATAAGTATTATATAGCCACAATAGCATGCTTAAAATCAAAATAATAAGCATCGCATTGAATAATAAGAATTTCGTATTTACTTAGAAAAAATCAATAAGGACATGAATTTCGGAATTTTTCTAGAATTACCCATGTATCAGTAGGTTGAGAAAGTGTAAAGTGCACACACAATATAGATATTCTGTCCAGGTTGTGATAAATTTATTGTTAGTTGTTACATTAAATAGAAGAGTGTCATAATTCCTAATTATAATACTAATGTTCATACTGTACAAATAAAGAATAAATCCAAAAATATAATAAATCAAGTAAACATCTCTCTCGACCATCGAGGGGGGAGAGGGGAATCGGCTTCAGAGCAATGCCCTCTTGCCCTGGGTTCCACCGACGCCCATCACGTATGGACGTGTCGTCGTGTTGCGCCTGAGCCAAGAAATTGTTTTTTATAGGATTGAGGGATACTTTGGATGAGGAGCTGAGTGCCGCCAGAGCGGTCAGCCTGGTCGGGTGATACTTCTGGTTTCCCAGAAGTGGCTCGGCTCAGGCGACCAGCGACCTGAGCAGTAGCTCTAGAATCTGAAGGAGGAGGAGGAAGGATATCCCTACGGGGTCTCCTCCTCCTTGGGACGTCCGGGGGGCGAGTGTGCCATTTACTCCGCCAGCCAGTCCGGCAGGAGATCCAGAGCTCTCTGGAGTTCGAGTGCTACGTGCTTTAAGTTCACCGACTTGGTCAGGACTGCAATGTCGTCGGCATATAATGCCAACATAGCGTCCCGACCGACTGGAACATAGTCAGTGAACAGAGAATATCTCCAGCCAAGATGGGACGGCTGGTGGAGATGGTGTCGTTACGTACCCTCATACAAAAGGTCCGATTATGGAGAAACTCCTGCAAAATTGCCACACGCGGAACGAACACACCGAGGAACCCGGGCCGGGTGCCCTCAGTGCATCCGCAGTGTGTGCATCCGCTGTGGTAGCTGCCACCGCAGGACTGCTGGTGATGGTCATAGCCGGAAGTTCCAGCGGCATAGGCCGTGGCCGGGGCATCCTTGTCACGTAAACGGGGTCGCGTGACAAGATCGGCGCTACGGGGCGCGCCTGCGCGCAAGGCCAATCTTGGTAGAGGAACTGGGGTCATTGGGGGCCTCATCCGATGAGGGCCTGGGTCGGCGAATGGCAGTAAGCTGAGGATGTGGGATCTCCATGTTCACGTCAACCTGGGCATTGCCGGTGTCGCAGAGTTCCCTGTACCTGTCATAACATAGAAATATGTTCCAAGAGTGACTAGGACAGGGCACCCTGCTGCTGCAGCTCGGCCACCACGATCATGTCCTAGTGCAGACGGGACCTTGGCACCAATTCCAGGCGAGACGAGGTAAACGGGGATCTAATCGGGTGCACAACTTCCCTAACCGCAGGTCATGAAAACCTCTGCGAGGTAAGTACGGGGGAGTCAGTACGCAGGGGCAGACGTCACTGATGAGAGGCCGGGTTCGCACGGGGGACACGCGGTTACATCACGTGACTCGGGTGAGTGGCTTATTTCCCCGAAGACTGGTCTGGTCAGCGAGGTTGGCTGGAACTCTCCGCATTCTCTGGGTCACGCTGACGAGCGCGGCCGGTGTTAACAGTGGCCGGTAATGGGCCGACAGCGGGTATGCATCGCACAGAGGCAGGAGCTGCGATAATTCCAAGATCGGGATGATGCTGGGTGCGAGGGGGAGGCGTGGGCCTTAACTCTCCGTTACCTGCTACTTGAGCCCTTCGGGATCGTTCCCGTTCCCGCCCAAGATTCCACTCATTATGAGGCGGCTACTAGAGGTGGGAAGCCCACTCAGCAATCAGGCTTTAAATCACAGTACATATCCCAGTACAAGCGCAGTAGATATAAAATGTGATGTAACCTACCTGAATGCAAATCGAAACTTTTTATGTTACATCAGTGCATCTTAGTTTTTACTAAAATTGTTATTTTACAAATGTTAAAATTAGAACTTACGATATAAATAAAGAAAATATATGAAAATACGTAATTTATAAATCTATCACGGAAACAAGCCATTACAAACTTATATCTGTAGATCATTTACATTACATTACACTATCAGCCTATAACAGTCCACTGCTGGACGTAGGCCTACCCCAGCGTACGCCATCAGCCACGATCTCGTTTTCGCCATCCAGTCACTATCAGCCGCCTTTTGTATATCTTCGGTCCATCTGGCCGGAGGACGTCCAACGCTACGCTTCTGTAGTTCATTTCATACTAAATGTGTGCATACAACTGTATATGTACTGTATGTTTTTAAGTTTGTCAATTTTTATAATTATTTTCGGATGACCTACAATCATGAAATTGGTACGGAACCCTCGATGCCCGAGTACTATTCGCACTTGAACGATATTTAAATATTATACTTTAATGACGATTTTCAAAAGAAATAGACAAAATCCTTAGCAATTACATAAATTGTGATTGTATTATGCTAAAATTTATTGAGATATTTTCCTAGAAGTTGTAAAGTATCGATTATTTTTACTATTAACTTTTTATCTATGGTTATGGTTAGCGTCTGTGGTATTTTTATTTATGACAGCAAAGATAACAATTTTGACTTTTGAGTGTTTTGATAACATGAAATGATAAGAATTGTTATCATTTATGTTATAAATACATATATGCTTATTTTAATGTTGAATGTCAGTTTTAATTTTAATAGCTTTTAACGTAGTTGGAATTTTACCTAGTGTTTAAATTAAGGAATAAATTCAAAATGAAATTTTGCGCTAACCTATCTTTTATGTTTACTGAAACCTCTAATTTGTTAGAGCGATATATTTTAGCCAGAGATGCAGGTTTCAAAGCCGTAGAGAGCGGTTTCCCTTTTGGTAATACATTGGAGCAGGTAAAACAAGCAAAAGAATCTAGTGGTGTTGAGCAAGTTTTGATCAATTTAAAAACAGGTATCTTTTCGTACATTGCCCGTGTGGCTTAGAATATTAGTATCAGTTTTTAAAATGGTCGTACGTGAAGCTTTTAACTAATAATATATTTTCTTTCATTTACAGGAGATGTAACAAAAGGTGAATTGGGAGTAACGGCAGTGCCAGGTAAAGAAAATGAATTCAAAGACAATTTGAAAATTACTATTGACTATGCTAAAGCAGTTGGGGCACGAAAAATTCATATTATGGCAGGCAAACTAGAAAAAGTTTCATTAAAGAACTGGGAAACATATGAAAATAACCTAAAGTATGCTGCCAATATATTGAAGAATGAAAATATTGTAGGTGTAATTGAACCAATAAATCAACATTCTGTACCTAGTTATTTTCTTAGCGACTTTAGTAAAGGTAAAATTTTTGATATTTATATACTAGATGTTTGTAATATTGATTGGTTTAATGTTTAGCATAAATTGGAATATTTGTATGCAATGTAGATTAAACCAGTCATAATATGAAGAGCAAAGAAAAATGTGGCTATTTTGTTATAGAATGTCACATAATAGTATTATATAATTATAAATCAGACTCGAATTGACACTAAAGTTCATTTTTACTAACATACATATTATATATAACTGATATATGGAATATCATCAGCAAAACCAAACAAATGAAGACATTTATGAAATACCTAATATAAAAATTATATTTATATTCAAAGTTAATTTATATCATAATGATTAATAATAATAAAGTTATATCATAATAAATTAAGTAAAAAAGTTTGAGAATATTTGTATTTTAACTTGAAATTTATTTAACATGAATATGTAAATCTATTTCAGCTGTGGACATCATAAAAAGAATAGATAGTGCACATTTGAAATTACAACTGGATATTTTCCACTTACAGCATATATGTGGTGATCTCTCTTACAATATAAAGAATTTAATGCCCTATGTTGGACACATTCAGGTATTTAAGTTTATATTTTAAGATTTTTTAAATTTAATCTTATTAGAAACTATTTTTGTTACTATAGGTATTAATATGTTCAATGAAAAACAAATATATTTTTTTATTACAGATAGCTCAAGTTCCCAAACGGAATGAGCCTGACACTTGTGGTGAAATAAACTACAAGTATATACTTCAACATATTGAAAACAGTGGTTATGTAGATTGGATTGGTCTTGAGTACAAACCAGCAGGCAACAGCAAAGATGGATTGAAATGGATCAAAGACTTTGGATATAGTCTATAGAAAACTAATCTATTTAGTTATCTATTTAAAAGTGGAAGGGAAGGTCAAATTAACATATTATTTAAAAACTAATTTTATATATTGTCAGTGCATAGTAAACACAATTTACATTATCATTAAATAATATAAGCTAAATAACATGTCATGATAATTTAAGTAAGAATGAAAACAAGTTCATCTTCAAGATGTATTCAAAATAAATGTTAATACAGATCACTTGTCTTGTTAGCATTTTGTTTTGCTTGAAGATACTAATATATAAAAAAATATTTACATGTTAGTATTAGTATTGTAATATTGTTGAACCCAACTATGTTTTTTCACTCCATCTAATGATAGTCTCTCTTTACTTGAATGTCTCAAAAGCTGAAATTTAAATAAAATGTTTTTTGGAATGATTTCTTTTATTATCTAGTTACATCATATATATATATATATATATATATATATATATATATATATATATATATATATATATATATATATATATATATATATATATTATATATATATATATACATATATTATATATATATATATATATATATATTATATATATATATATATATATATATATTATATATATATATATATATATATATATATATATATATATATATATATATATATATATATATATATATATATATATATATATATATATATATATATATATATATATATATATATATATATATATATATATATATATATATATATATATATATATATATATATATATATATATATATATATATATATATATATATATATATATATATATATATATATATATATATATATATATATATATATATATATATATATATATATATATATATATATATATATATATATATATATATATATATACTATATAAATAATATTTGCTTTTGAAATAATTATTATAAATATATTTTTCATTAATATTTTGTTATTATAATTGTTTATAATAATACCTTAGAAATAAGATCCTTAGCTCCTTCTGGTACATGCTCTGGATATACAATATCTAATGACAGAATTCTAGCATATGTTTTATCTTGGCCTTCACTTTCAAAGGGTGGTTTTCCAACCAAAAATTCATATAATAATACTCCAATACACCAGTGGTCAACAGATACATTATATACTTCCCTTTTAATCATCTCTGGGGGCAGGTAATCAAGTGTACCACACATTGTTTTTCGTCTACAAAAATATGTATTATACTAAAATGAATAAACAAATATATATTAACATAAATGAGCTAAAAATGTTTTTGTTAAGTAATTTACAAACAAACCTTTCTGATGGAGCATGTACAGACCAGCCAAAGTCAGCTAATTTAAGGTCACCATTAAATGCTACTAAAATATTTTCAGGTTTTATATCTCTATGAATGACGTGGTGTTGATGGCAGTATTCTACTGCATCTGCAACCTTGAAAAAATAATAAGCATACAATACTGTTCTTTTGTAATACTGGGAGGAAGGGGTTGGATTAAATATTGTTTGCTTTTATTGTAAACTAGCTGCACACACATTTTCGTCTACTTTGGAAAGTAAATTTGTAGTTTGAGCCAATTCAATAAAACGGTTGCAATTTGTAGCAATTTTATAGTACAAAATACTTCAAATTGATATAAAACAAAATCTTTAATGTTGCTGAGATTAGCATGGACATATGCACAGACAACCATAAAAAAATTAAAAACGATTGTTTTGGGTTCTAACATTGTTAAATGCCCCCAATATTAGCTTTTTAATATATCTTCCATGTACAGACAGCAATCAGTTACATTTTGATTATAAATGTTTTTAGCATAATGAAAATCGTTTTGTGTAGACATGTATAGAAGTACTTAAAGGAATAAATAGAAAATAATATTTATGAATTTCAACAATAAATTATACATAAATCTAGGTCTTCACCTCAGGGGGTCTGTTTGCCAATGATAAGACATAAAAATAGGGGTTTATAAGTGTAAAGTTGAATTAAAAAGTTTGTATGTTAGACTACAGAACTTAACATTACACTTTGTCATGTGACAGAGGCGAATCAATAACAATTAATTTCAGAGTAGGAATAAAACTCACAACAGTCCCAGTGTACCAGGATGGTCTGGTTAATGATTTTGAAATAACTATACAATATCAACATAAGAACAACATGTAAATTTTTTGGTAAACATTTAAGTAAAAACTAAACTGGTTATTTCAAAACTTTCAGAAAATGTCAATAATTTCTTTTAATTAAATAAGTTAAAGGTAAGTATTCATAGTAATATCTAATTTTTAAGATTTGGATTATACCTGGTATATATATTTTGCAGCTTTATTTTCTGGGAAACGACCTTTAGGTGACTTAGTTAAGTGTTGGTATAATTCACCACCAGCAGCAAATTCCACTACTAGGTAGATACGTCTTTCGTCATGAAACCATGTCAATAATCGAAGTATATTCGGATGTCTATAAACAATAATAAAATTGTAAGCATTTATAGATGCATCAGTTTTTATTAATATCAATATTAAGGTTATATCTAAATCTAATTTAAGTAAATATCCAACTAAATAGCAGTGTTATACAATTATAATAACATTCTTCTTCGTGTGTTCTCCATTCAACACATTAGTAAAGTGAATTGTGCTCAACTGGCATGCTCGAAACGCGTAAATAAGGAGAAGAAGAAAATACAAATTATATATAAACATAGTATATAAAATAAGTATATATTACTTTAGATGTGATTGAATTTCGATTTCTCGCATTACTTGGCGTTCACACCTAGACTTCAATATTTGTGATTTAAATAAAGCTTTAATTGCAACTAAAAATCCAGTCTTTTTTTCTCTTGCCACATGAACATGACCAAATTTTCCCTGTCCTAAAGCCGAACCCAATTCAAAATCTCTAGGGGACCATTTATATCTGTAAAAAATAAAGGAAAAGGTTAAACTAAAAAGCAAAAAATATCACAGCATAGCGATTAATAATAATATATTGAGTAGCTCCATACAAGTTTATTGTACAATACAATATATACATACGAATTTCCATAAGCTTCATGGTTTATTATTTTATTTTCAAGTTCCACAACTTCACTTAAATCGCTCTTCATGTTCATATTCAGTTAAATTTACACAATCAACACTAATATTTTGCTTTACTTTTCTTTTTTATCTTGAAAGAAACCGTTACAAGTTTATAATTACAAATTTGACACTAGCCGTTAGATCTTTAAAGTTGGTAGTTGGTAGAAGATATTTTTGCATAGATTATTAAAAGGAGAGAAAACTAAGGTTTCGAAAAGTGGTTACTATACAAAAAAAAACACAATAATAATAAATACATAAAATTTAATTTAAAAACATATATACGTAAGTTACGTACTCAACTGAAGTTTTTTTTTTCCTCTATACATGCATTAAAAATATTTTTTACTTCCCAATAAAATTTGTTGTAATACATTCTTTCTTTACATGCTTAAACGAGTAAAAGCATTTAAGTAATTTTATTTTCAAATGTGAATGTTATTGTGAAAACATCTTATTAGCATAATATAGTAAAAATATTATATATTATATTATATATAATAGAAAAGGGATTACTCACTCACAAACTAGGAACACGCTACCCTAATAAAGTGTTTCATGAGGCCCTTGAGTTATAATTTTCCTTTGATTTTTGAAGTTGTTTGTAAGATCATAATTTCTTTGCCCAAAGTCCTTAAAATCATTATTATCATTTTATTTATATTGGTTTTTTTTTGAGTAGACATTATAATCTAAAAAGAAATGGGTTATGCCAATGAGTATTGAGGTTGTAAATAAATATATAATAAATCAAAATACTATTTTTACAATAATTCACCTATGTTATAATTAAATATTACAGTTACTTTGGAGTGTCATAAATTGTAGGTATTACCTACTGCTGCTGAACTACACTACTCAAATTTTGAACCTAAATACTACAACAAAGGTTTGGACAGAATAATAAATTTTATATAGTAAAATTTAAATCTACTGTTGATAAATATCTGATTTTTATGAATCTGAGAATGTACCTACTTCTTCCGTTGCTTTTAACAATAGATTGATGAATGCTAGTAGAAATAGCTATTATATTTTATATCTATAAATACACTTTATTAATTGTTAGAGAGATTGCGTTGTTAAAATGGAAAAGTATTGATACTTGTCTTACTTTTACTCCGTTTGACGTTAGTTACCTTAATATTTACATTAGAATGCGTATTTGCTATTTCTTAGTATTTTTTAGTTATTTTATTGTTTTATCCATGTTATTATATTTTAGTTAGAGTGGTATTATAAACCAATATTGTTTTTTTAATATCAGAGTCTACATAGTCATCACTATCAAAATTCACGTTGATTGTAAAGATGTATATATTTTATTATTTAGAGTATCCATAATATTCCAATATGTCTGCACCCTAGATCTTTTTTGTCTTATTTTATTATATTATTTTCTAAGTGAAATGAATGAGATAAAGTAGTGTTAACTTACGCTAGCGCGGACCAACGGCTACAAATTTATAAGTTGCGCCATTTGCGACAGGTAGCTCAAAAAAATTTTATCTTATATTTCGGCAGTATTTTTGCCAGACGCTTTAAAAGGTCAAAAATATTTATCGTTACATATTAGATAATAAATAGTTCATAGTTCATTCAGCGTATACTAATATTTATTACAAATTATACTGTTTTTTTTAGAAAATAAGCAAGTTTAGAGGGCAAGTTGAGATCTTAATATATCTATATATAGATAGAGATCCCTTTTTCACTAAAATATTTCATTGGACCCGTACACAGTTAGGGAATTATACCAAATAACTGCTAAAACTATATATAGTATACTACCCTGCAATAATGTATGTATATATAAAATGTTCGTAGACTTAATATTTTTAAAATCCTGATTTAAAAATATTGATTTTGAAAATACTTGTCCCACGCATTGTCAGATTCAGTTTATATTATCACCCCATGTTTCTGCCCCTTCGTCATGGTCATTGATTTTTGAGCACCTACCGCGGTTACTTTGACGAATATTTGTTGTTGTACGTAAAAATAACTTTTTACATTATTTTATATAAAGAACTATCAGATGAACGAATAAAAATAGGTACAAAGTAAGTGTACGGTAAGCATTGTTGTTTTAAAGTAGACTACAACGATATTTACAATGTAGGTACGTTTTCTTCTTTAATAACTCATTTTTAAAGCAGTTTTTTCACGTATAGGCAGAGGATACCTAGTGTAAATACAATCTAGTCTCAACTTCCCACCCAGTTTTGTCACCATGTGTTGAATTGCGAACCTTAACTCCATAGTCTACCAGAGCGACGAGAGGAAATTATTATATTTCAAATATTATAATTCCCCCAAATTAAGATCGAATCACTTTTACAGTGGTAGTACCATACCACAGCGCCAAGATTTTATCAAAATATTTTTAATACTTATATATATATATATATATATATATATATATATATATATATATATATATATATATATATATATATATATATATATATATATATATATATATATATATATATATATATATATATATATATATATATATATATATATATATATATATATATATATATATATATATATATATATATATATATATATATATATATATATATATATCTTATGGTAGCTAAGCGTCGAAAAACTAAATAGGTTTATGGCCGTAATCTTAGCAATCGTGAAAATGGTTAGCAACATAACGTTGCTATTACGCCGAATTGAAGCAAATTTCCGAAACCCACCCCTGATGTGGCGGGAAAATGAGGAAAACGCGCGCACCCCGGCGCTTCATTCCGTGACAGACCGCGCGGCCGCGCGCCGCTCAATCAATATCGCGATATTATACTGAAAAATACCTTTATTTCCCTTAATATTGTAATATTATTTTAAAGTAAGATGTAAGTTATTAAATATTTTCAGATTGTAGTCATTTAGTTAATGTAAAAGTGTATTATTAATTGTATTTGCAAAAATAAGTGCGAAGGACTGGGGGAAGAAGGTTTAGGAGGGACTGGGTAAGTAATACATTGGTAATTATTGGCACATTATGATGACCTACTTATTGTTAACACGTAATAAACGAGTTAACACTCAATGCGGGATTTTCGTGATTTTTATCTACGTACGAGTATATGTTCTACATACATTTGATAAGTAGATATACTATTACTATACTACTACTATACTACTACTATTAGGTAAACTTTAGTATTAAAAGATTTAAAAAAATGTAGATATATATTAGATATATGGAATCGTGTAAGGAAACAACAAAAAAATTACATTCATAACGAAATTAGTAAAATATTATACTTATTAGAAAAAATATATTGAGAATCTCTTAGTTTGTTTTTATTTTATTGAAGCCTACGCAGTTGGTACGAGGCTAGGCTAATAAATTATAAGATGGTCATTGACCTTGTAAGTCTCCCCTAAATGCTCTCCTCTCGAGGGGTTGCCGGCGGACTGAGATGAGCATGACAATTTGTGAGATAAGAAAATGCCAGAGGCGTGATAATTTAAGTAAGTTTTTGTACATTTTGCATTATACTACTTTTACTACGCTGTTACGCTATCATAATAAATTATTTAATAGAGAGTGTTGTAATATGCCTTCCTGCCTGTGAGTTGAAATCGAACTCAGGGTTTTTTATACTACCAATTTTTTTAGTGTAAATACTTACCTTACCTAATCACATGCATAAATACTTTTTTATAATACTTTAACGCAACATTAATAATTTAAATGTTACATTAGAACATTAAATTGGAAAGTAATTTAAGAGCAATGTCAATAAGCAACACACACGCCCTTTAAATCTTGGAAAGCTGTTCACCGACATTGGCAATAGTACTCAAAGTAGTATGACGACAATGGAGAAAAGTACCAGGCATGGGTGGGTGACAATGAGTTTGTGAATTCTTTTGGCTTGAAAGTGAAAGGAAAAAAATATCAATGAAAGATTAATACAAACAAATTATTAAAAAGATTTTAAAAAATATATTTTCTATATTCTGTAAGGTATGGTAAAATAGAAAAAAGGGCCTAATCAAGTTTAAAATTTAAATAAACTGATGAATTGTAAAAGATTTATGTATGTAATAATGTAGGTATATTCATTGGGTATATCAGATTCCCGTAAGCCACTGAGATCATGAAAATTTTTAATTTCTAGTTGGTTTTAAGCTTCTTACATTTGTATTATTATTTGTGTAAAGCTCGGTACCTGGTACTTACTTTAAGACGTAGGTAAAATGTTATTTAGCAATGGGTTCTTGAATAAGGCCATTGTTACGCAATGGGATAGAGTCATTGTAGACATGATTTTTGTGAGGTGTGTTTCCATTCGGGGGAGTGAATTATTTACATACCCTACAGTTCAACCAGCCAGTAAAAAGGGACATAAATCTTTAAGTATTTATATATTACAGATTATAATACAGTATATTTCTATTCTATTCTATGTGAATATATATTTTTTTAAACTTATGGTCACCATGACTAGGTAGAGCCAAGTTATCTGATGGTAGGGACACTTTCACTGCACGCCTCGATCAACTGATAGCTTTTAACTTACACCGTAAGCGTAATTGCCATCGCCCTAGTAAATTCAATGGGTTTTTAATAATCCTACAATTGATTAATGATTGTGGCTCCATGTTTACAAGTATTTGTGTCGTGGGATTTCAATAAGTTATACGATATATAGCTATTTATAATTTTATCAACATACAGTTACGGAATTTATAAATATATTTTGTTTGTAATATTTTTGGTTGAATAATGTAAAGTATTACACTCACGTTCACAAGAGCGATTTTCCGCTCCAAATACTTGAAAATTTTGCCATCATTAATGTTTTCCAAATGAATTAAGTTTACAAAACATTCTTCGTGAGTGTGACTTTATATTTATAATTGTATTTAGTATCTATATATGATTATAGTAATATATTTAAACATATTCCATTCATATTTCGTAGGAATTATATAAAATTCAGATGTTTCATATATTTCTGTCAATAAATACACAAACATATACGGGGAAACACGCAGAAGTGTCTTTAATTAAAGAAACTGTTACAATAGACCTCTTAAGCCTTCTTATGTTCGTTTAAGAGATTTTTCTACGTAGGCCAGGAAGTCGGAATCTATGTATTCAGTTATAGCAAGCTTCTAATCGTCACTTTTTTCTTTTTTTTTGTTGTGATTTTAATGCTGTTAGCCCTATTGGCTTTGGCAGCGACATCGGTTGGGAAGGGAAGAGGGTGCTCTGACCCTGAGAAGTAGCAAGCACTATCGTGTCTGCTTGAGAGGAAACGTCGGCGGCAAGGGCGTCCCCTGCGGGACTCGAGCCTCGGCTTGCGTGCGGCATATTCCCTATTCTTAACAAACCAGCCGCGACCTGAAGACGCGATTCGAGAAACTTAGCCTAATAGTTACTAACTAACTAACTTAGCCTAGTAAATTTATTCTCGATTCATTTTCCTGCTCTCCATTCAACGAATAGGTTCCTTTAATCAACTCAATCAATCAAATGTATATATATATATATATATATATATATATATATATATATATATATATATATATATATATATATATATATATATATATATATATATATATATATATATATATATATATATATATATATATATATATATATATATATATATATATATATATATATATATATATATATATATATATATATATATATATATATATATATATTTATTTACAAATATAGTTTAGGTCATTACTGAGCCTAGGTACGAGGCGAGGCGAGACGCGTGATAATCGATACTGTCCACTCTGTACTCGAGTATGTAGGTCATGCTTTATAGTTCGAGAGGCGATATTAGATTTATGTTTTTCCTTGATAAGGTTAAGAATATTGCGTGAATATTGATAATTAACTACAACAACTAAAGCTCTTAAAATATTATTAGATGTACAAGATTATAACTTAATAATGAAGTTATAATTCTGTAAAATAACAAAAACGCTTAATGCATTGGTAAAATATTATTGAAGCCTAAGGGCGTCACTTTTTGTATACATATTGTCTGAGCTCTATATAAAATGTGATTTTTTAAACATAAATTTGCACTACCTATTTTGCAATTTGTTTGATTAAAAATTAACGCAGTTAAATTCAAACTCAAAGCGTCGATCGTTGCGTGCTGGCTGTTGGGTATCTGCAATGTTCTGAACTGTCCTGACTTTGTCAGGAGTTTGTAGTGCAATCGTGTGTAATCTGGTTTATATAAAACTACATTAAACACGCGGCTTCACCACCGCGGTCTTACGGAAATAGCTAAGATTTGTATATGACACATGAAACATTCTAAAAAGTCGTGTTAGAGACTAAGGTCTATCCAATATATATAATAATCACTCCTTGTTAGTATTAGTATATAAGTAAACAAAAATAGATATAGAACAGACTTGTTTGCATTGACCAACGAAAATATATAGTTCTTCAAGAACTTAATACTTGATAGGTATACCTAGTCATATTGTATGTCGCAACCGCAATTATATTTACATGTACAAACATATATGTTATTTATACGTAAATTATATATGATGATGAAACTTGGAGTTATTGTACCTATTAAATATATACAATTTTTTAATTAATTTATAGTAATTATTATTACCGCTTAAGCTTTGACTTGAAGTCATATTATAAATATTTAGTCAAATTAGATTTACGATTCATGTTTAAAAAGTAAATTTATTCTCGATCATATCTTTATTTTACATCGCTTAGGCAAATAATGCACAGTCTTCTAGATTTAAGAAAAGATTTGAATTTTATCCTCTTTGCTTTGTTTTTTAGATTTTTTTCATTATCTTCTTTTGTTACAGATGTGACAGTCAAGAAAATAATAGCGAAAATGAATCTCGCGGTAAATTTAGACAGGGATGAGTACAACATGGCGGCGCCAGCTTCCTGCATAAGTGCGGAACATGGCTGCGTCATGTTCGACTGTTTGGTGCATTTGTGGGAGTGGTAAGGATTGAAGGGATAATTTATAGGAATTTTTACTTTCCAATCGAGGATTTTCAATCAATGGTTCTCGTTCTCATACATTAGAGTAATAATAGTAACAATTTGTTTTGATATTATATAAATTCTGGTATAATAATAATAGATTGATTAGATAGATTGTAGATTATAGATTGATAGATTGTTTTATAATAATATTTATGGCGGTAGCTACAGCAGCCACAAATATCATATTTTTATGATAATGGTTATATAATGTTCCAAAAGTAAAAAGTAAAAGGACTCAATACCTTACAGGGTCTAATTCAATCTTCAAGAATATTACAACAAAATTGGAGGTGAAAGTCTCATCAAAGTCTTTTTAACTTTTTGCTTGACGCTCTAATAAGCAGGCAAATAGATAAGAACATTATAATTGTTTTTCGTTTCTAATACATCTGTAAAATATATAATATATTTTTTTTGGTGTTTACTTAGAAAGATGTGGAAATTTAATTCAGACCAAAAATTATTGATCGGGTCTGAGATAAAAATCTCTATATACTCGTACAATACATAACTTCTGAAAGCATTGGGCTGGTGTCAGTTCGAAAATAACAATTTATCTGCAGGGATATGGATTTATATGTATACAAGATCTTTTTAACTGTATTTCTTGAATCATAAAAGCTATATTCGCATAGCAAAATACATAAGTCCTCTTTTTGCGCTGAAACTTTATTTTTACTCGTATTCAGGTAAAGAAGAATCGTGTTTAGTTTTATTTATTTCATACCTGTTGCCTTTAGAAGCGATCAATCTGTCTCATTAATTATTCTAAAAGTGTCTCGATATTAAATAATAATACTATAAAAATACTAAATAAAATTAATAATAATAATACTAAATAAAGTTAATTTTTATAATAATAACATAATCATGATGAGGTCATCGTATTACAAGGTCTTACTGTATAATAACTTATATTTCTCCGCTCTCTTGTTTGAGTTCCTCCACTCAACACACAGTGACAAAAAATAATAATTAACTTATAAGAAAAGTAAATTCGACGTTTTTTCCTAGTAGGTATTCTAAGGAGATTGACACAGATAGCCTGTTGATGAACCGTTATCACCACCAATCGTTTCAACCACTTAATATATTGTGTTATTTTGTCTATATACTATTTAATAGAGCATGTTATTTACATATATATATATATATATATATATATATATATATATATATATATATATATATATATATATATATATATATATATATATATATATATATATATATATATATATATATATATATATATATATATATTTACATATATATATATACTTTACTTGTACTAACACGTGTTTTGAATACAAACGACAGGTGAAAGCTAAATGTGAAAGGAGTCACAAGGGAATTATACTTTTCTACAAAATACTTTCGTTGTGAAGAACAATAAAGAGTCAATTCTATTCACTAATTACCACTAAAAGAATATTGATAGCCGCGTTAAACTTTAATAGGATCGGAGACTATGAAGGTTAAACGAAACGGTACTTATGTCCAATATTTGAGAGATTAGTGGTAATAGGTTTAAGCTTCGGTTTATTTACGACATACTGTTTACTTTTAAAACCTAATGAGAAGATAAATGGTTTTACTTACAAGATAAGGCAGAATAAGGCTTTTTATCTACATACAAGATTACATTATTCAAGATACAAAGGAACGCAGTATACCAGCGTAAGATTTATATGTGAATAAGCCGTGAGATAACAGAAAAAGGCAAGACAAAATATTTCTAAGAAAAGCCCGGCTAAAGAAAATTCTAGACATATTGTTGAAATCTTTTTTATAGCTTCTCGCTGCTTGACTACCAGGCTATATGCCTGGTAGTCAAGAAGAACCACCTGAATTTGTATCAATGTTTCGAAAGGTGGAGCTAAACGCCGCACTATGTCTTTCTACAGAAGAATAAATTCACTGAATGGGAATCAAACCCACGAACATCGCCTTAATAAGTAGACGCTGTCCTCATGCGCATCTCATCCTTATCCATGGCCAGTACTTATAGGAATTGAATGAGTTGAACAAGCTGCATCATCAAAGTATTTTTGTTTAAGACAATTTGGTTACAAGAAAACTGTTAGGCAACAATGTTATCTTTTGGGAATCCATATTGTGACTGTACTGCTAAAATTGTTAATAAATTTGGGGGAAACGAGGTGTTCACATCGTAATGTTGTGTAAAATGTCGCGTATATTAGCGTACTGACGCTGCAAGTAAAAGTGTCATAAACACATTCAAAATTCCAGAACATTATGCTGCTCATAATTATTTTTTATAAGATAAGTAAAGTATCTGAGTTTCTGAGTGGGATTGAACTGGTAACTATTAATTATACCTACTTATTAAATATTTAAAAGTGAGCATAATAATAATAACTAACAGACACGCGACTTCGTCTTATTAATAGTCTCACACAGTATTCTCTACTGCTTTAGTTTCCTTGGTAAGATACCTGGTGGATTTCATATCTTTAACGAGAAAACAAAAGAGATAACGGTATTTATAAAATAATGCTAAAATAATATTCACTTTATGTTGTGGAAGGTTAACACCACATACTTATATTGCATTCTTACGCATCCACCAACAATCTAGGTTTCGATTTCTTCGTATAGACACGTCTGTAACATATATATTGAAAGTCTATGTATGTCGTGTAAATGAAATGTGTTAATGTATTCATTGATTTGAGCAGATACGTATATTGTTTGAATTAATTAAAAATGGTTATTGACCCTATTAAATCAATAGCCAGAAGACATTGAAATTGCCTTGGAATCGGATATTAGTAAAATTACTAATTTATTCGTAAATTATGTTGATTTAAGCCTTATTTCCGGTATTTATTTTACTTTGCTGATGTCTTATTTAAAATTAATGGTAACTATTGTAAAAGAAAAATCCAATATTGTACCGGGATACTAGTAGAAAATTCCTTTTTCTGCTATCCGTCGATAAAGAGACATTAAAGACTAGATTATGGAACATTCGAAACGGAATTCACTTATATTTAAAATATTATCCTACCCCTACGACTAAAATCATTGCGATCTGTTAAGTACAGCTCTATCTGCGCTGCTGCAGTGACATTGTTTTTTTTTAGAATAATCTGAAATTGTAAGTTATATCGTAATAATCAATAAGAACAAAATACACTACGGCACATCTATCGTTGCGTAGTTACGACTAAAAAAATTGACGGAACGTACAATTGAGTACGTCCAGCGTGCCACAGCGTTGAGCCACCTCAAATACTTGGTGGGGTATTTATATTATATACCAGAAGATGCCCACAACTTCGTAAGCGTGGACTTTATTATGATCCATGACACCCGATTTCCAGTAACCGATTTATTGTGATCGATAATATAAATTTATGTTGCAATAAATATATCAAAATATCAATAAAAATGTCTATCACGCTGAACAACTTACGTTAAAGCGCCATTTCCTTGTTTTGAATAGTTTAGCTGGACTTTATGTTCTTCATGAAAAAAAAAACAAAATCTTTGATTTATTGTTGTTGTTATGGCAGCATTTCCTTATTTCTTGTAATTTAGTTAGATTGTTATGGTTCTACATCAGGTGTGCCAGATATCAAATTATAGCTGCTGGTTCTAGCACAGACCTTACAGATATACAATAAAAAATCATTCAAATTCGTCCGGTAGATCCGAAAATGTGCTAGGACAAACAGACATTTTTAAAATTGAATCATAGATTCAAATTCCAGTATTTTTACATCTCCATGTATTATTTTTTCGTAAATATATTCAATATTTTTACTGTTAAAGGCACATTTGTTTTCTGTTTTATTATAATATAGATTAATATAATATTATATTATTATTTTATTTTATTACATACATATTATTATTTTATTTTACTTTTGAAATTAAACAGTATATGGTCGTAAGTACTATCTATCAACAAGCGATGCTTTTAGGACAGAGCTAAAATATCTATAGAATATGAAAATTGAATGTAGCTTTATACTTAATGGAAAAACGATGATACTTTGTCCTTATAAATACATTGATTAATTCGACAACACGTTTAGCCTACTAAGCTGATGTGCTCATGATATGTGAGTCGTGCGATATCCAAGTAGGGTCATTACTATTCATCGTGAAAAGAGGTCAGCCATCAATTCGATTTCCACAGTCTCAAACCATTCGAAGCACACTGCGACATCTGGCGTAGATTGCTACTTTCGTTCCCTTCACTTATTACTTATTATGTTTATAGGGTTTGTAACGAATAACCTCGTTTTATGACAATTTCCATCGATATATATATTTTGCTGATGCGCAAAGATGAAAGTCCGAGAGTTTTATGGTCTTTAACCATATTGATCGTCATGATGATACTATCAATCTATGAGTATTTATGTCTATAATATGTATATACAACATACATTGGAATTATAAACATAAACATAGATTACAATTTTTAGGACAGCTTGTTTTACTATATAAGGTGAAACATTTAATTCATTATTTGATTCTTTTTAAACATGTATGTTTAGATATCAAACGTTCTATGGATCAACATGGCAACATTACTGTTTAGCATGATTTGTAGATAGTATTATATACCGCTCGTTTATCATAATACAGTAATAGATTCTTGTTATTAACTCTTGCTAACGTTTTTCCTAGCATTTAGAAAATTTACTAAGAGAACGTAGCTTTCGAAGTGTTAAGTAAACTTATACTTTTTAAATTACTTTAGAAAATATTTATTATGAAAAGCTAATATAAGTATAAACCTACTTAATTCATTGGATCTTTAGCTAACAGAATTTCATGGCCTGTTTATTTATTTAAGTAAAATCGCTTATCTTATATATATATATATATATATATATATATATATATATATATATATATATATATATATATATATATATATATATATATATATATATATATATATATATATATATATATATATATATATATATATATATATATATATATATATGGTCATCACTTATAATTTATATAATATAATTGCTTCCATTTTAATTATATTTACTTCATTGCTTTTTTTAATGTAAGGAAATACAATAGTTAAATAATAAATACAATAGTCAAGATACAATACAACATTGTAACGTTTCAGTAATAAAGAACTTAAAATGTAGGTTACTCTCAACTATAAAAAGTATTTAACTTTGAAATTATCTGTTTGAATGACTTTTCATTTTGTATACGAGGAAGCGTAGTGGATTGGTGGCATGAAATTTTTTATGATATAGCACAAGTGTTAGTAAAGATTTGATAGTATTACTTTTTTAATATTCTTATTGGGTAATCACAAAAGATACTTAAAACAATATTTTACTGGAATTGGAAATTATTTCCTTTATCTAGAAATGCGTTATATATAATAATTAAATTGACTGAAGGTTGTACTGACGAGAGTAAACGCGACGGTCCTGGGTTTATTGCCCAGTCGGAAAATAAATTATTATGATTTCCCCTTTCTAGAGCGGCGCTGATTTCCCCCACTCAATGTTATGAAAATTAGCCAGAAAGTTGAAAACGGAGTGTCTTAACACTAGCATACCCTGCTATATGGTACATTCGCCTGAAATCAATAACATTTTACTACCGAATAAAATTTTAGTCGTTATTGATTTATAGCAATCAAATGTTTGCACTCTATTTGTTCAGTTGCTCCGCAGGATGAAGGTTAATGTGCCTGCGTTTAGCTTTACTATAATAGTAACTAATAATAATAATATAATAATAACAGTTAATGGCTTTTAGTACAAAGAGCGCATTTTGCCAAAAACGTCCTCCTCTAAATATATTGATACATAAGGTCACAGATTTGTGTTTTATTTATGAATATGTACACAGTATGTTTTAAGTTTTCTATGTAAACAAAATTATAATCTATAAGCTACTATTATTTAAGTTTATAACTTTAGAAATTTAATAAATTTATATCATTTTTAATTTTACAATTCCGTTTAATCGGTTCAATAATATCTTACGTGTACTTTTATTTCTAATATCATTTATATATATATATGGTGGCATGCCGGATAAAGCCATCCGTATCCGGCACATACTGTCACACAGCATTCTTGCGAGAAACCAGATTTCATATTACATGGTTTAATTTACCCTAAAAAATTGCTGAAATAATAAAAACTTGCTCAAATAAATGAGAAAAAAAAATTTTCTACAAGAAAATATCTAACTTATACAATATAATGTAGTATATATATATCTTCTTCTTCTTCTTCCATTAGCATTATCCCCAGCCTATGCCAAGGGTCTGCTTTCCTACTCAGTCTACTCCACTTTGCACGGTCTTGAGCATCCTCATGTTAGTCCATTGGCTCTCATGTCGGCGTCAGCTCCAGCCATCGCTTCCTGGGGCCGGGTGGTCTGTATATATATATAGATATATATATATATATATATATATATATATATATATATATAATATATATAATATATATATATATATATATATATATATATATATATATATATATATATATTTATATATATATATCTTCTTCTTCTTCTTCTTCTTGGCATTAGTCCCGGCTTTTGCCCGGGTCTGCCTTCCGACTAAGCCTACTCCACTTTGCACGGTCTTTAACATCCTCAGTGGATAATTTATTGGCTCTCATGTCTTGTGTCACGACATCCAGCCATCGCTTCCTTGGGCGTCCGGGTGGTCTAACTCCAGGGACAGACATGTCAAGGCACTTCCTTCCGACATAGTTCTCAGATCGGCGCATAACATGGCCATACCATCTCAGGCGACGCTCTTGGAGCTTATCCACTACGTCACGGACCTCAAGACTACCTCGAATGAATGTGTTGCGTATGCGGTCGGACCGCGTCACGCCACACATCCATCTCAGCATCTTCATCTCCGTGACGTGAAGCTCCTGAGTGTGCCGAGATAATGTTGGCCAACATTCGCTGCCGTATATAAGAACAGGTCGGATAATGCTCTTGTATATCAGTCCCTTGAGCTTGGGCGGTATTCTGCTATCGCAGACCACACCAGTGACCTCCCGCCATTTGGCCCAGGCAGCGTTTATACGGGCATGGATATCGTGGTCGATGCCTCCAGACTCATGCATAACGGCTCCAAGGTACCTGAACTTCTCCGACTTAACGGCTGGCTCAGGCCCGATATGGATGGTGCTCGAGTCCGGGTTCCCGCAAGCCATGTACTCGGTCTTCGACACATTCAGTTTGAGACCACCGTTCTCAAGCGCACCGTTCCAGGCGTTCACTTTACGCTCCAGCATCAGTCGGTTCTCATCGATGAGTACTATGTCATCGGCATACATCATCAGCCACGGAGGCTGGCATTGGATGTGAGCCGAGACAGTATCCAGCACTACATTGAATAAGAACGGACTAAGAGCTGAGCCCTGGTGAACCCCTACTGTAATCGGGAAGGGCTTGGTGTCGCCAACAGCGGTCCTAACCACTGAAGCGGAGTCGTTATACATATCTCTGATAACCTCAATATAGGCTTCAGGGATCCCCTTGGATCGCAATGCCCACCAGATACACTGACGTGGCACACAGTCAAAGGCCTTCTGCAGGTCCAAAAAGGCCACATGCAGAGCTCTCCTTTTTTCCCTGTAAGCCTCCATCAAAGTTCTGATGGCAAAAATGGCGTCCATAGTGCCTGATCCTGGTTGAAACCCATACTGAGACTCAGAGACAGTACATTCTTGGCGGAGCTTGAGGCCGATCATGCGCTCGAAGAGCTTCATGGTGTGGCTCATAATCTTAATGCCCCTATAACTACCGCAATCTTGAACACTGCCCCTTCCTTTGTAAATAGGGATAATAAAGCTTTGCCGCCACTGATGTGGCATCTTTCCAGTATTCAAGATACGGTTAAACAGGTCAGTAAGTACACCAAGAGAGCCCAACGATTTCCACGCCTCGATTGGGATGTCGTCAGGTCCTACCGCTTTTCCGATCTTCATGCGTCGAAGACAATTACCAGTTTCGTCACGGGTTATTGGAGCAACAAGTCCGAGGTTAGGAGATAATTCAGGAGGAAGACTACAAGACTGCTGAGTGTTCAGCAGCTCCTTAAAGTAGCTTCTCCATCTCTCCTTCACAGAGGCATGACTCCAAAGCAACGTGCCCCGAGAATCTTTGACGCAAAGACATTTTGTAATATCCTGCGTCGCTTTATCTCGAGCACGAGCCAGTTTGTATATGAGCTTCTGCCCCTCCACAGTTTCAAGTTTATCGTACAATGGCGACAAACTTTCTCTGCGGGCTCTGGCTACAGCTCTTTTGCTGGCCCGTTTCGCTGCAATGTACTCCAGTCTGTCTTCAGGAGAGTTGGAATGCTGCCACTCTTTAAACGCAGCCTTCTTTTCCCGAATCACCCCGTGCACCTGGTCATTCCACCACCATGTCTCCCTGTCGATGACATGCCCACCCTTAGTAACACCAAGAACTCGCTTGCCCGCCGCAATGATTGCTGAATGAGCTCGATCCCATGCAGTCTGAGCGGTCTCGGTGTTAGTCAGTAGATTTTGACTCTCCACCTCCGCCAAGAAGTCGGTCTGCATCGGCCCATTCAACAACCACCACTTAATTCTAGGCTTGCGTTTCTCGGCTACTTTCTTTTTCGGAGTAACTTTATAGTATATATATATATATATATGTGTGTGTATATATATATATATATATATATATATATAATATATATATATATATATATATATATATACGTTATAGTATATATATATATATATGTGTGTGTTATATATATATATATATATATATATATATATATATATATATATATATATATATATATATATATATATAATATATATATATATATATATATATATATATATATATATATATATATATATATATATATATATATATATATATATATATATAACCTAACCAACCTAAGTATAGTAAGTACTATACATTATTATTGTCAGAATCCATCGTGAACTAACATTTTTTTCTTATATTTGGAAATACGTATATTGATATTGTGTTGTGAAATTCTTAAAAATTAGGAATTGCTTAAACAGAGTTAACGGGAATATTCTCAATAGTATCGACTACGCAACTTGTTTTTGAGACAAAGCCGTTGTTGTCGTTGATCAAGCGAGCACAAACTAGCTAATTGGTAAAAGTGAAGCTTTTCGCCGTCCACCAATAAGAAAGCTAAACAACAGAGTACACCTCTGAATCACCGATGGTAATAACCGATGCCGGATAGTTATTCAATGACTGACATTATTTGGTGAGGATTTATTTTGTGAAGGAAATAACTATTTTTATGGTCATTATTACGCATTCCGTAACAGTGAGAAACTAGAAAGTACTGTGCTTTTATGGTCGTATATCATCGCTTATCAAACAGAAAAAGCTCACAAGGCTTACTTTTTCTAAAAATATCTAGAAAAAATATTTAGTTTAAATATAACGTTTTATTTTAAAGTTGTGTTTAGTTATTCATACATTTACTATATACGTTTTCCGTTAAAGCCTCCATCACGAATCTCCGTCCTTCTCACTCCGATGGAATTCAAATTACTATATCGGCACGCGGTCGGCTACAGGTAAAACCGGTATTACATGGTAAAAATGTAGATACGCTAGGCTTTGAATGTTTTTATAGGTTTAGAAGACAGATTTCATTAGTTGCATTATAGATGTGAGTTGTGTACCGGCGCTGACGATAGCCTCCTTCTCTTTCTTACTCACATACGTTTTATATTTCTATCGCGTGGTCCTCCCACCCGATGGTGTACTCGCTGCCGCGAGTCTGTGTTACTACTTTACCAGTCGACAGCGGACAGTCGCTTACGCTAACGAAACGCGACGTACTTAGAATTTTCCGCTTTTATTATCGATAACAAATTAAAATAGTGAACAAATTATGAATTGTAACGTGAAGTAAAATTAATATTACCCATGAATTATAAATAATGATAAGTGCAGCTACCCTTCCGATGCAGTGATCCTTAATTTAATTAAACTAGAGCCTTACCAAAGTTTTTATGTTTCGTGTAAAGTGTATAGTGGTTATATTAAAGTACCTTTTATAGCAGGATAAGTTTATAAAGCGGTACTTAGTACAAGAGGATTTGATGCCACCAGCGAAAAAGGTATGAGAAACCGGATATTGTACTAGACAGTCGCTCGACTAGTTTACACTTGTATAATTATAATCGTATAGGTAGATACGTTTTAAAGAAAAAAGCCATTCCTCTTGACAAAGGTACGACGGTTAACCGTTTCGCTTTAGGCTAATTTAAAAGCATCCTGTAGTTTTCGGTCACGCTAGGCTTAAATATTTATTTAAGGGAAAGACGGTTTTAAGGACGCTTCCCTTGCGTTAATATTACCGTAAGGCCAGGTGCGCTCCGACAGGTGAACTAACTAGTAATATTTTTTCTGTTTAGATCTGAATTAGTATCTTTGCTGTTAAACGTAAAAGTAAACCGAACCATGTCTTCATTCATTTCTAAGGGATGGTGATGATTGTATAACTACTTACAACAAAACTTACTTTTAAATTTTATTCAAATTTCATCTAAATATTATATGGGTACTTGTGTATTATATATACTGTGTATATTATCTATAACATATACGGCTACGTACTTAATTCCTATATTTTTGTCAAGTTAATGAATATGATCTTACATTATACTTAATGGATTTTAAATTATTTCCAATGACTCATCTTTATGACAGTTGACTACCAAAAATAATTTTAAGAGTAGGATTCAAAATCTCTACGACTCGGATGTGTCATCAACATCGATATATGCGTAACTATATATTTTATATCATTTGGTTCTTTGTTACCTTAATTTTTATATACGTCCATTAAATAATGTAGAAGAACGTTTTAAGGTTGCTTTTAAAGGTTGTATTAAAAAGGAACTTCAAGAAAAAAACAAGTTAGGCACTTATGACGTGATATGTACCTTTTACAAAAGCATTGTAAGAATATTTTGTGAAGATTGGCAGGCCACATACTTAAATTTCTTCGTGTATTTAAAAAAATATGAAGTTATTAATTATACGGAAATTATTTTATAAGCACTGACTGGCACATATTGTTATATAGCTATATTTTCATTTCAAGAGATATAAAGAGGAGTATGCAATCGGCCTAAGACATTGGCATGCAGGTAGTCGAACCTTTCCGCAACATTTTTTGTTCAAACCTTTGTAAAGCTGAATGGCGCGTTCGAAGGTTTGTTTAAAGCACTTGTTGCATTATACTCGTACTAGTTTTTGTCACGAGTACTTTTACTTAGAAGTAATTTAGTGAGCTATGATATAATCTTATATATATAATTTCTTAATTAGTAATATATGAATACCATTTTTCTTGTTGTTTATTTAGTGTACTAATGTGAACACTATATACATATAATGCATTTATAGATATATAGAAAGCTGCCTATGGATGTGAAAAATAAGTATATAATTAAATAAACATGCTTAACCTTTATTCTTTTACTGGAGCTAAGACGTTTTTCCTAATGTTATTACTCGTTTAAATACGTTGTAATACTTAAGTTGCTAGGAGACTGGAGTACTTCCGTCATATAGTAACAACCTGTTCCAGCTGATGTTCAGACTTGATATCTCTCCCCTCCTAAATCTCTTAGGGCACTCACCCTGTGCACACGCCGATTACGTGAAAAAACAAGGACTTTTCTTGATATCATCGCGTCCGCATTGGACATTTTGATAAAATTTTAAATATTTTGAATTGGATGTAATATTATATATTTATATATTATTTAACTTGTCACAATAATATATTTTTGTAAATCACTCGATTGTAAGGTTTATTTAATCGACATTATTAAATAGATAAATTAGAGTATTTTTAAAGACTTACTTTAAAAATCAAGAATGTATTAACGTTCAAAGATCAGTGATGCAAAACAGATCCGTTTGACATTTAATCGCCGTAGGCAGCGTGAAAGGAGGCAAGAATGCTGCTGATGTCCCTTTTAACATTCTTGCCTGTAGGTTAGTATTTTACCTTATAAATCTATCCACCCATTCAAGTTATTTATATAAAACGAAATTTATTCAGCGTTATTTTGTAAATTTACAAATTTATTATAGATAATGTAAATAAATATTATTATATACGTAGTTATTTTGTAAATGATAAAACAATTTGTGATCTTCAATGTTGAAACGCTATTTACTTGTTGCAATACACGTAATATGATAGAACGCAAATAGAAAAGTTTTTGAAAGTAAAAAGTTTATGCTTAATTGCTTTAAGCACTTTACTGTTACGTTACGTACAAATTATAAATGATAAAATAGTGGTTTTCGTAAAAAAAACCGTCGTATTAAAATAAAATGTGTTTTATGAAACAAGAAAGCTTTTCTTTGTTGGCATGATAGCATTTCGTATTATGAATATTCATTGTCATATGAGACATATCTCCGTCACTATAAACTAAATGTCACCTGTTTAAAATATGTAATGAAAAAAATAAATAAAAAATATATGTATTTACGACATGTAGCCCACAATTTAATATAAATTAAAATAGAAATGTTTGCATACAGGATAAAACGCAAAAGACCTATTTTGTCTCTGTAGAAGTGTCTAGAAATACTCCCTTAGTAGTTACTGGTCCCCTTTACTCCTCAAGAATCCCACATGCCATATTCAGCTTTCTACGTACGTTACGTTTAGCTATGTCACCTTTGTCAGTTAATCACTCAGCAACTATACATGTATGCTTTTTAATAAAACAATATTAAAAAAAAACACCGACTGTATATTTCTATAATTAGTGTGGAGGCGACGTAGATATAAATATCTTATGGTTTACCATGTAAGGACTTACTTTGAATTTAATATTAATTGCACTGTGTCCGTTTGGTTTTCGTTTATTTTCATTCAATGTATTGTAATTGTACGGACACAAATGACAAACTACCTATTAATGGCAGCGTTTTAAGCAAAGTGCAATAAGGCTATGCAGTTAGCCCGCCGGTCGATATGGTGCGGTATTCTCTTGCGTAACGCTTTCCACCTGTGTATATAGGCCTTAAGCTGTCTTTAAATTACAGTTACATGCAGAAGAAAGGGCAAGATCTAACACTTATAGACGGGTATTTTTTTACAAATTTAAATAAAGTAACCTATGGTAAGGGTAAAAACTTGCACTTGCCACATTGTTGTTTTTTGTGCTTAAAATATAAGAATTGCCTTTTAAAATTAGATACGATATTATCTTTTAACATAGATTTGTATGAATTTGAGCGCTATATAATTTACTCTATTCTTTACTTTTTACCTATTTAGAAGCATTGCGTCTTGAGTAGTGGAATCTGCCGTACCATTATTAAATACTAAAAAGTTTTATCATTTTCGAGAAACACTTTATAATAAATATAACGTTTCCCCACGAAGGATTGGAATTATAAAAAAATTAAGCAGGAAGCAGGAAGCATAAAATATTGCTTAAAAGCGTGCCAACTGTGCCCAAATGATGTATAGGTATTAAATGTCCACCTGAAAGTATTGAAATAAATTATATCTTTATACCTCTACCTAATGAAATAGTAATGTATGCCCATATTATCATAAAGATAGCTCGTCTACGTGCGAGCATCAAGAACAGGTATGACAAAGTAGTCTTCCATGTATTTTGTATGAGATAAAAGTACAAGTTTCACTGTGTTCGTCACATTTAATTCAAAGCTCGCTTTAGTTTGACAAACACAGTACACGTGCAACGAAAGGTGATAATGAAATTGTAAAGAGACAAGTAGTACCCTATTGTTAGTAACTGGTTTTTGTGGCTTTGTATTAGAATAACCTTGCTAGTATTACAAATTTAAATATATTTCTACAAGATTTTCGAAATATTTTTTTTATAAATTATTTTCTGATGAATAAAAGCAATTTAAAAATCAATTCTTCAATAAATTTATGTTAACGACATTCATGTCTCAAAAAATATTGAACTGAATTTGATGAAACTCAGAATGTTCTCTAAGATGGAAAATAGGTCAATAGTATAACTACCTAAAAATAATCCTCTCGATATGACATAGTTTTTTAGCAATATATGGACAAACAAACCAACATACAATTTCGAAATATGGCACACGTGCTTGGAACTCCTAATAGAATTTTCAACATACTCAAATATTATCCAGTGCCAACAGTATTAAATATATACGTGTAAAATCAATAATCTTCCTTTTTGAAGTCGTTTAAGTATCCAGAATGTAAAAAGTCAGTGCGGAGGTGTGAGACATTACGGAACTCAACCGTGTTTCAAGTGTGCATAATATCAAATGAAAAATTTTCACCACTTTACGTAATATAACTTCATGCAGCATCAAGAGACTACTAAATGTGAGCGAGCTGAGATAATAAGAGTGGCTTTCAACGAGGAAATTGCTTTGCAATACGCTATTATTGCATACAAGTTGTGAATTGCACTACATGTCACGTTTACAAAGGATGTCCGCTCTTGCGCTAATAAAACAGCGCCAGTGATCATATACGATATACGGACGTATAGCTACGAAGTTACTTCATCAAGCTTGGATAATAAAAAGCTTGGCTTATTAAGTTCCCGTAATATTACATTGTACCGAAGCTTTTTTCAGTTGCCAACTATGATCCGTTGTTACGTTGTTATATCATTTTTATTAAGTCACATGATCTGACTTGTTGTTGATGTTATATATTTAACATGTATATATTTAAAAAAATGTATATTTAGAAATTTGCTTGCCCTATATTTCCGTTATATATATATATATATATATATATATATATATATATATATATATATATATATATATATATATATATATATATATATATATATATATATAGATAGCAAATGTTCACATGTTAACGTTACTAAATTTCAATACTTTTGTTTTTAATACTTTTTATATTGTCATATAATTAATTTCAACTAATTAGCAAAAGCAATACATAATAACAAAGAAATAAATATTAATATGGTTAATTAGAAAAAAAAACTACAACGGAGACAATTTAAAGTGCTTATTGTTATTTTTATCTTTCTAAAATAGCATTTCGAGGAAGGGCAATGGATCGTATTACTCACACCTAAACCTAAAAGCTTAGTTTCGTTTCTTAGATATGATTGTTTTGTTTAGACATTGTCGTTTCAGGTACTTTATCCAGCTTTAAGTAGCTGTTAATCGTATATTTATTATAATCATTAGACCACCTGTTAGAATTGTTTGACTAATGGCCTAGAAATACAAAAGTTAACTATAATTTTAATAATATTGCCAAAAATGTAGCAAAATTTTTATTTTAAATAAAATATGAATTACTGCAAGTATTGATAATATATAATAGACGTATATACAATATGTACCTATATTATTTATGCAAAATACATTTGTACGGGTCAATAATCAAAAATCATTCAAATTAGAAATAAATTAGTGACGGTTATAATAGTATATTATAAAATATAATCGTATTATATATTATAAAACAAAAACACTTCTCATAGATTAAAAATTATCTTTCGAATAACATGACAGATTTGTTTTTTATTTTCACAAATAGAGTGATACAAGAGAAATAGTTCAATGGGTGTGTAGATAGTGTTCCGCGATCGGAACACTATCTACGAATACTTTCAAGATGTCACTAAAGTAATTAAAAGGAGATGGACAATCTCGGTCAAGCATTTATAGCTGCGTAATCGAGTAATTAACTGGCACATTACCAGAATTACTCGATGCCGCACAAAAATATCTTAAGATAGCCCACATAAGGCGTGATTGGCAATCGATAAAATTAACTAGGTTATTAGTTCATGATAAACTACTATTTATATTACTTACATATATATGTTTTCTTTGATAATTATAAAAAATATATATTGTACTTTATCAGTGTCGTGTTTAAAAAAAAGGTAAGGCTTGTAATAGCTTGTTAAAAAATTAAAATTTTACTTTCTGACGGGTCACGTTGTCGTCTAACGTTCTTTGATAATATCTTGATGGTTACGTCTGACTTCTATAGTCCCACACAGTATTGTGTCAATATTGGCATCAACTTGGCAACCAAGTAAAATTTATCTCCTAAATTTTATAAGGGATTTTAAAGTGCTTCAAGCACTCATTTTTGTAGTTTATACACATTCATACTCTTTAGAACTGTTATATAAAGTAACTAATCTGTGGTCTGCCGGCTACCATGTTTATTAGTTAGTTTCGTCCAACTTTGTATACAAAGTATGTTTCTTAGGTGCGATGCGAGCGTGAGAGATGAAAGTCATTGTCGTACGAGTGCTTGAGTAAAGCAGTGTTGGCTTCACTTTTTGTTGCAAAATAAGGTTAAGTGCATATTATAATTTGACTACATTCCCTCGTGAATTAGGACGAGTACCCTATACGCTTTTGTTGACTTAAAATTAACAAGGGATAGAGGTTTATGTGAATGGAAATTAAACTTAGTTAAATTTATTTGTTTCTATAATTTATATTAGTTCTCTTGAATATATATATATATATATATATATATATATATATATATATATATATATATATATATATATATATATATATATATATATATATATATATATATATATATATATATATATATATATATATATATATATATATATATATATATATATATATATATATATATATGTGTAACCAAATATACGCTTCGGATGTTATATAAGCTAAAAAGTAGATATTCTAATGAAAATTTTAAAGGTACGTAAATAAATAAGTCATAGTCACGAGTTAACGATGTCTAACTAGCTCACATACTCGTAGCTAACATAGGCACTTGCGTGGTTACAGGACGTTCAAAATATTTTGTAAATATGTTTCCACTACGTATTTATAGCTTTGTAACACGTTTGTAATATTTTTAATAAATAAGGTAATTAGTAGCATCGTATACTTTAGCATTTTTGGAATGTGTTGTGCCAAAAATATATTTACAATATTTTTTAATTCTGAGTATAGTGGTATCACTGGTAATCTTCTATTATTTTAATATAGTATATACTAATTCAAAATCTCCATAAAAACCAAGTAATAGCAGTAATATTGTGGTAAAAATGGTACATAGAAAAAAACTTATAGAAAATACTATAGAATAGATAATATAGAATTAAGCAATTACATACACAAGTGAAAGAATATAATTGTGTTCGGACTGTGTTTTGTAATGAAAGCTCAAATGATAATTTATTAATAATTATAACTTATACAGCTACTACAACAATAGATATAGCTGTTAGATCGATTAGGCGCCTCTATGTCTAGTATCAGTTGCGTACGAAACCATTTAATTTTCACATTTGCTTAACTGAGTTCATCGTAGCGTAGTGTAAATACGCTATATGTCGAGCGTGGAAAAATACTTAATTGATGTTCACAATGAAAAATATATACTGTTTACTAAATTATTCATTAATAAATTATATACTATAAGTTTTAAAGTATATCCCGCACATAGCAGGGTACGCAGAGGGCACCGTAGGCAGAAGGAATTTAGTGTTAAGACACTCCATTTCCCACTTTCCGCCCACCGAGCCATTGCGTGGCGGAACTCAACGCCGCGCTTTACCTTGTTGCCAGAGCGAGGAAAATGAAAATTTAATTCTCCCCAAGTAGGAATCGAAGGCACAAGCCGCCGGGTGTACAGTCAGACGCTATGCCTATGCACCACCACCAAATAGAAGTTAAAATAATTATGTACAAAGTTACATATAATGTACATATAAAAATGTATTGATTTCAATCTCTAATTTGTACATGTTTGTTATTTTGTATAATACTATATTAATTACTCGTACATTACCTGTAATTAACTCTTGACATTGTAAACGTGTTTTATCATTTCAAAATTAAATGTTGCAACAAATCATGTTTCTATTAAACCTAGTCGACAACCATGTAATTTATATATAAATATTAGAATGTATGACATTCTTAAGCTTCTTATAATGAAATGTTTTGACATTATTTACTGGTAATGTCTTTTGATGTTAAAGATAATTCTAATTTTACTAAGTACTTTTGTTATGATCCTATTTTTTAGGGTAACGTAGGTACCTCAAAAGGAAATAACGGAACCCTCATAGGATTACTTTGTAGTCTGTCCGCCTGTCAAAACAATTTTTCTCGTAATCGTCTGGAGGTATCAAGTTAAAATAATTTCAAATATCTAGTTCTATCCCTTGGAGCACGGCAAAAATTCAAACTTCTAAGTCAACGCCATCAAAAATACGAGCGTTTATGCTTCGTTTTTGCCGAATTTGTATGAAATCCGCGTAATCATAATGTTTAGGGTACTTCTCGATGACCTAGATTAACTACATTTGCCAATAAGTTAGACAAAGGAAAGGAAAGATATCTCAAAAATAAAAATTTATAGATATAAGACGAAAAAAAATATTACAAATTTATTTATGTAGTTTATTTCAGACAATGAGTGCATACGACCGCAAATTTAAGTTTGTCCATTTTTATAAGGTGTATTTTCCTCGGCGTTCAAGTGCCACTCGCACTTGACCAATATTTTACTATTTTAGTTTAAATTATCGAGATTTTAATCTCGGTCTCTTTATAATAAGAAATTTAAATTAATGCTTAAAGTATCAAGTAAAGGAGTGTTGTTATGACACTTTATTCTCTTTACGTACAATTTTAAAATTTTACCACCACATCATAATAATTTGTTTATGTGTATATAATGAACTACTAGCTTAAGAAGTATTAATACACTTGTATTAAAGTATCAGTATCAGTATATACTAATAAATAACAGTAAATAAAGGCACAGATAATTGTTGAATTCATCAACATAATACATACATATAGATATATGTATGTTATATGCTAATTTATATCGCTATTTGGGCACGGTTGGAATGCACAGTCGTTACTCCTACACACCATCATAATAAATATTGGTTTTGTCGTTTATTAACTTAAAAAGACTAGTGAATTATGAAGCCATAAGTAAAAAAATTAAAACTATAAAAAAAATAAACAAAAATGATTTTTTGGAAGTAAGGCCTATTTTTTACAATTTAAATAAAGTCCTGTAATTATATTTTACCTATATTCTTAAAAACAATCTAACTCGATTTTGAATTTTTAAGGATAAAAGTAGTTTGTTGTACTTCATACATGAATTACGCTCTAGTTACTTAATATTTTGAAGTACATACTATAATATAAAATTAATTATTCTTATATGTATATCTATACATAGTTATTCTTTTAATATGAAGACAAGATAACACCTTTTTAAAGACAGATGTTTATAAAACACCGTAGACAGCTGAAATTAATAACAATGAACATTGACATGGAAGTTTATTATATAATTAATAACGTTATTAATTCATTCATCTCAGTAATAACATTTAGTAACATTTATAACATTTAGACATTGTAAATGCCATCGTTGTTCAGCAACACAGCGTTTGACTGTCGCGACAGTTGTGAGTTCGATTCCCAATGAGTTAGAGGAAATATTTTAACTTGCTCGCTCTGTTAACAAGCTAGGCGTGACATTGTGTACCACCACTTATCACGCAATATCTAAAAATTACTATTTATATTTAGAAGATTTATAAGATATATGGCTGTTTTTGGTAAATTCTAGAGTTTAACACGCTCGCTGCTTTAGAATGGCTATCTGAGTGCCACTTGTTGTATGTGTTTATTTAAGTCTAATACATTTTAATGAGGCTTTTGTTTCAGTGTACTGCTTATGGTAATTACTAAGAGGTATTATGTAAAATTACAATACCGTTTTAAAGAATCATTTTCATTTAAGGCAATATGCTGATTTGTAGCGATGGAACACGTTGTTATAAATTTGTACAAATAAAAATCAAAACACATTAATTATACACTTATTAAATTAAATAGGTACATAGTTTAACATTTTATCAAAGTATTGATTAAATTATTTGCATCTTAATATTTATCTTACATGTGTATTATATTATTCATTCTAAGGGACCAAAATCGTGGTAAATGCAGTTTTTATTGCCATTTTAGCTCAGTTCGGTTTAGATTTCTGGTGTTTTAGTTTAAAAAATCACGTAGCTTATTGTAATTATATCAATTATATATAGATATATTATATATAATATATTTATTATATATAATATATTTTAATCTCTTATATTTTTCTACTTAACCTGATGAGATACTTTTTATATTAGTACCCGTAGTTAGTAGTTTTAAAACATAGCAAAAAGTTTTAGCATCTTAAAAATATGTTTATAGTTGACAGGAACTTCGACACAGGAATTAGATAACAATAAGCGCTAGCTAGTGCCGTCGGTTACATTTATTTGTAAATTACTCTACATGTAGCTACGTTCATTATCTTCGACACGTTTGATAGGTAGGTACTAGTAAGCAGGTGCTCATGCACACGTATTCTTTAAAATTACAATGGAATATGAGTATTTTAGACGTTATATTAATTTATTCAACAAAAAAATGTTGTTAAAATTTTACGTGGCCGTGGCAAGAAAAAGTGCAGCGTCGAGTCCACTGTCTTGATCTCGACAGTCAGATCTCTCTGTCTTCTGTATACAGATACAGCTCGAAAAAAATAAAATCTTACAGAATTTCTCTATGTCGTCCCCTCTCTTTTTAACAAGCAATCTTTTATTGTGTAATTATCTCTTTTTAACGATCAATTTCCGTCGTGTTCCCCATGCAATGTGACATTGGTGAAGTGACAACTGGAACGTTCGGAACGCCATAATTAAAGAACTGAACTGAATTCAACTAAATCGTCTCCTAACACAAATAGATACCTGCGCTTTACTTATTCTTATGTACAATATGTACAGCCAGTACCGACTTTTTAAATAATATTTTTTCTGTGACAAAAATTCAAGATTCATTGTCCATGGACATGAAGTAAATATAAAAAAAAAATAATTATAACCAAATACATTTTATTTAATCCAATTAAATTTTTCTCTTCCAACTAGCACCTCGTATCGTCACGACACGACCTGTTACTCAACACTGCTTTGTGCTAATCCGACCACAAACACGCTGTAGTATCACTGTATTGTATACTTTCATGGTCTGTTGAACACGTCGTTTTTAGACGTTATCATTTCATTGATATTTATATTATTTGCATTTATATTAACACTAAATAAAAATACCAAAAAGCTGTTCTTCAATTACAGTGTGAGAGCTCCTCTTTGTATAAGCACCTGTCACTCGAATAAATTAGTGAAATCGACATTTTATACTGGTTAATATAGCACATATTTTTTATAATATCACATACAAGTGTTTATCGTTAGAAATTTAAATACCGTGAAAAAGCTGAAAATGCATTTTCAGTGACAGCTTAACTTACATTATAATTAATAATATATTTAAATTATATCTTCCTTAAAAGATACAACAACTGACATCTAGAAGCTTTTGATCTTCCATATGGGTCGAGTAAATATATTAGATGAAAGAGAATTGGTATAACTTTGATATTTGATTGACCTTTTTATGCATGTTATCTTACTTTTTGTTGGAATGTTGTAACGTTTAAAGTTAAATGTCGTCAATTGTGTGTGCTTTATTGAAAACTAAAAAGTTTAAGGATATAAGTGCAGGTAATTTTTATATTGGTTTTGTTATTAAAGTTGCTTGGAATTATTACGGTGAATGACTTAAAATGAAATAGCCGATATATATATATATATATATATATATATATATATATATATATATATATATATATATATATATATATATATATATATATATATATATATATATATATATATATATATATATATATATATATATATATATATATATATATATATATATATAAAATACCATTGTGAGATCGATGTTATTATAGAGTATAAAAAATTAGGATGAACTCATCTGAAAGAAATAATAGCAGGTTAGTAATTATATAGTATTGACACAAACGACAAATAGTACAAATAAAATTTTCAATAAGCTTGATTATATCGGTCAAATTAAATTACAATAAAAACTTTACAAGACACGACATACGTGAGTAGTAGGTACCTGCTTGAATTGTACAGAACTAGCTTTAGGTTTTACCTTGATGTATTTTCCTTTACTGGTAAGGTAAGGTATACCTTAATGACATCACCTGTTTTAGTCATCGTAGATAACTAAGTATTTATTTAAAAATATTTATGGATATATTTTGGAAAGATTAAGCAAGTAGGTACTTTTAAGTACGGTGATTATAACTATGTTCCGCCAGTAGAAAACTAGGTTATCAGGAAGTAATATATATGTACATTCTATTTTAATTCAAAAATGCAAGAGGCCCCGCTGTATCATGAGTTGTTCGTAGAAGCTTAGTACAAAGCAATTACTTAACTTGGTATAAAAATAACTAAAACTAATTATTTTCCACTAAAATAATATTTATCATATGTGTACGTTGCTTATTTTTAGTTAAACAAACAAAGTATAGATTAAATCGAAATGTTATACCATCTTTAATTTATCTAAATTAAATAACCTAATATGTTAGATTTTTTATTGCACTAGTACTGCAAAATACTAGATCATATTTAAGATTAATTTCAACTTGGTATCTCCACGCGATTTTGATTTAAATACTCTTATTGACAGACGGACAACAAAGTGATCCTATAAGTACGGTACGGTAATAATGAAAACTAAATAATGAAATAAAAATATTTTGGTATTTAGTCTAATTATTTAGACTTCCATCTTAATTAACAGATCTAATCCGAAATAATATACAATGTGTCATGTTTAACCTACGTTCTTATTTTATATAATGTTGTTGAAATGGAACTTGTACTTAAAATTTTCTATTGAACAACTTTAAGCTACGAAACGCTCGGCAAGTTCCAAACTACTTCGGTTGAGAACTTCGAGAATTTCAGTGTAGTGAAGGTCCTTCTAAAGTTTATAGCGCAAAAACTTTAAAATACAAAATATTTTCTCGTATTCAAGAATTTGAGACATCGCTTTAGGGGTTAAAGCAAGAGTCGTGTCGGAGGCTGTAGAAAGGAGCGCGGCGTGCATCAAGGACGACTGCACGCGCGCCGGTTGTTCACCTCGACAAGAATGCGTCGCGGGAACCGAACTTGCGGTCGTAGGACCGGTGTCCACTTGAACCGTATGAATTACCTTATAATTCTCTTAGCGTGTTGTAAAGCGAAACAGAGTTGTACATTGTCGAAATTATTTGCTGTATAAAATAGCGTGCTATTATGTACCATATCTATGTATGAATAATGATTACACGGTATATTAACAATTCTAAACAAATAAACTTCTTTCCCGATTTAAAGTTTTTTTTTATAATATACATTTTTAGAAACTTACTAAAGGGATTTAATTTAAGAAAATGTATCCTATGATCTAAATAGCTACGATAGTAAGTGTCTGCAATAAATTGTTTATTTGAACGACTAACGAGTTTGGTTTAGCTTGGCCTAGTTGATATGTCGTATGGGTGCATTTTTATTATCATATAAAGTACTTGTGAAGAGTATAATAAGCCTATTGTATTTTCAATAAAAACATAGTAAATATCTTAGACAGTTTTTAAATGTTATCTTTTTTATTATTATGAGTTAGTGACTAGTTCATTGATGCATATATACAAATACTAGAAATTTTTCGTTCACTGTAATAATATGTAACATATACATACTTTTAAATGTATGACAATGACATTTTTAGTTAAAAAGTCACATAAAAGGTACAACTTACCGACAACTTTTATTTAATTTTTTATTTAAATTAATATACATTTTTGGATTATAAATAAAAATTGTTATATATTGTTTAACTGAGTGCAGTTGCATGCTGTACAATTAATATTTAATGTAATTATTTATATAAGTTTTCAGCGTCTGCGTTTTATCATACGTCTTAAAATTATAATAATGCATGAGTAAGCTAAGATAATATAGAACCGCTGAGTTGTTCAACAATCAACAAACATCCTTTGGAGTGTACTTGTATGTAAGAACGACTAAGTGAATTCATTGTAGTGTCCCGGTGCCTTTTAATTATGTCGTTTAGAATTTTAGCATAATTATGATTTATATATTATAAATTATTTTATTTTCTGCACACAATAAGTCGATACTAGAAAATGTATATGATTAAAAACAAATTGATATGGTCATAGATCATAATCATATAATATAACAGCTAGTAGCTCATAATCATATAGTATAACAGTATAGTAAGTTCTAGAATTTTATTTTGGCAGAATATTTATCTATGCATTTTGCCGTCTGTGTCTATGAGAAACAATGTACTTAAACTAAGTGGAAAAATCCTTTAAAACTGCTTTGCTTTCTATCTATATCAAGTCTTGTGGACAAAATTACCGGCGTTGTCTAGTAACATTAATATTAAGTAATATGTCTTATATTCCGATTATGCATATAAACTATGGTTAATATTATTATAATGCGAAAAATTATCTATGTCATGCAGACAATTAGAAATCTCATTTTGCGAAGGAAGTGGAGCACGTTGAATTATATAGCCTGAAAATTATGAAAGAACGCTATTCAACCTTTTGTGCCTGATTATTACTCTCTGTTACTTTAGTAGTGCATAAAAATTTTGATTGGTAGAAAATGAAAATTCTTAAAGCATTATAAAAGATATAGGTTAAAAAGGCAGTGGGAATTTTTGAATAATTATTTCATATGAATATGTGTAAGCGGATCACCTTACTACATAAATGAAATGCAATGATATCAGCTTTTCACTATTAGAATTTAGTATCTAAATTTTTTCTAACACAATTTACGTTGGATACCTATTATTTACCCATTATGTACTACGACCAGTGATGAACCTGACCAATATCGCTGCTGGTTTTATAATTTGAATGCTACCAGCGTTCAAATAATATCTATATTATAAAAACTATTTTATTGAACTTTCTTATTTTCAATTAAGGATTTATTAGGTCCAATTAGCTATTTTAATTATCATTACGAACAAATTAGCTTCACAAAACAAAATAAACATAAGATAAAATCATGAATACGTTGCAGATGTAAAAAAGAATCCTTCATATATTATATCTTATTCTTCTATACTTTAATAAAATTTAAGTATCTGTTTTCATTTCAAAATAACTATGTCTGTCTGTCTTTACGTCTGCCCGGGCCTTCTCTCTCCTCCAAATCTCCAGAACGGCTAAACCGATATTTATGGAACCTTCATTTGAACGTAGAGAAGGTCGTGGAGCAACATATAGGCTACTTTTTATATTGAAATTTTCGCGAGATCGGGATTTACACGAGCATTTACCGTGTCCGTGTACCTTCTGCTGAGATAAAAAATATCTACAATTTTAATTTGAACATATTTTTTATTATTTAGTATTCATACTACAATTCGGCAGGAAAAATTACATATTATATTAAAGTAAATCCGAGAACATCAACCACGCAGGTGAAGCCGCGAACGAGTTGCTAGTTATAAATAAGAAAAAAAATCTTAGATAGTCTGCACTGTGTCGCAGTGTAAATGAATATTTTGCTGTCGAGAATCAGGTCATTGCTAAGTTTGACATTGAAATGAGATTAATCGGTCGACTCTTACGTGGTCTCAGGATTGCGGCCTGGCCGAACGCCAACTAGACTATTCCCTGAATAGCTTGCGAATTATTATCATATAATAAATATATAATAGGTTCGTTTTAAAATTTTTGCATAAGATTAACATGTTACAAAATTTATTATACTTAAAATATTTCTATTACGTTTTAAGGTTCCTTAACGCCATCCCGGTGCAGAGTTGAGGATGCTAGCCTGCTTCAGAGTTTATACGTAAAATATTGAGAGAACTCTCTTAATATTTCATATATAAAAACTGACTATAAAGAAGGCTTAAAAGAAAAACAAAATAAATTATCGCTTTATTCCCTGTGATTAGTAAATTGCACGATACAGTAGATAAAACATGTTCTATTAAGTAAAAATATTTAAATCTATTGTTATGATACTGTATTCTCAAGACTTTCATAAATATAATAATGGTGTTATAATCATATTTGAAAGTACAAAGCGAGCTTGGTCATGAGAATTTTATTCAATACATTTAATTATTAATATAATTGAGAAGGTTTTGAAATGTCTTTTGAGGGTTAAAAATATCAGAAAGCGACGAAGAAGTTTCACGCTATATTCCGCATATAGTAAAGTTAGCAAACTTAGTTTTCTATATTTATTCTATACTACACTTTCCGCTTAATTTTCTAGGAATTGTGTGTTGAGTAGCGGAACTCAACGCCGCGCACTGTCTTGTTACCGGGGCGAGGAAATGATAATAATTCATTTTCCTCGAATGGAAATTGAACCCAGAACAGTCGCGCGTCTTACGCTGTGCCGTATAACGTATAAATATAAATTCGACATATAATGTTTTACTTACTAAGTAAAACGGTAAGCTATTAACAAAATAACACTGAAAATCAGACCCAACTGAAACTAAACAGATTGGCTAAACATTTATAAAGCTAATGCTTTCTATATTCTATGTATAGCTTATGGTTTCTATTATCTTTTTCATTTAATAATGATCTTTTCCTATTTACTTATTTTAATATCGAAATATTTTGAAGGGTAGATTTAATATTTAAGCAATATACAATAATAAAGTACTAATACAGATGGTAATAGTCTAATTTGATAAGACGCTATGTTATTATAAAATAACTTTTTATTAACATATGTTATAAATCGGACGTCATTCCGAAAGTACGTCATTAAAATATATTACTATATTGTAGTTAAGTTCTACAGTCACATTAAAAATAGATACAGATCGTTAACATACTTCCTTCATCAGAATAATGATTGACAAGTCGTTAGGATCAAGGAAGTAGTCACAATGACAGCTTACGACGTGAGCTTATTTATATTTCCGGATGTTACGATGTACATATTTTACTTGGTGATATTTACTTACTATTTGCCGATAAGATAACTTTTTAAGCGTATCGAATAAGGTCCTATAAAACAAAAATATAAAAAAATGTGATTAATTGTTGAAATGAAACTTGTAAAATTTAATTATTAGACAGTGTTTACTTTAGTAGACACGTTCAAATATTTACTATTCTGCTTACTCAAGCGTTTAGAAGATGGCAAACAATGGCTTCTAGACAAATGAAGTATGTGAGATTGTAATTGATTGTATGCTTGAATTATTTTTCCCACGCAAATTGACACATTTCAAATGGCCTCTAGGTATATATATATATATATATATATATATATATATATATATATATATATATATATATATATATATATATATATATATATATATATATATTTATATATACATATATATATACACACCGTGACCCACTTTAGCGATTTGTGAAATAGTTAATGTTTGATTTTTTTTTAAATATGTAGATTACGCTAAGAAATATATTTTTATGACATTATATGTTCCGAAATTAATGCAGTTATAAAATATTAATAAAATTAGAAAATAAGTAACTTTTTAAAGTAATATTAGTTACGTGTCGAGATGTAATATTCAGTTCCTTTCAGTCCAAACACGCATGTTATCAAACGGCGGCGATAACGTTTTGATTAAGCAATTCAAATTGAAATATTTCTGTTTTAGCTCGCAAACACGCGAACTTATCATCATAGCTTCATATATTCTGTAGTCATAATATTTATAGCTTATATTCTTCATTATTTATACTAATATGGATTTATATCGTTTTGTTACAGGATTGACCCACCGGTGACGCAAACACATTTCCAAATGGAGAATAAAAAAAATGTAACTGCAACACAGCAACCACTCACACAACAACATCTTATGGCGCATCATGTCCATCCAGATCAAATATATTCGCAACAAAACTCTCAAACACCTACGCATTTAAACAACCAAGCGCAAATACAACCCAATGGCGTCATGCATCAGTTATTGCAAAGTCAATATCATTGGAATATGAATGCACGATCGCCTCTCCTTGAAAACAGGCACGAAATGTATGGAACTGGACATAATCACGATTACGCCAGACATTACGGAGCCAATGATAACTTCAATTACCCTCAGTCACCGCCTAGGTTTGAAAGAACCGACATACATACAGACCACAATGTTAATCATGAACTTCTGCAAAATATGCCTAAAGGCTATAATGCAGAGGTATATCAAGATTATTTAAAACGAAACCCACCGAAAGACAGTAACCAAATATATCAAAACCATCAACCTACGTATAGGCCTAATGTTAATCAGTACGCCACAAAGCCGTATATACCGTATTCCAATCGTGTAGGACCTCAAAGTAATACAGAATTGTTACGGAAGCAGTATAACGAAATCCAACAAATGAAAATGCAGCAGCAAATGCACTATCAAAATCAAGCACAAATGCATCAACAGCAAAAATTTGCAGAAAGACAACTCTTATTACAACAAATACACGGTGTTCAACCACCTCCAAATTTACAAAACAGTATATATTCTGATAGTTCCTACAGAGATTTGTATAGCAGCAAGAGCGACTTTAAAGAATTCAGTAGCCCTGATCTGCAAAAAGATATGGATATATATGCAAAAAATAATGAATATAATGATAGAGATATACAGAATAGACAGTATCAAGATACTCAGTGGGAAGTGAGTCCAGATTATCGGGAAAATAGACATAAATCACAAGAACAAGAGAACGCAAAATCACCTGAGTTCAACAATAAGAAATCTGATTTGATTTCTCCAATGAAATCAAGTGAATCTAGCACGCCTAGCATAAAATCACCATCTTCAGAAAGTCGTCGGAGTAGCGGGGCTCAAGCTTTACGGTCCCCGACCGCACAAAGAATGCCGTCTGCTCCCGTAACTATTTGTGGATTACTCTACAAGCAAGGATCAGACGGTTTAAAAGTTTGGAGAAAGAGATGGTTTGTTTTATCCGAATACTGCTTATTTTATTATAAAAGTAAGTATTTATTTTATTCGTTTACTTTTTGGTTATATGTCCTTACAAATGAATGATAATTGATATAAATTTTAGGTCAAGACGAGGAAAAGCTTCTTGGATCGGTATTGCTACCTTCTTATAAAGTGTCAGCGTGTTCTGCTGACGATAAAGTTATGCGAAAATTTGCATTCAAATTAGAACACGCAAATATGCGTACTTACGTGTTGGCTGCGCTAGATCAGGAAGCTATGTTGAAGTGGGTTAAAGCACTCGCTATGGCGGCTCTTATGCAAAGTCCTAAGTAAGAAATAATTTATATTATTATCATTGGAATATTTATAATTATCATCCAGATCAAATTAAGGAAATAAATAATAAGCTTAACGACTTCTTATTATACGATTTTGGCTTTATTTAACTGAAATATTTAACAAATAATTATGTTTTTCAGCGAACAGCAAAAACAAAATGAACAGACACCTGCGAAAATAGAGGTAAGTTAAGCACATGTACCGATGGTCTTAAGGTAACAATTAGTCCGCTAGACCAGAACCAATATTATGGTGGCGGTGGTTATAACTGTAAATGATTTGATATCACCGCAAATAAAACCATTTTATAGATAAATAAACATAACTTAAATATATTATATAGTGAAATAGTATATAGTAAATAGAGTATAATTATCTAAAAACTCGCTTTGGTATCGCACTGGTTTCTAAGTAACATTTTATAAAATTAATATAAACAAAAATATTTCAGTATATTCGATTTATTTTACTACTCTTTACATTTGTTTGTATAATAATACGCTTGATGTAAAACATTAGGAAAACGAAAATGGAAAAATAAACATTGATATTTAATGCTTTCCTATTCTTCAAAAGTTCATTTATTATGTTAATTGAGATTTAATAAAAAGTATTAATTTATTAAGTCGTTTTGTTTATTTATTGTAGGATGAAGAAGACGCTGGTCCCACATATGCTAATGCGCCTCCAAAACCACGACGATCTAATGATGGCTATAACTCACCCAGTCCAGATATGTAAGTATTTAAATTTGTGTAATGTATAGGTACAATTGAGCTTGGTATTAAATGTACAAATATTACAAATAAAATTACAGGTACGATCCAAACTATGATCTGTTAAAAAAACCAGCATCACATTACAGCCAAGGCACTCGTTATCAAGACACATATAATCAGGAGAACTACACACGCAGTCCACAATCACAGCAAATTTATCAAACAAAACGATACGATACGCAAAATTTATCATTACCGTTAAATACCGACACTTTTGAGAAAAGTCCAAACACTCCTTCTCAATACAAATCTAACCCACAATCTCCTTATTTTAATGATAGGTCAAGGAATCAAGAATCAGATGATAAAATTGAAAGCTTATACGATAAACAGCTAGGTTACAATCCTTTTCAAGATTTTACGGAGATGCCAAATGCCAAACCGACGACGGAGACAAATAAAATATACAATGAAAGCTATCCAGAGACTCGAACGAACACCAAAACTTATGATTCAAATAAAGCTAAAATGACTATTAATGAGAGGCTAGCGGAGCGACGGACACCTGATGCATATAGCCGTTCGACTACAATGTCGGCATATAATACAGAGAAAATTGGGGACTATGAAGATATTTATGCAGCTTATAATGATAAATATGTGAAATCACCTAATGATCAATCAATGACGTCACTGTCAAAAGACACTACGAGTTTATCTAGTCACAAATCTCCTCAAGAGCAAACCCCTACATATGTAAGTTATTATATTTAAATAAGACAATCTTGAATCTTAAAGTTTCAATCATATGCATGTTACAATTTATTCTTTTGTATGACGTTTCAGCCACAAGAAAAGACTTTCAGTGGACCATCGGTACTACGAAGAAAGAAGATGCAAGCAAGTGGTATTCAACCACCAATGCCTAGACCACATAGTGCTGATTTCTTGGAATATGAATCTAAAAACGAAATTAATAAAAGTAACACAACTCATACTTACGAATCTAAGCAACCTAAACGACCGAAATCTAGTTTAGATATAAATTCATATTATGATCCTAGCTCTGATAAATATTACTCAGAGGAGAGTTATGCACAAAAAATGCGACAATCGGCACAATATTTACAACAACAAGGCATAGGACCTAGAAATATACAAATACCATTGGAAAAGTATGCTAGTGGGTTGGCGGAAAAGCAATTACATTCTCCGTATTCGCAAACGATAAATAATAATTATGAAACAGAGTTCAGTGTCAATAAAAATGCACGTGATAATGTTAGTTATAATTCTAAGTACAGCGATCTAGAGGGAATGAATTCTAACTGGACATTAAAAGAAAAGGAGGATCATCAAAAGAATTATATGAATAGAAGTGGTAGTGTAATGAGTGATAGTTCAAATGTAAGTGCTTTCGTTAAGGAGAAGTCTGATCCAAATGACAGTTTTATGAGATCTGCTAGTGCAAGACTGCCATCTACGGAGAGAGATGGAGAGAAAAAGGTGCAACAGGTATGTCATCATATTATATATTTAGTTTAATATAAAGCAATTAGTTGTTAAGTTTTGTGTGTGAATCTTAATATATGAATAACAATTAGTAAGGGCCAATAATTTATTTTACATGATTTTTATAGAGAGAAGAATCTATGAAACGGCTTATAGAGTGGAAGCAGCGAATGTTACAATCGCCACTTACAAGGAAAAGTACTCCAGCCACAATTTCCTTAGCGAGATCTTTAAATCAGAGCCGACAGTCGTTAAGATCAGAACAATATAAACCTAAGACGTATAAAAACGCTTCTTATAACAGCTATTCATCAGACGATGAAGGTATTTCGCAAAACACTTTTTTTATTAATTAGTAGACCAAAATACTGCATGAAATAAATTTAATTTTTAAAGTATATAATTTTAAAAGCAAGCATGTACATGTTCCATATTTGATGCATGATTTCTATTTTATATTATACTTATTGTGAACATATATCTTTTGATTAAAAAAATTTGATTCATATGAAAAAAAATGGTAATATTAGATACCTACATTATAATTGTTTTAATCATATACTCTTAAGTTGTTACTAATTTACTTTTACTGGACATCATACTTTTATAACATTTTGATATGTTTTATAGAAGTATAAATGCCACGTAATTACTTTATATATTTACATATATTTTTATTATATCTTACGGCGTTATATACATAAATAAGTATTTAAATTACACTGAGCCAATTGCAATATTATTTTATGATGATTTCGCTTTAAGGAAAGGTACCTTCCTGCCTGTTGGGACATTGACTAACAAAATATCCAATTAGTTTAGTAATGGTGGTGGGCTATCGATATTGGTGTTGTATTAGTAGTAGTATTTTAACTATGATAAAAGAATGAAATTTAATATAACTAACAATCACATCACCAACTGGAATCATATTTCTTCTGTTATGGTTAATTTTTATAAAACTATGGTTTCGCTTTTGCACCCCAGAAGAAACATCGGGCACTGATCTGCAAAAAACGGGATTGCAGGCAGGAAGGTCCCCTAGCATTAATATCACAAGTCCTATTACTGAACTTACTCCGCACGCGCTTGACTCAAATTCACACGCAGAACAAAACTATAATACGGAATCTATTATTGATTCATCAGCAGAGAACGCATATGAAAATATAATTTGCACGATTACGCTCCCTAAATTGATCCCTGATGATGGTGATAACGAAGGTGACCATATAATAGATACTGAAAGAGATATAAATCTAGCCATCATGACACCAATGCAAGGAGTGCTAGAAAATCATATTTGTATAGCTAATGAATCTATTCTAAGTGATCACGAAGGTTATGAAACTCAAGATAGTGAAGCTGAATCAGAAACTCAAATTGAATATACTGATAATGATTTAGATGAAGTCTTATTAGCATCAGATACTGAAATGGATAATCATGATGGAAATCTTACCAATAAGCCAAATACAGTCGCAGATTTAACGAACATGCAAGAAAAATCAATAAAAAAATCTGAAACACCACCTATTGCAGTTACATTAGGGGAAGACCATTATTTACCAATGAGCCCCAGAAAAGTATCAACTATTGAGCCTGCTCATAAAACTATTCTAGAGAATATAAGTGTTTTTAATCAATCTATGCCATTTCATTATGAAGATAATCCATATGTTGAAATGAATTTGGGAACAGAAGAAGATGATATGCAGACTTATGAAATAGTTTGTGTAAATGATGTTAAACCAGAGCCTGTTTACATGGAACTGTCTAATGTATTATCACAAAAAACTAACATAGAAGAATCTACAAAATCCAGCACGCTACTTGATACCGCTTCAAATTTTGCTGATACAAAAGATCAAACCTTGAAAAGAAATTCTAAAAATGAAAAACATACAAAAGACAAATTGGAGACGTCTGATTTAGAGGAAGATAATACAGAAGTATCGCTGGATGCACCGTTTTGCAGATTTAGTATTTCTGATACTTTTAGGCCAGCATCTTATTATCTTGGTGGTAGTAATCCTATGTTAGAGAGACAAGACAGCTCTGATAGTGATATTTTGCCACCTCCACCTGTACCCAATTCATCACCCCCATTTAATGACATGTTAGATGAAGAATTTTCAAAGTACATACTGGATAAACTAGATAAATCTGATATATCTCAAGATAATTCAATAATCAAAATGTTAACGAGTGAAAATCAAAAACTGAATAAAATGAAAAAGAGAACTACATCATTAATGATATATGGTAGCAGAACCTCAATTCACGATACACTAACAAGAGGTGAGAAAGTACGCAGTAGTAGAGCAAGTTTAACAAATGATAGAAGTAAAGTAACTGAACGGCCAAATCTTTTTTTAAGTAATGTCATTAATGATCAGCAAAACAGTAGCGGCGTTGATACAGATTCACTTAGAAGTTATAATGCAGATAAAGCGTCGTCTAGATTATCATTGGAATCAGATATTAGCAGTAAATTTGAAACAGCACCCTCGAATATTTCTGAAGTTACTAGTTTGCTTGAATCTGACTCTATGAATGATTTACGAAATCCTTACGAAATTACCAGTTTTGAAAATTTGATCAAAAGAAGACCTCTCTCTGATGATTCAATATTTGAAGTTAATGAAGTTGAAAATATTACGTTAAATGATATAGCTCCAAATGTTCCTTTAGATACCTATTTAAATGACCTACAAGCTAGCACTAGTGAGATTAAATTAAATAATAGTTTTATTAAGCGACATAGAGCAAATACTAATAGTAATGTTCTACATAAACATAGCGAATCAAAATATGACGGTAAAATTGAAGTACATAAGCGATCTTCGAGTACGCCAGTTGCCCAAAGTTTAGTTGGTGTATCAGACGAAGAAAGAAATGCTTTAAGCTTTCATTGTAAATATAATTATGAAAATAGTTTTGAATATATGGGATCTCAAAGTTCTTGTAGTTCTAATGGATTACCATTGTCTCCAATTTCATTTTACCGCAAAGAATATAATGGCGATACAATGATAAGGAAAAACCTTAATAATAATGTGCAAACTGATAAAATAAAAGAATTTGATTCAGAAAAGATAGCTTTAAAACATGACAATGAAACTGCGGGGTCTTCTACAACTACAGGTTTTCACAGTAGAGAGAGTTCTACCGAGCATAGTGCTCCTTATTACTATTCAGATCTATCTTCCCAAGAACACATAAATGTTCTTCCTATTTCACATTATCTAAAAAATACTAATAAACATCGTAAATTAAATAACCAGAGACGTAGAGGCCCAATGAGTAAAAAGAATGAAATTTCTCACATACATAATCCTATACGAAGCAGTCATGTGCTAACTTCTGATCAATCATATGAATTAGCAGCCTCTGCTAGAAGCGTATCTGTGGAATTTTTAAGCGCTGTTGAAAAGACTCCTGACATAGATATGAAAAATATTTACGAATCGACTTGCAGCAAAACGTCCAAAATTCCTGAATCTATGAATTTAATTTCTAGTCTTAGTTGTAAGAAAAATACGAAAAACAAAAATTACGACCAAACATCTTCTTTGGATTTAGGTATGATAAATGCAAGTAGTGTTCAAGTAAACACTTCTGTTAAAATATCTTCAGGGAGCATGTCATCACACTGTAGTGAAAATTCATCAAACACAGTATATTATGATGCCGAAGCGGAAACAAGCACTTATGAAAATGTCATGTACCATGGAGAAAAACATTGGGATGAAGATATTTTGTGGCGGGATAACTTAAGACGCGTATCACATAGACATGCAAGGTCTATGGATGATTTAGATACGGTGCCCGTAAGAAATTCAGTCTTAGATAGAACTTATCCAAGTTCATCTACTATGAATAGTATAAAACGCATAAAACGACCAAGCGCAACATATGTAAATTATGACATACAGGGTCAACTTCAAAAGCAAAGTAATGAAGGTCAACGACAAAAGGTAATTATGAATGAAGAGAAAGATGAAGATGATGTTTATGTTAGTCTGGTCGAAGACTCTGAAATTTCGACGGGACGTTGCGACGAAGGAGTTTACGAACAATTAGCTTTAAATTCTGTACAAAACTCTAGTGTTTTGAGCAATAAGCAATGTAGTACTCAATTAAGTAGTAGACGTCAGTTTGAAATAGATAGGGAGAACCTTAGACAATGGGATCTAATGTCGAGTGGTTTAATGAAAGGGGAAGTGGGGCGTGTGCGGGGTGTAGTTCATAGTATGGGCTCGAGTAATATGGACAATGGAACTGATAGAAGCAAAGAAGGTATCCTATAGCGATATGATCCTGTAAGATACGTTATGTAAGTTCCAATTCAACTATGATTACAGCAAAAGGCAAAGTCAGATATGTAAATAATTTGGCATTTCATGTGGATATTTATCTATGTATATTTTATTCAACGGATGGGTTAAACACGATAAGGTGTATTGAACACTGAGCATGCAAAACTTATAACATTATTTGTGTTTTATTAACTGTAAATATAAAAAATATACTAATATGTAAAAATAAACACTTTATCCTGTTTTTTCCATCTATATGAATATTTTAATATGATATCTTTAGAAAATTACAGCATTAGATGAAAAATCTAACATTATTACAGTGTAAATTCTAAAATATTATTTTATACTTTACAGCTTCTATGACGATGTCAGGCGCAAATATAGAACCAGGTCTTACTAATAATAACAATAATCAAATACAACAAGCATTGTCAAAGAAAGCATTCCTTGGAAGTAACACATCTATCGGCAGAACAAATAGAGATGGGAATATACCAGTTAGAGCTGTGAGTCCTAGAGTCAGATGGGTTGAGGAGAAACCTTCTAGTGACCAGTATGGCTCGCAACAAATTACAACATCCCAGCAAAACGTAAGTATTTTATTATATTTTTAAACGCTTTACGCTGTATCTCGTATACAGGGTAAACAGAAGGAACCTAGTTCAACATTCCGTTTTCCGTTACCCCAGCGAAGAAAATAAAAATATTGCGTTCTCCCCTAGTTCAATCAGATGCTGTGTGGAGTCGCCACGACGTCCTCTCATATACAATAAAAAAAAAACATTAATTAGTGTCTGTTTGTATCTATATGTCAACATTTCATATATATATTCATATAATGGTTATACCATATCTTATAAGATATTACGAATATTTGTTCCTTCTTGTATTCAATAAGTTACTTTTACTCATAAAATTATTTTCAGGAGTAAATTTAGACCTAATATAATGAGAGTCAATAATTTTACACCTTAATGACATTTGTTTTTAGTTAAATGTAATAGGAGCTGAGGAATCTTGGACTACTATTCGATCACCGTCGAGAACTCAGCAACCTATTAGGGCTGTAAGTCCTAGAGTCCGGAGAAATACTGAAAATGACGACTTGGTAAGACTATTCGTCTACTATAATATACTATAATTGTATAATTATTTATGTTATGCAGCTTATTATTTTTATTTTAATAAATTATAAGTTATGTGCAGTCAAAAATCCTTAGGTGATATTATTGTTTTAGTGAATGTTCTAGAAATTATGCTTTATTGTTTTGTTTTGCATTGTTTTTTGTATTAGCAAAAGGAAGCTCAAAATAAAGAATTCGGGGAAATACCTACCGCCGGAGAGCTTTTAGGAAGAAGTCACGAGGAACTAGTTCTACTTTTGATACAATTAAGACGTCGACATGCGGTGACACATCGCTCTATTGAAACATGCTGTGCTCAAATAAATAGTATTAAGGTGCTTCTTTGCTTTTTGTTTTTTATTTTATATTTATTTTTAATTTGTTTTTGATTTTGGTAAACACATGTGTTTTTATATTATGCATTTGTAATGTTTTATAATAATGTTACTCTGTTTGCTCCTGATGTTTGAGTGCTATAATTTGTTTAATGTTTTTATTTGGTTATATAATAAAAAAATAAAAAGAATTGTTATATAAAAAATAAAGACTGACGAGACTGACAAATGTAACAAAGCATTTACTCCTTATATAAACGTGTTGTGTGAAATGTCCAATAATGTACAAAATTTTAAACTTACTACCTAATTTTGAATTACAGGATTGTCTCAGTTCACTTAAGGCCATGGAACGCGAGGAAAGCTTACAACGTCTAGAACAGTTGAAAATGCATCTGATGGAACTAGAAAGCCAGTACGAGAAAAGTAAACCTTTAGTGCAGCTTGTCGATAATATGGTGAAATTAGGTTCTTTGTATAACAGACCTGGCTCAACTATTGAGAGACTGGAAAGAAATCAAAGACTTAGACAGAAAGTTCTTGCCGAACATGCTATAGAAAAGCAAAGGTGAGATGCATGAAAATACTTTTAAGATCTGTTAACATCTGTTTCGTATTATTCTTCTTTATTGCAGTTTCTACTTATCTAGAGAACGGAAAATGCGTACAAAATAAACACTACTATTCCAGTAACCAAACATTTAAACTCCACCCATTAGGTTCAATTATTCAAGTCCAAACTTCGCTACGGTAGAATCTCCCTTGTCATAAGAATACTTAAAAAATATATAATGTATGATTATATAATGATTATTCATTGGACAGGTCAGTTTTATTTATTAGGAACTTCTACAGGTGGTAGTGGTGCTATAGGCAGGCGACTGCAAACGCGGCTTGTAGGTTCGATCTCCACTCGGAAAAAGGATTCAGTTTTTTTTATATATATGCTATCGTAATATTTCTCTTAGCGGCAGCATTTAGTTTCATCACCCAACATACAACAAATATTGGAAAACGGAGTGTATTATACTATAAAAATAAAATAACATAATTTAAACCTACAGGTGGATTGAAAGCGCAGCGGCGGGGAAACCATTGGAAACGGAGGCTGCAAGAGTTCGCGTCGCGGAGTTGTGGGCTTTGGAACAAGAACTGGCGGACGAGGCGGCCATCTTGCAAGGACTAAAGACGGACAAGGACGCTATTGATTCGTTACTTACTGGCAAGTGGAATTATATTTTATGAACACATTTATTTGTGTATATAATGTAATAGCAGATGTAGGCCGATACAACCTAGTATTAAGAAATCAGTCCGTTCCCAATTTTTAAACCAATGTTTGAGATGTTATGTGCTGAGCGATGAAACTCCAGCACCTAATTTCAAGCGTAGAAGAGAAAAGAGCGAGGAAATGAAAATAATTTAAACATATTTTGCCCGAATGAGATCGAATTACAAACGTCGCGTTTACTGTGCCACTACGCCACAACAGCCTCAACGTAGATGGAACGGAGTACTAGACACTAGATTCTCTCTATCTACCGTGCTGTACGAGAAAATGCGCGAAGTAATATATAAATCAATAAATTCTAGGTGTACGCAGCAAATTGGATATCGTGAAGCCGCCGCCGTCGGGGCTAGAGGCAGAGCTGGCGCGCGTGCACGCCATGTTGGCGCACAATTCTAAGGTTTATAAGGTTTTCATCTATACAATGCACTTTTTATTTTTTGTCCTATTTTTGTGAATTCACTGTTATCCCTTTTAAGTTTTGCGTTAACATTTTTTGTGTTTTATGTAAATTTTTTGTTTGTATAATGTAAAATAATGTAAAATTTCGCTATTGCATGAAAAAATTGTAAAAGTACTCTATTTATAATTGACTATGTATGTTACATTAACATATGAATACAATTTTACAGTATATAAATTACTACATGGATATGTACAGTTTACCTATTGCTTATTATTATCCCCGACTCCCAGAGCAATGGACTTTTGGTTTAGTATATAACTGCTTACATTGATATTTTGTTAACTCAAGATAAAAATATGCTATAATATATGTCTTAAAGTAAGTAAAGAGTTATATACACTATGCAATAAAGTTTTCTAAGTTTTTTTAAGGTAACATTCATCAAAACGCTTTCATAAAAGAACCATGTAACTTCAATATTAAGTTATATACTTTGAAAATAATTTTATTGACTCTATTATAACCTGTTATATAACATGTACTGTAGACATTATAGAAATAACAAAGTAAATAATTTAATCCAGAAACTAGAACAAACGGTCGCAGACAACGCACGGTTGGAGCGCGAGCTGCATCACTTGCGGCGAGCGCTGAGAGCGCAGCGCGCGGCGCCCGCACACGCGCACGCGCACGCGCACCCGCACGCGCATTCGCACCCGCAACCGCACCCCACGGCCGTGCTGGAGGATGGTGGGTACATACGCGTACATACGTGCGTAATATACTTAGTAGTATTAGATGGAATATATATGAAAAGTTTTTCTTCTACCGCTTACTCTAATCCAGCAGGCAATTACGTAAGCAATAGCGCAGCGCAACTGATAAGCTGCATTTATTTGTTACTCTTATGCAGAAAGAATAAATTTTTCCTGTTTCGATGAATCTCCGAATTTCCTCCCACATATACAGAAGAGACTAAAACTGTTTGGTTTAACATTCAATTAAGTACCAGGATAAATCACTAATACTTACTATTATTTCAGAGGTATCTCGGGTCCAGCACTTGGTATCAGCGTTGCAGCTGCAGAGACAAGAACTGAGCCGCGCCGTGAGACACCTCACGCAGCAGTCGCACGTGTTACAGACCACGCATGATTCTATGCCTGGTAAGTGCAACATTTTATTTGTGTGGAGTTAAGATATACTGTAATTATACATATAGTACATCTTTTTTTAAATCCTGTGAAATGAGTTTATTGTAAAGTTTCACCATAGATGACGTTAGACGAAATGATGCTAAACCACATAAATATGGGGTTTAGCAACAAACGGTCACATATGAAAATTTTATATCCGTTCTTTTATAGTTTGTTTATTTAACTGATGGTAAGAATTGACAAAAATATATTTGTGTTGCATAGTCGAAAAGGCTAAAATCCTCATTCATCACTTTAGTCATTTTGATAGAACATTCTATACTTGCGGTGCGGTCAGAGTTACATTGTGCATTTATAATTAATACGAGTATAATATAAAGGGTAAAGCTTTACACTTAGTCTTGCCATACATATAGCTACAAAGAAAAACAATATTTTTTATTGTACTTTTATTACTTGTGTGTTAGTTCAATATATTAATACAAAACCATTAAATATATAAGAAAAAAGAAGTAGTCTCCATCGGCTGAAATATAGTCCTTTATACGTTAAAGCCAGTTATCAATGGCAGCATACTCTTTTTATAAGAAAATTTTTCATTGTTAATCGTATAGATTGTTTTAGGGACTCCAAATTATTATGGCGTTTAGAGTAAGCTCTCTAAAACTGACCATAACTAATAATCCAGTAAATTAAGATCAGGAGTAAGTGACGGCTAGTCATCATTAACGTAATAAAAGTCATTTTCTAGGGATAGTTTGGTTTCTAGTGAGTCCAGGAAGCAGATGACCCAAACACGAGTTATTTATTGAACATTGTGTTGTTAAGGAGCTTAACTACTTTCTCAAAAATTGTATCTTGATACACTTGTGTCGGTGTACTTTGTAGACTGATTGGGAAGCTTCTTTAGAGTTTTTAACATAAATACGTACATTTTGTTAGTCAGAATATAGCTCATTTGTAAAAAAAATGATGTCATCCGTAAACATTTTTTTCTGTGACATCGCTTCGCGTGCCGCTTAAATAGTGGTTCTGATTTACCATCCTATTCTTCTTTTAAATGATCAGTAAAGAAGTTACTAGTGCGTTCTCTTAGGCTTAGGCTGCAAGTCCTAAGTTTTAAAAGATGTTAAAATAGGCGACTTGGTTCTACGTGCGATATTCACCTCCCGAGATAAATGTTTTGCCTTCAGATAGGATTTCTTCGAACACTTACTGCTTAGATCGCTTTTTTCGTACGAACATTGTGGATGGCCAGATCTTTTTCTGTCTTTTTCTGTAAATATTTATGCAAAGACTACTTGGTCACCTATATTCCCGTATATTTCAGGTAGTCAAAGGGAAAATGCTAAAGACATTCCTTTCCCTACTTTTCGCCCAATTATCTAGACATTTAGACTTTAGTAATTGTATTCAATCGCGCGTTGTCTTTTTACCAGAGCGGGAAAATGAAAATAATTTATTCCCCCGAGTGGGAATTTAACATTCATTCATTCACATTCAGAATCTGCACCACAACTGCCTATATTCATTAATTATATTTCATTATTGCAAGGTAGGCAGAGATAACCTAGTGTTAAGACACTCCGTTCTACAATTTCCATCTTTCGAGACATTGTGTGTTGAGTGGCAGAACTACGCCGCGCCTTGTCTTGTTACGCTGAGTGGGAATCGAACCCACAACCGTCGCTTTAATAGGCAGCCGCTCTGCCACTGCGCTATGACGGCCTATCCTGTAATTGAGGGTTACAGCGAGAAGTTAAAAAAATAGATATTTGATAATTTGCTTTGTTGTAGGCAACCGCCGTTCGATTACGGCCTGGCACGAGACTAACCTGGACACCGGGCACACCACGGCGCACGCGCTCGACGCACCGCTGTACGTCGACACCGCCCCCGACACCGACGATATGCACAGTGCTGGCTTTGGTAAATATCATTACATCTTTGACTTTTGCAATTTTAACACATTTTACATGAACATCTGAAACTTAATTAATACTAAAATATACGCGATTAATTCGGTGAGATAGGTTTATTTAAAATATGTTAAATATATTTCTGATTTATACCTTAGGCAGATATAGTCCAGTTTCAAGACACTCGGTCAGTGTTGATTAAAGGAACTTATAGCTGCGCTTTGTCCTAGAAAATAAAAACATTTTTTTAGAAAAATAAAATTTTGATCATAGCGGCATTTTTACCTGCGCCACTTGGAAACTGTCAAAGCACTCCGACCACTAAGCCAGTCAAACGTTCTTATTCAAGCTACTCAAAATATTCAAGCTACGTCGCAATTCTTATAAGCAATTTGTAAGCAATTTGCTTTTTAATAATTTTTGGTTTATTTTAGTATTTCCAGTTTTTTATGAGACAGTTTGTTATGTAAATAACTTGTTAAATTAGTTAAGTTAGTCTCATGTTTAGTTAGGCAACTATTTCGTAAACTATGGAAATAACGATAAACTTAAAATACTATTATTTCAGTTCATTTTTATTTTATTATATCATTAATTAAAATTAAAATAAAGCTATCATTATATAATTATCAAATTGTCATTTTACTATTTTCAGGTAACCTATCAAACGTTGAAAAGCAAGAGATAAAAACGGTTCGTATCGTTAAACGAGAGAGCGAGCGACGTCAGCGGGATCGAGAGCGTTCTTTACAGCCGATGTCCGATTTCTCATCTAACATTACCGCCAATTTGGACCAATTTCTGGAAGAGGAACTGGTGCAACCTATTAATAACTATAGAGCGTCATCTCTACCGCGCACAGATTATAAATACGACGACTATTATAAACAAAATGACTATAGACAGGAGAAAAATCTGGAAAGTCCTAAATATCCATCGAGCCCATCTCTCTCTAACTACGACTACTCACGTGATATATCGTCACTGAGTAGTAGTTACAACAGAAACTACAAACACGAGAGAAGCCTCTCAAGTCAATACATGAATAGTCCAACAGATAGTTCTAGAACTTTAACCAATATGTCGAAAACAAGCAGCATTATAAGTTTGACAAGATCAAATATGGAGTTATCACCTATATTCAAAAGTGAAGCTGCGAAACAGATCGTAACTGAGATGAATGACAACGGCTCGATGCATCGTCGCCAAGTGCCGAGAGAGAAGAGGAGGCATTATACCGCGCCTCATCATTTAAGCGCTAAAACTCTCAATGAGATGCCTAAAAATGGATATAATCAAGATGTAAGTTATCGTGTGCTTTATTAAATTGAACCGTCACTATTACTTTTGTTGGAATTTTCTTAAAAAAAATTAATATCACATTATAAAAAAGCCATCGTGGCGTGGACGGGCCGCGTTGTTTGGGGTTCGAACCCCAATATTTTTGTTCCCTGAAATGTTATTACACTATATTTTATGGCATTATTTTTTTATGAGGATGAAACATAAAACTGTTTTAAGCTTATATTTTATAGGCTTATAATATTTAGTATAGATTTATTTCTCAACACTTTTTGCATAATATTATAAAATGAGTCCTTCCCGAGTATTGGTTACCTATAAGAGTCATCCCCGCAGGCGGCAGGCCGGTCGCTGGACGACGCCGACCTGGAGCGCGCGCTGCGCGGCGCCGCGCCCGACGTGGTGCGCTCGGCGGTGACGGCGCGCGCCCTCCCCGCGCACCCCGCGCACCCCGCACACCCCGCGCGCCCCCCGCACGCCGCGCACGCCCCGCGCCGCGCGCCCGACTCCATCGACCAGCTGCTGGCCGCGCCGCAGAAGATCGTCATCCCTGAGAGATATATTCCCGAGAAGGTTAGTTGGCGTGTGGTGTCTCATCACTTTGTTGAATATAGACAAGATTAGGAATGAAGGGCGGATCGTCTTAAATACTCTCTATGTACTCTGTTGTGCTCAAATGAGTTATTTGCAATGAGTTATTTTAAATATGTAACTATACGAGTTTCCATAACTAAATTAATATTTAAATTAAGTACTTTACTACTTTAACCAATTATAAAATATACAATTCTTAAATAGCCTCCAGAACTTTCGCCAGAAGAACAGCAGAAACGCCAGGAAAAAGTGGAATCCATCAAAAAAATGTTGACCAGCTCCTCATCTGATCCTAGCAAGGTTAGTTCGATATAGAATTTTACATACAAACTCACGTCACGAAATTGTTTTTACACTAAAATAATTATCTTTAATCATTTAACGAATTGTATATGAAACATATTACGACTCAAATCATTTGCACATCAAGTTTCTTAAATCCACATTTCAGCATATATAAATCTGTTTTACTAAATTTATTTGATTAACCTCATTTCACATGTTTACTCATGTAAATGCTTTTTCATTGACAAATAAAATAATACGTTCATGGAAGATGTCTGCTTAAATAAAATTTAAATGAAACAAACATTATTTTATAATAATATATATTAGATTAGATAAGACATAAATAATCATTGAAGTCAGTCAATCACTAACAACATAAGTGATACTTACGACCCGACATATTAATAAGCCTGTCAATATCAATTATTGCCTTGAAGCCTCTAAATTAAAATTAGTAAAATATATCTTAATTATCATATGTTTAAATTTGAGGCAGTAACAATAGAAGATTTAAAAAAAATACATATTTCATTTTCCGTAACATGCATCCTGCATAGCTCAGCTTTTATTGTTCTGAATGTTTCATTTTGCATGGACTTTACATATTCATATCATACAATATACTTCAACGCTCCTTTACTACTAGTTGTTAATATTGGTACACTGTCTATAGATAATGTGTTTGCAACTTGGTTTGCTAAATAAAAGTCACGATGATATTTTAGATATAACTTAATTTTCATATTAGTTTTTTCCGGTTTTACTTAATCGCTCTTTAACATTTAAATGATTGAAATAATGAAAAAAAATCAAAAATATCATCTATACGCGAACACTGCTTTGAATAGAGGCTTCGAATGTACATAAGTGTTGTTACACTAGAGCCCGGACGGCGAAGAGAAGAAGCAGCGGGAACATTTGCTGCAAATGAACCAGATTCTCGCCAAGCAGGTCACCGAGATGAGCAAAATTATAGCCGGTGAGAGCTCCGCTTTTATAATTACGCTGGTATTGATTGCTTTGCTTAATGGTTAATGAGGATTTATTTCAATTAGTATATATTAAAAGGCACAACAATAAATCTATAAATCCATTTTAAGAAATTAAGCAAATTGAATTAGGTTGAAAATTACGTATTTAAAAAAGTAAGAAAAGTTCATTTAAATTATACAACAAAACAATAGAAATTCATTGACATATAATATAGCTAATCCACTACATGTAAGAATATTATTAAAGTAACTCATATTGGTTTGTGGAAACATTGTAAATATATTTTTTATTTTTATGTAATCACAACGTGTGGCCACATCTAATAAAGTATTCAATGATCTAAATAATAAAAATATTTGCTTGATTGTTCATGAAGTAAATGTATTGAATATGCGGGAGCTTCACCATGAGCTGCATACTCGACATAACTCTTGTCACATCATAAACTAATATTACGTTTAAATTCCTACATAGTTGAAATAATCGAATGATTGAAGTACTCAATATGCTGGCGGATTTGACATTATATATATTTATTTGTATGAGATAATATAAAAAAATACTAGGCTCCTTTATCATTATGTATGCTGTGGCCGTAGCAAGTAATAAAATGTCTATTGCTAACGTAATAAAATTGATAACATCGAACCATTGAATATATAAGTTTGTATGAAGAATGTAACTATTGCAACACTCTATAAAACATATCACCAGTAACTAATTTAAAAAAAAATAAATATATATATATATATATATATATATATATATATATATATATATATATATATATATATATATATATATATATATATATATATATATATATATATATATGACCAGAAATTTTTATCTTCTGTTTATTATCAAAGAGATAAATTATAATAATTAGCATTTTGCATATCTTTATTGCCCTATAGGGTATAAAATATATCTGACTAAAAGAAAGCAGCCGCCATGACGCAGTGTTACAGCGTCTGACTGTAAATACGACGGTGGGTTCGATTCCTATTTAGGGGAGTTAATTATTTTCATTTCCTAGCTTAGGACAAAACGCGGCGCCGAATTCGATATTGTATATTGTCATATTGTCTCGAAAATTGGGGGAAAGTGGAAAATTTTCATTTTACCTTTATCTTTTGACTGTTTCTGGTGTATGGGGGATTAATGTTTCAGATGTTGTCAGAAATAAAAAAAATAATTCAATAACCATTAAGCATTGCATGTCTTATATTATTATTTACATTAAACGTACAGCCCTATATTGCTATATGATATGATATTTACTGTAGTGTTACGTGTGTAATATCTGTGTATATCCCCAATTAATTTGTTTTTGTTTTATGATTTGCCAGTTTTGTGCCTCGAGATCTATCAAAGCATTGAATATTAATAATTAATTTTTATATTGTTTTTATATATTACCTATGCATGATTGGTTTTGTGTAATATATATATATATATATATATATATATATATATATATATATATATATATATATATATATATATATATATATCTTCTTCTTCCTGGCATTAGTCCCGGCTTTTTGCCAGGGTCTGCCTTCCGACTAAGACCAATCGGTCCATATGAGTGGCGAAGTGGTTTTTTGTGGAGCGATTGCCATCTGACCTCCAAACCCATTACTGGGAGAAACCAAGAAAGGAAGGGAATAAGAGGCAGAAAGACTTGGAATATAGGGGAGGGACACCACTTACATGGATTGGATCGGGTTATGAAAGTGGTGGCTCGAGGTCCCGGGGTCGCGTACCCGTATGCCGGAAACCAAATATCGGACAGATAATTGGCTAGACACCCTCTGAGATATATATATATATATATATATATATATATATATATATATATATATAATATATATATATATATATATATATATATATATATATATATATATATTCGTTTCACAATAAATTTTATATACATCATTAATTTCTACAATTTCCATTAAATTTTTCATAATTTTCATCAAAAACAGTGAAAATGCTTTGATATACCTCATTTTCCAGTGACTAACACCACGTGTGCGCGCGCATGTAACTATAATTCGCTTGATGTTTGTATCCCAGGAACCAACACTGACGGGCCTTCGAGCGGAAACAACTAGACATAATAGCACTTTCAATACACCGCACTATAGTTTTACCAAAAAAACAACTTTAGTATCATCATTGTTGACCACAAAAAAAAAACAACACTCATTTTATCAAAATTATCACACATAATTATTATGAGAATCAATATTATGGCGGTTAGAAGCATTCGAAGATTAGATCAGTATCGCAGCATGGTTTCGTTGTTTGCATTTTGTTGTGAGTAGACCTTTTGATTTTTATATTTAGTTGCATCGTTTGGATTTATTGTTTAAACTCGTTTTCAAATGTGTATTTCATTTTATTTAATTTTGTGGTAAAAACAACGTTTTATGTGCAGTTAAAGCATTAGAAGAGCTGCCATTACGAGACGATACAAATGATTATGAAGATCAGTCGCCGGACGTCGAGTTGCCGATTTACCAACAAAGAGATAATTTCTTTACATAAAATTCTTTACTTAAATCAAAGTTGGAAGCGATAAGATGTTGATTTGCTGTTGTTCTCAAAATATATTACATACATTTTTCTATTACAGAAATATAATTTCATTTAGTTCCGCAATATTTTCAGCAAACTTTAGAAAAAGACTGCATAATTCATGAAAATCTGTTTCTTACTTTTAGATAAAAACGGTTCGGTTATAAATTAATTATGTCATTATATAAATGGATGGAACTATCAAACGAAAAACATTTACAAATACAAATTTAAACAATTGAATGTCCTTTGACTGAAAGTAAATAAACACCTTATCGTTCTAATTCGATTACAAACTTTCTAGATGAGTTCAAATTTATATTGGATGTTTTGCAGTATTTCTCAATTCTTTTTATACAAAATGACTTTTCTACGCTCTTCCCATAGATGTGTTCAAAAATATATTCCATTGTATATTTTTCATTTTATTTAATGACTGTCATAGTTAAAAAAATGAGTGTCAACTAACACTACTTGAAATATCACAGAAACATAACCTAAATAATTTAAATAAAATGTATCGATTAGCGTATTCGTCAAAATTATTATTAGCGATTGGGAATATTTAAAAAATATAAAAAAAAGTATATTATAACAGTAGACGACTTCGCTTACAAACATATAACTTCATATCCGATTTCATTGTACAATGCTTCGTAATGCACTCATGTCTTTATTTTTGATAGCATTATATTATAAAAGAATCAAATAATTCTTTACCATATCGGTTATAGTAATTTCCTTCGAAGTTGAGCTATACGCAGTAATCAGCTTATGATTTGATTGTAAATGTACGTAGGACTGTCAAGAGTTTTGTTTATTTGCTCAATGTAAGCATTCCTGCCACAGCAGCTTTGTTTTAAAACGGTTAATTTAGCGGTTTTTTAACTGTAAACTTTAATGCCAGTAGAAATGTTCCCAATAATATATAAAAATAAATATAATCAATTAATATCATAGTCTTCTATATAAAGGGCCTTCGATTGTTATTGTAGATGTATATGTATGTAATTAAAAATGTAGAATATTTCGGGTTGTCAGTAAAAAAATGGTCTTACTAACGTTTTGTAATTATTTCATATGTAAAAAAGAGAATTCTAAATTACGAAAGTTTTTATTCATTTTATTAAAATACTTAACTTGTACATAATACTTTTCTTTACTTTTTACAAAAAAAAAATATTAGCGCCATTTTTTTATTGACGCCTAACTTATAAAGATGCCATGTTATACCTACTGTTAATGATATAGAAAGCACAGTTTAAACATTATTTTTAAACAAATGCGTTTTAGTATTTCGTTTTCAATTAATTTGTTTGGGTCAATGATTTTATTTAATTACTAATATTAGTAAAGTAAGATTGTTCGGTTATTATTTTGTATAATATTTGTAGTTGAATGCACATAGTTGTCAATTGTAGATACCCTAATATCTTATGAATATACCAATTACCAATGTATTTATCAAATTATATTATATCTTTATAATATATTTTATAAAAAAAATATTTAGCTAGTGTATAATACATTACAATTTTAATTAATCAACCACTGAAGAGATATTGATGGATGTGCATATTATGCATGTTAAAATTCTATTCCTATAGTAAATGGAAAAATGTGCTTTCACCCCATTATAAAGTAAACTATAAACTATTATAATTTTTTCGTAGTATGAGCAAAGATTTATAACGTGGAATATATCATAATTTATCAAAATTACTTCAGGAAGAACTTATCCGCTATGGCCATAATAGAAAAGAACAAAATTGTATAACGGTAACGACAATATAGTTTTTAACTTAACACGCGGGTCGAGTCCTTAGAAATGGTCAAATAGCCCGAGCTTCATATATTTGTAGGAAGCAACGAATTATTATTGTGATATTCATGGGTATATCGGATTCTTTTAAACTCCGCTAATTTGTGTCCGTGTAAAAGTGGTCTAACCCATTTCTCATTTCAATTTTATACCATGAAATTATTATTTAACTATTTATACCTAGGCTATGTTTCAATATTCAATTTAGAACCTGTTCAGTAATAGACAGACGTATCTGTTGCCGCCCTTTTCATATAAAGGGAATAAATGACAACGCGGGGATCTGTCAAATGAGTTAAAAGGAATTTACTATTGAATATTGAAACAGAGCCTTAATGTGTAATTACTAAATAAAACAAATATTTGTTATATTCCTCAAATAATTTTGAAGATTAGATTTGACGTCACATATCTACTTCAGTGTTTAAATATTAGATATAGTTTAGAACATGACTGTATTAGCCTATATAAGCTTTAAATACATTGTCTTGATATAATATATTGTAGTGTTATATTGACTTGCTTAATAAGCTATTTGTTAACAATTTCATACGTTTAACAGACGATGTGATTTTTTTTTTCTAAAACCATATATCATTTATTTTCATCTGAGAGTCCCGCATCGTCCGTTACAACGTACGCCTTACCCCTGACTCTCCTATGAAAGAATTTAACGTAATTGGTATACAATGATTACTTTCATAGTAAGTTATAGACTGATATAGTTTCTGCCTTAAGCCTGTCCTATCAGATTTCCTATTTAATTATTTGTATTGTCAATTATGTACTTATCTATCTTAATAAATATATACATTTGATATTGTGTTTTATTTTACTTGACATTCGACTATTGTATAAATATTTAGAATTAATTTTTTAATTTCATAATCATAAAGTGAAGTAAACACTAATTGTGCAACGAGTAGCTGAATTTTGGATTTTTTTTGCTATAAATCATTACTTTAATATTAAAAACGCGAAAGTAATTCTGTCTGTCTGTGTGCTACGTAATTACGACTAAATTACTGAATCTATTTTCTGAGATAATCAAGGGTCACAGAAAGGCTATTTTTTAGTGCGAGAAAATGTCTGTAAGGGGTTGATAATTTGTATGGAAATGTCATTTTAAAAGCTTCTAATTTATTTTTTAGTCTTGGTTATAAAATAAAATATTTTTTTTTAAATTTTGCTTCCTGGTCACATAATTGCAAGTTAAACTATCTGTATTATGGGTAGGTATACGTTACGTATTCACGCGGATTCTCAATAATATCAATATACAGCTGGTCTTTTAAAAGTCGAATAAGATTTTATGCCAATGGTGAATAACTAATGGCTATGTAATGGTGCGCAGTTTCAAATTACACATCTGGGATAATATAAAAGCTATAATCATGACTGGAATGGCAAATTTTGCCATTATAGTTTAAAAGAGTGCAGTGTTTCGCAGCATTTATAATTACACCAAATAAACCTGAAGGACAGATGTTTAAAGTCATACGTGAATTACATTCAGAAAAAAATGTTACCCATGTGGCATTTTGTCTATTTATATTTTGGTAAAAAATGAAAAAAAAAAACTAAAAACATCGTGTTAAACAAGATATTTGCAGTAAACTAGCTTATTTGAATAAATATATTATGCAATTAGCATAAATAATTAAAAATGCCGTCTTGAGTCACTATTCCGCACGGACGCAGTCGCGGACACAGCTCTTCTTCTTCTTCTTCTTGGCATTAGTCCCGGCTTTTGCCAGGGTCTGCCTTCCGACTAAGCCTACTCCACTTTGCACGGTCTTTAATCTATTGGCTCTCATATCTTGTGTCACGACATCCAGCCATCGCTCCCTTGGGCGTCCGGGTGGTCTAACTCCAGGGACAGACATGTCAAGGCACTTCCTTCCGACATAGGTCTCAGATCGGCGCATAACATGGCCATACCATCTCAGGCGACGCTCTTGGAGCTTATCCGCTACGTCACGGACCCCAAGACTACCTCGAATGAATGTGTTGCTTATGCGGTCGGACCGCGTAACGCCACACATCCATTTCAGCATCTTCATCTCCGTGACGTGAAGCTCCTGAGTGTGCCGAGATAATGTTGGCCAACATTCGCTGCCGTATAAAAGAACCGGTCGGATAATGCTCTTGTATATCAGTCCCTTGAGCTTGGGCGGTATTCTGCTATCACAGACTACACCAGTGACCTCCCGCCATTTGGCCCAGGCAGCGTTTATACGGGCATGGATGTCGTGGTCGATGCCTCCAGACTCATTTATAACGGCTCCAAGGTACCTGAACTTCTCCGAATTAACGGCTGGCTCAGGCCCAATATGAATGGTGCTCGAGTCCGGGTTCCCGCAAGCCATGTACTCGGTCTTCGACACATTCAGTTTGAGACCACCGTTCTCAAGCGCACCCTTCAGGCGTTCACTTTACGCTCCAGCATCAGTCGGTTCTCGTCGATGAGTACTATGTCATCGGCATACATCATCAGCCACGGGGGCTGGCATTGGATGTGAGCCGAGACAGTATCCAGCACTACATTGAATAAGAACGGACTAAGAGCTGAGCCCTGGTGAACCCCTACTGTAATCGGGAAGGGCTTGGTGTCGCCAACAGCGGTCCTAACCACTGAAGCAGAGTCGTTGTACATATCTCTGATAACCCCAATATAGGCTTCAGGGATCCCCTTGGATCGCAATGCCCACCAGATACACTGACGTGGCACACAGTCAAGGCCTTCTGCAAGTCCAAAAAGGCCACATGCAGAGCTCTCCTTTTTCCCTGTAAGCCTCCATCAAAGTTCTGAGGGCAAAAATGGCGTCCATAGTGCCTGATCCTGGTTGAAACCCATACTGGGACTCAGAGACAGTACATTCTTGGCGGAGCCTGAGGCCGATCATGCGCTCAAAGAGCTTCATGGTGTGGCTCATAATCTTAATGCCCCTATAACTACCGCAATCTTGAACACTGCCCCTTCCTTTGTAAATAGGGACAATAAAGCTCTGCCGCCACTGATGTGGCATCTTTCCAGTATTCAAGATACGGTTAAACATGTCAGTAAGTATAAGCACACCAAGTGAGCCCAAACGACACAGTCGCGGACACAGCTAGTAATATATATTTTTTATTCTTTTCAAATACATTTTTGAAGGATTTTATATATATAAATAAAGTACAAAATGAGTCTTATTGTTCCTTTAAATATAAAGCATACAATAATCTAATCATGATAACTTTATAAGTGGTAGTGAATTTCTATTGTGAAAATTATTACAACCTTTTTTTTTTTTTTTTTTTTTTTTTTTTTTTTTCGCTGGGAAATACTTTTACGCAGACCATCCCCGAGTAGGACACTTGTGTCCTACAGAGGAATGGTACTGTGGGACTCATCGAACCCGACACTACCCACTAAAACCCAGCGGAAACCCTCTCCACCTATATGAGATGCTGCAGGATCGCTTGCGCATGCCACTACAGCACCTCGGTGGAAGGCCCACCTAACGTGGGCCACTATCGCCTTCGGGGAGCCCCAGTGTATCTTCCAGGGCGCCCGCAGCCTCGATGACTTGCGGGAAGATCTTCATGACCTTCCTGCAGTAGCTCCTCTAGGGTTAGGGAAGTTGGAGATGCGCGTACCGCCTTCTCCTACCTCCCGGTCTACGACGGCGGAGCAGATCTGCATCCACGCTAAGCTCGCGCGCACGCTCCGCGGCCTCCTTCTGTGCGATAACAGATTCACAGAAGGAGACTGCTACAGACCAGTTCCTCTCACTCTCCAGCATGGCTTCCATCATACTGGACAGTGAGAGATCCCTACCCACTACAGCCATCAAGGCGTGGCGTTGCTGAGCCCAAGCGGGGCATTCAGCCAGAGTGTGATGCGCCGAATCAACGGAGGCATCACACTCGTGGCACGCTGGTGACATCTCCCGACGCGCAATCTGATGCAAATATTTGCCGAAGCAACCATGCCCCGTCAATACCTGCACCAGTCTGAACGTCAGGACGCCAAACCCTCTTGTCAACCAGCGCTCTAGGTGGGGGCGAACCGCCTCCACCGTCGCCAGTCCTGCCACCGGTGAACCCAGGTCCTCCCTCCATCGCCGAATCAGGGCTTCGTCTGCTCTCTTCCTGATCCGCCCGATAACCTCACTCGATGGTTGCTCACCTCGCGACCGCTCACTTGCACGGAATGCGTGAACTCTGGCGATCAATTCCGCCTGCAGCTCCCAAGGCGGATCACCCGCCAGGAGTGTAGCCACCGTCCACGACACTGTCCGGTATCCTCGAATAGCTCTAACCGCTATGACCCGCTGCGCTTTACGCAATTGGGTCTTGTTATGAACGGAGAGAGCATCGGCCCACACAGGAGCGCCGTAAAGTGCCATGGATTTCAACACGCCGACGTACAAACGTCGACATGTAAAATCGGGCCCTCCGATATTTGGCAGTAATATACCGAGGGCCCCGACGGCGTTCACAAGCTTAGGTGCAAGCTGAGCGAAGTGCGACTTAAACAACCATCGACTATCCAGGGTTAGTCCCAGATATTACAACCTATGTTAAGTGATGTAGTACTCTTAAAATATTTTCAAAAGCACTAATTACGGTTATAATGTAAAAATATCTACAAGGATTTACTGGTAAATATCTAATTATCGCCACGCAATTTGTCTACCAGAGCGAGGGATAAGAACTTACTGATTACAATCAAAAGCTGTTCCATTGCGCCATGATGGGCAATTAATTTAACTTAGCCTTTTTAATTATTTTGAATATCGTTCAGGAATTTGTTGGGATTTGCTTGATAGAAGATAATCTTAAATGCTTAGATAGCCATGAGAAAACAAAACTGGATTTTTTTATTTGTACACATTAACGTGCACAAAGTAAGGAGTACTATTCCCATAGTCTTTAAAGTTGTTTTGTTTCTTTTTTTTAATAATTTTAATCTGGTATTATCAAACCTATGTTGCTAAAACAAGGTACAGCGGGACTTCCACCACTCACTCACGTAATTTCTAAAATAATAACTCGGCAGAGTGTGCAGAGTGGAGTGTCTTAACACTAGGTTCCCTCTGCTTACCCTGCAGTATGTGGAATACAGCGTAATATTATTTTTTATGTCTAAGTTCCTCCAAGAAAATCATTAAGGAAAAAACATAACTTATCCAATTTTGGTTAATTACTTACACAATTTTCAAATTAAAAATAATAGATGTAATGGAATATTCTAAAATATGATTTTTTTACATAATAACAACTTTTTTAAAATAATAAAATCGATAGGTAGATAAAATGGTAATTGGCGTAAAATACATAAAATCTATGTTAAAGTTTTGGAGTCCTGCGAACGATACAGATGCATTCGTGAATCTCCTTGACTTTTGGGATCCTAGTTAGTGCATTCCGGTGCATGGTGCAAGAATAATTTGACATTATAAGAAAGAAGAGCTGCCAGGTACTGTGCCAATTTAAACCTTTTGTTATTATTGATACAGACGTATATTTCCTCAAATTTATTTGATGTCAACTATTTGGAATAACATTTAACACACGGATTATTAACAAACGATAAGTTATTATATGATGAACAATAAGAATAAAATACACGTGTTGGTACTTTGTTTAATTGTTTAGTTTGTGTTACTCAATGTAAATAATCATCTTAAGATATTTATTTGTTCGGTTTTTATCTTATCTATAGTTAAGTTTTTCTAATGTTAATTGTTTTAAGCATGTTTGTTTGTACGCAATAGATTTTTCAGCTTCAGCTTACAGTAGATGATAGCCTAGTCTCAAGATACGCCGTTATCTACTCTCTTTCCAAATTAAAACATTGCATGTTGACTGACGGAATTTATCGCTTACAGTTCGAAGAAATTAGCGGGTATCGAACCCACAACCATTGCATTTACCGTCAACCACTGTCCCAATAACTTATTTGTCTATTGATAGACACTTTAAATATAGCAATTCTTCATTTGTATATGTGATTTCAATCATCAATAATTAATAAATAATAATATAAGGTTTTCTTAAGTTTTCCAAAGCTCTGTTAAAAGGAAAAATCTAACTGGTGAAGTCTCAAAGTGTGTAGCTAGTTTCTACCTGTTATTCGTATCGCTTTAATTCAATTGTCAATGTAAAAGCAAAAATATTAGTTCAATATTTTTAATATAAATATACCTGCAGTTATATCCCTTGCCGATAAAACCGTTACTAAAAATGGTAGTTAAAATGTTAACAAATTTTTTTGATGTCATGAGGGTCGCTGATCTCACTATGACAGCTTTGATCTTTTTAATATTTTTTATATCTTATCTGACTTAAATACAACAGGGTACCTTCTTCTTATTAAAATTGATAAATTGTTGATTTCATTTAAAGCAACATATTTTTAAAATAAACCTTGGTTATGAAGCTTGGTAACAAACTCGTTATGCTTACAGCCCTGTTTTTTAATATACTGTTATATTAAAACATGCTTTCTTCATTCAAAATATTTTATTATTTTTTTAATTTTGAAAAGGTTTTATTAAGCATATTTCAATACTCATAAAATAATTTTAAATTAAATGTAAATGTAATTTGAATCACTAATATTATATGTCTTATAAATTATATAAATAGGATGGCTCTGAAAAAAAAATTATATATATATATATATATATATATATATATATATATATATATATATATATATATATATATATATATATATATATATATATACATATATATATATATATATATATATATATATATATATATATATATATATATATATATATATATATATATATATATATATATATATATATATATATATATATATATATATATACAGTAAATTAATAGAACATAAATTTGTGATTGAAACAGCTATAAACAGGTGTCATTTCATTTATGCAGAAACATCTAGAGAGTATCTTGTTATCGCTTCAAATGACTATTAGCCTAATTCTAATGGAAATACTATGTTTCTATATATCCAGTTCAGATGGCATGTTGAATAAGTAACGAGTAGATATTGTGTTTCCATTACATGATGTTAGCAGTATACCATAGAGATGTATTTGCATGTTGATAGGCATATGATATTTTGTCTTGATGCCCCTTTTTTTTCTTCTTCATGCTTTATGCCCACATTTAGCAGGGTAGGCAGAGAAAATCTAGTGACAAGATATTCCATTCTCTGTTTTCAAATCGTTGTATGGATAATAGCAACTGCACTTAGTATACCAGGGCGAATTAAATAATTCTTTCCTCCAAGTCGGGTACGAATCCAAAACGCACAACGCATGGTGTGCCATTGCGCCTCGATGGCCTCAATGATAATTAATATTTGATACCATTAATCATGATAACATATGTATAATGCTAGAAAATAAATCTAGTGTTACTAAAACAATTTAATTTATAACAAGAGTAGTTTTTAATTATGAATGTTGAATTTATAAATTAAAATGAATGTTTCTTAAATAATAAAAATATTGTCTCCAGTTAGAGAAGTTTTTTTTTTATTAGAACTGATGCCTCTGAATAGAAAACTGAGTGAAAAGGTAACGGAATACTTTGTTGTTTGTTTTAAAAAAAAACAGAGTTAATGATTTTGATATTTTATTTAAAACATTCAATATTACGGATAAGGTTGTATACAGCTTTTGTTTTTTTCTTTCTTCATATATAAACTGTTTCTGAATCCAATTGGCAGATGACAATTGAATTCATCTCGTATGTGTCACACGTACATACAATGATCCGTCTTCCTTCCGTTAGTTCGACAACATCGAGAACAATCAACCGGTTCCGAATATCATCTGAGGTGACCATGATTTCTTGAGTAAATAAATAGTAAATTATACGTCGTATGTGATATTTATCTTAATTCTAAGTTTCCTTTAAGCTGGTACTTTTTTTATTAAAGCAGCTTAATGATATAATTTAATTTAATTTAAGCAACTCAAGCACATTTATATGAGAGTGTCCGTATATTATCCTGAATTTAGGTTATTAAGCATATTTTAATAAAAAAAATAAAAAAAGAAATTATGGGTAGAATTGAACCCATTACACGTTAAGTCATTTCAGTAATCGGAAGCAATGAGTGATGCTAAGATATTATGTTTTGTATCTGTATAACCCATAATAATTTTTAAGGCTAATGCCATATGATACATTTAGATTTTTAACAATTAATTATGTTCGATATCTCAATTAGTAATAGAGTTGTGAATTGTGATATGGATTTGTGTCCCAAATTAAATAAATGTAATGTAATGTACTTGTCGATAAATGTTACAAAAAATCAAACAAAGTAGGTACTATTGGTACATAAGCTTTAAAGGTAATTCAAATATATTTGTACACGTGTCCTTTTTATTTACTTAATGTGAATGTGAAACATCTCCAGTGAAAGCTGTTAACTGTAAAGGTCAAAATAATTTTGTTATTCTATAACGTTATATAGCGATCCTTTGTAAGCTATCGTTTACTCGAACCTTTTCATAATGATAATTTTTGAAACAGATGGAAGTTAATTTACGTTCGTTACGTTTATATTCTTATTAATATGACAATATTCGTCCCTAATATTACTTGAAGGACGTTCAAACAGAATGTTATAGTAGGCGTTTCGGAATATTAATTATAACATATTTATTTTATTTTTATATTGTTTATTTAGACCAGCAGAAATATTCAGAGGCCCATGGTCTTGCCTGCCATATAATATCGGCATGCCCGTCTTAGAAGCAGTATTTTTAAATCGAAACGCTGCTCTATTGAGCCACTATTGTTTTCGTGCAGTACCTAAAATTCAAAGAATGACTAATGAAAATATTAACCTAATTGATTGAATGTCACTAGGTTATCAGGCCTCACGTTATTTGTGATTAGATGAACGATGTCATTAAACAATTATACGACGACGAGATGTGAGATAAGAGTTACAGTTTCTACCGGTAATTAATAGGTATGTATATGTAGGTGGCAAATACATTTCGAGGTCGTGGGGAAAAATGTTGTCTATATACTTAATAATTTATGTTTAACTAAGCCAATATTGTAAAGCTGTAGTAGTATTCAACAGTACTGTTAATTGTATCTATATATTGCCGCTAGAAGTTGTAAAATCACGAGGTATATTGTAACTTTATAGTTTTACCATATAGCAAGTTATGGAACTCAACGTCATGAGTAGTATTATTATAAATACATGGCGGAACTGAACGCTGTGGTTGATCTTGTTTGCTAAATTGAGGAAATTAAAATAATTCATTTTCTCGAGTGGGAATCGATCAATCGTCAGATGTAGAAATACTGTGCCGCCGCTTGTGTGCTTATTTTTATGAAATCCTTAATTTTATGAAATCCGGATTCGTCCTTTAGATGAGTTTCTAAAACTTTTAAATCTCCCTTTTGTAAAGCTTTTAAGTTCACTCATATATTACCCTACATATATTATGTATCACCCTATACATCAGATATACACCATAATAACTCTATGTTTAAATTTTATTAAATAAGTTTTAATATAATAGCTGTTTAGATAAAACACAGAGTTACGTACAACCAAGTAATTGAAACTCTTCCTCTATATAAAATATGAAGCTGATATGTGAAATAAGGTAGTTATTATTTTTGTTATTTTAATTGAAGTAAAGTTGTAAATAATCTTTACTATATCGGAATATAAGGAAGCAAACGCTTAAAAATATTACCCACCTCTTAGAATTCTATTTGCACTGACTGAACTAGATTGGGCAGACTAGAATTTTAAAGTTTGGCTTAAGCTTTGGAACAAGTTTAAAGAACTAAGATTAGAATACGACGCTTTCCTTATAAATTTTAAAACTTCATCTACTTTAATAAGAAGTCTTTAATGATTAATTATTACCATATATATTTTTTAATTAAGTCATTAATATCAACATATTTGAGAGACATATATACATACTTGTAGTATGATGCCATCATAAACAAGCTTTACCTTCAACTTCACTCGCATGTACAAGAGGAAATAGCTCAAAGTTTGTATGACAAATGACATACTCAGAGTACCCGAGGTTATCCTGGCAGCAGGTACAGTGAATTTACGACTTTTCAATTAAATCCAGTAGTTTTCAGATAAGATTGAAACAATTTCATAGCTTTATAATATTGTAAGTATAAGTAATAAGCAATAGATATAAGTATAAATATGGCGTATGTATGACAAGAGACTGGAGAAAAGTGATCTGCAAACTTATCAACTTTTGTCTATTGTTTAATAAAATCATAAGTATTCGTGCAATGTAATGCAATTTTTATTTAAATATATATAAAAAAATACGGTACGAGGACTAAAGAAAGAAAAAAAAGGGTTTTTACCATCAAGATAAACGTATATTGTCCTTTATATGCTTAAAAATGTATATATAAATATGAATCTAAGCTTCTGGTAAATGAGCGTGGCGTTCAATCCCGCAACTTAACGGGCAATGTCCCAAAAGGTGGGCAGAAAGTTGGAAACGGAGAGTAACTAGGTTACTTCTCCGTCTAAGTGCTCCGTCTGCATACTCTGTTATAGGGTAAAAATATTCGTATGTGTGTGTGTTTTGTGAAATTCTAAATAAGAAAAGTAGTTCACATAAAATGAACATTTAATATTAATTATAAAAAATCTATTCCATTCAACATTTCTAAAAGAAAGACAAATTCAGCTTCGATTACTGAGCTTATATCATGTACTTAATTTTTATTAAGTGTCACAAAGCAAACGCCTGATAAAATAAAGTAGTAAGATATTGGTGTGAGTTGTAAGAAGCGTTAATACGCTCATACAGGTTTGCGAACCGTTAGTTGACCAGAGTCATGCAGTTTTCGGGATCGTCGCTGTACCTTTATCGATCATTTGCATACAGGATGGTAGGTATGTGTACTGTATTATTTATTATAATATGTATTCATTTATTATATTATTACAAAAACACATAAAATACGTGGAAAGTATGAGAGAAATATAAAGAGTGAAGTGAATTTGCTCTACTTAAACATTATATTAAACAAAAGTAGTACTTAAATATATAAATAATTTTATACAAATACATTGTAATTAACGGGCATATTACGTTTTGTATAGTACTCATAAGTTTAATTAGTGAGTGATTTCACATGCGATATATTCATTATTTCCATATTGCATATGTCACATGAAGTACCTACCTACTTTGTGATATGGTGGGTTCTCTAAGATAAGATAAGGGAAGTGTTCCAGTTAATGATTTAAGAACGATTCTGCAATGTCCCAGTGTGAAATACATTTCCTTGTACACGTAACTATTTTTCTGTAGTTCAATGATTATAATTTACAGCTAAAACTTTTTCTGTATATTTTTAAGTTTATCATGATGATTTATATTTATTATAATACAATAAAATCAGTTAACACAAATGACTTTATAACCACTAAGCCTTCTTCTATGGAATATATATTTCCTGCTTATTAAAAAATCGCACACCCTTTGCATCTACGTCAGATGCGCCTGCGCATAAAACCGAGCCTTCAGCGTAGAGCAGGCGCAATCGCACGCAACACGCCGCGCCGACAGCCGTGAGTATCTCTAGATACAATACTCGATTATTATTAAATACACGTGCCTTTTGTAAATAAATAAAGTGCCACAGAACGTATGTGAAAGTGCTCTTAGGAATATTATATCAAAGATTTATTGAATATTTTAAATAGTTATTTTAAATGCGTTAGACGTTCCTCATTTTACTATAATTATAATTTAAAAGATATATCTAAATATATTTTAATAATTATTAATTAATTATTCATCATTTTATTAAACAAAAATAATTACTTCGGTATAATACAATTTTTTTACGTTTGAACACTTAATACTTATATACAAATATCATGCTCCAAAAGATGCGTATAATTTTACACAATTCTATAAATAAAAAAAAGATTCATCTTTTCAGAAATTATTTGGGTAATTTATTTTATATCAAACGTTATTGACACTATAGACGTTAATTAATTTTAGTCAAGGACAAAAATCGGAAATCTTGTTCAAACCACTTTAAAGAAAAAATCACAGCTTCAAATTAAATGGCAGATGTCAGTTTCTGTTGATTGATGTCACCTAGGATAGAAACGTAACGATTTATCTAAAATTTCAATGAAAAGATTTTTATATTACATATTTTAGCTTTCAGACTGTTAAAAGAGAGATATTAATTATGAATTATTTTAATTTTACAAAAATAAATATTTATTGCTTATCTTCTAGTGAAGATTCAAATATAATATTTCAAAGATATGTAAAATTGCGACCGTCATGGCGCTGGATAGTGTTTAACTGTACACGCAATGATCGTGAATTCAATCCGCACAAATAGTTATTGGAGCTGTTAATTATTTCATTTCCCGCTTTGGTAGACAAACTGCAGGATTAAGTTCCGCCCCTTAGTACGGTAAATCTCAAAAATTGGTCGAAAAGTGTCTTAACATTCCCTCCAATATTTAGTAGATGAAAGTGAAAACAAAATGTTAAATTAGTAGTCAGTAAATTTCCACCTTGTAATAACCATGTACGTTCGCGCCTTCGCGTTAGAATTATTAATCGCTGGCATTAGTAAAGTAACGCGACACCACTGAAAATTCATTATAATTTAACCTTTCACGCACATCGGTTTAACCGATACAAGCACGCATTGTGTGAATATTTATTTAACTATTAGGTTCTTTTATCGTTGAACTTTAAACCGAATATAGCGTAAACACTATATACAATAAGCAAATTAACCATAATAATTTTACGGTTATAACTAAACTAAACGATTATAACTAAATGTAGCGGTTAAAGTGCAATCATTTCATTTATGTTAATTTAATTTATTTTAACAGTTGTAAGTTTCTCCGATTTTACAAGTTGTAAGTGGCAAAAATATCGATAATATTATTTGGTTCTTCATCTACTTATTATTATCATTCATTTGTAAAATTCTATCACAACCAATTCGAGCCCATTACTGTCAGGTTTATATTAAAAATTTTCTACTGTAGAGAAAGAAAAGGGCTACCCGTAGCCTTAACTTTGTGGTAGTAATACGGCAACAAAGATTCACTTTCGAGAAGCGACCTCAGAAACAAAGGATATCGACAGTTGAACTCATATGCAATTGTTATTCACTTCATGCTTCTCCCATAACAATAGAACCTTGGGAGTGTACGTTGCTGTAGTGTGCAATTATGATATATCACTTTAGTGTATACTAATAACTTTGTTTATAAAACAAATAAATATATAGATGCCATCGAGGCACAAATAGTATATCTTTAATTTGCCAAGGACAGCTTTGTGTTTAAATACTTTTCGAGAATTATTAGGTGTAATATAGTAAATGTTAGGTTTAGAAACATATAGAAATTTGAATGTAGCGGTCAATCAACAGAACCAAAACCGTTCTTGTAGAGCTTATATGAACTTATTATGCGCTTGTAACATTTTATTTTTATTGTTAGCATCTCTGCAGGGAGATTTTTAAAGCTGTTAGAATATAAGATGTATTCTTCCAAACGCATCGCCAATAATACACCCGCTTGATTAAAAATAAATAAAAAATGCTTGGGTTATAAATTTATTTATAACGATTATATGACTAGCTTATTAAATTTATAAAAACATACATTCTATATACCTACCTATGTACTTGATATTCAAAAAGCTTTGTCGATGATTCAATCTAAATACTTCTGACGTGAATTCTTATAGACTTGTGGTGGCAGGACAATGACAATGACCTAACAAGCGTTTGTGTAAAGACTACAAATGTCATATAATCATAAAACCTATTCTATTCCAATTTCTCCCAAATGTCTACGGTATATTTATATATTATTTTTACGAAATATTATGTCTTTTAAGTACGTCCTTAATAAATATTAATTGCTAAAAAAGCTTTTAGCGTATTTCGAATATTAAGATAGACCTATTGAAAATAACGGTAAAACGTTAGAATCATATTTCGCAAACAATTTATGAGGTTAATAATAAAATTTAGATCACAAATTTCAGTATAAGCTTATCCTACTTTATTCAGTATAATTTATAAGAAATACAAAATAGAATAATTGAAGAAAGCTCATTTTTCCGCTCAGCAGGATAGGCAAATAGAATTGATAAGACACTTCGTTACTCACTCTCCGCCCAATTTCTCCAGAAAAATTGCGTGTTGAGTGGCATAATTCAACGTTGCTCCTTATCTAAAAGCGCAGGACAAAAATTATATATCATCATTCTCTATAGAATAATTTAGAAAAGTAAAAATGGGAAATTTGATTAGTATACAGTTCTATATAGACAAAGTTGGCATGATGACGTCTCCTTGGCAACTTCAATAGAGTAATGAAACCGCAGATAGCTGTATCAAAGCATCGAGGTTTTTAATATATTTTCGTTTTCTCTGTTAATAATATTTTAAAACATAATAGTGCTCGCAACTTCTATTGCGGCGAGACGAAGTTCGTCAGAAATTTTGTAAAGAACGCACAAATATTTTTTTAGCCTCTAAATCCATATATTCTATAGTTTTATTGACTTTTCTCTAAAGTTTTATGATATAAGATATAGTCTCTCTATAAATATAAAAATAAATGATTTTTTTTTGTTTTTATATGTCAAATAACATAATAACCATCTTTTATTAAGGCCATCCAAATATCCTGATAAGATCTTTAATTTGTATTTTCATACAGTACTTTCAGTACGTGACATAACACGATTCCAGTGGGTTCGAATCCCAATCAAAGTTTCAATTTATTTCTTAGTCAGGTTTATGTTAGTATATCATATAGTTTTCAAGATTTCGTGCTAAATGAGTGACGTTTCGTGCCTATTTTATAGCTAATATAATAAAAATAACAAATCAATACTTAAATCAATTTCAAGTCGGTTACAATATTTATTCTTTTTCAAATTTTATATCATGCTGCTCTACTAAAATATCATATACAACGTAACGTAACATCTAAGCCGCTTAAATACTATTAATTAGCATCTCCTATCTACCTACCTACTTAGTGCACAAGTACAGAATATAAATAGAATTAATTATGCGTTTTATAACGGGGTGATTTTGTGACGGCACGAGATAAACACTCGTAGCGAGTCAAGCTTTATTTGAATACATTTGCATTGTTGATTGAATTTAATGCTTTAAATTCTACTGATGTTCAACCGGTTTACTTCTCTGACTTGACAAGTTTTAAATAAAGTGTAGATTATAGAAATTTTATAAATACGGCCTAACTCTAACATTATTGTGTTAACAACATAAGATTCGCTTTATTCTTTAAGCATAAATGTAGGCTGTCTTGGCGCAGAAGCACATCTTCTGGCAATAAATGTGGTGGCTGTGGGTTCAATTTCCAATTGGGGGAATGAATTATTTTCATGTCCTCGCTCTGGTAAGAAGGCGAACCTAGGCGTTGAGCTCCGCCACTATCTCGAATTTCGTGGGAATTGATACTCTGCTATATGCGGAAAATAGTGTGATGCTATTTAATTTGACACATGTAGGTCTAATGTCTACCATCTTATATTTACAAGGGCTGTCACTTTAAGTGCCATGAAACAATGTTTTTGTGTATGATATAATGGGTTCTTTTATGTTCTCAGTGCTTTTAGCAGTCTTCTTAAGGATTCTTGTAATAAATTATATTATATACAAAGAAAGTATGTTCAGACATATATAATATAGATATCTTGGAACAAAATTCTAAAACATGGTAAATGTATACATTTTATAAGAGTATATTTAGGTAATAACACTTGTAAGTATATATAAAAAATCCGAATTAAATAGAATCACTAGAGTAGACCCATAGTGTTTCTACAAGAATAATTTGAAGCTATTGTATATCTAAAAAAATATAACAGATATCGTTAAACTAAAACTGGGTAGAATGTTGGGACCAACTTAACACTTGGTTCCCTCTGCCTACCCTGTTACATGCGGCAAATAATGTGATGCTATAAGAGTTCTTAAAATTTATATACAGTAAATACTTTAATTATCATATAACATTAGAAAAACAATAAATTACTTACGAAATTTTATATAATGCATCTTTATTTATAGCTCGAATCATTAATTTTATTTTCAAATTGATTTGCTTTTGTTATTTGAAAGAACAGTACTGCTCCATGCCAAATTTTATGTTCGTACATTTAATAGTTTTCAAGATTCCGTGATAACTCATTAGTTACTTTTCGTGACTATATTTTTTTTAATGTGGCTAATTCATTTAAAAATATTATTCTTCTTATTTTTCTAAGAATTGAATCTCATTTACAACGTTCTGTATATATTGCGTTAGCGTCACACTGTATTTCGCTTATTATGCTATAGCATAAGCAGAGAGAACATAGTTTAAAAACACTATAGTCTACGGTTTCTGCAATAGATTGAGACACTACGTATTGTGTGATGGAGTGAAAGAGAGAAATAAAAGTAACTCATTTCCCCCCTCCCGAGTAAAAAAAACGCAAAGCGCGCCGTTGAGCTCCACCAGTTGAGACACATTGTCTCGAAAGATGAAAAGTGGGGAATGGAGAAAAAAATAGCAATAAATATTGAACAGTACAATGCTAAGTAAATTGTTTTACTAATTAGGCAATAATGTAACATAAAATATACGCATTGTTTGTATAAGTATTTACTAAATACAATTTACAATAATTTACATCTTTTAATATTACTTTTATCTTTTATATATTAATTCTATTTACCTCGGTTAGTCAGATCTTTCATCAATGCTATATTATATAGAGAAACGTCGATCTCTACTTATATAGTTAAAGCCCCGCCGGTTAAAATAACAAATATGGGTTCGATTAATGAAAAGGATTGACGCCATTGTAGCCAAGTCGGGACTTATTTGACTGTGAATGTGTGAGGATTAAAATGGATATAATAATTTAATCTATGAACCAGTTAGCTTTTGTAAGGATACAAAAACTGTTTTTGTATGATATACGAGTATTATTACGTATGGAAATAATTTGCATATAAATATTTGGTTTATATGTAAATGAACTTTTCTTTTATTACGATGGAAATTTACTTTCTATTCTATTTACACGTCGAAAAAGAATAATATTATTGTATTTTTTTATTTTAACATTTTTTAAGAGTACTCTACCTAATACTCTACCCAAAAAAATATCAAAACCTGCCGATCCAACCCGCGGTTTTTGGATATAATATCTTTGGGTAGCGAATACTAAAACTTTCCTACAGAAAGAAGCGCATACAAATAAGCTATGGCATGCTAATGAAGGTAGCACTTTCGTATATATGTATTTTTTTTAAATTACAAAATATTAAAAATACAAAAATGATTGCAAGAATTTTAATATTTAAATTGCATGACATTTGTAGCCACACGCGCACAAATATATTATCATAAGTTTCAACTATGCTACAATAGCGTTATTATAAGTAGACTCGGTATGGACTAAATATTTAAATTAAGTTAATATATCACAAGAATCTTATTTTTTATATTACAACTGTTAAAATTTCATTCGTTCATTCATTTATGGAACTTTACTAGTAATAAATGAATCCTTTGAAATGATTGTTTTGTACGTACAAAACATTCAGAGCAGCCTGAACAGGTCAGTAGGTGGACATATTATGTAGACCGGTATACCGTTACCAAGATGATGTCGTAGTCCGTTATATGAGGTAGTCCTCAAAATGTTAGTAGAACGGATATTCTTTTGTTGACTTGTTAATATTACAAGTCAATAAGAAAAAAATAGAAAAAAAAACATGTTCAAATATTAAAATGTATATCATATTCTCATCGGTTTCCTTTTAGTTTGAAGAAATACATTAAAATATGTAAAATGCTCAAGTTGATTTATATATCTTAGAATTTATACAATTAATATTTAACGATATTTAAATTTATTTTGAGTTCTATATTTGTTTTTTTATGTGATATACTTCATTAAACTATTATTTAAACAATACGATATTTCAAAAATAATATTATAATTGACACAAGAAATAAAAGTAACGTAGTTTCATAGAGTCCCTTTTTATTCGATATAATTTAATAAAAAATAAATATAATGGAAGTTTTACACAAGAAAAAAAACTCTTTAAATGAGCCTTCAAGCAATGAAAATACCAAAAGTAATACATACATTTTTATCAATATGAAAGAAAAGTGCTGAATAACTAGACTGAGAACACAAAATAAAGAATCTGGCAATATTAAGGCTTACCTAAATTGCGCAGAGACGGTACCTATTAAAAGTGATTGATTACTAGAAAATCGAGCAGTATTAGGTTAATGTAGTGAAATATTTTCAGAATAGAAAGGTAAAGGGATGTACAATTAGGTTTCAATTGAAATATGATGTATTGAGGTTAATTTAAAGTCTTTATTTGAAAATTAAACGTTTAAAAAACAATTGCAATGTTGAGATAGTCGTAAGATAGAATACAAATAGATCAAAAGAGGACTCTCCTTTTGATCTATTTGATTATTTAGAGATTTAACTAATATAAATTTGTTAAATACTCCCACGACAAGAGTTACAAATCATAGATGCACTGTTTATTTTATTTAAAAACTGGGTTATAATCAGCGATACTGTAATTATTTACCTCTGCGATGAATTTGAAATTTCGCGTATAATAGTTTTAAATACACACAACTCAACAACATTGTTCTTTTCAGGTCAGAATGCGGGTAATACTATGCACGTTGGCCGTCTTGGCTGTATTTACTTCAGTTGAATGTGAGTTTAAATACATACATATATATTTTTAAGCTGTTTTGTCTCTACCATTCTTTTGTTAGTGCTTGTAAGCTACTGCATTGTGTTATAATTTCTTACTTATTGCTTTCCAATTAAGCCCTAAGTTCAGTAGTTCCCAAGGGTTTTAATCGTCCCTACCCAGCACTTTTTAAGCGTCAATGAACCTCTCTACTACTCCGTTCAGAGAATTTTCGCAGTCATTGGAGAGTGAGATGTCACAAGTTGTTTAGGAAGTCAGTGACAAATATAAATTATAATACTGTCATGCGTCTTAAAGGAAAATTTTTCTTCACTGTGATTTGTCAAAACTTTTGTTATATATTTCAATACAGATATGTTATACTTTGATTTTGATATAGTATAAATATTAGTTATATTGTTATAGGATAGAGGATTCAATTCTTGATTAAGAGAAAATATTTTTTTACGGTTCGGTACCTAAAAAGTGGTCCGTCCATCGTTTTTCATAAGATCGCTTGAAGGTCAAGCTGAAATTAATATAAAATATAGTGAGAATTTTCAAAATAAATGAAGGAAGAAATTTGAAAATTCGTAATTTACAGATATATCATAGAAAAATACCCTTATAAACTTATGTCTGTAGTTTATAATGGTTTATTTTATAAGTAATTATTTTTTGATTTCCAAGATTTATAAATGTTCGAATTTTTTATGTAAAATGAACACAATTTTCTTAACAACAAATATATTTTAATCAAACAATAATATATTATACTCTGTATTCAAATATAATAAATTCCTGAATTATGCATATTGTTAACAGCGGACAGCAAAGCGCGTATAGTATGCTACTTCAGTAATTGGGCGGTGTACCGGCCGGGCGTTGGTAGATATGGCATTGAAGACATACCAGTAGACATGTGCACTCATATCATATACTCTTTCATTGGAGTCACTGAAAAGACTAGTGAGGTCCTTGTCATTGATCCAGAGGTAAGCATTTTATTCAAATAATTTTATTAACAAAGTTTTATTAAAGTATAATATGCTGAAGTGGAAATTTTCTCTATAATAAGATTTTGGATCTGATCCTGGCACAGTGGAACAACGTTTGACAGTTATCGTGATGGATTTTTTAGTCAGTCTCAACTCTGACTAATGAAATATTCTCATTTTCCCGCTCTGATAAGATAAAGTGTAGAGCAGCGTTAAATTCCGCCGCCGCCTCAACACGCAGGAAAGCAGCAGCTATTCTATATACTCTATAAAAGTCATATTTATTAAAAAAAAGTATATTGCAGGGCAAGTAGAAATTAAACTTGTTTAACACATGGTTTAACTTTCCATAAACCAACCCTAGGAGTCACTCATATAAATCATGTTCCACTGCGAGTTACAGTGCGAGATCATAAACTTTGTACTAATGTGTATAATATAACAAAGTTCAACAATTCCAGAAATAGGGGTTTACCCATACCATTACCTGTCGGCGTGTGAAGTCTGTTACTTATACCTTTTTATTACGTTCCTCGTAAAAGTAATGCGCTTTATTATAGTTTAAATTGAACACTTACAATGTTAGCAAAATGGTTCGAATACTTTACTTAAATGGTAATCTCATGGAATGCATCGTTGGTAATCCTTGGCGGCGGCGAAAATACTACGTGTTTATGACTCGTTGAGTTCTTTTCATGTTCTGTTTTATTATTATCATACATATGGGATATTATGAGATTCCTATTAAAATAAACGGCTTAGTAGTAAGTGCTCACTTTTCTTATATACATTTTTGTGATATATTACGCGTGGATACTGTATGCTGGATAAATATTTATTTAAGTATACCAGATTATGTTGTTGCAATTACGATAAAATATTCTATTTGATAATATTCTAATAGATTAAATTTATTTTTATACTATTAGAATAAATTTTAGCCAAATGGAATTATAAAAAATATATTTTTCCTATAGTTGGACGTTGAGAAGGGTGGGTTCAGTAACTTTACGTCTCTGAAGAAAACTCATCCAAATGTCAAATTCATGGTGGCAGTGGGAGGTTGGGCCGAGGGAGGGTCGAAATACTCTCACATGGTGGCTCAAAAGTCCTCAAGAATATCTTTTATCAGAAGTGTCGTCGGTAAGTGTCTCAGTATTAATATGTATCTCAGTATTAATAAGTACTTAAAACGTTTGTTTCATAAAAAGACGAGAAATGCGAGATATGCGAGTTAAAGGGTTAAATAAATATTAATCTTAGTGACTATACACGACACAATATTAAAACTAGATGAAAAAATTGTTAGAAAATATAGCGCTTAGCTATAAAAAATGCGCCATTTGGAAATAGTGGCTTCCAAAGGGGCAATGGAATACCTAGAAATGTAGTAGTCGCAGGACTAGAATAAGAAAACCCTACCAATCTCAGGAGGTATATTTACTTTTAGGTTTTCTTTCCATTTACAGGATTAAAAGTATTAAATGGCATTATTATTGTTATTGGTTGAATATCTCGGGAACTTAAGCAAATAGTTTTGTAATTACATATATCTTAATATACTCGATTTAACCATGACAATGGAAGTAAGTATAGATCGGCTTGATCTAGACTTACCTCCAATATGCGCTTAAACAGTTCAGAAGTAGCAAGTAATATGGATGCGCTTAAACAGTTCAGAAATAGCAAGTAATATGGATTTCACAACATTCACTTAAAGGATTTCGCGTAAAGTATTTAAAGTAAACAAGACGCTGTCGGAAGTACAGAATTACTCTTGAAGCTGTAAGTACGTGGTGAGACTAGAAAATGGTGTTCCGCGTAGTCGTTGCGACGTGCAGGGCTAATATGATCACTATAGTTGAATCTTATATAGATTTTCCTGATATTAATATTGTTTTAAAAATGTACTCACATTAAAATATAGAATTTTGTTCTATTTTCACGAATTTCTTTTTGCTCAAAATTTCACACTTTTTGCTCAAAGCTAATAACGAGACACTAATGTTGATTGAATCCCGGAATAAATAAAACAATCATTTTAGTAATACAAATAATTGAAACAACCATGCTCAACCCTATAAATAGTGTTTTCAATAATAAAATTATGAAAATATTGATTCATGTTATTTGGCAAGAAGGTCGGTCAGAACATTTATAATGGTTGTGTATTTTTTGTAGAAATAAGTTTTATTTATTCTATATCTATTTGAAATTGCAAATTGCTTTTTATATGCAGAACTTAGAAATACAACTACATATCAGTTCATAATTAGCTTTTATATAAATATATTAGAAATGTTACGTTATTTATGTACTCGACCATGATTATTTCTCAAGCAAATTATCGGTAATATGTCAAAATATAATTTTTATTTTGAAATTAGACACCATATTATCGTTTCTTATTTATTGAATATGCCAGTATTAGAGTTTAATGCCATTTGGAAACAGAGTACTCGATCTATTTGTGAACGCTATTGTGGAGGCAGAGCGGTATGTGATTAAAATAATGCCTAGCTGCCATTTGAATTTAAACGTGACTGCCTCTGTGGTGGGAGCAGCGAGAATTTTTATAAGCCTCTATTGAAGTTCATATAATAAAATTTGCATTTTAATTTATTAACTACAAAATAAACTAAGAATAAGATTGAATTTCTTCGCCTATTAAATGTTTATGTGAAGAATAAAATAATTGAACTTGAAGTTATTTCAGTATGATATTTCAGTTTCAAGTTTTTGTTTACACATAATTAATAAAATATATATTTAGTAATAAATGAAACATAATTCGATATCAGGAAATTATCAGCAATTATAGGTTTTTTTCAAATATATTCTAGTATATTAACACAATTTTTATTTACTTTAGAAATTCATATTGTATTGAAAAAAATATAAAAAAAATCCTTTTATGTACATATATTTAAAGTAATATAATATTAATAAACGTTAATTCAGGATTTATTCTTTAATGTACGTAGATTTTCTCGATAACTATAGTTTTTAATTTGATTGTATTGATAATAGGCCCCTGTGGAAATTGCTTGTTTTTTACTGAGGCCATGAGATAATGAATAGCTTGCTTGCTAGCTTAATGAATGACTTAAAAATATGTATCAATATCATATATATATGTGTATATATATAGTGTAACACTTGTCCATATACCAGATTGTGTATTTTTATAATTTTTTCAAAATATTTATACTATTCCAATAATTAGGTTGATAGTTGAGGCCATCGTGGCTCACACTCGGGAGGATAAATATTTTTTGTGGTATGGACAAAGTTCAGTGTTAGATTCTGCAATAACATTGCGTTTTTATTTGCTCATATTCAACCGGTAAGTGGGGAACGGAGTGCTTAAACACAAGCTTATCTCTGTCTATGTTGCTGTATAAATATTTCAGCGTGAAGCTAAGTTAGGTAGATAATAAAAGATAAATCGTTTTACTTTCATCCTTTGGATGGTAATTGTTTTGTGTTGCAATTTCTACGCAGAAAAAGTTGCGTATTATTATCCTTAAAAGACAGAAAGTTTCCAAAAGTCCAAATTAGTATATTTTCAGTTCCCTTTAGTATTGCGTTGCAAGCGTGCCCTAAAAGTAGAAATACTAATTATATAATTTTTATAATCTTAGATTTCCTCAACAAATACAATTTCGATGGTCTGGACCTCGATTGGGAGTACCCTGGAGCAGCTGATCGTGGCGGCTCTTTCTCTGATAAAGACAGATTCCTATACCTGGTTCAAGAGTTGAGGAGGGCTTTTATAAGAGCGGGTAAGGGATGGGAGCTCACTGCTGCTGTACCCTTGGCTAATTTCCGGCTGATGGAAGGATACCACGTGCCTGATTTATGCCAGTAAGTATTTATTACAATATTGTTTTTGAGGCCGTCGACGCGCTGCGGCACGATGTCTGACTGTAAACGCGACGGTTGTGGTTCCGATTGCCCCTAGGAGACGATTCATTATTGTCAGTCTTAGCTCTGGTATCAAGGCAATGAGCAGCGTTAACGCCTCCCTTGCAAAGTTTGGAGCGGTATGTTATTTGTAAAATGAAAAATTATATTTTCATCTTTATCTAGACACATTCTATCTATACATATTCTAGTATAGCCTAAATACACATTCTAGTATAGCCTAAACGTACTTTCCTCATTAAATTTACTATTCAATAAAAATAATATTTATAAACCAAATAAATGTTATTAGAAATGTCCTTCATACGTGATGTTTATAGGGACACGGATATACAAAAATACTCACCATTAATAATAAATTGTAAAATATATACGCAAATTACATTTAATTTTATAATGTCAAATAAATAAAATATTGAATATCGCAAAATTGTTGAAAAAGCACTATAATTATGATTAAATGAATTCACAGCCATTCCCAATTGGATAAAGTTGGTGAATTATTATTTGTACGGGTAAACTAACCTACAGTAATGTACGTGAATATTGTGGTTGCAATCTGGCATGTTACATTCTGAATACTTTCTCATGAATTACAGCGAGAATTTTTAACTTTTAACATGTTAAATAATTGTTTTGTGAAATGTGTTCGGATGCGCAATTTTCAATTTACATAAAATATCATGAAAACACCTTTATAGCTCAGTTGATGTTTGATTCATTAATTGTATGTGATTTTAAGAGGTTCACATCTCGCAAATTAATAAAATATCCTACTAGGTACTACTACTGTAAAGCTTAGTCCAGTATTGGATGGAAATTTAGTTGTTTGGTGGTGTAGAATACATGATTAATTTCCATACTTAGTATGCCATATAAGGCAAATTCAATTTATTTCCTTGTCATTCAGTGTCTTGTAATAGTAGACCACATATACAATAATATTAAAATGACTACTATATATGTGTACGCATACAGCGTCTAATAATAATGTATTTAATTCCTTTCAGGGAGTTGGACGCTATTCACGTAATGTCCTATGACCTGCGGGGAAATTGGGCGGGCTTCGCTGACGTCCACTCTCCTTTGTACAAGCGTCCACATGACCAGTGGGCGTATGAAAAACTTAATGTGGTATGGTTTAAATTATTTTGTAAGGGAAAAGTCTAAACTAAAAGGTCAAGACATGTATGGTACCGTTTTGAAATTATAATTTGTCTTCATAATTTGTAATAAAAAAATAGAAATGATATTGTGGAAGATAACAAATAATTTGAAAAAATACATTTATTTATAATTAATTTGCTTCTTAGAACGACGGTCTTAATCTGTGGGAAGAAAAGGGTTGCCCGTCAAACAAACTCGTCGTGGGTGTTCCTTTCTACGGAAGATCTTTCACTTTGTCAGCTGGAAACAACAATTACGGTCTTGGGACGTACATAAATAAAGAAGCTGGTGGTGGTAACCCTGCTCCGTACACAAATGCTACTGGATTCTGGTCTTACTACGAGGTAAATGAAATGCTAAATTACTTTACTATGGGACATAATTCTGTATATGTGAATCCATTTGATTATTTGGAGAAAAAATACAAAAAATATAATTTTTAGAAGTTGAAAATAAGATCGTTATTAATTGTAATAATATTATTAATTTTAAATAAATATAAACAACAGCAGTAACCATTGAAATATTTGAATTTACTCGAAAGCAAAACTTTTACGTAGAAGTTCATAATAAAATTCAATTTCATAAAGTACAGCAGTATAAATTGTCTTTAAAGTTATCAAAGTCATTACTTATGCAGACTTATCTAGTTCTATTCTTGGTATACTATATTTTATTTATTATTGATTAAGCTGCAGTTCTGTTAGTAGTCTTGACTTAATCATAATAAATGGTAGTCTAAATTAAAGAAGGCTAAGGAGAAATATAAATAGAACTATAATGGCAAAGTGTACTATCACATTTATTTATTAATTGTATTATCATAATCACAAATTATATTACACTAGACGATACCCACAACTTCGTTTGCGTGTAGATAATAATACGTATTCCATTTAGCAGACCGCCCCAGATCTTGGTGTTTGATATGCCATCGGAAAATTCTCATTCAAGGATTTCTCTAAGATCTATTTTTATTAATAATTTCTTGTAGCTGTTTATTATAGTTTTACTAATATATATATATATATATATATATATATATATATATATATATATATATATATATATATATATATATATATATATATATATATATATATATATATATATATATATTATAAAAGTAATATATAAAATAAAAGCATGTAGTATGTAGTTCTAAAAATGTATGTGCACAAACATTTGGTTTAATTTTTTTTAATTACACTATAGGTACGCTTTGTATATCCGATTTTCCTTCAACAATATCAAGAATTTCAATATAAATATAATTTTCACAGGTCAAGCTTACAAAAGTTACGAAAATACTTAATTGTTAAATATATTATAATAATTATAAAATAATTATATAAAGGTCCTTTTTTAAAAAAAAAGAGATATTTAAAATAAATAATAATAGCTTAGGCAATTCTTAAGAGTTTACAAATCGGATAAGAAATCATGAAGATCTTACGCTTTAGGTAAAAAGTTTACAATATTAAAAAAATAAGTAGCAGGTGCCAAGAGCCTGGCGTAGGTACAAGGTAAATGCGTTTCAACATTAAGATTAATATTTAACAAGTTCAACCACTCATTTTTAAGTATTTATAGAGCTAAAAAATGTTCATTTTACTGAAAGGTAACAAAGAAATTGATAGTCTTTATTTTAGATAATTCATTGACAAATATGTACTTTTGTTAATACTTTTTAGGGTTACGTACCTTAAGAGGAAAAAACAGAATCCTTATAAGATCACTTTGTTGTCCTTTTGTCTGTCTGTCCATCTGTCAAGACCATTTTCTCAAAATACCGTGCAGGGATCAAGATGATATCAAATATCCAAAGAAAAAACCAAACTTCTAGGTCAACGCAATCAAAATATATGAGTGTTTATGTTTAAATTTTCTGCATTTTTTGTAAAATTGCCGCGTAATCAAAACCTGCAGGGTGATTTCCGTTGATCTAGAGTCATGAAATGTGGCGAAAAGTTAGCACTTATAGTACAAAGGAAATAATCCGAAAATTGATAATTATTTAAATGATTAACACAGCCATTACAAGCTTATAATTGTAGTTCATTTCATATAAAATGAGTGGATACGACCGCAAATTTAAGTTTGTCAATTTTTATAAGTATTATTTATCTCAGCGGAATAAAATAAGTTTACTAACAAACAGTATGCAGAATTTTATGTTATATCTGATGGCAATACCTACATGTCATGAAATAGTTACGGAATCCTCCAATTTTGTAAAGTAATAAGTAATAAGTACAATTGAGTATATTATATTTTTAATATAATTTAAATTATTTTTATATTCTCTCATCGCTCATTGTAAGTCGATGTTTAAAATTACTCTACGAGTCCGAATTCTTCTCTAGCAATATTTATAAATTCAATGCACGCCATAATATATTTTTTAAATGTTTTAAAGATTTGTATGGACGTTGACAAACCAGAATCCGACTGGACCAAGAAATGGGATGATCACGGCAAATGCCCTTACGCGTACAAAGGAACCCAGTGGGTTGGATATGAAGACCCTAAAAGTATTGAAATCAAGATGAATTGGATTAAGGAAAAGGGATACTTAGGAGCTATGACTTGGGCTGTAGACATGGATGACTTTAGAGGCCTGTGCGGTGATACTAATCCGTTGATGAAACTCCTCCACAAACATATGAGATCATACAGTGTACCACCACCACGATCTGGAAACACGACGCCAACTGTGAGTTTCTTGTTATTGATTTCAAAAGTAAATATTCGTAAATATGAAATTCACAATTCATTTATTATATAAATTGATGAATGAATTTTCAATATTTTAACGTTATGACTTTAAATTTTGATAATTATTATTGAAGTTATACTAATGCACTTTGATTTAATATTTAGATTCTTACTAAATTTATGTAAATATCCAAAAAATATAACTTAGTTTAACACAACATTGTATATAACAGTATCTTAAAATTACCAGGGATTTTTAAAATATATCCTGAAGCTTTAAAAGAAACTACTCAACAGTGTTCAAAATTGTCCGAAATTTCTTAGAATCTCGTAAACGACGAAGGCTCCCCCAAAACTTAGGCCGTTCACCTTCTATATAGAAACTTGAGCTCATTTTTAACTTTATAAAGTCTTCTGAGACGATACAAACTTAATTAGAATATTGAAAATTTTAATTAAATGTATCATAGACAACCGTAATGCACTCTTCGTTAATATTATATGATATCAAAGGGTAATGCAATTAGTTGTTCTTTAACTTCTCATTCTCATTATAAGCTCTTAAAATCATGGTACGACGACATGATATATTTTCATTTTCAAACTTTCTCCCTAAATATTTTCTTCGTAATATTATTATTAATAGAGTTGGAAGATAAATGATGTCATTGATAAAGTTAACTTACTTGTTAATATTTGGACTTGTTTTTCTACTTACACTTTTATATGCCATTAGTATAATCCTTTGATCTATAACCATTTAACGATTTATTTTTACATATCTGAAAATTGGTTATTTTACAAAATGTCAATTAAATATATACACCACATACATAACAATAAAATATTGCATAACTTAATTATTTTAGCCGGACTGGGCCAAACCACCATCAACTCCATCGGATCCCTCAGAAGGTGCTCCTATCCCATCTACAACAACGGTGTCTCCCTCATCAACAACAAAGAAACCAACAACAACAGTAAAACCATCTACAACAAAGAAACCGTCGACAACGACTCAGGCTCCGTCTTCCAGTGAAGCTCCAGAACCTGATGTAGAACCACCACCAGTGGTATGATAAATATATGTTACTTACAAGCTTATTATATAATAATAAGATTAAATTCATAAAGATCATTGTGGCGAAATGGGATAGCACATGGTTGTAATCAAGAACATTTGAGGTTCGATTACTAATTAGGGGAATGATTGATTAAATTATTTTTATTTCCCCGCTTTGGTAGACAAAAGCGGCGTTAGCTTTCACCATTCAACACACAGCGTTGAATCCGGGAATTAAATTAAATTTGAGATTAGTGTGACTTGACATTAGATTTTTTCTGCTTACTCTTTTATAGGTTAAATAACGTATATCATGAATAGTAATTTTTTTTAATGAATTACTTATTTTATCATATATTTATTTATTTTTTTACTGTAAAAGTTTTTATATTATTTTTGGTCGTAAAATATGCTTACTATAAAGAAAAATTATGATGTTTTCAGGAAAATGAAGTAGACAACCCTGAAGTGTGCACATCCGCAGATGACTACGTGCCTGATAAAAAGAATTGCGATAAGGTGAGAACACGCTAAAATATTTCTCTTTATGACTTTGCTCGGAATATTTTGTGACAGCAAACTTTTATTTGTAAAAAAATACAAAAATATTTGGATGTTAGAAAAAAATTATAAATTATTATGACACAGTTGAGTACAGTGAGCTTGGGATTTAAATTATATTGTAGGTATTTGTATGAATGGAAATAACTAATAATAATATGGGATACGTTTTAAGTGCCATAAATAAATATAACCACAGGTAAAATGGACTACATCGATAACACGATTTACATCGCTATATTACATTATGTACTACTCAATAAATGCATACAATAAAAAAAAAATCAAATTTAAACATGTAATTCACGAGATTAACGTGTTTAATCAAACAAACTTTTTATTTTAAATAAAATAAAAATATTATTACGAAAAATGCCTAATATTTATGCGGTAAGATTTTTATTACATCTATTTTATTTACTAACTAGAAAGATTTAGAGTCTGGATTATTTTAGCAGCAGGTGGGGTGAGCGTGCAATTCTTATTACGCCTCCTTCAGGAACATTGGATTTATAAAATAATGATGGCGATTATAATAGGCACTTGTAGTTCCATTTAGTTAGCTTTATAAGATTCCTCTCATATTAATGAGAAAAGTCAGCGATAAAAAATATTTCATACTTAAAATAATGTATTAATATAAAGAAAAATATTTATTAATGTGAAATTGTTAACATTTTTTATAACTTACGGTACGGAATTTTCATGACACTCAAAATTATGATTACAAAATTAGTAGTACTACGTATCACTTAATTGTATAATTGTAATATTTTACAATATTGTATATATATATATATATATATATATATATATATATATATATATATATATATATATATATATATATATATATATATATATATATATATACATATATATATATATATATATATATATATATATATATATATATATATATATATATGAAAATGTATCCAAGTAGGTACATGTAGTATTAGTTCAATCATTTAGTTAGTGTACAATGGCTAGACTCGATTCCAAGAGAGCTTACGTTATCTCGACAGGTGACATGTTATCTTTATTGCTTTTATTACTAATACTCTTGGTTAGCCGAACGTAGTTTATATATTTTATCTTTTAAGACCCATTTCTAACTGTAATATTTATTAAATAATTTGTTTGTGTATATTAAAGTGACATAAGCTTAGCTATTAGCTATATAGCTTCGGTTTTATTTCTAGAAAGGATCACTGTTATTTTTTATATAATATATACTGTATATTCATATGAGACACTTCAGATTCAAAGAAAAAAATCACATCTAAATTTGTACAGTAGCTTTTTGCGCAGTGGACGTAAGAAGATTTAAGATCATACATAGGCATGTTAAAATATAATAGGTCCTAAGTACAAATATCAAACATTGAATAAACTATTTATTAATATATTAAGTAACTATAGGTGTGTGTTTAATGTATGTGCATTAACTTTAAAATTATACGGACTCGATTCTTAGACGTAGCCATTCCAGTGACAAATGCTGCGCTATCTTTGCAGCTTGGCTTCCCGATGTTACACTTCTATCTAATGTTTAACTTGTTACTTAAGTTAAAAATGATCAAAAGCACTTAAGAAAATTACACTATGAGGTAATCGTAGCGCACTGGGACTTGTTATTGCTATGCTATGGTTGTAGATTCGATCTCCACACAGAAGGAACGATCCTTTTCATTTTCTCGGTATTAAGTTCCACCACTCAAGACACAATGTCTCTAATTTGGACAGTAAGCGGAGATCTAGTGCCAATCACACTAGATTCTCTGTCTACGTAAGTATGCATGATAAAAAGAGATTATTACTTATTAATCTTATAATTTACTTTAAGTCGACATTGAATGAAGAAAATAACATAAGAACAGCTTACTTGTACGATCTGTATCGTTGTAGGCCAACCTTAAGCGTTTTTTAAAATAATAACTAATCTAATTGAATATATTGCCTAAACATATTATAATAAATTATAATACTAATATTATCCTTTTTTTAATTATTTCCAGTACTGGCGTTGTGTGAATGGCGAGGGCATGCAATTCTCATGTCAACCGGGTACTGTGTTTAATACTAAGCTAAATGTATGCGACTGGCCCGATAACGCCGATAGGGATGATTGCATCGCGTAAATTCAAGTTGTAAAGTACACACATGCATGATTTTAAAAGATTTTTTTGAAAGTTTAAAAAAAAAATATTAATGCAATCATTTTAATGAAAACCATCATTAAAATAATTACATTAATAAAATTAATGTATCGAAATTGATTTACTATTTAAAGATAGATAGATTCGTTGTGTTTACTATGTGATCTATGTATTTTGTATTTAAAATTTGCTCAAGTTCAATTTATACTGTAGTAAGCGAGAATTTATTAAAGTTAGGTATTTTATGACATTAAATTGTAAGCTTAGTTTTAAAATTTAAAACAGTTTCTTCCATGTTGATTTATTTACTGAAAAGACTGACTGTAACATGAAGTGTTACAAGAGTTATTCAAAAATACTCTTATCTATACTATTTTATATGTTGGTTTTTTTTTTTCAATCGTTTTCATTTTCCTGTACAGAGGGTGACCTCTTTTGTATGTAAATACATATACATCATTTTCTATTTAAAAAAATTGCTGGATTGTGAAACCCAAGGTCGCACTGACACTTATCTGATCATTTGATAAAACACCCATAATTACCTCCGAACAACACCCAAAAGGCATGGAATCGGAAGCGTATCGTGACGTGACAAATGTGACGAAATGTTTTAGCATAAAATATTCTTTCATATTTAATTACATTACATGTTGTTGCATGATTGAAATTGTTTTATATACGTATTTTTATGTATAAGTGTGATTTACTTATCATTTGAGTTTATCAGTCATTGCCTTTATTTTTTCTCATAAGTAAGCTTTATTGTTAAAACCGCTATTTTTAAACAAAATAAGCACTTAAATATTCCTCTTGAGAACCAATTAAGTCTAAGTCTTCATAAGAAGTGGGATTGATGGGAATGATGGAAGAATGAAGATGGTTTCTTAACTTATTTATTTTACTAGTTGAATCCAATAAAGCATCTACTACAAAATTTGTATCTGTATTTCATTCATTTTTTGTCTCCTTTACAACCTAAAGTGTAGCGTAACATTACAGTTTTGTCATAAAATTTATAATTTATGTAACTTTTTATTGCTTTTACTGTCAAGTAACTGTTAACTTTTGCCGATAAGTATTGTAATTAAAATTATTTTTTAGAATATCAATAAATAAAACAAACAAACGGAGTGCGTTAACACTACATTTCCTCTCTCTACCCAGCTACATGTACGGTAAAAATGTGTGAAACTGCAATATGATTAAAGTAAATCAAAAGCAAGTACTAAGCCTTACACGCGAGACAGAAAGAGTATCACATCAAATGTCATGTTACAACATTTTACGCCTAAAGAATTCGGTTAAAATGAACATATTTGAATTTTTTTTCGTACGAACAAAATAACACGGGCCTTGTTGAGAGTAAATGTTGACATTGAATGCTTTTATCGCGGGAACGCTTTTAAACCATAATAATAATGAAGGCACATTTTAGAATCCTAGCGACATATTTATGTTTTCGGTAAATTGTTTTCCTTTCATTTGATACGTGGAAATGTTTTAATGGAATTTTTTATCATTTTTCATCTGAAAGATGAATGACAAGATCTGACAGCTAAAATAAATGAAGTATTTTAGAATTGTTTAAGTAAATTAATATGCTCGGTAATGGGAATATCATTTAAATGTTGGTTAACGTGGCGCAGGCGTTTATAATAAATAAACGCAGTGGGCACGATGCCCACTTGGGGGAAGGAACTAGTTATTAAATATATTCCTCTGGCACATCATGCATCCAAAAAATATGAAGGAATTCATATTTATAGAGATTGATAACGGATATATTTATTAGTTTCTCTCTGTCATAAAGGCGTGAAGAAAATATTATAAATACATATGTATCTAGACAGACGATAGTTATATCTTAGTTTAGTATCAGTTGTCCTATGATATCAGGTACGACAAATTAATAAGCTTATGCACATATGTATGTGTATACTTAGTCTGACAATAGCTAGTGTTATAATTAAAAATAAACAAAATATAAATCATGAATTTGGAATCTTTAATTTTTATACGATTGCTCATTGTGTTTTCTTATTTTCGGGCCAATATATTGTTAAATCTTTATGACATTAAACTGGAGTAGGTGACAAAGAGAACCAAACCGCTGTGATTGCATTACATATAGTAGGTATGGTACCAAATATAATTTTTAAAATTTTTTATTCACTTGATATTAGTCAAATGCTTGTGTGCAAATACAAACGCTGAGCTATTGATAGGTACAATGAAACCTCCTTTGCTTGTGACAGCAAAAGATCTGGCTGTCCATGTAGTGTTCGTACAAAAAAGGCGATATAAGCAGAAAGGGAAAGAATTCGAAGAAATTCTGTCCGAAAGCAAAAATCTATCTCGGGAGATGAAGATAGCACCTAGAACCATGTCGCGAATTTGAAAAGATGACTTAGGATTTGCAGCCTATTAGAGACGCACTAGTAACTTAGTTAACTGATGATTTGAAAAAAGAATAGGGCAGTAAAATCAGAACCACTTTTTGAGCGGCTCGCAAAGGGAGGTCACAGAAAAGCTTTGTACGGATAACATTTTTTTACAATAAAGCAATATTTTGAGAAACAAAATGGCCGTATTCATGTTGAAAACTCAAAAGAAGCTTCCCAATTAGTCAACAGAGTACAACGACACGAGTGTATTAAGATACTATTTTTGAGAAGGTAGTTAAGCTCCTAAAATCACCATATTCCACCATGACTAAGAATGGTCCTTTCAACAAAACTCGGTGCTGGGTCATAAAGCTCAATCTTGGTTAGAAACGAAATATTCAGACTTCATCAAAGTTGAAGTCTGGCCGTCATTTAGTGTGATGATCTTAATCTACTAGATAATCATTTATGGTCGTTTTTAGAGACTAGGGCTTGCTCTGAACACCATGATAGTTTGGAATCCTTAAAACAATACATATTGATTGATAGGGAAGAATTAAAAAAACTTTTTTGTAACAATATTTATGGTAGGGCTCAGTTTATGAAATGGAATTAATTAAATAATATATTTATACAGGAATAAGTAATTTTGAAATTGCTACCTAATATGTTACTAAATATTTATAATTAAAATCAAATATTAAAATGCTGTTAATATTCTTCAAACTTAACTGAATATTAAACAAAAAAAAAGGAAAAAAATATTGGGCTCGTCCGGGATTTGAACCCGGGACCTCTCGCACCCTAAGCGAAAATCATACCCCTAGACCAACGAGCCAGCTGTAACAAGATTTGAAATTGTATGTAGAGTTCTGCTTCAAGTATCTGTTACAAATGTGAAAGGTTTTATATAATCTTTTTTTCAGCTGCAGGCTGTATCTCGTTAAGACATTCTGTTCCCTGCTTTCCACCTTACGAGACATTGCGTGTTGAGTGGCGACTCAACGCCGCGCTTTGTTTTTTTTTACCAGAGCAAAGAAAATTAACATAATCCATTCTACCTGAGTGGAAATCGACCACATGGTCATGCCGTTTCGTTTACAGGCGCGTTGCTGCTGCACCACGCCGGTCCTCAATTTTTATATCATGTATACAATTTTTAATGTCTCGGTATTTTTAGCGCTCTCTTGATATATGAATTTTTTAGTTTTTTTTTCTTTTAAAGTATATAGTATATCTAGTATTATTATAACATAATCATACACACGCAACACTTGAAAAATACCTGTACATATTTATTATTGAATATAATAAATATGTAAATAATAATAATAAATATGTAAATAATAATAAAAATAATAAATATGTAAATAATAATAAAAATAGTAGAAATTTTTTTATCTTCTTTGCGTAAAATTATCATTCTGTAACGCGATAGTGGCCATAATTATCTGGTTCCTCTGTTGCTCTGGTTCTCGAGAGGGAGCGTGGGTTCAAAACCCACACCTGACAAATCTTTTCCCAGCCCGCTCGTCGGCCGCAAGCCGAAGCTCTAGTCCCGCAGGGGACGCCCTTGCCGCCGACGTTTCCTCTTAAGCAGACACGATAGTGCTTGCTACTTCTCAGGGTCAGAGTGCCCTCTTTCGTCCCCAATCGGTGTCGCTGTCATGGCCAATAGGGCTAATAGCATTAAACTCACAACAAAAAAAGGCCATAATTTTTCTTATATAGCTATAAATATATTTTAATTTACATGTTTATCTCTTCATCGTTTAGTAGTTGATACTAGAAATTTAACTGAGCAATACAGTACACATATAATAGGATAATCTAGCATAAAAATATCAACAATTTATTTAAATATAAAAACCTTACCAAACTAAAAAATACACTTTATTAATAATTAACACAAACTTAATAATATCATACTAACTAAAATATATTCAAAAATAAATAAATCGACTTGCGCATCGTACGGCGCACTAAGCGAGTCCGTCTATGCCGCTCTTAATGCTAGTAGAGTCGTGGGAACCACTGCTAACGCGTCCCCGCGCCATCTTTATAAGAATTTCGCGCGCAAAAATACGTCACATAGGGAAAAATTATTAATATAAAATGAGTGCTGTAAATGAATAAAATATAAAAAAGGTGTTATAAATATTTTAAAAATTTGCTACTAAAATTACAATGTGAAACTTTCAGACAGAGTGTGTAAAAAAGTAAGTTTCAGTGATTGTTGCGACGAATGCAGATACTTTATTAAATTTATTGAAATAGGTAAGTAAAATATAAAGTATTTTTTTATTAAAAAAAATCTAAATAATTATAACATGAGACTCGCTACAATGTAGACTTTTAAATTTTTGCAGCTCTTCGTTCTTGTGATGTAAAAAAGGAAGTAGTTAAACGAAGTGTGCTGATTCACACTTTCGCTTTTGTTTCGCCGTCGGCTAAAAGCTCACGCGGTGGCATTGTTTAAAATCACGATAGGTTTTTCGAGGACTTTAGCTTAATTTAAACATCTCTCACTATGTTGTATATTTTGACACAGCGAAAGTGTAAACTGCTTTACCCAATAGTGACATAAGATCTCATTATATTTAACAATCTTTGATTTTAATATTAATTTGAAATGAAAAAACATTTTTTTTATTATGTTAACACCAGAAAACAAAATAAATGCAAAATATTAAAAATGAATAATAATAACAATTTTATCTATTTAATAATCATTTATTCATATAAAAAACAGTTTTTCATGTCAATGGCCCTTAAGTAATGAAGATGCATCTTAGCAGTTTCAGCACGAGCCACAGATTTTACTTTCTAGAAAACGCTTAAGAACCTAAGTAAAAGGTTAGACTTCAGTAAAATGACAATTCGTTTATATTTTAGTTAATTTAATTTGAATCAATATTAAAATAATATTATGAACAGTTTATACAAAATTATATAACTTACCTATATATGATTTTGTTTTCGAAATTTTTACTTTTTTATTGCATAACTGACCTTAAAGGTTGAGTTCCGTCATTCAACATGCAAAGGCTTGAATACAGGAGCCGATAACGGAGTGTTTTGTCACCAGATTCACTAAGCCTACCCCACTATCCTTTATTTAAATAAAACACAAATTAAAATAAATTAAATCATACGATAACTGTATGAGCTATGTAATATATATATATATATATATATATATATATATATATAGCTGAAAATAATTAGACGTACGACCCACTCGACTTTACAAAGCTGAATGTATTCTATATATCACGTCAGTTTTGATGTACTATTGCGTTTTAGCCGTTATGCTGATTTATTGTTTCTATTTGCCATAAATTGCCATCGCATCTGCCGTATAAAGTTTAACTTACTTTATGTATTCTAACATTTACACTTTAAAAGTGTTATTTTACTAAGGAAAGAACATTATTTTTAGAAGCGTATCCTGTGCTTCTTCGATATCGCCCTTTATATCTTTATGTTCAATTATAAGTCTCTAAATCCAAATTCAAAATATTCCTTTTACTAATAGACTTTTACAAGAACTTTTGAATCGGCGAATGAACATGACACCACCGGTTTGGAAGGCAGTTCTGGTGAGAAGACCCGACTAGAAAGATATACATAAACTTTGATTACGAATCAATTGTTAAATGTTCAGTTTATTGAATATTATCATTGAAACTTAACCACATTTTTACATAAAAAAACTAACTAACACATTGTAAAGTATTATCGAATATCAAAGAAACTATTATCAAATCTATCAGAATCTGTCTTCTTTTGTTTGAAAAATGTAACCGTATGTAATAAAACTAACTTTTGTTTGGTCACTTCCACTTTATTCCCTTTCATCCATAAAAAGTATAAGGTCCAGCCTCAATGCCGTATCAGAAACTACTGTCCATTTTATTAAAATCCGTCGCTTCTATACTATTTAATCAGTGACACAACCGTATTCATAATTTACTTCTACCCTATTTTCCAAAACCTAACACGTAGTTCACTTTTCATTGATCACTTTAGTTATGTCTGTCTAATTAATACTTGACATAAACTCGTAAAGCAGTTATTACTACGAATATATGATAGGAAACATAACTATTGAATAAGAACGTGTCACAAAAAAAAACAAATGAATATTTTATTTATAAAAAAGAGCGTCACATTTGTGTGCACTTAGTGTCAAGACACTTTTTTCTGTTTTATTTAGTTATTTTTAAATAGTAGTAGTCGGTATATTAACACGTGAATCATCTATTCATTATTATCGAGATTATACAGAAACCACAAACAGTCTGAAACTTTACCCCCTTATACTTTACGTAATATGCGATTACGTACCTCCGACCAGGACCACATAGATTAAACAACTAACAAACTCGTCTGTTAATATAATATCTTTACAATAGACATACTGATTACGAGTTGTTGTTGTTGTTGCTATCATCTCTCTGCCCCGGAGGGGTAGAGGGGAAACGGCATCAGGGATGTATCCCTCTGGCCGTTGGTTTCTACCGACACCTACAACGATAGGTGTGGCAAGTTTTATGGATCTTAACTAATTGCTACGGTAGTAGTTTTGTAATAGACAAGAAAATCCCAACCCCGTCTCACTATAATAATAATAATAATGTTAAATTTATACAGTCTACATATTTGGTCATTAATAATTTACGTATCAAAAATATGTAGATTTAAATTGATAAATACAAATTGTTTTAAAGAAATGAAATAAAAGCTACACGATTGGAACTAGGATGATCCTATATTGTGTTACAAGTGCTATTTAACATTTGTTCCATGTTACTAATAAAAAATGTGTTTTATTTCTGTGACATACATTTTATTTAAATGAAGATTGTGTCTACAGTAAGTCCGAGGAAAATACTGTTTATCTTGGGTGGGGTCCGCTAATACTGCCATTATCTGCTTAAAAGGAGATTTCTATCGGAAGTTTTGTTATTTCTATTGTAACAAATTAAGTATTCTATTTATTTATTTTTATTTTGGGAGCGCGATAGAATATAATATTTAATTTCTTTATTTAAAGATCCACCAACATTTGTTTACACCGATACATTAAATAAAAAATACATAAAATATATAACATAGCTTATTTTCTTTACAACACCATAAGTGTAAACACCATAAATTAACTTGGTAAATTCATTTGAAGTACTTTAAAACCTTGCTAATGGAGAATTCTTGCCTAAATTGGTTTTGTAACATTTGCTATCAAAACTATCAAAAACTCTAATTTACCACACAAGGGTTTTTGATAGTATGGTATCACTGATAGTACATTAATATTCAATTGTTTAACTAGTGGACTACAATTTATGTTATTTTTAAAAAGCTTATGAGGAAATGACATCTGCAAAATCGCTCTTCAATCTGCCTAAGAGTGGAGTTTGAATCTATGTAATCTCTCCCTATATGCTAGGACAATGTTCCATCAAATCGAAATTCAAGATGTCGTACTAAGATTTTTTGAATATTTTCTATTATTGTGAATATTGTAATATCAATGTACACATAATAAGTTAATGTATACATAACAGTTATACATAATAAGTTTGACCTGTCTATTATCTAAAATTATAGGTTTTCAAGAAGTAAATTTACTTTATACATGATAATTATTCTTTTTTTTATTTTTGTTAGGTTACGATTATGATGTGTTCGGTTCGGGTGGGTTCGATAGGGGGAATGAATTATTTCATTTCTTTGCTCTGGTGCGTGACACAATGCGTGACGTGTGATGCCTCTAAAATTGCACACTTCCCTCTTTGACATAATTTGACAAAATAGAGAAATCTAATCACGTTCCTCTTACACAATAACGGTTACTGTTTTACTTGCTATAACGACTTATACCAAAATGACAATATTTTCACAATATATCTTGTGATGGCATTATCATATTGCGGTACGTCATGACTTGCCAAAACCAAATACAGTACAATGTGATACATACACAGGATATGTACTGAATTACTGTTTAGTTGTCACAATGACTTGTTGAAATTAAGCACTTTCATACACATGTACTTTTATTATTTTCAACAATAGCTTTAATATTGTTAATAATGTTATTCAATAGTTAATATTGTTTAATAATATTTTAAATTGAATATTAAATATTTAATATGCCTAAAAAATTGAATATTTAATATGCATGGACATTGTGCTATTTTTCGTAAGCTTGCCGATGACGTCAGAAGCCGTATAGCACATCGCATTCACACAAAAGTCACGATTGCATAGTGCATAGCAATTTATTATTTCAATATTATTTTATTTATAATTGAATAATGTAAAATTACTATCGTTGTAAGTTCGATTTCCACTCGGGCTTTCCAAGAGATTTTCCGCTCTGATAAGACCAGTCAACATGCAATATATCGAATTGAGATGGAAGTTTGAGTGTCTTGACACTAGATCTTTACCTACATTGTGATGTATATATATATATGTATATATATATATATATATATATATATATATATATATATAAACTAATGACGGTCAGTATCGTACTATACTATAGTCAGTACTATATATCGAAAATAAATAAATGTTTGCTAATCGATAACTTTTATAGTCAACAGCATACAGCATGCTGCATGCATGCTGAAAAGAAAAACATAATATAAAATACCAAGTTAAAATCAACAAGAATTTAACTTGGTATTTTTTATTTTTGTATTTTTTCTTATTTTACCTTTAAATGCCAGTAAACCCAATAAAGAAAAAGTATATTTTAAGTAAAGCAACAGTGAGTAGCATTTTTATTAATTCGTGGTATAAATATAATTATTATATTGAAAACATTTCTAGAACACTCTTCAATAACTTATGATTTAGAGTATTGCTTAGCTTATCATTTATTATAAGTTTATGTGCAATTGTTTAAAGGTCATACAAATGTTTTTGGTTATTTCACAAGAATCTTTTGGAGTGGTCCCAAAGTGAAATCTTGGCATTCAATACAATAAATCAAGCAAAATGTGTATTAAGAAAGAAGTCTTACGATGAATACAATACTCGTATCTTTTTTAATTAACAATTATATTATTTTTAGTATTATATTATTGCTGGTTATTATTTATTTGCGTTCTTTGTATTATATGTAATTTATATTGTGTTTTCTTTCAAAACTTGACTAAAATAATAACTTAAGACAATTTAATAAACGAAAATATTGATACTTGCATATATAACTATTAGCTATTTAACATCCTTTATTTTTCGAGTCAAAAATATTATTATTTTTTATTACAATTTTTATTATGTATTCAATGTACATTCATATATATAGTTTTCTAGAGATCATATAGTGAGGTCACGCATAGATTTCTGCGTAGATCAATGTCCACATAAACATTTATTTCAGTGGCAGGAAGCCAAATATAGTCATACTTATAATATCATTTTATAAGACCATATAAGAACCTACATTAGTTAATTTATAGTAAGTTAGTTTTTCTGAAGAATTTTAGTCGTTTGTCGTTAAAATTCATTCATATGTTTTACGAGAAAAACGTAGTTCGTTTATGTATTAAATATATATATATATATATATATATATATATATATATATATATATATATATATATATATATATATATATATATATATATATATATATATATATATATATATATATATATATATATATATATATATATATATATATATATATATATATATATATATATATATATATATATATATATATATATATATAATAATAAATAATTAAATATTTTTATTTATTGCCCTAAAATATTATCTTTCATTTGAACGGGTTCAAACCATAACAAAATATTGATAGATACGACCCAAATGAGTATACCTATATAATTATTGTTATTCCATGTTATTTTGTCACAACAGCTTATCAGGACGCACTATCTTCCGGCTACGCGTTGACGTCATGAGAAGATTTATACCCCGGTCGATATAGCGGAGGTTCTATTGGCAGAAGGCCAAATTATTTTTGCCAAATTCGCGACTTGCGTGTAATAAATCCAAGCTAAGGTTACCCTACCACTTATTCTGGCGGATCGATGTACCCTCTGGGCTATATTTTATTACATTGTGCCTCTGCTGATTGTTAAAATGCTCGTTACTTCTGCTTTGAATGATATTTCTTGAGAATTGGAAGGTTTAAGAAACAGGTTGTAAAATAATGGTGTAAATATTTATACGGAAGCAAATCCAACCGTAATTCGGTATGGTGTTTTCATCAAAATTAGTTAATTATTACTCAATATAAATTAAATACTATTTAATTACTATATAGTATGTATTAATAATCTGGCGGTTATGGTTAGACCGGATGCTAGAATTTTCCAGAACTCTAGTGACCATTCCGTGCCTCGCTCTTGTGAAATTAGCAACTGAGATAAGATCTGTAGCACGTTTGAAATGCACAGAGTATATTAAGTTGTTAGGTAAAACTTTTTTACAGGTTAAATATATACCTTTTAATAATGATTTCGCATATCAACGGGACACTCATGTAGGATCACTTTGTGTACGTATGGCTGTGTGTATTCATCAGTGAAGAAGTGAAAGTATAGAAGTGTCAACTTAAATAAATATAGAATATTCAATACTACTGTAGATTTGAGAACAGACAAAAATCAAATCTCCAAGTTAAAACGATTAAAAGATAAGTTTGCAGTGTAATAAAAGCTTGCTTACTTGTACTTATGAAATCTAGCAAGAAATGAGAAATTACTTAATTCTTGCCAAATTTTATAATTCTAGGTTAACGGTATACGTTTTGTTAACGGGACGAATTTCATACAAAAAGCGGAAAATGAAAATGAAAGTTTATATCTTTGAATTACGTTCACTTAGAAGTTTAATGTGAACTTGACCGGTATTTTAGAATAGTCATAAAACTATGTGACATTTTTTTTATATATAAAATCTTTTTCTTTCGTTTCTTCTGGACAAAACGTGGACAGAAAAAAAAAATTACGTTCGAATTGAACCCAAAATCATTACATTGAATCAATCACTTTTAAACTGTGTCGCGACGTCGTCATTATAAAATATATCAGATATCGAGATAGAAACGTAAGTTGAAGGAAAAGTTCACAATATTAAAAGTAGCTTTCCCAGCGTTGAAGTTTTGTAGAAATCCTATTTATGTAAATCTGAACGTAACTAAAGAGAGCAGCGCGATTTCAGTAAATTTTTTTTTAGCGACATCAAGATGCTATCGACGGATTATCGCTTCAGTAAAAAATATATGAATTGTATTTTAAGCATTTTAAATTCCGTTACGAATAAAATTTTACACAAAGAAAAAAATATAATAATAAACTCCTTTTCCTTTCTGTTTAAATAATAAATTTAAAATATAGATCACATTAGTTATTTTGTTGATGCAGATGTCAGTAATTCTCGCTGTCGGCTATATTGGTCATACATTCGATTCCTCTATATGGCAAATATTTTCGTCAAATTAAATATAATATAATATATTATATATAATATATATATATATATATATATATATATATATATATATATATATATATATATATATATATATATATATATACATATATATATATATATATATATATATATATATATATATATATATATATATTATATATATATATATATATATATATATATATATATATATATATATATATATATATATATATATATATACCGATTAATAAAACAAGATTTATATTATATGTTGGACTAATGAGAAAATAATTCGCTGAAAATAAAACTACTGAACTCATACTGAAATGAGTTTTACGTGTTTTTGCATCATTAATTATGACTCAGTGGCGTGTCCAGAATGCGTGCAGAATGAGTTAATTTGAGATTGCAGTTTTAATTTATAATAAAATTTTGAAAATTATACTTCACTGATAATAATAAAAACGTCTTTTTAGTTACATTTATACTTTTGTTATATTTGTTTAAATTTTTCACTTATATTGGAATAGGCAGATAGAGTAGGCAGAAAATTTATTCTCTCCTTGTATTTTAACTTATTTGTGTAGGTCTAGCCAGATTACAAAAAAGGCTTTGGGCAGACGGGAAATAAAGTAATCGTGTAAAGAAGAATGGAATCCTAAAAATAAATTCAAGTTTTAAAAATAATAAGCATTCCCAGGGTAGGAATCAAATTCACATCAATAATATATATTTAGAATACTGATTTTTACATAAATTACATAAAGCAAAACTATGACATTTTAAGTAATACATTTTTATTATTCTACATAACAAGTGGCAAGTTATCAAATGTATCGTTTGTTTGTTAATATATAACACAATGATTATCTACATTATACTGAAATAACATTCATCGTTTAATTTTAATATATTATTAATAAATGCTAAAATGTGTAATAAAATGTATATAGCATATAGCTACAGGCAAGTTTGTTGTGTGGGCGAAAGGTCACAAGCGATATTCAAAGGACACAAATGGAAAAACGGTATGCTTGCTACTGTGGAGACAAAAGACTATGCCTTCTCTAAGCCACATTTATGTGACATTTCGCTACGATTGGTTACTTAAAAGCTATCAATTACACTTTAAAGATAAAACTTTGATATTTTCATTAAATATAACTTTCGCTGGTTACTATTTTGGTTCAGATAATTAACTATAGTAATATATAAAATATCATTTGAAAGTACTAACTAGTAAAAGTCTATATGAAATGTAATTTATCTTAAAGTCCGTTAAACCGTCTATAGAAAAATATATGTCCATATAAAATGTTTATGTTCTAGGAATATGGCTTGCCAACATTTGACTTGCCATATATTAAAGATCTCTGCAAAAATAACGTCTAGTCGTTGCTTCGTACCCTGGGTAATAGATAAATTGTCTAGAGCTATAGTATGCAGCAGTAGAGCTATAGTTTTTCTTTAAATAAAAAAAAAAAACATACGCGTGACTCCACATGACGATCCATTTAGGTGTGTAAGTTTTTCATGCTGTATCTCGCATATAGAAGATAGATAGATAAGTTTATCTCAAGACATTCCGTTCCATGCTTTCTACTCAAGAAATTTTAATATTGGGTGTTAAATGATGGAACTCAATCCCCGTGTAAATATCGAACCCACAACGGTCCCAAAGGTCCCAAATTTGCCTCATATCGCATCGTTCTTAGTGCTTAACTCTTAGTCAAAATATTGTACGTGGACCAATACCAATGATAATAATCTGTCTCAGTGGAAAGGCATATTTTTCGTATAAAACTATTCTGTATCGTATTTCTAGGTCATATGTATTTGAATCTGTAACTTTTATATAAATATATAACACTGTAGAACACCATCTGACTATAAGCAAGGTGGTTGTGTTAATTGATTTTATTTCCCTGATCTGACAAGAAAAAGCACAGTGTTGAGCTTCGCAAATCAACATTCACTATCATAAATTTGGGCGGAGAGTGATGAAAAGAGTATCTGGACATTAGTTCTTCTCCGTCACCCTACTTTACGCGGTACAATGGTTAACCCTAAAAAATATATATACATATACGAAATCAGTTTTTAGTAAATGTAACACCGGATTGTGCATTGATTTTGCTAATTATCTACAATGTGTAGTTTGAAAGTTTCACCAGCTAACTCAGTTATGTTGCACAAAATGAACCTAATGGATTTAAAACGTCCTGTTCTAAATAAAACAAAGTTGGTTTAAAACAACCACCACTATGAGAAAAGTTCATGATATATGTACGTGATATTTATGTGTAATTTATCACTTACATTTATTTTAGTGTATGGATTTTCTGTAATATAATTTGCATATAATATACATATAAATCTATATTTCACTCTATCTGTTCGGTAATCAAACTCAAAAATCAAACAAAATCAAAAATCAAACCTGCGTTTGTTCTTAATATAAAACATTTATATAATAAATAAACATAATATAACAGATATTATATTATATTTTAATAAATATGTGTAATGTAAATAATGGTATGTGGTATTCAAATTAATTTTAGCATGATTTTTGTACTATATACATTGCCACCTAATTTTATATTTTTAAAATAATATTTATATTACATTAATGTGGTTTTATTATTATTCCTACGGAAACTGCATTGAAAATCAAGATAAACGCTATTCTATATCTTTCTTAAGGCTTTAAGGTATTATCAAAATGCTAACGAAATTTTAATTTATCTTTAATTATATATATATATATATATATATATATATATATATATATATATATATATATATATATATATATATATATATATATTTATATATATATATGTATGTAGGTATTACTGATTATAAGAGAAGCATAAGACTTGTAATAATCAAAGATAAAAAAAAGAAAATGCATACAATTTACATTATCACAAACTTCACGTTATCATAAACTTTTTAATAATAAACGGTGCACCGTTGTAATAGTTATAGGCGTTTTCTATGTAGTTGTAAAACGTATAGTATTATCTCACTAGAGCCTAGATTATTTGTCAAATAGTTAACGTTTATTAAGTTCAGGAAGCAGTTACAAATTTAAGTTCTGAAACGCCGTTTATTACGGATGCAAATAATAAAATCGATGCGCCCCGAATCGGGGCGCCTACCAGGCTGACGGCAATCTGAGAAATGCTTGTTTAAGTGAATTTATGAGGGCTTCCAGCGCTTAGAAAAATGTGCCTTTTAGTGTTTTGGATTATTTGTGGAAATATATGAATGTAATTACTTACAAGAGTTATATCTATAAGCACCAATGTTCGACACTTTCTTTTTATGTACCAAATTGTTGTAACATGTATGTGTGTTACAAATTTATTAAGCTGTCTATACTAAGCTATACGCTTATGTTCTTTTTTCTCATATTCAACTTAATATTGATTTTATCCAGAATATTGTTCGTACATGAAAAACTGATGTAGATAAAGATGTATAGAGTGAATATTTTAGTGAAGATATCCGTATTTATTAAGATGATTGAGGTTACGTCCAAGAGCATTGCTCATTGTTTTCTTTACCATACCAGTTATTTCAATTTATATTGATTGTAGGAATTACTATAGATATCGTTTATTTAATTTTGTCATGTTATAATATGAGGTTAGTTTATTTTTATAAAATGTTAGTAAATGCTTTTCTCTACCGACAGATAAGAATAACTTTTATAAATATATTTGAATAGATATATCTCTTGTTTATGTTTATTAATATATAAGTTCTACGTTTTAGAGCAAGCACACAATGTATATTTATACCAGTAATGGACAAGATGTTGAATTTTGGATAAAAAATTGTCGACTTTCTAAAATTAAAATAAAGAGATATATTTTCGCTTAAATTGTATAGTTATTTCGTATAAATATACATTTTTTTTATTTTATTATAAGATAGTTTGCATTCGATTCTATTTTCTAGGTCGATTAATAGGCGGACATCGAAGCCTTCTGTATCCATAACTGGAGGGGCTTCGATATCCATAACTGGAGATTTTTGTATTTTTGGTTAAAACACTTTTTTTTGCATGCAAACAAAAAATATTTTCAGATCAAGTCAACTAAAGTAAGATATGATAAATAAAAGTTTATTTTTTTCTCATAATATATTTTTTTCCTAAACTTTAACTTATAACTTACTTTCAAGTATAATTTCAAATTATTCACTAAGCTATTATATTGATAACCTTTCAATTACTCCAATATTTCTTTGAACATTTAGATTTTATTAATTTGGGATTTTTTTTATGCAGTTTAAATCTTGTGTTTGAATTATACTTGCGTACGAAAATTCAATTTGTTATAAGCTAGATATATGATAAACACCTAACATTATTTTGTATTTGAATTTTTTTGATTTTACGTGTCTTAAAAAACTAAATTATTTACATCAAAAAAATTACATACCAAATTACATTTCTGTTTTATCTATAACTTACATACATTCATGTTAATATGGTATTCTCTTAAAAACAAAATTATTTTGCTGAAAAAAAATAAGTTAGCGATTGGGTAAAGCAAATAAAATGGGAATCGTAAACAGAGATACGATTAGCTATTCAGCAGACATGTTTTCGCAAGCTCCTTTGGGATTCCACTAAAGTGGTAACGTCTGTAAATGTAGCAAGTTATGTGCCAGTCAAAATGAACTAACAGTTTATACAATACATGCTCGATTTCCTGAATGTGAGCATGCTATATTTATCATATAGTTTCTAATGTAAGGAAAATTGGATTGTATTATTAAAAATGTGTATACGTATACTCTAAATATATACATATTTTTTATTTAATAGAATATAATTTTATGTATTATAATATTTGAATTATTAGAATTATATTTAATATTATATTTTATATTTACAATTATTAAATATCACCAGTGTAAAGAGAAGTTTGATTTTGAATATGAATTTTATCGACCGGATACACCAGTTTATTAGTAGCAGAAATATTCTGTATTTTTTTCTTATTAGACATGTCGACGGTCGATGAACTATCGCTACCTATACGTACATACATTTATCAAAATTGTCAGTTTGGCAGATAAATTTAAGTGGAATTTAGATTAAAGTTTTACGATATTGTGTAATAAAGTATGTTATATTCGAACATTTTTCCTGCATGCGATGCATAAATTTGACGATTATTTCTAGTAGACGTGTTTTATGTATACACATTGTTTCTTAATAATAAAATACATATTTTCTTCTATATTCTAGTTATGCCTGTGCCTGTGCCTCTGCGCCACGACGGTCTTCATGGCCGGTGATTGAATATAATAAAAAATATTAATTGAAGTAGAGAGAGATACCTTACACGATCCATGACTTTTTATTGGCGGTAAAAGCGTTTCTACGGTTTCTGAAGCGACATAATTATAATTTCTAGGTAAGAAAATGGATTACGAAGGTCGCACTCCACCTCTAGATGTATTAGGAGAAGTTTTGAAGTTTTGGAAATTTTGGCTAGGACTAGCACATTCAGCGGACACCTCAACTCTATTTAGAGATTAAAATAGTTTTGGGTTGAGATTCAAGAAACGTTTAGAGCTCTATAAACACCTAAGAGTCGACAAAACACATATTCTCGGAAAATCACTTTCAAAACACAGAAGTGCCTCGAGCTCTCCTCGAGTCAAGACAAATAAAGTATGGTTAGGATCAAATTGAACTTTCCGCTCAAGACATAGACATAATAAAATCTTTTATCCGGCAAGACGAGAATAATAAGTATAAGGTTCAAATGCAAAACCATTACCACTTTGTAAGCCACGATTATATAACTTTATTGTTTATGATTGGTCTCTAGAACTGTTGACTGGAATGTAAATATTTTTAAAAATCATAATTTTTAAATGAACAAGTACTTATTAACGACCGTGAATAGGTTACGAGATAATTTGAACACTGTGGAAGTAATAACGAGAGGTACAACAGTGAAATTTCTCTATAGCTCGCTGACAGATCTTGGGCCTTTCTAGAATTATTATAAATTATTTCTAGAATATACTTTGAAGATGGCTCTAGTAGAATTATTTTGAATTTGGTTAGGTAAAGAAAGGAACGTGGACAGTCTAGGTAATCATTATACGTTTCAAAAGGGCCCCTTAAATCTACACTTGGGTGGCAAGTCCCAGGCACTGATCTGAGCTCCTCCCTGCAACGCGATAGGCCCGGCAACCGCGTGATAAGTCGTTTCTTCTCATATTATAATGAAGATGTCTATACTTCACTCTTTTACCAAATATAGGTATAGGTATCATATTCTTAGACGATTGAATTTTATACAAAAAAAAATATTATATATATCAAAGATTATTATACCGCATAACGGTATTTATTGATACTAGATATGATTATATATTGAATTTAGTATTAATTAATACAAATACAAATAAGAAAGTCTCTAAGCAATCCCTACGTAAAGAAAATAAAAATGTTTTACCTCATTTCCAAACGTGTCAGTTTAGCACATATCACTTTGCTTAAAACATTTTATCGGTACTTTACAGTGGTTCTATTGGCTTAAATGAAGCTAAGTTCTATCCTAGATAGGATAAAAGTGATTAAACGTCTGAGTGAGTAATGCTCTTGCACTTTTAATTAAATACTTGCTTTAGTCCTTCAATTTAAGCACTGCAGAAACAATTTAAATTTACATTATAAATATTCTAAAATCTAAAAACTACTTATGATGCTCAATCATTATTACAAATGATACTTTTTCTTATTTTTTAGTTTAGCTTAACTATTTTGGTTCTACATAAGATGTTTCATATCCTTGAAATTATATATCAAAATGGAAAATATCAAATGGAAAATGTCCATCACATTAAATGAGTTTGTTAAGGCGCCATTAACGTATTTCATGTAGTGTAGTTGGACATAATCGTATCGTATCGTACAAATATACAGCAAAAAAAATTTCATTCCGGTCTGTCTAGTAGACCCGAAGATGTGCGTGTACAAACAGACAAACAGACAGACAAAAATAAACAAAAATCATCGATTCATATTCTGTTAGTTTTACATCGTCCTGCATAATATTTTTGTAAAAATATTCAATATACAGAAACAATGTTTGTACTGTTTAATTATACTAAAAAGAACACTCAGCAAGCAGCTATTTATCTAGTGTATGTTTTACAGCAGCAGTGTTTGGGCGCGAATCAGGAAAAAATCTACTGGGCAGCAGTACATTTCTTTTTCTATGTAATAGTTTAAAGTCAAAAGAAATTTACATGATATTTTTCATTCCGGTGTTCAAAAAAAAATAAACACAGTCAAAATACATTTCCTCTTAATGAAGCTAAATTATATAAGCTAATGAATATTTTTCAGAAAGTCTTATCTTTCTATATAAATTACCCGTTATTTATAAGAAAAATCTCACATACATATTATTTTTTTATTTACCAGCAATTTTTTCTCAAAATAATTTCATCGTGAACATAGCCACAGCAAATTTAATTCATTTAAATAAATTATAATATTAAAACGAATTTCCAGCTATAAATCAAATGACTCATTAATTATATCACTTTGAGTAGGTAATTAATTACACCGTCTCTAATTGAACCCCTGTTTTTGCATGACGTGAAATCATATACGCTAACTCAGTCAAACCACTCCTTTTCTAATAAATTACTAGCTATAACTGTGATTCTATTCAAAGTTTGAGGGTATTCCTCATTCTGATAAAATGAGATTAGCATCAATAAAATTAAGTTGGTTTTATTTATAGAGTTCAGTTCATTCTAAAAAAATGGAACATGGAACCTCATACAATTATTTTGTGATTTGTCTGGCTGTGTGTCTTTCCGCCTGTCAAGATTATTTTTCTCTAGAACGCGAGGACGTATCAAGCTGATATTAAAATCAAATATCTGGATATTTAAATAACACTGGAGCAATAAAGAAATAGGTTAACTCAACGTTACGCGTCCTCGTTTTATCGGGTTACAAAGTCTAAATTTTTGAGAAAATAATGATATAGCAATAACTCTCTCCTCCTTACATTGAAATGCTTATTTTATTAATATACGATTGTTTTCTGTTCGATCCTATCTGATGAGATAAAGTGCGGTATTGAGTTTCGCTAGTCAACACGGAATGTCTCGAATTCTGAGGGAAATCGGAGAATCGAGTGTCTTGACACTAGGATCTCACTGGGATGCACTGTGAAGAGGAAAAATAAACAAAAAAATTAACTTCTTTGTCATTGTGTACTGTAATTAAATAACAAATTAACAATAAGAAGCAAATTGTACCGTCTATAAATATTAATTAACGGAATGAGCTTTAAAAAACTTTTTTTAGGAAAATTATATCACAAACTTCAGAACTTCCATTAACCCCAATTACCACTAACTTAAGTTTTTCATATTTACTTCCTTCAGACCATTTAAAATACATTAATTTATTATAGACTATTTATTACAAAAGTGGACTATATAACATCTATAAACTAAATATAATCTAACTAAGTAATATAGTTTGTGCGCTTGCAGCTTCGCTCACATGATCTCCACTCCTAAAGCTTTTTCATTATTTCCTGTTTTGGTGAGTACACAGTAGTTTTATACTACATCTCGTTAGAAATCTGTCATATTTTCAATTTGAATCTAGTATAATAATTATGTAAATATTATAAATTTAAGCCTAACGCTTGAATCACTATCTCTTAATAAAAGCGTATTTAAATCCGTCGCGTAGTTTGATATATATTATGCACACATTGATAGGAAGACTTTGTTTACCTTTTTTATTAGCTTTAAAACGTTTTAAAATGCAGTAAATTCATTATTTAGGGAAACTCTGTGTGGGAATTGAAATGTAGCAGGTTTTTAAGGTGCATAGTACACACATTTCGATGTAATTAAATGTATCTCGTATCGAATATAGCTCTAGTGGCTTAACTGTTATGCAAAAGACATGGGTCCAAATCCAGTATTACGAAAATACTGGTAAATATAGTAAATAAAAATATGTAATATCATCATGATAATTGATAAAACTTTAAATTGTTCTCTATTTTAAAATCAACCCTAGCTATTACATAGACAACTGACATCTACCTCAATTCAGTTATTTTATTCGCGTGAGCTACAATCTAAAGTTTCAAAAATTCTCGTATAGACCACGCAATACCGTTTGTTTTCTGACACAACGCGTCGCTAAAATTAAATGAAAAGTTCGTGCAGCTAGTTCTGATATCATAATTATTTTGGTAATATTAAAAGTGACTCAATTAAAGTAACGTTTTTAATAGTACATATTATGTACTAACTGCGCCGGTAACTTTGTCTACGTTTTAAAGTAAATTTGATGTTTCAGCTAATTCAATAAATTAGTTATTTTCAAATTGATTTTATGTTATTATTTATGAACTGATTGAAATAAAGCATTTTCACATTGAAATAAAACTCTAAATATTGAGGAAAGTATTGAGGTAGTAAAATTGCATTTGATTTAAACAGCGCGATTCGAAGTGCATAGACAAACAGACGAAAATTTAAAAAAGAATACTCTTGGGGTCTATTTCATCGATAAATGCACCCAATAATAGTTTTGTTTAATATACCTTGCATGTACGGACAGAGATTAGTTACATTTTATTATATAGATAGAGATGTATAGAATAACTTGGAGAACGTAAAAAATATCGGCAAGTCCAAATTATTAATAATAATCTGAATATATATGAGGACCGTTGTGGCCACATTATGTTGGTTATGTTGTTGTTACGTTATGACCACACACCTTCGTAATCTATTTTCTTACCTAGAAATTATAAATATGCAACTTCAGAAATCGTAGAAGCGCTCTTGCCGCCAATTAAAAGTCATGGATCGTGTAAGGTATGAGATCTCTACTTCAATTAATATTTTTATTATGCTCAATCACCGGTTATGAGGACCGTCGTGGCGCAGGGGCACAGTCTCTGCCTGTAAACGCAATGGTTGGTAGGTTTGATTCCCAATCGAAGAATGAAATAATTTTTCTTCGCTGTGGCAACAAAACAAAAGCGTGGCTTTTAGTTCCGCTTCTAAACACGTAATGCCTCGAAAGACGGAAAACGGGGGACGGAGTGGTCTTTATACTAGGATCCTTGAGCCTACGGTTTCTTCTGCCTACTCTGCTATGTGCGGGATACAGTGTGAAGCTAATTAATTAATTAATCCGAATATACTATCTAAGATACCCAGTTAATATATTAAATAATCACATGGTTATTATATCGTATGTTGATCGTTAAATTAGCTTCACCAAGAATGTGTCAAAGGGTTCATTAATTACGTGTGTATATTCTCACCCTTTGTTCTGTAGTTCAAAGTAGTTGAGCTATTTCATCAGGAGATCAAATTAACACCTTATATTCCTCATTGTTATTTCATTTATGTCATATACAAATGTAATTATAAAATATCTAATTACGTTAAATATTTGTAAATAAAGTAGCATGTTTGAATTGAAATCTTGTTTTTAGAATATCTTAAGAATAAATGAATGAATATCTAAAGTGATAATAATACTTATACATGGAAAGAGTAGATCAGATCAGAGATATTGTATTTTAAATGGACACTGTTTAAAGTTACAAAGGGATCTACTGGACCACCCAAGGTATATATTTGGCATTTTGTCCGTAACACATGCCTTTAAGGTGATAAAATTTTATGGACATATTTCAATAAATTGTAACATAAGTCAATAGCACTTTTGCTAATAACCATTAGGCGTCTGACACGGTCGTCCGTTTATCGAACATTTCACTTATAATTTTCCTCAATTGGTACATAAATGAGGTCATAATTTCATCTTTACATTATTCTCTATATGTTTCAAAGAGACAGAAAACCTACTGTAAAGACACTTCGGTCCCCGCTTTTTGTACAAATTTGAGAAAAAGTATTTTTAGTGACGGAACTCAAGGCCGCTCTTTGTTTTTTGTTTTTGTTTATGTACCAGGAATTGAACCCATAATCATTGCGTTTACTGTTCCTGATTATCGATAGATCTAAATGATATACGATATATATATATATATATATACGATATATATATATATATATATATATATATATATATATATATATATATATATATATATATATATATATATATATATATATATATATATATATATATATATATATATATATATATATATATATATATATATATATATATATATATATATATATATATATATATATATATATATATATATATATATATATATATATATATATATATATATATATATATATATATATATATATATATATATATATATATATTGCTAAACAAGAACAGGTGGTTTTATCTAAATTTACCTTGATAAATAAATAAAATCGTAAAAAAATGGAGATAGTGTATTTTAAGATATACCATACACTTACAGTAGAGCACAGGTGTGCCATCAGTGAACTTAGATGAAATATATTTTTTCCTTGCCATTGACATATTTTTTTCTTTAGAGTACCTGCATAAATATATTTCATTTATTTCAAGTATCATTTACATGGTGTGGTTAACACAGTTATTTATATTTAGCGGCACAGCCTCTAGCTGCAAATGTGTCAATTGTGGGTTTGATCTTCACTCGGCGTAATGACTTTTTTCATGATTTGGTAAGAAGACAAAACGCAGCGTTTAGTTCATGTATTCAACAGTTAATATATTACAATATCTTGAAAACTGAGCGGAAATTGGAAAACGGAGTGTCTTAACACTAGATTTCCTTTGCCTACCCAGCTATACGCGGGATACAGTGCGAAGCAAAAATAAAAATGTTAGTGTGAAGTGCGAGTAATAATAAAGTAATAATGCGCGCATCAAGGGTTTCGTACCTTATTTCATGATACTAGGCATTCCGATGAGAAAAATACTACTTATAAAAATTTGCAAGCTTTAATTTGCGGTCGTATCCACTAATTTTATAAGAAACGAACTACAAATATAAGTTTGTAATAATTTATTTCTATGTTAAGCACGTATCTCTTATTAGTTGTACTTCATTTACACAACACTCATTTACACAATTCAGTATATAGAGGGGAAAATCGCAATCTGTAGTTCAAATTTAAGTTTGTAATGGTCTATAGTTAAGTTTGTATTTTAAATTTTGAGATTTTCCCCTTTATATATACCTACTGTTAGTTTTCATTTATTATTAAATTTCAAAAGTCTAGGTAAATGAAGTACAAATAAGAGTCGAAAAATTAGAATTTACAGTCTAAGTTAGTATTAGTTAATAGAAATTAACTACAGTTTCTAAAACTTATGTTTGTAATGGATTTTTTCTGAGATACATCTATAAATAATCAATTTTCAGATTGTTTGTTTATAGTATAAGTTCTAACTTATTGCCAAATTTCATAACTCTAGGTCACTGAGAAGTACCCTATAGGTTTTGATTACTTGGCGATTTTCATACAAAATACAAAATAATTAAGAATTAACGCTCATATCTTTTAATTTTTGCGTTAACAAACGATTTCAAAAAATTGTCTTGACAGGAAGACAGACAGACGGACAACTAAGTAATCATATAAGGGTTCCGTTTTTATCTTTTAGCTACGACACACTAATAAGAAAAAAAATATGAGTTCGAAATCGAAGCCTTATCGTGTAAATCTGATCACTTTTTGCCCTAACGAACTTGCTTGATTTGTGAAGCAATGTAACCGGTGAAAAGTCACACATTTGGTGTAACGCCACGAACGAGGATTATTTCAATCTTTTTTACAGATTTACTTTTACTTTGTTTACTTTGGTAAAGATTTGACATCTAGGGAAACGAGTTTCGACCTCTGAAAAATACCCTTCAACAGACAAAGCTAACAGTTCCCCGCGACCGTTGTAGTAACACCAACAAGTCAACCACAGTAGAGAGACAGTTAGGACTTCTACCATATTATGTGACGGGAGTTACAGACAAGATCGGCAACATCTTAAGAAGAGCTTCTATAAAAACTATATTTAAGCCTAACAAAAAAGTGAGCTTCTTGAGACCATTGTAATGTTATATTCCTTTGCAGTGTGCAGGTGTATATAAAAAAAATTGTGACTGTGGCTTGTGGTCAAACAAAAAGTAGCATCGGTGTTAAGCTGAAGGAACACATCTGAGTATAGAAGTCAGCTGTATAGGAGCACTCAATGGATAAACCCATCCATCAGGTTTAATAAACATCATATACTCGCTAGGTATTTTCCCCACAATTATCAGCGAGGCTATTACAAAAAAAAATATCCCTATTTCAATAGACAAGGCGATTAAAAATGTTTTACCACCTAGAACCTATATAGAAATCACCACACCAGAGGATACAGTCATCTCATTCTGCAGGAATCCAGGGCAGTACGCGTGGCAACTTGGAAATCATTGGCGATAGTTCGATATAGTAAAATTGTATCAACTGACAGACGAATGCCACCTCAGTCTACCCATGACCACGAACTACTGCAAAGTATTCACAACGTCGGGTTTTCAAAAATAATTTTTAAATAAATAGACGCGATTTATCCGTTCCAATTGTTTAATGCTTAAAACTTTAGAATATTCAAGAATGCTTTAGTACTATTGCATAGCACTCAAGGACGCTCCAGCTTTTATGTATAAAATATACATAAACACAAGAAATCGACTGCACAAAAAATGAAAAAAAAACAAGCCTAATACTTTAGAATTTTCTGAAGAAGATGAAGATCAGGAATTTTTCATTCACGTCAATGAAACAATTTATACATAATAGATACACATAAACATTCTTTTTTTGCGTAATAGAAGGATTAGCCGCTGAGATCCATCCTTCAACCTAATAAACCTTCCCAAGGAACCATTAATAAGGTAAAATTAAACAGATCAGTATTACTCTTCTGAAAATTCTCAAAAGATCGGCTTGTTTGTCGTTTTCCTTTTAGTTTTAACGCAGTCATGAAGTCATGAAATGATATGTTTTAATTATGGTTATAATAACATTTATCTTTACTATTATTATAATAAAAGTACTGTAAAAATAATATTGCCTTTTTAGATATACCTACATATTTATGAATTTTATGGTACAAATTGTACAAGATTTTAAGGTCCATTTAATTAAATAACCAGAGGCTATGCGGGGATCTCTCTGAAAGTTAAACAATGCCACCTTTAAAACCGAAAAAATTGCATTGCTTTGGGAAAGCGAGATAAAGTAAATATTATTTGCGTTCGAGCAACTTTTATAAATGCTATGAGCTAATGTTAATTTATATGTTTTAAAATTACAAACAAAAACAAACTAAATTTTAATTATACCATTCGCTATTACATTTATTAAATTATTATACCATACATTTATATATTTTTATATGTTTTTTCTGAAAATGTTTTTAATAATATATTATAATAAAAAAAATCTATTACTATTATCTCAATCTATTAACTTTACCTAGCAAAATAGTACGTTAAAGTAAAAAGTGTATTTCACCTCGTTCAAAATTCATGCTATTTTCTGAAACTTTTGTACAAGTCTATAAAGTTTATATGGAGTTGAATTTAATTTGATACACATAATCAATAACATTGAACATATAATGGTTGAATATATAATGAAATTCATACATTATAATTTTGCTTCTTACGTTGCGAAGGAAATAAAACATGTGGCAAACAACAATTCCTGCTAAATTAATTTACTTCGTGAATATAACAAATGTTTAGGTAAAACTCCTCGGTATTTTTATATGAGCTATTGCCGTTTTTTATATATTCCATTTTTTCCTTAGCACATTGTTGTTGTTGTATTTATAGTTGCTATGTTGTATTCTATAGTACTATGGTATCAAATACGAAACAAATCATACAATACAAATGAAATAAAATCTACTCATACAATTCAGTGACTGTATTAAGTATCCATAGTTCGTTAGACAAATGTAATTCTAATTTATCATTTATTTGTTTTAATTTTGTCCTGTTTTGTAAGGATATATTTAAATTATTTGTTGAGAGGTTAAAAATGATGTGGCCATATAAGATAGAAATAAATTAAATTGTTGAATATCGGCTGAACGCGAGTCGTATTCGTGTATCGAGTTCCGTCCGAATTTCATGATAGCAGATCTGGCATCGATTCATCGATTCCAGATATATATATATATATATATATATATATATATATATATATATATATATATATATATATATATATATATATATATATATATATATATATATATATATATATATATATATATATATATATAAACTTTATTATATCAAAGCGTAATGAGACATACCTATCTTATAATTTACATAAAATAAAAAAAAACATACAGCAAGTTTTATATATTATGACGTGCAATTTGTCATTTGCTAATTTTACCTTAATGACTAAATCTTTGTACCTATATAAAACTCGTACAACAGCACTTTCTTCCAACGTTTATATAATATCATATCTTAACCTTCCCGTATTGGTTAGAGGATAAATTCAATTTCGCCAAGAACACGTTGTTACATCATGAGAACAATACGCAGTCAGGAACATTATTGCTTTTATTTAATTGTTTAAAAAAAATGTATTTCATAGTAATGCCTTAACATTTTGTATTACAAAGTTGGAACTTGGAAGTCCATACGTAAATAAATCAAGCTTACGGAGTCTAACTCACAGAGGTTTGTGGCCAATATTTGTGCAGGTTCGATTGAGTTACCTTTACTAGGAACTATAATTATTGAAATGTGTGGCTTAGACGAGAGTGATTAAGATTGTTATTTGGAAATTGTATGTAATTGTGTATGTATGTCTGTGTGTATTTGTGTATTGAAACAATGAAAATGGCATATATATGCTTGCAATTATTGCATTTACAAAAATATAATTATTAAAAAGTTAAGAAGAATGTGATTTATAAATAGGTTACTCTGTCTGAATAAATAATATCGGTTAAGTGAGTAGTAAATCGGGTAATATTTCATGATTGCAGGGATTTCGCTGAGGGAAATACTACTTTTAAAAATTGGCAAACTTAAATTTGCGGTCGTCAAATGAAATGAACTACAGTACAAGTTTGTAATGGTTTTTGTTCTGGGATATGCTTATAAATTTCCAATTTTCGGATTTTTCCTTTGTTTGTATCAAAAGTTCTAATTTACCGCTAAATTTTATAACTCTAGGGTTGGGTAGGGTAGAGTGGTATCCTATAGGATTTGATAACGCGGCTATTTTTCATACAAAGTGCAGCAGAAACACTCCAATCTTTTGATTGCGCTGACTTCGAAGTTTAATTTTTCCGGTGCTTTAAGAGGTAAGCTTGGATAAATAGATAATGGACTTGGACCTCTTTTTAGGTATGGAAACCTAAAAAACAATTTTGTTGATGTCAAACACTTTATTTTTTATATTCTAGTAATAATGAATGCTGTCTACCAGATAAATAGTGATATTTTAAACAGGTTATAAACGACTAGATAAAGTAATGTTAGAATATATATAATTATTTTAAAAAAAGGACCAAAATTCATTAAAAACGCTGAATTCCAAAATATATAATATATAAAATCAGTCATTAACTACCACAAAAACAACTTTCTATGATAAACAAAAATTCTAAATTACGTTCAAATACCGATTATATTTTTTTAACGTTACTTACAATATTTTTTTTTATTTTATTTATAATGCTTGGATATATCGATGGTAAGAAATATATAAGTATGCAAAAGAAATTTAAAGCAACATTAAAAGTTCGATGCCGCAAACTATGCATTGGACAGCAGATTGCACTCAGCTGGGAAATTTCACAGCTAGTAGATATACATATATACAAAGAAAATCTGTCTACATCTTTCTCTTAATCTGAACTTATGTACTGCTTATATTTTAAATATAAGTCATTTTATTAAAAGTTAAGTCATGACCGAATTTCACACATTATGTTGAGTGGCAGGACTCAACGCCGCTACTTAAATAAGTATTTTTGGATTACTAAGAATACGAGATTTTTTTTCCAAATCTAATGTTAAGACTCTCCATTCTTCGCTTTCCTCTCAATTTTCGGGATATTGCGTATTCACGCTCCAGAGAGCAAATCGAACCAACAACAGTAGCGTTTACAATCAAACGTTGCAGCATTGAGGTATAACGGCTTCTAAACGGATTCAATAAAACAATTCAAACGCGTAACGAACTGTTTCTAAAAAGGAAATTTTTCTAAAATAATATGTTTCAATAATAAATTTTATTGTATTTAAATAACATAATATACCTTGTATTATAATAATGTAATCAAGATAAATTAAACAATGCGAAGAGTCAACAAACCTAGAATCAAATTAGATCGCAGATAGCATAATATTGGAAATTGAGAATCATCAGATAACAGACCTCTTTAGTTCTATTAATTTTTTTTATTTCATTTCACTTTGTGTCATTTCACTTTATATTATTTTATTTTATTTAAGTATATTTTTATAATACACATTTAAATTTTAGATATAGTGTTATAAAACATTTCATATCGCGTTCAAAATATGTAAACTTAACTTAACACACGTGTACAACTTTGTTTTAATTATTTATTTTTGTTTAAATTAATTCATCCATTACAATTTAATCCACAATTCTGTATAAGAATATAAAAAAATTAAAAGCAAGCTCTTTGATGCTCATTCAATACTATAAATAGAATATGTTATTAAAAAATGAGAAGCACAAAAAATTTAGGTAACTGATCTATAATTAACGAAATATTATAATTTTTATATAAATGGAGACCTTATTATGAATACCAATAAAAATGAAAGAACAGGATGATGACACACGTAAGCTTCTTAAAGAGAAAGATATTATAATTTATAAAATATATTCCGATGTACGCTAATGGCTCATCTCATTATTCTTTGAGTATCATTCGGAAAGCTCATACTCGTATTACGTCAAGATATTGAAAATTCTACAGGATGATTTACCTTAGATATTATATAAGGTAATTTATCCCAAAGAATATTCAATACCTATTCTATTCTATAGCACAGAATATGTACTAAACCGTGTGCCATTATACATTTAAGTAAAGAAATAAATTAAATGAAATATTTAAGTATAGTAAAATATTTTCACATTTGTTATATTTAGAATATATAACAAACGTGATAATATACTAATTCTACAAATATTTTAAGTATTTGTAGTATAAGTCAAATGTTAGTGTACTAGGCTATCGATAGGTACAATGAAACCTCCTCTGATTTGGAATTACAGATAAGATTTTTTTTTAGAATCCATACAAAAGAGTGCGTGCTACTATTGATAGCTGGCCACAACGTTTAAATTCCTCTATTGCAAACAATGGAGACTACTTCGAATAAGCTTTAAATATTTTGAATGGTTTTATATTAATGTTTAACTAACACACTGAAATTGTAAAATTACGTACAATAATAAAGTATTGTTATCTTCGTAACAATATTTAGGGCAAGATGGCATTTAACGAAATGTTTAAATCAAGTAACCAATTATTTATTTACGAACAGCCTGTATATGTTAAACGTTGTCTAGTGGAACAAATTTACAATTCCTGCATTTAATAGATGTCTTTCAAATACGATGGTTATTTAGAGAACTATTTCCTTTACCTATAAAAGGTTGAAGATGTTTAAAAGATTGGAAATACAAGTAAATACATTTCTATTTTATAAGGAAGTTATTAGCCTTATAATTACCCTATTGCTATTTTTAGTTTTTATTACCTAAATATTACTATACTAGCAACCTACCCATGCCTTCTTATTTACTTAATAAATAATTGTATTGAATTGTATTCTTTTTGAATTTTTTTACGATATCACATTAAGCATATTGTATGTTCTCGGTTACTTTACCGTAATATGCAAATATTGTACATTTAATCTTTCTTTCGAAACACTGTCTATTAAAACACATACAATATTTAAATATAAATATAAATGGTTGATGTCAATATATAAGAAGATATTGCAAATTATTTTTTTAAAGTGTAAAGCTCTTACATATAATATTATTAATAGTGCCATTGCCACTTCGAACCTACAAGCATCGTTTACAGTCAGACGTTTTCCCACTGCACCACTATAGTCCTAAATATATAAAATATTGTTTTATATTTTCTTTATCTTTCTTTTATTTTCTTATGTTTCTGTATTATTTCTATTAAGGCATTAAATCTAGATTAGTGTTTTGACACAAATCAATAAGTGACAAACCAACGATCATTGTTATTATTATAATATACTTAAATACAATGAACTATGAATAAGTAAATATATAATATTACATTACATATATGTTGGAAAGAACCCTAAAATCGTCCTTAGAGATAGATATAGTAATCGACATCGAAAATCTCTCCAAGGAGCTATATAAAATTCGACCCTCATTATAGCTTGACCCTAATAATGTCAATTTGAGACCATCGCAACTTGACTGATAAATAAACATACTGATCTCCTAATGAGACTGGTTTTATTTTTATAGAAATAATAACGTAATAGATATACTCCATTTATTAAATATAATGATTGCCAAACATTTGTAGAGGAAAACAATTGTCTATTAAGTATTCTAATTATAATATTGTTATTTTATGCTTTTTCTGTTAAAGAATACGGATCCGAAGTCCAATCCCCATCTTATTTACATTAATATGTGTGTCACATGTGTCAAATTAAACAATTAAAATAAAAAAGAAACAGCACTGCGCTGCGTTACCTTTCGTCTCTCAACACGCACCGTTATGAATGTGGGCAGAAAGCAAAGAACAAAATGACTTAATACTGAGAAGATGACCGAGTACATGCCCTATGCTTTATTGAAGCTTCTGTGGTTAAGCCTTTTAACAACACCATGTTTCATAATCAAGAATTATCCTTTCAGTAAGACTCATCCAATGATGAGTGGTCACAAGGCTCGATCCAACAAGCGTGGTAAACAAGCGATGCAGATTTCATGAAAGGTGAAGACTGGCCGTCATCTAGTGCCGATTACGATCACATTTAGAGAATATAGCATGCTCTAAACGCCATCCTTATATTAAATTTTGAAAACAATTCATAACATTGGCATTAAGAAATTTGCCCACCAAGAGAGTGCGTGAATCTATGGATAACGGGCCTCATCGTTGTAAAAACGTTCAAGCCTTTGAAGATAACTTTGACTTACTTCATATATTTCATGTTATTATATGAATGCGTAATCTTACATACATTAAAGTTATAAATATTTAATATACTACAAAAAAAAAGACTTCACAATTGAAAATATATAGTTGATAATCGTATTATTGGCGTCGGCCAAAAACATGATTTATTCGAGCAATCTAAATATTGATCTAAAATTATTACTTTTAATTAGTTTTGTTTTCATTTAGCGTTGAAGCCTTGTGCTAATTTCGACTCATTAAACTTAATAGCTGAAATTTCATTTCATGTATATGGCAGGGTGCCAGCCATCCTCCATGGTTATTTTTAATTTTAACAAAAGAAAACAAATTAGTGGATGGTATTGAAATTTTATACGAAACTGATATACAATAGTATTATATAGATAGATATTTCATATTTTTGAGCAATAAGGCCTTTGTCACGCTGCGGCAAAGCGTCTGATGACAACATAATACTAGTAGGTTCGATATCCAATCGTCGGAGTAAAGCTGAGTCCCATACATGCTAAGTATTTTTGGATATTTTTATTCTTAGCTTAAGAGAGCGTACAACTTATAAGAGATAACTTTGTATGAAAATTAACTTCAAATATAAATTTGTACTGGTTTCTTTCTGTGATATATCTCTAAATTTAACTGTTTATTTTATTTATTATTCTTATACTCAAAATTCAGAAGCCGAAGGTCAAAGTGCATACATGTTTTTTGTATTTTCAAAAGACAACTTCCAAATAATAGAATATAGATACTATTTGCTCTAAGACTACATAAAAATATAATACTCTGTATGATCAAAGTTCATTATAATATTAAATATACAGCTTCTTCCTTTTATATGGTCATTTGCAAATTTACAATTATTCATTGTCGACAATGTCACTTTGAAATAGACTGGAGCGAGTATTTCATTCTCAAGGCGTGGTATCACCTTAAAAATCATGAATTAGGTAATAACCTTTAACACACAAACAATTCGTTTAAATTGTTGGGCCATTTAGAACATTCTCGGACGTTTTCTAGGATCTTGTTGTAAAAGCGTACACACTGTCCGTTGAAAGAATTGTGGACTCGATGCAATCGTACGATAAGCTTCAACCTATTTCTAGTATTAATATTGTGCACATCATAGATTTTGGTAAAATTATAAATATTTTTTATGGCTTGACCTTGGCAAGCCAGCTAAAACCTGCTCCAAGCGAAAATTGATCCATAAATTTGCTTGTAATCGTTTGGTGGACTAGTGCCGGTGTCGTTCATTACGGTTTTCTCAAATCTGGTCATACGATTACGACAGACGTTTATTGTCAGCAATTTGAAACCATGATGGAAAAGGTAGCTGCTAAACAACCGAGGCTGGTCAATCGCTTTCCGCCACCGCTGCTTCACGACAACGCTAGACCACACACTACAACAGACGGCCACCAAGTGAAAAGAGCTTCAATTGGAATGTTCAACAACTTCAACTCCAGCAGAATATAATTTTTTTCCAAATTTAGATTACTTCTTACAAGGGAATTCTACTCTGATGGGGCAGTCCAAAGATTTTATTGATTCCCTTCCGGATGCTTTAGTTAGTAAAGGAATCTATGAATTACCTATGAGATGGCGAAAGTGCATTGATAACAATGGTTCATATTTTGATTAAATAAATATATTATATTAAAAAATCCTACCTAAGAACTTATATAATTTATCAAACTGTCAACCATTATTGGCAGTTAGCGATTTAAAACGTAATATGTAGCGTAATGTATGTTGTTTGTGTCAAAACAAACATTTTGTTTATACATAAATACATTATGATATAATGTCATAACTTTCTGAAACTTATATACGAAATTGGAATATATTACGTTGTATTTTATATGTGGCGCTTAATACGATTTCCCACGTCAAACTCGTTTTTGGCCAGGTCCTGAGAAATCATTTTAGGCGGATGTTACTGTAATATGGAACATATCATATCAACAATATTTAAAGTAATTCTAAACAAACTCGTAAATGAGTTGTTACTGATTTTAGGCACATTGAGATATTTAAAGGAATTGCAAGTAAAGTAATGAAGTATCATTAAGGAATAAGTAGGGGACGCTCTTACTTAAGAGTCACTTGGAGTAAGCCCCTTGATAACGTTCATTTACGCAATTCCATTATTGTTTTAATAAATAATAATATCGATTATATAGTGGTTGTGGTGTTATGTCTCATTATCTATTTCTTTATAACTTTCCAAAACACGTAACTTATTTTAATTCTGTATATATATATTTAAGAATCAAATGACCAAAAAAAATAAAGTTAAAAACAATTTTATATAATTCTGGACGCAACATTAGTGATCACTGATAGGTACCACGTAAAAGGTATACGGATCAAAAACGTATTGCAGTTAACACAAAGTTGACTTAAAAAAGCTTTTAGGGATTGATATTGAGGGATATTGCAACAAAGATAAAGAAAAAAAAATTTCTAATTCAAAATAGAATAATTAATAACAATTTTTAGTTGTATGACACCAGATCGTCATACAAACATACATATATTTATAATTATTTATATATATATATATATATATATATATATATATATATATATATATATATATATATATATATATATATATATATATATATATATATATATATATATATATATATATATATATATATATATATATATAATTTATTTTTATAATATATTCATATGAGTTTATTAAATTCACGTAGGCTTTATTTTTTAATATTTAATATAACATATTACAATATCTCCTTTATCTTTTCTATTTAACATTCCTTTTTTTATTTCTTTTTCTTATAAATTTATTTATTTACTTAGGTCTATGTATGTATATTAAAATGAAGCAAGTAGACAGCCTACTGTTTTGGAATATTCCTATACCTTAAGGTTGCCTGGCAGATATCGCTTACACATTACATTCTTCTTTTTTGGTACGTTTCTTTGTTTTTGTATATTTTGTTTGTGGTGTACAATGAAGTATATTATTATTATTTATTTTTAATAAATGGAAGAAAATCTTATTGGAAAAGTAACATTGTTGTCCAATTTTATATATGAAATATTTTATTTATAAAAAATATATGTAAAAGCTGTAACTTTTTAAATATAAATTAAGATAATAATACATTAAAAAACTCTTCTGATGGTAAGACAACATTATAGATCATCTGTGGCTGGGGCCCCAGGGTAAGGAATCTCCTCACAATACGCACCGCTTTAAATGATACTAAATTCTTAAATTTTTTCATCCGATTTGTGATTGAGATATTTCGCTATGAAGCTGTTAACTCAGAATGAGTACAATATTAGTCGCATTGGCATTCCACGTGGCAGTAAAATAAATGCCAGTACTAGTATTTAGATACATTTCATATTTCCACTTTCAAGAGATTACCATCATGTTGAATAACACTATTAACAATCACTGGACGGCGCACCACTCGGTCTACATCACTACAACAGGTCTACATATGAAAAATTCAAAATATAATTTATAAAATAGCAGAACTTTTGAATCTGTGAAGAAAAAGCTGCGCTGAAGAATATAAGGCGCACATCGGTTAGGAAGGCACTACTGGCAATGTACGTACGTACGTATAAGTAATAATAGACCGGTCCCAAGAGAGCAAAGCCATTTTCAAGAACGGACACAGGATTGTTCTTATAGTATTTTCAAGTCGTTGGTATAATGAAATCTTAGCTACATTATTGTGTCGATGTACAAATATTCACCGTCACCAAGATGAAAGCAATGAGAGACAACATGTCTCAAGAAGTTCCGGACGGAGGACGATAACTTGCCTGAAAGTTTATAATGTCCGTGATAGTTTCTTGTCTTGTCAACATCTTGTATAATTGCAGAAACAAAAAGATCCCCCAACTATAGCAATCACGCATTTCATATTATCAAAAAGTATATCTTCGTGCTTTATCGTGCGGAATGCAGTAGCTCTACAATACAATGTAAAACAACAGACTGATTCTTTAAAGAACTGTTGTGGTGCAGTTTTAGCATGTGCATAATGATTTGGACCTCAAATTGAAAATATAGAGATATGGTAAATATTATATTATTTTCTGTTAGAGTTATATTCTTCGTTATGTTGATCCTATCCTAAATATGTCGGCGAACAACCGGCGATACGTGCATAGCTATGTTACATGTTAATAGGTCTCAATTTCTCTGCCTAAAGTATACCTGTATTACGAGGGCGGATCAATAAGTCCGTGACTTTTGGACTAAAACACAGATATTTTGATAAAAAAAAATATTTTTCAACGTAGTCTCCCTTGAGCTCTATACATTTTGTCCAACGCTTCTCCAATTTTTTTATCCCTTCCAAAAAAAAATGATTTGTCGAGGTTCTCAAAATAGGCCTTTCTTTGCGAGATAACTTCATCATTGGAGTCAAATCTTTTTCCACCAAGTCATTTCTTCAGGTTTGGGAAAAAGAAGTAGTCGCTCGAAGCCCTATCTGGAGAATAGGGCGGATGAGGGAGCAATTTATAGCCCAATTCATGGATTTTTGCCATGGCAACTGCACATGTGTGCATCCTTGCATTTTCTTGGTGGAAAAGAACTTTTTTCTTGGCCAAATGGTTGATTTTTTTTCAAATCGTCATTGAATAATCCAAAAAGTTGGCATAATATTCCTCATTGATTGTTCTTCCCTTTTGAAGGTAGTCAATGTGGATTATCCCACGTGCATCCCAAAAAACGTTCACCTTGGCCTTCTTTAGCGCCGATTCACCCTTTGAAACCCACTGTTTTGACTGTTGTTTGGTCTCTGGTGTGTTGTGATGGATCCACGTTTTACGGTTACAAAACGGCGCAAAAACTCTTCCATATTGCGTTTAAACAACGCCAAACCTTCCTGTGAAGATTGTTACACGATTGCGTTTGTGGTCGACTGTGAGCAAACGCGGCACCCATCTTGCGGAAAGCTTTCTCATACCCAAGTGATCATTCAAAATTGAAACCACTGAGCCATGCAAGATCGGCCTTCGGTCGGCCAACACCATATCGTGAATTTTTTCGATTGTTTTGGGTGTAGAGACCTCAACTGGGCATCCAGGATGTTCGACATCTTCAGTGCTTATACGGCCACAACGAAATTCAGTAAACCATTTTTTTACCATTGAAATCGATGTGCAGAGTCCCCATAGTATTTATCAAGCTTAGCCTTGGTATAGCCTCGTATGTTTGTCTATACATCTTAAAGCACCTATAGGGTAAAGGTGGTATTACTTATATATAGGTATAAGCTATACCTTAGAATTTCTCAAACTCTTTGACGATACAGTATATCCATTCATCCATATAAGTATCTACCTATATCGTATAGGGTATACGGTACAGAGTTGTACTTTGTAGTTAAATTTATCTAAAATGTATATGTATGTTACAAAATGTATATGTAGTCATGTATTTTGACGATAACATATACATGTTAGAGAGCGCGTCACTATTTGTATGGCACACTGATTAAATGAAAGGGCAAATGACAAGAGTTGCGTAACACCAAAAGTAAACTGACAAAATAGATAGAAATCAAGCGGATGTAGAACAAACTTTTTATATATACAGTTAAATAGTATTTAATATCATTTTGTAATTGATAAATAACGAAAGTACATTTAGTTTGATTAGAATATAGTTGAGCTTATATTGGTAAGTTTTAAAATAGGTTATTTATCATATCATCTGATGGAGAAAAAGGTTAATCACTCAGTGACAAATCACTCTATTCTTTTCCTTCCTCCTTTATAGATATAACGTGTTTAGTGGAAGCCTCTTATGTTAATTAAAAACAAATCTGAAAACTTATCTAAATTTAGCTTTAATGTTTGTCCAAATGTCGAATTTAAATTTGACAAGGTCTTTGAGTAAGTCCTTTGGCTGCACAAAGTAACAAAACCCTCCTATTTCCGAAACAAACCGCTCGTAAGGTGCGGCCACTTCATTACATATAAAAAGCTTTGGCTTTAGCGTACAGCGTTGTACTTAAAGTGCACCTAGTTTCATTTTGTTTATGTGACCCGTTATAGGAACCAAAAGCTGGATAGAAGTTACAATGTTTGTTACATTTTAATTTTTCATACTGAACTGCAGTCGCAATGGGTTCCTCCTAAAATGGGTTTCACAAGATCAAATTTCTAATATTACGTTTATTAATTTGAAAAAAGGACAGAACTTTTTTCATGAAATGAACAGTTTCCATAATATGTAGCTTCGATAAATAACATCGTTTATTATTGGAAGAAAAGGGTTAGATATTAAAAAAGTTTTCGATGCCTAAGAGGTGTAAACTTCTAAATAAGCATTTCCAAGCCCTTGCAAAGTTTTAACAGTCCCCCATCTCTAAGGCTTGAGATGTCGAAGTACATATTGTAACTAATATTTTAAGAGCTGCTTATAGTAGCTTTTAGCGACATCCACATCGTCGTGCGTCGTGCACATTCAGAGAGTGACATCTTTTCATATTTCTGACAGTTATTATTTGTTGTAAAATCTTAGAATTAGACACGATAAAAGCCATAGCGTGAAAAATACAACTAATAAAATATTTTTGTATCATGTTCATCTTTACATCTTAATACTATGTGCTGAATTAGTTGGGGACATGATCCGATAATGTGTAATTTATTACATTTCAATTTTTAAACATATTTTTAAATTAATATTAATATTTAATATTAAAGTCAAGTCGTATGTCAATTTATATTAGTTAAGCCTATTTATGAAAAAACTTTGTGTCTAAATTCTCAAAATTTAGCTTTCCTAGGTCAAGTGCATAATATAAAGATATTTGTAAACTGTTAATCTTAACTGTTAAAGTTAAATATTTTTTATAAATCAAATACATCAATGGTTTATCGTCGTCTACAAAATCGGTCTTTGGGTAAGGCTTATTTTAATTTAAGTCAATGACACGGCCATTATTTTAATGTTTATCTATTTTACCGAAAAGGATAATTTTGGCTTAAGAAAGTCTTATTAATTTTTAAGCAATAAAAAATTAAAGGATAGCTGAACAAGATAAAGCTTTTATATTTAAGTAACAAGCAAATTGACAAGATGCAATTTACAGGATTTTAAATTCAAATACATACGTACATTTATCTCTGAATATGTATATCAGTTAATAGAGGAATATGCCAGTCATGAAAAAAGTCGTGTTGAAAAGCAATAAACTCAAATTCGACAGATGGACATTAAGACCGGTTCTTAATGCCTTCTAAAATTGGTTCGGTAATAAATTTCGCTTAATGACTATGAACATTTGAACAAAACAGCGGAGAAGCTGCATTTTCCCTATTAACTGTCGGATCTCATAGAATATAAACACATTGTATTTCGGATATTAAAGCGGAAGTTATTATTTATTAAGACTGTTCACTGTCTTTTATAATATTTGTATACAGACAAATCCAGTGCTCTAGACATTTTAGCAGAAAATATGAAACAAGTAAGAAAATATTTTATTGCTGTCGAATATTATTGAATTTAAGATGGTGGATTTGTGTAGGCTTTAAATTTCCTTTGTAGTATCATTATAGTGAATATTTATCTAATTAAAATTATAGTATTACATTTGCTATCTATAATGATCAAAATGAAATTATGTACACATTGAGAATTTTCGAAATTAAATTTACAAACTGTTTGGTTTTAATAGCGCTGGCTGATAAAACATGATTTACATTGAACCATGAAAGTAATAGGGAAAATATATATGAAAACACAACATATATGATATAATACGACCTTACACATAAAAACAATCTCCGAATGCGATAAGATCGAAACGTGACAAATTTCCGACAAAGACATACAAAATTATTCATAAGTTTTTATAGCATCGGCAAGATTTACATCCCCCTTGCTTCTGTAGATATTAGAACGAATTTGAGCTCTCAACTTATTATTTTATTGAATTATTCATTTATAATTATCCAAGTACTACTTTAAAGTAAAATACTGATTGAAAGTAGTCCTTTAAAGTAGTCCTTGGATAATTTGAGGCTGATTTCTAGGGCACGATCCTTAAGAAATTTTATAGGCATTTGTTTGTCGTGTAATTTTTTAGAGTTCCGTACATAAAAAGGAATGAATGCTTGGTGCTATAGCACTAAAGACACTTCATTTGTTGCCGCTTTCAGTATGAAATTCGCAGCGTATAAGGAACGAAAATACCTTTTTATAAAATTGAAAAATGAAATTTGCAACCAAAACTTTAATTTGTAACAAATATAAATTTCCAATTTTCAAATATATTATCTTGTAACTTCTTGCCAAATCCCATTATTCTAGGTCAACGGGAAGTACCCTATAGATTTTGATTACGCTGCGAATTTCATACAAATTGTCGCAAGAACCGAAGTATAAACGCTCGTATCTTTTGATTACGTTGACACAAAAGTTTGGATATTAATATTTTTATATAAGGGACTATTGATTTAGTTGTATGATATTAAATTTACCTTGATAAATACCAATTGTATAAATTACTAATTTATACAAAAAAGACGAAGACTTGACGTTTGACTTTGACGACTTCGATTTCTTGAGTGACGGACAGACAGGCAGACGGAAAACAAAGTGATTCTACCGTTCTGTTCGGATCCGTTTTATCCTAGCCTACAAATAGGCGAAACTTTAAATATTACTTAACTTGGTTTAAAGCAAGTACATTATTTTCGCATGTATACAATACAGATCAGTAAAAAGAAACGACGACGTTAAGAGCTCGAAACATTTTCAATTAGGCGGTCCGAGAAGAATGACAAAGAATTCTGAACAAAAAATGCATCTCGTACGTAAAGTCTATTGTGATTTTATAAAAAAGAACTACATGCACTAAGCTACTGCAAAGTTTCTGCTACAGATGAAAAATTATTTTTTACATTTTATATGACGTCTACACTTAATATTATAAAGCTGTTAAACTTATTTGGTTAAACGTGCTAATTTTGCTACCGTAGTAATGCTTAGGAATATTAATTCGAATATAAAAAACAAAGTCTACGAGTATTTCTCAAGGATGTTAGATAGGTTACATACTGTTCGCATAATTTACTCATAATTATAATATATTGAATGTTATTCGAGTTTGAGGCATTTATAGATAGCGTTGACGAATTAAGTATTGTAATTGCTTGAATAATTCCCATTTATGAATAAAGAAGGCGCTGCGTCTTTTCCGGTTAGACATGAATATAACCGCAATAGACACAGCACTTGGGATCCAATTTTAGAAAGGCATCAGACGTGGAAAGTCTGTCACTGGGGTGTTGTAATTATGTCTACGGCATTGTAAACAAAGTGCGAACAAGAGTCCATGACGCCATTATTATAAAATTGGAAATTAAAATAAATCATTATGAAACTGGAGTCTGTCTGATTTGATAGCCTGCGCTTATAATACACACATACATATATTAATTACGTTGATAATTTTGAGGACCGTCGTGGCACAGAGGCATAGCGCCTGCCTGTAAACGTGATGGTTTATGGGTCCGATTCCCATTCGGGGAGAATGATTCTTTTTCATTTTCTTCGCTCTGGTCACGAGGCTAGTGCGGCGTTGAGTTCTGTCACTGAACAACCAATATTTAAAAAGGCGGAAAGCTAGGAACGGAGAGAGGAAAAAAATATCTTGATATTCTCACTGTACACGTGGTCAGAATTACCACAGCAATTGGGAATATGTCTCATGTATTTTGATGATTTTTAAAGTGTTAATCTACACTAACGATAGAAAAATATTTAAAGAAAACATATACAAATTTGAACGCAGCGGGTTTCGATCTTTAAGTATTTTTCTATCCTTAGTGTGGATTAACACTTTAAAAATCATCAAAATATTTAATAAAATAGCATTCTCTCTTGCCAAATAATTGTTCTTTGCAATAATCTTTGGGTAGAGGAAATTTGTAAAAACCTCCTTACAGAGACCTACCTGCCTATCTGCTAACAACGTAATAAGTTGTATACAGCGTATAAGAATTTCGACGCAGCGAGAAGAGGAACGCATGGCTTAGTGGTCAGTGGTCATGGCGTAGTGGTCAGCTGCGCTTGGACGGTTTCCATGACAGCGGGATTCGTTTCCGCGCCTCATGGAAACCGACCAAAGGCTCTGATTTTTTAAATTTTTATATGTTTTTTTTAAGTTTTTTTTAACGTCTCATGGATACATTACTCTAAGTAATTTTTCATTTGAATATGGAGGTGAAGCTTCAGGCTTCATTCTTAATGCAAAAATTACTTTATTTCAGTAAAATTTTAAAATATCTTAGTCACTAATATTTTTGCTGACTCTAAATTTCACAGTTGTTGGTTCGATTTCCACTAGAAGAAATAAATTATAATTTTTATTTCTTCGTTCTGTAAGGAAGATACACGCGGCGTCGAGTTTCGCCACTTGAAATTCGCGTAATGTGAGCGGGGAGTGGAGTGATTTAACACTAAGTTTCGTCTGCCTGCCCTGCTATATGTGAAAAATGTTGAACGTAAATTTTGAGAATACAATTTTCATTAGACTTTTGACTATACATTACTATAATAATATTATATAACTTCATCCTTAGTTTAATATAGCTGAACACTTACAAAAATAGTTAATACTGTATGTTTCAAAATTTTTAGCGCACAATAATTAATCTGTGATAACATTCACATCACAAATTGATAACGTTTTTTACAAGGGCATGTATATCGAGCTACTCGACCGTCGAATCAATGGATCGTTGAATCTCTGAATCGAGAATTGAAGTGGAAATAATGAATGCATCCAATATTAAAATAAATGTTTTATAATAAAACAAAAACGTGTAATATAATAATATTATAACTGTAGCTTTAAATATACTGAAGTATACGAATTTGATTACCATTTTAAATTCAAAATGTTAATAGAGTGTGATCACTCATGAGTATAACGACTGTATTGCGCATATTTTTGATATGCTTAAAGACTGACTTGTCGCTGTATCCCGCACATAGCAGGCATAAGCAGAAGGAACCTAGTGTTAAGACACTCCGTTCCCCACTTTCCGCCCACCGAGGCATTGCGTGTTGAGTGGCGGAACTCAACGCTGCGTTGCCAGAAATAATTCATTCTCCCCGAGTGGCAATCGAAACCAAAAACCGTCACGTTTACAGGCAGACGCTGTGCCTCTGCGCCACAAAGCGACGGTCCTCTACTATAATATAAAAATCATTTCCTTAAAAATAAAAAACTAATAAGAAGTAATAGACACCAAAATAATAATTTTCCATTATACCTTGTACTTTTCTTATTAATATTTTATTTATTAATAGTGAATTGCTAGATTATCCCGCAAGCTGTTATGACATCGTTTTCTATTCAACGCTTCATGCTCCTATAATTGATATAAAGGATTTGAATTAATTGCCAAAACAGTAATTTAGAAATCTATCTGATCTCCTGAAGTTTAACATAATTTTGTAAATTTAGTCGCCATGCTCAAATTATTTATACAATAAATTAGAAAAGGGTTTCAACAGTTTAACTCTGCTAAATAACTTTTATTATTTAAAAATAATTCATTTGTTTTAAATTTAATGGCAGATTGTTTTCTATAGACAAAATTCACCGAAGGCCAAATAGATTTATTGTTACCCAATTATGTTATGTTAATTAATGTTATAAAAGTTGTTTATATCTACACAAACAAACACTGAGTGTGGTGTCATGTTTACTAAATTCAAAAGAAAATTCATTTTCATAAAAGATAATAAATATATAAAATAATAAATATTAAATATTAAATATAATAACTATGAAAATATTAAATATAAGAACTGTATTTAAAATAAAATCAAATTATCGTGTTAGTTAAGGATAGTTATTTGATTCCGTAAAATTAAAGGTAATCCTACAACAAATTGAATTGAATTTTAGATTTTTTTCATAGATAAATTTTTATTATAAAAAAGGTTGTATAAACGTCTAAAATTTCCGTGGTACACAAACTATTAGCATAATAAATAGTAGCAAAATAAAGTAATAGCAAAATTAAATTGAGTTGAATCTTAGTAAGATAGTAGATAGAAAAGGTTGTATTAACTTCTAAAATTTCGTGGTATACCTCATACATTATACCTCAGAAATATGCATAAACGGTCTGAAATGGAGTAACTGTGCATAAAGGTTTGCCCTGAAATATAGCAAGTATTTTACAATTTCATACGGCAGGAACATGAAAATTCAACAACGAGTAATATGAAAATACTAACACTGCATACCATTCCGTTTTATACCAAAGACTTGACTAGCAGTAGTAGTTTGTGAAAAACTCACAAAAAGCATAATTTATCGCCTATGTTCGTAGTAGCTTTGAAACATTATAGCCTAAAGTGAAAGATTTTTTACTGCTTTAAATTCGTAGGTTTGTACGTATATTTTTTATATTATAAAATACAATATTTTAAATGCTTATTGTATTTTTTTGTTCGTAGCTTCAGTAATTTACACGTAAGTTTCTACCTGTGTCGTCCCTGCCAGAGCTAGACTAAAAATATTTCATCCCTAGAGTATGCATCGAACTCACAACCGTCGTATTTAGTCTGACACACGATTCAATTTCATAAAGTATACAACGAAAATATTATAAATCTACAGTGCTATGAGAGGTACTTATATTACCACGAGCAGAGAATAGAGAATTCAATTCTAGCTTGTTTATAAGAGGTGACTTTTAATATATAGTATGAATAAGTAATTTCTCACTCAGAGAGATCGGACCGCCAAATAGGTACTACGGTCTCCGCACACCGCTTTCATCTCGTCCATTATCATCAATTTCTCCTCATACATGCCGAAAGTGTAATCCTGGCAAGTTTAATACTCTCATCATCTACACATCCTACACACTCCATATCCATCTACATCGCCTTGAAGGCCACTACTTTGTTCTTGAAGGCCAACTAAGATCTCTATCTACCTTTCAGACAAAAAAATGTTATAAATATTTGTTTGTGTAGTGTAAACGACTATATGCACTTGCTATTTTAAAATCACAAACAAACCCGTCAGTTGTATTTATATGCATAGACAAAATTAATTTAATGATTTTATTAAAAAGCAAATCTAAAGTAAATAAAACAAAATTAATATTTTTATTGTAGTTTAAATAATGCGGGTTGAATAATTTGTATGAAATAAATTGTATGAAAAAAAATGGGAAAAGGGAAGAAAAATCGCGAGCGTCATATGGAAAAGGTTGCTCGAAAATTTTATTTAATTAAATATTTAATTAATTAATCAATTCCACTTAGTTCTACGACTTGGTGTATCAATGGTAATGTGATGTATTCCACATAAGCACGTATATATATATATATATATATATATATATATATATATATATATATATATATATATATATATATATATATATATATATCAGGTAGCGTGGTAGGGTTCGGATCAGTTGACTAATAATTATTCGTTAGTCAAGGCATTGTGAGAAATATATATAATATACATTATCGGATCCGTATTATCTTGCGTAATGTCACCTAAAGGAGCGAACCAGAGCGGACGATCATAATCAGCCACGTAGCGGTAGGAAGTTAAAGCTGATATGCGAACCAGAGAATTATATTGATGTTACAACTTCATCATTAAATAATATAAATAATGTTAATAATTATAAATTGCTGTCTTTGATTCAGTTAACTAATAATTGTTTCGTTGTCACTCCCTATCCCCCTCCCATCTCCCCTCCTTTATTATCACTATCAGATATAATAGGGAAAGACGATAGATGACACTCACCGAAAAATTATAATAATATTTACTCAATTCTTATGTATAAATATTTTTATAGCAAATTTAACCTATTATTTTATTAACTCTGAATCTCAAAAAAAAAATTAGAGTTAATTACTTCACTACTATAAAAACCCGAGCCACTATACGTATCATGAGCCAAACAAATGTATTTAATTTTATTTTTTCAGTTATATTATGCTTTTGTGCTTATTTATTTATTTCTGATATTTATTGTGACAAGTAGGAAACGGTTACAGTATGTTCTCAAATATAACATAAAATTTGCTCCAAATTATTTTAATTCAATTGTATACCTCATGTGCTCACATTTTTGGTACCGTAATAAGATAATTAAGGTAAGTTCTTAGTCGTTATAACTTTAAGTACTCATAAATTATTCTCTAAATATAAATTTATGGATCTGAAAAAATTAAGCTTAGAATATGAAGCGGGTGTAAACTGACATATTTATGACTCTATATCTGACGTTTGACGTATGACATGATGTTCTATTAACGTAAAAATAAGGTAAAATTATTTTTTTTAGCTTTATGCTTTTCTATAGATAGAAATTTCATAGACAGCTCGTGTTAAAACACCCTGTGCTTTCCGCGGGTGTTCGATCCAATGCGTGTTGAATGCCAGAACTAAACGCCGCGTTTCCACTTACTAAATAAAAATAATTGAAATATAGTTCTTCTCAATGACCACCGAACACCTAACCATCGTTTCAACGCATAACGATGACCTGAAAACAATTCTCTGTGACAAGGAGAAACTGAAAATATTTATAACGTTTTTGTGAATTCGTCTCGTAAAAATTTGCATGTTAAATTTTGCTAATGCTTTGAAGCATTATTATAATATCACAAATTATCCATTACGTTAATTAGATTTACAAATAGGAATTACGGCACATATAGCTGTCTGTTACATACTACAGCTTTCAACAAAATATTACTAATGACGTACGTAGCACATTTAAATTAATAGATAATTATATCTTATACACAAACACGAAATTCTTTATATTGTTCCGATGGTTTAAAAGATAAATTGAAACATATTATTACAACTGAAATATTTTACTTAATATCTAATTACAAACAATGTTTAACACAAAGTGCAGCGTTGAATTCCGCCCCTCAATAAACAAAGTCTTGGATTTGAATGGAAAATATAGAACAGGTCATTTTGTATATATCGATAAAGCTTTAAACTGAAAAAAAAAGTAGATGCTATTTAAATATACATATTTCAAATGATCCTACTAGAATCCGATCAAAAACATTTTGCGAGTATTATAAATCTATTGACTCTGAAAATGATAAACAACATCGAAATGTTTATCATTTGTAGAGCTTTGCTAAACATTTCCTTTAAGAGCGTCATTTATAAGAAATTGAGACTGATGACTTAATTAACTAAAAATAATATTAGTCGAAAGGGACTAGGATCTAGAGATGAAGATTTTAATCAAAGCATTGATTCGTTTAATGTTTAACCAATTGGTAATTAGAAATTAAGCAGAGTTGGCCTGTTAATATTAGCTATATTACTTATAATAAATAAATAGCTTCACGCCAGTTCCATCCAATCATATAGAAGGGGAGACAACCCTCAACGAGGTACCCGCTTTCCGATTTTCGAGGTATTGCGTATTAAGTGGCGGAACTCTTGTGTCGGTGTCCTAATTCTATATCCGCCACGATGGTCCCAATAATTTAAAGTTTATTATTACTTATGCAAATTGAAGTGTTTTCAATTTGATTACAGTTTTAATATTTCAATGAAAACATATTAAAGAAATATATTTCATAAATTAAATTTTAATGTATAAATAATAATATTATATTATATTACAATTATAACTTACCTTACATGGACATTATAAGCAATGAATTATTAGAGGAATCATTTTATAGTATGATACGAATAAAAAAATATGCTAATAATAACAGATATTTTGTACTTCCTATTAATAAAAAAACACAAAAACTTAAAATGTCAATAAAAATAAAACTTAAATTTAAGTCACATTCGCGGACCGACTAAAATTGCATTCGATCAATAGACCGGATTCTAATTTTGCCGCTTTGTGGTTTCCAAAATAGCCTATTTGCTATTGTGAGGCAACATGGAGGGACATTTTCAACATATTTTTCAAATTTCATACGAAACGTTGAATATAGAATTTGGAAGTCGTTATTATAGCAGTTTAACATTATTTTTTTTATTGAGCTTAAAATATAAAGCAGAAGAAAAGCAGAATGAACGTAACTTACTATTGTTACGATTCGTATTTTTCACGAAGATTTAAAAATAAATTATATTATATATGGTCTCATAGTTATACAATTCCCATGACTTTTTTAAATATTATTAAAATGTTAAATTGACATGAATGAATATCCTTATCAGATCAGGTACGGCAACAATTTGAAATGCATAAGTTCAGTGATTGAGTCGTGAATACATTGTCATGGAAACTGTGGTAACGTATGAGACTCCACTTATTAATGTAGGTTCAAGCTGAATCCAGAATATATTTGTCGCTTTTCTGGTTAAAAAAATGAGAAAGGTATGGCTGAAATGTATGATGTATTTAATTTTAAATTATAATTATAAGCCACAAAATATGTTTGTATCAAGGTAGGCTTATATAATATATTATATATATGCATGACACAAAAAGACAGAATTATATAAAATCAATAACACGACTCCTGCAAAGTGCCATGACCCACGCACGGCTAGTAGTAATGAAACAGCGTAACCCTTTTTAATTAAAAATCTCATATCAAAAGCTTTCGAGGGTCACTTGGCCATTTTATTATAATTTATTTAGAATAACTATTTTTGTATCTATAATTTTTTTAAGTGATTAACCATATGATAAGCAATTTGAATGTTCTATTTAACGAGCGTGATTTCTTTCACACGACTTCGTCGACGGTATCAAATTTTATATTTAGGTAATTGTTTTACATTCGATGCCTACTTGGGTGGTATTTTAAAAGGAATGATAGTGATTGAAACTCATTGTCTATGCAATGGACAGAATGGGTAGAAAAGATTGACCTTTATTTTAATAATTTTTAAATTCAATTTTGAATTAATGACTTATATTTATTCATATAAATATTATAGTATTTAAGTTATCATTATGATTGTGGCGCAGTATAAAAAGATCGTCTAATTGTAAGGGCGATAGTTCAATGGTTTCCTCGCTCTAGTAAGTCTAAAAACTGTGTTGTATTCCACCACTTGCAATGTTTTGAACTGGAGGGGAAAGCAGAAAATATGTCTTTGTCTGTCATTATTCAATATTTTTTATTGTGAAGTCCAAACGTCTTTGAATAAGAATATTTATTATAAAAATATAGTGCCATGATGAAGAAAGGTCAGTCAATAAATACTTCATTAAGCGTTAATTAATATTCCGAGACGACTCAGATAAGAGCTTCCTGAGGCCATCAAAGCAAAAGTTCTAGAAGTTAGTTAAAAAATCTGTTTATCGTTAAATTTTTGTATAAAGGGTTCTTCAAAATATTTAATAGGTATGTTGGATAAAAAGAAATTATATAAAATATAAATTATTTCTAAATTAGTTGTTTTAAATATAAAAAGAGATATGCCGAGCGAACCTTCTTTACAGGCACTCCGGTCCCAGCTTACTGCCCGAGACATTGTGTATTGAATAACGGAGCTCAACGCCGCGCTTTTATCTTAATACCAGTGCGAAGAAATAAAATAATTTAATTCAAAAGGCATCACGACGAATAAGCCTGTAGATGATGCTTCTTGTTTAATCACTTAAATACTACAGTAAAATAATTACACAGATTAATCAGTAACGTATTCACTTGAAATAAAATAACACTACAACGCGGCGGCTCTCAATCACATTTTGTTACTGTACGCATATTTCGCTACTGGGTACAGTCACCAGTAAGCCTTAAAATAATATGTAAACGTTTTTGTAGTCCCTCATGGCAGCTAAAGCTCGCAAAATATTCAAGTGATTTATAAGGCCTTTTATTAATTGTGTTCCCCTCTCGCCTTGTTTTACTCTCGTTTGAATATTTATTTTGACATACATTGTATGTTGTTATTGTCAATTTGAACAATTAACTTTTGGTGCAAATGTTATTTTGTTTCGTCTATCCTTTAATGAAACAATTACTATTATTTTGGACAGAAAAGTTAGATATTTTGTACAACTCTGAATTTATTATACATTTAATTATATTTACACTAATAATGAACTTGACTCCACTTAAATTTTATACAATTAGATTGAGCTGTTGAGCTGTTCTTTCGTCAAAGTGTCAGGCCAAAATAAAGCTTAATTGGTGTTGAAGTATTGTCCTATTGGATTTATGGAGTCAAGAACAGAATATACTTGGGTGTCAAATGTTTGCTAAAATCAATAAAATATTAATCATTACTCTATTGAGATAGAGAGATTTTGCCTAAGTATTTATATCTTTCTAGAGAATATGTTTATATAATACTAGCAACCCTACGACTTCGTCCGCTTAAGTCAGCTAGATCGCGTTCGTTCTTATATTTTAAACCTACGTCACAATGCAATTCTTCGATTTTCTTGTCGTCTTTTTTGAATCACTTGTCTATTATTGAAAATCACGATCAATGCACCTATATGTTTCTTCCATGTATATATTAAAACGTAAACGTAAACGTAAATTAACATTAGTCAAAGCAGATTATGTTCTAATTTTCATTCATTCTAATCATAGCGTAGAAAGTACAATATGTGGATATTGTACTTTCTACGCTATGATAGAAAAATTAGAACATAATCTGCTTTGACTAAATGTTAATTTACGTTTACGTTTACGTTTTAATATATACATGGAAGAAACATATAGGTGCATTGATCGGATCGGATTGGATTATAAATTTCAAGTGTGGTAACCACTTACCACACTTGAAATTTATAATACAAATACACCGCGTTCTTCGCGTTCTTTATTCTAGTCCTGACAAATATACTAATACTATCTTCTATTTCAAAAATCGCCAATGCTTAAAATAAAGTATTATACTAAAATGTTTTTTGAATTTAAACAATTACAAAGAAATTAAGTAATTTATACGACAAAATCTATTATATATAATTTAGCTTCACTTGCTAGTTATCGACGGAATCATGTCTATTTTTTTCTACGGAAATCTCATTGAATGTCAGGACGACAACTGTTCTGTATGTTGATTTGGGTCAAAATGATGTCAAGCTGTCAGAATTTATTAATTCTTTAGTATATGCCAGTAATCAAAGTAATTAGACTTTATCGTTAGTTATTTTTTAAGAAACTTGCAATGTTGAAATTTTTTTTTTTTTTTTTTTCGATTTCATTTTTTTCGCCAAAAGCTTTTACATAATTCGCGAATAAATAAAGAAACATACGAACAAAAATCCACTGCGTAGTTTTTTAGCTTATATTTCAACAACTATAACGATAGCTTAATGCTATATAATGCATTAATATATCCTTAAAATCTTTTATGAACATTGACTTTCTAATAATTACTTCGGGAGTTAAAAATTGGCCCCATAGTATATGCATGTAGTGTATCAGTTCGTATTCAAATTAGTTATATCTTTTGAATTTACAAAATGTAATTTGTATATAAATTTCTTTTGAAGATAGATCTAAAGCCTCAGTATACAAACTTTGTTCTTAAGTACAAATTAACTAATACTTATATCTTGCGGGATATATTTCTGGTACTAAGTTTTCCTCGAACTTTTAATTGTGATAGAATTTATAAAATTTGTTAAACTAACGATTTCGTAAGTGTAGATTGGTAAAATAATATTTCATATACCCTTTTTAAGTGTTAATTCATTTTTTATACTTTTTTTTCTAATATACAGTATTTGTATCACATTATTATTAAGAAAATTACAAATTTTATTTTATATCATACATTTTAGTTAACAATTCCTTGATATTTGTAATCGCAGAAATTTAAATAAATTCAAACACTAACCACGGATTGGACGGGACCTAAGGGACATATGGTCAAAATAGTTTAGATTTAATTTAAATATGTTTGTAATTATAGGTTTATGGTATTAAAATAATGCTGCTGTGTTCATTTTAAACATAAATTTATAGTAATTCATTTTGCTAAAGTGTTCTATATTAACCACTATGAAATTATTCCCGTTAGATTTCACTCGGCATTAGTCGCTACAAGCGCAATTTTCTAATATCCGCCAGCAAATAGCTTAGTAACCACGAGGAAGCTACCTTTACTAATGCTGCGTGCACCACTGTGTAACATTTAATATTAAATTAGAATGTGTGTGTACATATAAAATTACGAACTATAATATATCGTGGTGAAATAAAGACGAGATTGACTAAACGTGATGTTGTTTGTAAGCTTTTCTGAATGGAATAATATGTCATATTTCTCGTAAGGCTTCTTGGTAAGGCGTTGGTGTCCGTTGTCCTAAATGTTAGCAAATCAGACGAAACATAAAAACCAGAGTGATTTGTCTCTAGGTTATCTCTGTATACATATGTTTATTGTAATATTTTTTTTATTCATATTATCTGATAAACGTTGCATATTAAAGCAAATACTTTACTAGCATCCCGATATCCTTAATGTATAGTAGACTAACAATACAACATACCATTTACAATCAATTCGTATTTCACGCGTCGCGTTGGCGCTTTTAAACAGGAAAAAACAACACGATAAAAATATTATCCTCCCTCTCAAACGTTTTACCTTGTTTCCATTATAACTTTGTTTATATATATATATATATATATATATATATATATATATATATATATATATATATATATATATATACATATATATATATATATATATATATATATATATATATATATATATATATATATATATATATATATATATATATATATATATATATATATATATATATATATATAGAATAAATTATGTGGACGAAACCTGCTGGGGAAACGAAACCATCGACGAAACCATTTATTTATTTATGGATTACCAACATCAGATACAGCGTGATCTTTCTTATATTATTTGTTTATGAACTATCATCCTTAGTTGTTCTTACAAATACAGGTAACCCCAGCATGCTATGCAAACACCTAGTATAATTCGACTGAGATATTTTTTAACATAATTAACATAAAACTGTAGTTAACATCGAAATTATAGGTAAAATTAAATAAAGAACCAAAACCACGTAACATAATAACAAAAATAGTATCGTACATATGCTGAACTGAGATTAAGAACTTAACAAAAAATATACTATAAAATCAATAATTACGACTACATAAAATAACAATACACAGTAAACATAATAGTTACATAAAACGAAAAGAAACCATGAAGGCACTTATTATTGTCAACGTATAGAAGCTATATAAAAACTTCTTCTTCATCTCTTTATATATAGCGTTTCGAGCGTGCCTGTGGAGCACAATTCACTTCACCAATCTCTCGTTGAATGGAGAACACACAAAGGAAAGTGTACGGTAAGAAAGAAATAATATAACACTATAGAAGAATGCATGTTTAAAAGAGATTCAATTTTTAATCCTTCACCTATAACAAATCTAACAGATACAATATGTACAGACAAAATATAACGTTAGCAATAAATAATATTTTACACGAGTGTTAGCTTATACTTCAATATTATTATATTTAATATATTTACAAAACAAAAGAATAAACACAAACATTAAGAAACACTGAACATTAAGAGGACGAGGGACGTTGAGAGGAAGGACATCATATAAGGGATGGATTTATTTAAGGCAGGAGAAAAGGATATATAGGATATATTGGAAGGAGAATCGTCGTTTAAGCCACATTCACACAACGAGTTGTCCAAGAACCTGATCTTAGCCCCAGATGCACAGGTGTAACCGGCAAATTGTAGATATAACCCTCCGTTCAGTAAATCTTTAAACCAAGGACGCTTATCCTGTAAACCAAGGACGCTTTGGTATAGGCGGCTAGAGAAATGCATAATATTGACCCTTCTGACATTTTGATAAGTCCCAGTATTTAGACCAAGACTTGTCCAAGTGAGTTGCTGCAAGAGACAACAGATCCTGAGCCGAATTAGAAGTGGTTTAGACTGCCACACTGGATCGCTAATTTTACGCACAAGTCTGCAGATTCATTCTCACTAATTCGAGAGTGACCCGGAATCTATACAAGAGTGACATCCAAACCCTTTAGATGACATGAGAATAATTCTTTATGAATCAATAAAACAATTGAAGACCTCAATTTACTATGAAACGGGTTACCCTTTATAGCCATTAAGCAGCTTAGAGACTTAGTAAATATAACTGTCTGTTTTAAGTTGTGGGAGAGCGTGAACAGGATTGCTTCTAACAAAGTAACGGTCTCACCTGTGAACACTGACGATTCGGGTGGGCACTTAAATTGTAGAACAATTTTGTATTTTGGTATCCAGCAAGCTGCACCAACACAGCTTTCTTTCGAAAGCTTTGATGCATCAGTAAAGATGTGAAGATGCTTAGACCAATTTTAAATAACAACCTCTTGGAATTTTGTGTTGGTACCTGGATCTACCTTGATCAAGCCAATATCTGTTATGATGATATAAATACTTAAGGATAGGTCCAATTTTGAGTTTGTTCCAAAATTTTAAGATATTATCAGAATGGATGTCAAGGTCGAATCCAGGACTTTTTTTGTTACATTCATTATTTGTTATTTTAATAATAATAATAAGTAATACGTTATTTTACAAAAAAATATAGGTTACTTTACAAGCAGTATTATATTTAAGAGTGAATGTGCAATGGTGGCCTTATCTCACACAGACAACAATTATAGTTAATATTGGATTGCAGAAAGGTGCAAAAGTTATTGCATTACAACTATACATATATTCAATTAATAGACTAATAATATACTAATAAGTTATAAATCATTTAGTTACTAATAATAATTTAGTCAGAGGCATAGAATTAATTAGCTTCTTTTTCTTCACTTTGCTAGTAAAAGCGCGGCGTTGAGTTCCGCTACGCAACACGCTATGCTTGAAAGGCGGAAAGCCGGGAACGGAGTGTGTTAACACAATATGCGGGATACAGCGTGAAGCCATATATATATATATATATATATATATATATATATATATATATATATATATATATATATATATATATATATATATATATATATATATATATATATATATATATATATATATATATATATATATATATATATATATATACATATATATATATATATATATATATATATATATATATATATATATATATATATATATATATATATATATATATATATATATATATATATATATATATATATATATATATATATATATATCATAGCTTCACGCTGTATCCTATATCAATAAAATCACAAACTTATTCTAGTAGCGTAAACGAAGCATAAATACATTATATTCATCTTCTAGTAAATTTATTATTATAGGTTGTTACAAATGGCGAATAACTTTACGCTCATAATTTAAGGTAATATACAAAATTAGCTAAACAGTGACAAAATTACTAACTCGTTTAATCCTTAACGATCGTCATAAACAAAATTATAGCTATGTAAAGGCCGTTTTCCTCTTAAATGACCGCCCTAGTTACCTTAGACACAGATAAAATGTGGATAAAACACGTTAATTTTACATAAAATTATTACAAGTTTATTAAATATACCTATATATTAAATATACATACATAGATCAAGATCTCACTCCCTCAGACCATATTTATCATTTCAGACATTGATTGTGATGAATTAATCGCATTAATTATAAACATTGAGTAACTGAACCACCAACGAACCGACCAAGCCAGCGGCCAAAGCTGAAAACGACTTTGGTCAATCTATCCTTAAATTCGATCTAGTCTTGATTTTTACATATTATGTTGTATCCACATTGCCAGACAAATTTTATCGGCGTCAGTCAGGTTTTGTCAGACCGGCGTATGCGCCCCAAAATATTACATATTTTATATATTTTGTTTTGTTACCTGTTCTGGTTTGTTCTATTATAAAAGAAATTCAGTAAAAATATAGACAACCTATAACAAAATAAATAAATATTTACAATATTTACATATGTACACTATAAAAGGTTATTAAAACATGATACTTTACACAACACTTAATTGTTAATTTAATAATTAATTAATTTAATACTGTTAAATTAATAACTGGTTAATTTTATACTGTTAAGTTAAATGTAATATATTATTAAAAATATACATTGAAAAGGATTTGTTTATAAGACGGACGGACGAATCAAAGTAGGACAAGAAAAAAAGATGTGGGAAGGGAAGCCGTCGTCTAAACCACATTCATAATGTTGGCTTAATAAATAGACGTAATTGCAGGTCCAAAGGACCATTATGGATTTATGTTGACAGATACCTTTCTGAGTACACTAAAATAATAATGTTATATATAGAAACTGTTTAAATGTCGAGTACTTAATATAGACCTTATGTTTTAGTAACGTTACGTTGAACTTAAAATATTTAAGCTCTAGACTGAAAGGGTTAACTTGATGCTATATAAAGCGATTATTTCAGTCTTTTGATTTTTAATCATCCTATATATAGTAGTTTGAAAGTTTATTTTATTTCTGAAAGTAAAGTTTTCGCTTTCTTTGTCTATCGTACAACGTAAAACAAAGTGTACGGATGAAAATAAAACTTCTTTATTGTGATATTTCACAAATCGGATACATAAGTAGGTGCTGGGCCCATCGTGTTGTTCTAATCGATTATTATAAATAATAAACTAACGACTACGCTAATTCATAAAAGATTGAAGACTTTCTACTAGAGCACTAATTGGTTATTTTTTAATTATTTTTAAAAGTAGAACTAGTATCTTTTTTGAAATTCTTCGAAGGCTACACCCTTCGCAGAATCTTCGAAGGGTGTAGTACTATTAACGTTTGAGAAAACGACTTGTATCTTTAGTAAGTTTATGTAATCAGTACTAGGAAAAATCTTTTTTTTCTAAAATTAAAGATGAATATATATATATATATATATATATATATATATATATATATATATATATATATATATATATAGATATATATATATATATATATATATATATATATATATATATATATATATATATATATATATATATAAAAATTAATAAGAAATTTGTAGTTATTGTGACATTGGGTTAAAATGATTAATGATATGCTAAGCAGAAGAGTACGTACAAATTTTCATATGAATATTCTGAAGGGCACTGCGTTAAGACCACTGCTAATCTGGGATTAGTTGTACTACGATATACAAACTATACAAGGCACTATAATTTATCACTTACTTTCTGTGCATTAGTGTCCACATAATTTGTGTTTCTATTTTGTAAAAATGAAAATAAATTAAGCTTTTCATTTTCAATCATTGCCCAACAACTTTGATTTTTCTATACTTTTTTGTTACTTTTAAATAAATATTGACAAGTCTATGTCCGGCAATTTATGAAGACAAGTAAAACGTCAACGTATCTTTGTCATGAATACCTTAATAATATTTTGAGGCTGATAATATATTTTGAGGCCGTTGTGGCGCAGCGACACAATGTGTGACTGTAATCGCGACGTTTGTGGTCAATTTTCACTCGGGTAATGAATTGTTAAAATTTCTTCGTTCTGGTAACGTTACAAAACACGGCGTTGAGTTCCGTCACTTAAACTTACTTCCGGTAAAGTGTCTTAACACTAGTTTTCTACCTACCCTACGGGATAGGTTGAAGCAATTATTTTTCTTAATCTATATATATATATATATATATATATATATATATATATATATATATATATATATATATATATATATATATATATATATATATATATATATATATATAGTATATATATGGATAGAAAAGTTAATTCTGTACATTAAAGATTTAAAAGAAAGATTGATTGAGTCGGTTACTATGTCGGTAGTAGAAGTCCATGTATCCGTACTGTATGAAATAGTAATAATAATAATTACGCGTACATTCATTAGTAGTTATTGATTTTGTATTACATATATCTATACTCTATACAACTAAATTGAAAAAAAGTTTATAAAAACCAACTCTACAAAATATGCCAATCATTATTTAAATTCCAGCTAAATATAGAGACGCGAATGAAACCAAAAAGCAATAACGTTTCAAATGACTTTGATTGATCAAAATACAGTGACCTAGTGTTTGTATTCGTTTGAAAAATATCTTTTGTTATGCTAAGCCAGGTTGGCTGCACAATTTTTTTGTTAGAAGTGTCTACTTCACTTTGTATGGACAATTAGTTAGTCAACTAGTTTTACAAAAGTAAATTACTTTGATTATGACAGCAATACGGAAAAGTATGAATTTGTTTAATATTAAAACTATATTTTATCATATAACAATTTATTTATGGAAGAAAGAACGGTATATCGGACCGTCAGCTAAATTTGACCACGTTCATATTTTAAAAAATTTTTCGTAAATTTCTTTTTTGGTGACATAAATCGATTTACGAATTAAGCATATCCATCCGGATTCTGGAAAAAAAGTATCATGTCCTTGCTTGATATATAAAGGGCTTAAATTTCCAAGTTACGTCATCTATCTACTTACAGACTTTTACTTTACTTGCTGAATTACTTTTATTTTCCTCTTGAGTTATGACCACAGTCTTTGGTCATCCGTGCTTTTTTGTTGGTTTTCTTGCTCTTATTGTGATTTTGTGAAATGAAGTTTTATCGACCAAAGCGATTTCTCATTTTAAAGGTCCATAGGTTCCTTACATCGATGTTAATATTCGGATTTTTGACTCAGTAAAAAGTTAATCAATCATTACTTACACTTGCTTGAAATTGATAGGAAAATAACAGCATTGTATGCACCCTCTTCTGAAAGCAGAGTTCTTCCTATTAATTCCAGGTCACTTGTCTAAAAGAGCGCATCACTTTATCTGAGATCGTCATTAATCATAAATGATTCAGTCAGCTTAAACTCTCTAACTGTGGGTAGAGAGTAGAAGTGTGCTTCGAGTGTGTTTCAGGGTCATGTCGATTAAATATTTTTTATGAAATTCGGATTTAGCCATTACCTGGTAAGAAAATTATTTAATAAAAATAAATTGTAATTGTAAAAACAAATTGAAAGTAAATTAAGTTATTGACACTTATTTTTCTTTACTTGCTAAAATCTCTCGTTTCTCGAGTCTCCCTTTTACAGTCCATTGTATTTCTTGCACCGTTATTATATCTGCTTGTCATTTATCACTTGTTGGTATAGGAGACAAAAGCTTGCAGACCTGTATACAAATTATAATTGTTTTCTCTTTTTTCATATACACTTATGTTATTATTCAGGTGATTTGCATTTGCCTATAAATGATTGTTATTGGACGGTCCTATATATCGAAAGAATCGACGTAGGGTCTATTGTAAATATGTTTATTGTTCAAGCAGTATGTTTTATTTACTGCAAGCGATAAATTCACTTTTATGACTGACTTATTTTTACAAAAGGAAGCCTCAGAATTGGAAATTCCCTTTTTATTCGTACATTTGTCAACGCCTATAAACAATTTTATTGATGTGACCCGCCGGATGATGATGGAAAGGCTTATACCTTCTTTACACCCAAAACCTTTGCTTTATAAGGTTATCAGGCAATATATAATGATATATGATGATGTAGCATTGCGATAGTGTCGTCTTCCTAAATTATATACGATACAAATTTTATAAGCAACATTACATTAAGATTACTTTATTGATACTCTTCTGACTTTAATTATTATATATGTATAGTTACATATTTCCGTAATTAAATGATATTCTTATATTTATTACGTTTATCTCAAAGTAAGTAGAATGTCTTTAATAAGAGTTAATTGCGTTTTCATATAATCTTTTTAATATTCTATTTATATTTAGTAGTCTGGAGAAAACACATATTATATGTTAAAAGTGGTCCAAGCAGGAGAAACTGCGAACGAAATATCAGTGTTTTACTATAAGGGCGTAACACTAAAGGAAGAAAGTATAGCAATGTTTTGTGATAACATTTTAAAATTATTATATCTACTATGTATTAAAATAACCTGAACTCGTATTACTGAACCGATTTAATGGAGCCAGCATAATGTTCTATATAGCATATTATATAATCTCGCTATACATACGTGAGTTGGAAAATTGCTAACTACTTCTTTTGGTTTACTTTACAGTGCCAGTACACTCACTTCTAAATAAATATATTATAATAAGTAAGTTGAAGTAACTAAATAAATGCTTTATTTCAACCACATACTGCTATACAAATAAACAATAAAAAAGAAGTAAGTAAAAAAGAACAGTGTAAAGTATTTTAGCTTCACGCTGTATTCCCACACACAGCAGGGTATGCAGAGATAACCGTAGGCAGGAGGAACCTAGTGTTAAGACACTTCGTTCCCCACTTTCCAATTTTCGAAGTATAGCGTGTTGAGTGGCAGATCTCAACGCCGCGCTTTGCCTTGTTGCCAAATCGAAGAAAATGAATATAAAGTTAATTCTCCTTGAGTGGGAATCGAACCCACAAAGCGTCGCGTAAACTTACTTAGGTACCAATTATAATAATTATGAAAAAATAAAATTATACTGTATTATCTTTAATTTTATATGAATTATAATACTTGACTCTCAAATAGAGTCTCATAAGGTAACAATTATTATTATATTATACATTTAAGTAAGAAGTTCATTGAATAATACTATCTAAGGGAGTTCGAATATATTCATCTTCGTCTCATTAGCATAGCCAATTTTCTTCATCGTTTCCAAATGTAAATGGTTCCTGTGATAAGAATAAATTACTGGATTTAACAAAACGTTAGATATTAAAGTCTATAATTAAACTATTTATTTCCACACTCTAATATTCATCTAATCAAAAAATTTAACTGAGAATACTAAGAAGCTCTAGGATAAAATGGGGTTAGATGCCAGCCTACTCTATATCTATCAATATAGCTAGCTTAATACCTTACGCTAAATCTGATAAGACTCATCGGTTACAAATTATGTAGAATTTATCTTTTTGTGGAATACTTTTCTTTCTCGGGTCAGATGCTTGCAGTGTGGCATAAATATCTTTTAGATACATACATACATACATACATAGATGCATACATAGATCCACACTTTATCCCTAGCGGGGTAGTCAGAAAGAACGGAGCGCCAAACGCTTCGGTCCCTGTAATCCTCTTTCGCCTCGTCCACTGTCAGTAACCTCTTCATACATGCTGTCCTCATGATTTTCATGTGACCTTCCTCCAGTATCTTCGACACTGTGTTTTCGAAGGTTAATAAGACCTCGGATCTCTGCTTGCTTCATATATTTTTTTTACCATTCTTTCATCACTCATTCTCTCGATGTGCCTCTTCACTCTTTCTACGACATCCTCGCTGGTACATATATCAGTCTGTGTCTCTTCGCTGCGGTTTCGGTCAGTTAAGCTGACTCCGCATATCCTCCGAAGAGATTGCTTCTCCACAGCATTAATCTTTCTTTCATTTTCTTGTGCAATATCCACGTTTCACTGCCATATACCAGCGTCGGCACCAGAACTGCCTTGTGTAAGGCCAACGTTTCGCCGTTTCAACAATGCAGCTAAGGCACCGTTCATTCTGTTACCGTTACTGTTACCGTTTGTTCACATCCATTTCGTTATGCAGCTTGAGCGCTCCCACCCTTCTGAGCTAGCTGACACAGTCGTCCGCGAGAGCTACATCCTTGCACCCCACTCTATCAGTGAAAACATGATATTTAGTACACAGTATCACTACTATGTACTTCATGTCAAACCATAAAAGCATTTATCTTTCGAAATTTCAAGACTGTTATTATTTTATTTAAGGAATAGGGATAGCTACTAACTGCTCTTATTACCATATGTATTAGTCACATGTATATGCTTACACGTGTTTTCTCATTATATACATGTCAAGAATTGTTTATAATTCTTGACATGTATATAATTTCTTTTACCTTATACTAACTGAACCTCTAGTTAGTAAAGGTACGTATTATGATACCTATTTATTATATTTTATTTTGATTACTTCTTTCTAGATTTTGGTTTTGATTACTCTTTTCTAGAGACCATCGTGGCTCAGTGGGCAGTGTCTGACTGCAATGCGATGGTTGTGGGCTCTTTATCCACTCGGATTAATAAATTAATTTCATTTTCCTATATAGCAGCCTATGACAAAGTGAGGCGTTGAGTGCCGCTACTCAATAAAGAAATGAAATAAAATGGTAGAACGGAGTATTTTAACACTAGGTTATTATTGAGTATTACTACGGGTATATGTGAAATAAAACGTAGGTAAACTAATATATATGCACAATACTTTAATACACAGTCGTTATGAGAATAATATAATAATATAAAACGTTCCGTAGAATTACATAAAACTGTAATTATCGAATACCGATAAATTTCACTAATTACATGCTCTTCAATTAAAACACTGGGCTGGCCAGACGAATTGTGTTTATAAATGACTGGTTTGCAGGCTCTGGAATGACTTGTCCAAGTTCATTAGAAGAATTAAGAGATATTTTTGAAAATTATTAATTATTAATATGAAAGTAAATTATAATCATAATGTTTTATAAGTATATATTTAATCAATGAAAAATACACTTTTGTACACGTACACACTAATTAATTCTCATACGATAAGGTTATTTTGTTGAGAATGGTTTGTTTGGTGTATGATATCTAAATTGTGTACAATGACAAGTTTATAATAAAATTATATTACATATATAATTTTAATTTTTTTAATATATTATATAAATAAACTGCTAAGTAGGTAAATATTACTTTTTAATTTTAGGAACCATAAGCATCCTTATGTATTGCCGTTGAAATATGTTTGACTAACAACGGTACTTAAATAAGTTTTCAAATACTACATAAGTGATATAGACTCGTGTCTTAAGTCTAGTCGCCTACACAATTCTTAATTTTACTATAATATAACACGCGTGTACTAACTATTCACATAATCATTTAAATTTAAACGTTTTTCTTCAATCACTCTATCTGTTATTGAAAACATTCAAATTAGTTGCGTATTTTTAATATGAAGTGATTTTTATATACCTACTATGTAATTTTTTGTGTAGTTTGACAGAACAGCGCTCTCGCTCTTCATCGCTCAATACTTTATATAGCAAAATGGGCAAATTATAAAGCATTATGTTATTTTTCTTTAAATGAAACATATGTTATTTCTATTTAAATATAATATCATAATTACTTTCATTATAATGCTTCTAAAACTTACAGAATTACGAGCAAACATTGTATGCATCTTTTATACCAAAAATGCCGGCGATAATTTTGACTCGATTCGTATATCGATTTTAAACAAAAGCTGCATTCCGCAATCGTCGAGTAAAATTGATGGACCGCTCAGTGTGAGATGGGAAACCGCGCTATATACTGATATATGATGCTTTAGATACGAAATACATTGAAGGCCTGCAGGTTAAAATAAGATTAAGAAATTTAAGAGGATCTCATTTCATCATCATCTTATTAACATTTCCATACTCATTTTACGCACATTTCATGTTAGGTAGCTTTTAGTTGTGGTAAGACGAACCATACCATAAGATTTATAAACGTATACTAATTATTGCTATTAATTACCGAAAGTTATTTATACTTAACTGAATTTTGCCTGTGACTTCATCTGTGTTGATAAAATTTATTTTAAGTTGGTAGGTTATGTTCACTTCCAGGATTCAGGTTCTATAAAGGAAATGCCGGCAACATTAAATGAAAATATCAAGAACTTATTACGTTTAAGAATAAATTTATTGTCTATTATCGATCAAATTAACACTTTTATTTATTTTTTTGCGTAACATACACTCATAGTACTAAAGCAGAAATTTCATTAATGACCCGCTATGTCAAATATATTTTATTTCAGCTTTACTCTTTCTCCCGTATAGCAGACTAAGAAGCTAGTGCCAAGGCACTCCGTTACACTTACCACCCAAATTCGAGACGTTCGAAATAATCGAGACCCGAGCAGTGAAATGAAAATAATTATATATAATAAATAAGTGGGAATTGAACTCAAAACCTTCGAGTTTAAACAATCAGATTCATAAAATTTTTAAGCTTATAAAATGTAAATTAATATACAGAAATTTATATATTGTCATGTAGTATATAGTTCATTCAGTAACATCTAATAGAATACTAATCTATTATTTTTACATATAATTTTTATGTATGTTTGTCTATTTGCACATATTTGGACCTATTGTAGCGATTTGATTTAAACCTCTTTTATTGTATAGTTTTTAGACCTGGGTTTACCCTAGGCTAAAATTGACAACTTTAACAACTGTCTCACCTGATGTTGATGAATGTAGCCCACTATAATATAAGAAATAATGAAATATCGCTCTAGCTAAAGTTGTTCAGTATGGTGGGCAATTGTAATGGTTGTGAGTTCCCGGGCTATAAAACAAAGCGTGACTTTGGGTTATACCCTCATCACGTAATGTCTCGGATTTGGTGGAAAACGGGGAAAAAATACCTATACTCAGGTGCTTTTTGCTTACCTGATGCAATTTCAATGAAATCTAGTGGTAAATGTAAATGGCATGGAAAGGCAATAAAATCCATGCAAACGAAGTTGCAGGCGGCAACTAGTACAAAGTAAAATTCTAGAAGTCAAGAAGTATACGTGATTCAAAGGTTTTAATTTAACCTTTGAATCACGTATATTTCTAGACTGGCAGTTCCTGATCTGGGGAGATAAAGTGCGACGTTGAGTTCCGACACTCAATATGCAAAGTCTCTAATTTGAGTGGAAACTTTTGGTATGGACGAACGGAGTATTAACACAAGATTATCTCCACCTACAAAGCGAAAAGCTTAAAAAGCATGATTTTTATATTTGTACGTAAACATATTATAATAGCTAAGTATAACATTTTAAATAGATTTGTATAAAGCACAAAAGAATTTCGAATGCTTGACGTTTCCATGAGGCGCGGGTTCAAATCCCGCCGTATTTAAATTTTTAAGTACTTTTTCTATCCTTAGTGTGGATTTACATTTTAAAAATCATTAAAATATATTATAATAAGTACATTTAAGTTTGTAATATCTATAATCTTTAATAGTGACACCTTAAACTAATGTTAGGTGCACAGCGAGACTCTAGCAACGACGACGACATCAGAGGAATTTTCTTAGTCACCCTTAAAAGAATTAGATTACCTGAACGCAATTTATCAAAAAATTTCTATTACTTTTGTTGCGTTGTGGAAGTAACAACCGTCGGGGACCATCGATCAAACTCTGCCCGACTACGATCACGAGGCAAATTATAGACATTAAGTTTTATTTTACTTTTATTATATAAGAATACTGATTTGGTTACATTTTTCTTACGTTCTTAACGTGTAGAAAGAATTATTTATAAATGTTACGTATAAAAATATCAGTTGCGTCTTCTAAATCTTCATTTGTAATAACTGTTCTAAATAATATTATTACATTGTATTTTGTATCAAAAAGTATATATTTTCATTACTCACGTCATCGTTAATTGAATTAAAATATACGAATTATAAAACGGATATTTATATATATATGATTTTCCCTTTCTATAAATTTATATTGAACTTGTTTAAGGCATTTTACTAAAGTGATACCACACAAAACTAATATGTTTTAACATTAAATTATTTAAGTTTATTCTATTAGATCACCGTAAGCCAGTCGTCGAAGCCGTAATTCGTAACTATCAATATGCTGATGCCGTATTAATATAAGCTAACCAAACAGAAACAGTTGGTTAATGATTTAAGACTGTTAAGCGTATTATTATTTACCCTGTTCAGTGATTAAACTTGAAATAATTTAGATTGAATTATATACGTTCTTAGCTTTTCACGTGAATTAAGGATATTGCGTGTTATGTGATGGTACTCAACGCTGCGGTCTCCTTCCAGGCCAAGAATATACAAGGTCAACGCGCAGCATTGAGTTCCGAGACAACTCGACGCGCAATGCCTCGAAAGGCGAAAAGTGACACTAGCACTAGGTTCTTTGAGCGTGCGGTTCCATCTGCCTACCCTGCTATGTGCGGGATACAGCGTGAAGCTTAAAAAAATTGTGAAAGTATCAATAATAGGCATACATCAGCTTTCTGTTAATAAAATAATTTAATATACGTTATGCTTTCAAATAATGTGCTAAACAATGAGTGTACGTTTGGATAGATGATTTGATTTATCTAGGATCAAAACTACATACATATTATGTAGATATAGATGCTTTATACATATACTTATAATGTTACTGAATGAAAATGAATAAAAATATGTTCATATATAATAAATATGTTCATAATATTGTATCATGGGAAGTCTCATTTAATATTCAGTGTTTGTTTTATTAATATAATTGGTTTATAATTTAAAAAGTTATACCAATTTAAATTATTTGGTTCCGCTTTTGCTACAAAATAACTGTTTTATTGAATTAGCTGAAATTTTGGTATTCTAAAAGAAACAGATTAAGGGAAATATAGCTTGGATAAACTGTAGTCATGCACTCAGAAGAATGACATCAAGCTTGAGAGCAAAATCTGGATCTGAATCTCTAAATCAAGTATCAAAATAGGTCGTATTTTTTAATTCTACAAAATCAAAAACCCTAATGGAAATTACAATAATGTATTTTAAAGTATTGAAATGTCACTCGAAGTTCGTTACAAATAGGCGAATTAAATTATGCTCAAGACCGTGCAAAGTGGAGTAGACTAAGTAGGAAAGCAGACCCTGGCAATAGGCCGGGATAATGCAAAGTGGAAGAAGAAGGCGAATTAAATTCAGTCGATAGTGAAATATCTAAATAAGTATGAAAAGGTATATTGGTATATCAAACCCTGAAAATTTCAAAATTGATTTCGAAATTTTATATTAATTTAATTTGATTTTTAAATACAATTACTTTTGCTTAAAATGAGCGTTGAGATAAAATGTTTAATTCGTTTTAAGTTTTTTTTCGTCGTTTAGTTTTAAGTCGTGGGTGAAGAGCTGCTCGTATTCAGAGCACATTCTCTAGTTGCATAGTTGCATTGCAGTGAATTAAAGTGTTAATTCACCTTGGAGAACGTTACATGAGTATTTAGTATGTACTGTAGCTACCGTTATGTTTTATATAACATTAACTGTTAAATAGTCGTACGTGGCTATAAAGACAGAGTGTATAAAATTCATGTTGTGTATATGTTTTTATTAATCGGTTGGAAACATCATGGCGCAGTGGGTCAATGTCAGGCTGTAAACGCGAATGTTGGTTCTCAAGGGAATTAATTAATTATTTGCATTTTTCCATACTGCTAAGACAATTTTCGGCGTTGAACTACGCTCAACACGCTCACGATTTCGGAAAATTAATAACAGAGTGTTGTTTTTCTTATTTTGAATATTGACTCTTGGCCCTTTAAACTTTCAATTATTTTGAATTCTTTCTTTTGATATATATATAATACTAAACATATATATTGAACATAAGATATTACTACCTATCCTTACATATTTTGTATTAATTGTTACTATATCTAAGCGAGTTCTTAATAATTTCACTTAATATAATAAATTACACTATTGTTAGGAACCAGAAGTGCTTAGAGTTTTCTTTAAAGGTAACCGAAACACACGTAGACCATATGTTTGAAGAGTATTCGGACAAAGATTTTATGTAATTTGCATAAAATGACATTTTATAGTCTTTGTCATCTAAGACTACCTTCTATTTAGAAGAGCTTCCTAACTCTATATATAAAAATTGTTAAATTCAAAAAGTACCATACCATGAACTTTTTTTTTTCCTTCAAAATTTATTTGCAGCGCATCACAAGATTTATGTGAAGGTAAAGTATATTTTAAATAAAAACTCATTTTCAAAATAATTCATTATGCTTGCAAAGCAGCGAGTGGTAGAAGATGCGCTAATAGTTGCATTTTATGGCGACCGATTATAATCCTTTGTGAAATAATTCAGTTTTAAAGCGACGATGCCACAAAGCTAGTAACTTTAGAACACTTGAGATAGTGGAAATTACATTAAATCTGACAAGAAAGACTTCTATATTTTTAATAACGCAGCATTTTGATGACAAAATTACTCCTTCAAAATGTACTAGAGTTAAGTTAGTTAAGAACACGAACGACGAAGGGTCAGTTGTGGGGTTCCACAGGGGTCTGTGTTGGGTCCGTTTTTGTGGGATATCGGGTACGATTGGCTTCTTCGTTGCCGTCTTCCCGCCGGAATAAGTGTTATTTGCTATGCTTATGATACTCTTGTCACCGCCCGGGGATCAAATTATGAGGAGAACGCAGCCTTGGCCGAAGCCGGCACTAATATAGTAATAGGCCGCATCGAGGCGCTGGGTCTGAGGGTATCTACGTCTAAGACTGAGGTCCTCTTATTTCATGGCCCGCGTAGGGGTCCCCCACGTGGGTCTTCTCTGCGCATCCAGGGGCAAGAAGTGGAGGTACGGTCCCAGAGCTGGAGCCCTGAGCAGGCTTCTACCAAACATCGGAGGGCCAGATTTCCCATGCCGACAACTTTATGTCGGTGTGTTGAAATCAATGGCTCTGTATGGTGCGCCCGTGTGGGTGGATTCTCTCACTGCTCGCAACAGGGCTCATTTGCGGAAAGCACAACGGGTCATAACAGTGAGAGCAATTCGGGGGTACCGTACAGTGTCCTGGACAGCGGCAACTTTATTGGCGGGCGATCCACCTTGGGAGTTACAGGCGGAAGTGCTTGCTAGAGTACACGCTTTACGTGCGAGCGAACGGTCACGAGGCGTACGACCATCGCTGGAGGATATCGCGCGGATCAGGAGGACAGCGGATGAAGCCCTGATCCGGCGATGGAGGGAGGACCTTGGGTCCCCGGTGGCAGGCCTAGCGGCAGTGGAGGCATTCCGTCCCTACCTAGAGCGCTGGGTAAAAAGGGAATTTGGAATCCTGACGTTCAGGCTGGTGCAGGTACTGACGGGGCATGGTTGCTTCGGCAAATACTTGCACCAGATTGCGTGTCGGGAAACGCACTGGTTTGCCATGAGTGTGATGCCTCCGTCGACTCGGCGCATCATACTCTGGCTGAATGCCCCGCTTGGGCCCCACAGCGCCATGCCTTGATGGCTGTGGTCGGTCAAGATCTTTCTTTATCCAGTGTAATAAGGGCCATGCTGGATAGTAAGAGGAACTGGTCTGCAATGGTCTCTTTCTGTAAGGCAGTCATTTCACTAAAAGAGACCGCAGAGCGAGTGCGCGAATCCAGCATAAATGCAGACCCATTACCGTCCCGTACCCGTACGACCCGTAGACCAAGAAGCAGGAGAATGCGCTATGCGCTACTCCAACCTTAAAAGAACGCCTGCAGGAGGATCATTCTGGCCCTTCTGCAAGTCATCAAGGCTGTGGGTGCCCTAGAGAACCCTAAAGTGACGGTGGCCTGCGATAGGTGGGCCTTCCATCGAGGCGTCGTAGTTGCATGCGCAAGCGATCCTGCGACGTCTTATGTAGATGGAGAGGGTTTCCGCTGGGTTTTAGTGGATGTGATCGGACTTACCGGTGAGTCCCACAGTACCGCTGGGAAATGCGTTTATGCAGACCGCCCGCGAAAAGCGGTACGGTGGGTGATGAGATGTGATGATCACTATTGGCAACAATTTTTGGGTAACGGGAATTTACAAAAAGCGCCCTACAAAGAAGCTAACAGCGAAAATAAGTTTTAAAGTAATATAATACGTATAAAAATTTGAGCATAGCTCTATTTGGGAATAGCTTAGAACCCAAGATTCATCGCCTCGAGCGCTTGAACGGTATCCAATAAGCGTAGATAAATTTTTATATGTTTTTCTAAAATACTTTCTATAACTTCTCGATAACTTTGGATTTCCATTAGAAATAAGGTACTAATTTATTTATCAGTGTTATGATGAGGTACATACATATTTTAAGATAATAAACAGTATTATCGCCTTGTATTTTATATTATTTTATATATATACTACTATCAAATCACGCCGATATTTAAGAACAGTTTATGTGTTTCAAATTGTATATTATAAATACACACACACACACACCATAGTTTATACACCATCAATATGTTCACTGACTTTGAGTAATATTAGGTCCTTACATATAAAATTGGCGTTTGGTATGAGTGGATGTCTTAAACATTCAAATTGAAGCTCTTCTAATTTAGTAGCCATCTGTTGTGCAGTGTGTAGTCTAGCGTTGTCGTGAGGCAGCAGTGGCATAGAACGATTGACCAACCCCGGTTCTTTAGCAGCTATCTTTTCCATTATGGTTTGCATTTGTTGACAATAGACATCTGTCGTAATCGAATAGCCACGTTTGAGATAACGTCATTACAATGAACGACACCGACACTAGTACGCTTACAAGTAACTTTTTTTGGATCAATTTTCGCTTGCAGCATTTGACTGGTTTGCCAGGGTCCAGCCAATGCGATCAGTGCTTCCGATTATCGTAGAGATCCACTTTTCATTACAGATAATGATCCGATATAAAAAGCCTTCAGTATTGTGCCGGTTAAGTAATGTACCGCAGCAGTCGACGCGCGTTTGTCGGTTTGCTTCACCTTCATTCCTAACCAAAGAGGAGGAATTTGTATATAAAAGGGCCAGTACGACAAAACACCAATTTCATACGTAAAAATCTAATAATTAGAATTAAAAATACAAAGCTACTATCGTCGTTCTGTCAGAGCCGAAGCTCTGTAGAAAATTTTCTTGTCTTCTCATCAGTAGAAGATGGCAAACAAATGTGACAATAATTCGACTTAAGGTATTGTATAACCAGAACAATAAAACGTACAAAATACAACGAAGCGCGCCATATGTGTTTATTAACTTTTACTGAATTTAAAAGTAAGTAACCAATTCATGTTGTACAAATAATACTAAATAATGAAAAATATAGAATATGTAAAAGGATATATATATTTGGGCCAACTTATATTACAGATGATTGCATGAAAAAAGAAATAGAACGAAGAATAACGAATACTTGGAAACGGTTCTAGTTTCTTCGGGAATTAATAAAAGATAAAGACGTGCCAATGAAAGAAAAAAAGAAAGTATACGAAATATGCATTATGCCATGCTTACTATGCGGATGTCAAGCATGAGCGTTAACAGAACTACAAGAAAGTAAATGAAAAGTTTGGCAAAATGAAATAGAAAGATTTCGATTAGATTTAGTATTCTAGGTACAAAAACCAGAGATAGAGTGAAAATACAAGCTAATGCAGACAGACTCTACAGAGAGCTTAAATGGCGTTGAACGGGACATATGCTAAGGGAAAGTAAAGACAAATGTACCAAGTTAGTAACAGAATGGTGTCCAAGAGATAGCAAAAGAAATAAAGGCAGACAAACTAAAAGATGGAAAGATGACATAAAAAAATAGCCAGTCCCCGACATTGACCCGTTTAGACCCGCAAAAGACAGGAATATGTTAAAATCTTAAAAGGAGGCCTTTGGAAGATTCAATGGCAAGCTAAAATTATTGCAACCGATTTTAGTTTATATAATACTTTATATACCTACTGCCATGTACTAATATCTATTAATTGTAAGAAAGGAAACAGCATTAAAGGCTATTTTATTTATTTAATTAAATCATGTATTTAGGATAGTAATAATACTTTAATTAGATCAGCTATCAGGAATTTGTTAATCGATTACCTATAATATAGAATAGGTACGCTTTATTATATTTTTGACTTTTTGAAATTATTTTACTGAAAATGTACTTTTTAGCAAAATATTTTTTGAGAACTATAAAGTTCCTATATTAGTCCCGATCTACACTTCCGTTTTGTATATCAATTCACAAGTTTCAATGCGACGCTGCTACTAACTGTTGTAGTAATACAAAACTTGACAACAAACTCACGTAATTGTATTTCACGGTGCTTTGTGCTTTTGTATAAAATTCTTCAGGAATTTTACAAGTCACTTTATTTAGAGTCAATTGAATCTAAATACTAAATAGCGAATTTAGTATAGATGGCAAATGTGTTAAAACAGAACCACCAAAATTAAAGGAAGATACATTGGTATCATATATACATTTGTATGAAGTTCACTCAAAAATATCTTGAATTTGGTTGCAAAACGTCTCAGCGGAATGTATTGACACAAATTTTTCCCTCTTATAAGTTGGTAAAATGGTTTTAAATAGGTAATATTTTAGTTAAACATTAGTCGCGTATACAATCATACGTATAAAGATATTAATTACAAAAATAATACGATACATGAAATTTGAGATGTTTTCTGATAACTAAGAAACAAGAACGACTATAAACATTCGATACAAAAGTACGATAAAAAATAATTATACTTATTGTACTCAAACGAATAAAATAATTTTTGATAAGTTTAATTTTGAAAATTTTTTTTTAAATACGTCTTTATTTATCTTATATAGGAAAATATTATATTTTATTAAAATACTGCTAAAAAGCCGTAGTATATTTACTATATAAATAGGTATTGTAAGGAAGTATTCTCTTTGTTAGCAATTAACACGACAATCTTTCAGCTGTCTTTAAATTTAAGTATATCAGTAATGTATTTTATTGTACAAGTCCTTTAATTTGATACCCATATCACTTGAGTTAAATAAAAATATGTAACCCGCCATTTTGTCTAATCGGGCATATATATGAAAAAAATTAATTAATTGTTGTTATTTTTAATTTGATACCTATATTGGATAGGATGTCTAAAAATATCCAATCTGCCACTTTGTTACGGCGGCCATAATGATTTGATAATAATATTGATTTTATATAATTATACTGTCGGTAGTATTAAAGGTACATGCCGAATTTCACCTCAATTAAACACTTAAAAGTGGGTCAAATTTTTCTTACAAGATTTGTCCCTTGTAACAAACAAGTTTATTTAAATAAAAGCCTGTAAAAAGTAGCTGTTTCCAATATGTGCTTATTAAAGTTATGACAGCAGAAAAGTTGAATATATCTAAGAACTATTTGAGAATTACAATTGCTGGCGCCTTAAGTCGTGTTACAAAATAATTTTCATTTTAACCACTGTAAATATAATTAATAAATTTTTCTAAGATATGATAAATATGAACTCCGAAGTAATAAATAAAATTTATTTACTACAACATCCTAGTATATGTAGAAGGTAAAAACCTACAATCTTATTTCAAATGATCTACGTATAATCTCTGAGTAGCGGAAATTTGTAAAAGTCGACAAAGTCGCTAACAACATAAATAAATTGTAATAAACATAAAAACCTGTCACTCAAATTATATCCATTATTGTCAAATATTCCAATCTATTGAACCCTTCCCTGTTATTGTTTTCCTTATTAATATTCCGCCATTATGAAGGGACTGGAGGCAAGGGATATGAAGCAATCTTTGATATAATTGTCTGGTTGATAGCTACAGACTATAAATCACGATGAAAGTGACTGATTTGTCATTGTCAAATGTCAGCAACAGAATGACCGGTATAAATCCACTTTGTTGTGCCTTGAGCTTGTCAATTTTAGTTATTGATGTCACTGTTGTTACGCAGCGTCATAGCATGTAACTGTAAACGCGATGGCTGTAGGTTCGACTCCCACTCGGAGAGTATTAATTATTTTCATTTTCCTCGCTCTGGTAACAAGACAAAGCATGGTGTTGAGTTCCGCCACGCAACACAAAATATCTTGAAACTCGTAAAGCAGATAAATTCCACACTTAACACACAGTGTCTATAATTCGGGCGGAATGTGGGGAATAACTATCTTTACACTAAAATCTCTCTGCCTACTCTACTTTATGTGGGATAAAAAGTGGTATGAACTCAATTCCCAAATAAATATTAATCAAATATTTTTATAAAAGCCACAAAAATTCCAACAAATAACAAGCTACAAACTTTCGTCGTTAACAAACAAAAATGGTCAACTAATTTGGTATATTTACAAAGCCTAAAAAGTATTGTCCTGTCGAAGTATCTGAAGTATTTATTAATTAAATACCCTCGAATCGAGTTTGACCCGGGATTCATCGTCGATTGCGACTAACCCGTAACTATTAATCATTGAGTAGTATATTCTGATTCGTAGCTAAACTATTTCTATATATTGAATATTTTTACAAAAAAATGATGCATAGATATATAAAAACACTAGAGTATGCAAATGTATGATTTTTAATATTTTTTCTCTTTGTCGGTTTAAACATGTCTTCGGATCTACAAAATGGATTAAACTTTTTTTTTTATTGTGTATCTGTTAAATCTTACTTGATGCAGGACCATAGCGGACTAGATAAATTGTAAGAAATAATGAAATGCTGTCATAACAAAAATGATTAAATATCATATGTGTGTTGAATGTGTGATAAATGTGTGTGTTGAAATATGAAAATCCAAGACGTAGAACATTATGTCAAGCTAAACTACATGAAGTATGGAAATGGCACCATAAAAATATTCCATTGTCATTTTTATATATAATATCAAGGTGATCGAACCCCTGACGTAGAACCAAAATAGATAAGCTAGACTAAACAACAAAAAAATTGTAACAATTATTGAGCGCAATGAGCATTTTTCGCTGTCGTGTAAACCTAACACATGGAATACAATCGCATGAATCTCAATGAAAAAGGATAGTAGGCCGTAGGGTGGCACGGGTCATAAAGTCCACGCTAACAAAATTGCGGGCGTCCACTAGTTATAGAATAAAAAGAATGTTAACGCGATAGTTGCTTTATTTTCATTTAAAGAGGGTAAGACAAACCGCCACATTGAGTTCTACTAAGCCCAAGCGCGTACCAATAAACAATGTTTTGAATTCGGGCGCAAAGTGGAGAAGAGAATGGAGTGTCTGAACACTAAGTTCTCCTGTCTAGCCTGCAACGGAATACGAGATAAATCAAATACAAACATAACAGAGAATATTTAAAATCTATTGCCATTTCTTGAATTTTACAGAAGTAACACATTTATATAGCAGTAGACAGAATATTTATTTATTTAAATTTATATAAATATTTTCTGTATTTGTATAAATGTCTTACTTCTTTAGAATAAACTTTACAATGAAAGTATATTTATTATGTTTATTTATTATATTCTGGTATAAAAATATTATAACCTAACATAAATTAACAATAACGCTCATTCTCAGTCTTGCGTGGGATAAAATCTTATATCAAAATATACAGGCATTCAAAATGTTCAACTAGCTATTTAAAGATTTAGCTTTTTAATGGAATTTATTAGTTTCTAATTGAATGTAACCTGTCATTTAATTAAAAAGGTTAAAGAATACACACGTGTATAATATACACATGTTATATATATTTAGACATAGTTATCCTTTTGGATTATTAATTGACCATTATTTTGTATCGTTGTCATTTTGCAGAACGCACTCAAATACAGAAACCGACGGTAGAACGCAATGGTTTTGGTTTCAAGAATTACACAGTGAATAGTTGTAGTAGAGTTCCAGTTAGATGAAGTGTGGTAGAATTGTGAAATACAGCACGTTTCTCTACAACGACAGCAAGTAGATAAATAATATGCTAGCTTAAGTTTATTCATCTTGATACGCAAACTAAGCGATTAAGTGAATGTGAATTGATGTTTGAATTAAATAAAAAATATAGTGTGGTCTTCACGACATGATTGTTAACAGTGTCTGACATGGAGGGTACGCAAACTTGTCATGATGTCCTACCCACATTTATTAAAAGAAAAAACACCTTACAAAATCACGTTCATATTTTTAAACTTCTAGTACATATATATTATATATATATATATAATATATATATATTATATATAATATATATATATATATATATATATATAATATATATATATATATATATATATATATATATATATATATATATATATATATATATATATAATATATATATATATATGTGTAGTCTCTCAAAATAGATATTTGTTTATACAGTGAGAATCCTCCATCTACCAGTCAACATAAATTTTGATCACGGCATGGGGAATGTAAAGGGGGCTCGGGAGGGGTCGATTGAAGTGCCCTCATGTGCACAGTCTGATCACGGCCCATGGAGCACAATTCGTTTGATCTCGCCGCTTGTTCGCTAAACACTATTTATGTCCCAGCGAACCAAGGACATTTGAGAACGATATAAATGCCATTAAACAGGTGCTAATGAGATAATTATTTAAGATTCAAAATAATTGATAACTTTGGAAACTGAGTGACTTTGACATGATCGTAACAATGAGAAATAGGAGATAGGTAGCCAATTTTTGAATTTGTATATTATAAAAAGTGTAAAATTATAAATAGTCCTACTATTAGGTTAAATTACTATTAGGTTAAGAAAAATTTGGTAATACTAAATAGACAAACACAAAAGATATATAAATTTAACTATTTTTCATTTTGTTCCAGGAGGCAGTTAGTACATCAGCAAAGGAAAAAAGCATGCCAACGCAATATGTGCCAGATATTAGAGGTCGTGAACAGAATGCCTGCCAAGAATGTAATCTCAAATTGGCTGCGAGCAAAACAAGGAAAACATAAACACTCGCGCTGTCGCTAGTATGCGTATAACCATCAGAGAATATGAATACGACCAGACCAGTTATACTGGTGGCAAGGAGCCAATCGGACTTATTACAAAAAGGACCAGTATATTTGCTGGATTCCGCAAGGTCAACTTACAATAATGTACTTGAATTTAATGCTTCATTTGACAATAACAGTACATTTAACTTAACAGATGATTCAGGAGAACTTTGGAATGATTACATTAATCTTTTACAAGATCGTGCTCTTTTAGTCTCATTTTTACTTCTTTTCTCACTTACAACCGTATTTGGAAACATGCTGGTTATCTTGGCAGTAATAAGAGAAAGATATCTACACACATCTACTAACTACTTTGTGACTTCCCTTGCAGTCGCTGACTGTCTTGTGGGTCTAGTAGTGATGCCGTTTTCTGCCCTTTATGAAGTGTTAGAGCATACTTGGTTCTTTGGGGTTGACTGGTGTGACGTTTGGAGATCACTAGATGTTCTTTTTAGTACTGCATCAATTCTTAATTTATGTGTCATATCCTTGGACCGATATTGGGCTATTACTGATCCCATTACATATCCAATGCGTATGAGTGGAAGAAAAGCTGCATTCCTCATAGCGGCTGTGTGGATATGTTCGGGTGCTATATCGTTTCCAGCTATTGCGTGGTGGCGAGCAGTACGCTTAGAAGATGTCCCCGACTATAAGTGTCCGTTTACGGAAAATTTAGAATATATTATATTTTCTTCTACAATATCATTCTATTTGCCTCTATTTGTCATGGTGTTTACATATTACCGCATATATCGTGCTGCAACAATCCAAACGAGATCCTTAAAAATCGGAACAAAACAAGTGATGAGGCCAAGTGGTGAATTAGAATTAACTTTACGAATTCACAGAGGTGGAACAGTTCGACAAAGAACGGACGTGTGTCACGGTGCGTGTACTCCAGAAGAGGCGGACCAAGAGCCTTTAACCGCGCTGCAAAATAATGGACTATCGCGATCGTCAACGCGACTAACAAATGTGACGCATAATAAACATTTACCTAAAAACTTTTCTTTATCGCGTAAACTCGCAAAATTCGCGAAGGAAAAAAAGGCAGCAAAGACCCTCGGTATCGTTATGGGTGTGTTTATAGTGTGCTGGTTGCCATTTTTCGTTGTGAATCTGCTGTCAGGAATATGTTCATCGTGCATCACTCACGAAGAGATTGTCAACGTAGTGGTAACGTGGCTTGGGTGGGTCAACTCATCAATGAATCCAGTGATCTACGCTTGCTGGAGTCGGGATTTTAGAAGGTTTGCTTACAAATATTTTTCTTTTAAATATAAGAAGATAGTGCATTAAATATATAATTTACGTTTCAAATAAATATAATTTACTGCGGTGGTTCATAAATGTTCTAAGTATCATCAAGATATTGTTAGATATTAACAGTCAAGATAACCGAGGCTATGAAATTTTAACAACGTTATTTATAAATTTTACTGAAATGTACATAGATTCCATTCTTTTATAATGACAATTATAAATATTGTGTGTTACAATACATTTTTATATTAGTATTAGAGTCATAGCTCCATGATGAAAACAAACAATGAATATAATGTATAATAACTCATATCAATGAAATGGGAAAGCTTTCATATTTATGCAACTTTGTTAGTACTTTTAACGCAGAGCTACGTACGAACGTATTCAGGCGGTATATTTACAGCAGTCATATTTTCAAGGGTAAACTTTTCTCAATTAATTATCGTGATCTATGTACACAGAAATTGAAATAATAAAATAAGGGGAAATCCAAAGGAGATTATCCGTGCACTCAATTGAATGTTGGATTTTGATAACAACTGGTCCCTTTTAAGTTAATTATAATATAACTAAAGTTGGATGACGCCCCACTTCGTCCTCACTTCCTTAAACATTGAACTGTAAATCAAACATAAAGTATCCCTAAGTACATAGAAAGATTTTTTTATTTTCTAAATTATAAGATTAGAACTTAAACCTCCAATATAAAACACGATATACCGGGAGACTCTACGACATTATAAATATATTTCAATGAACAAGCAGTACACTTCAACTATAAAATTGTCGGACAGGGGCCGTCAATTACGGAGGAATCCTAAAGCTTACGCGGCTTATCGAATCGTGACCAGCGCTGGACGTCGTAAATCATGTTACGTTTATTATGCTACCTAAAAGCTTCACTAAATCATTTAAGCGGAAATCTTTGTTTATTATCACTCTTTACATAAGCTTTTTACTACATTTCAACATATGGTCTGTTTAAACTAAAAAAAAGTTGTTAATAATAATGGAATTAAAATATTAAAAAAAAAATACTTTCACACATATTTTAAAGAGGGTAGGCTGATAAGCTCGTTTTAGTAGGGTACTATTTGCTACTAGTTCTGTACTGTGTGCATTGTTTATAGTTAAAGCATACAATTTATAACACTAAAATAGTCCACAAGACCTAAAAAAAATTTTAAATAGTTTTTAATATTATTTATCATGGATATTTTCTCAATTTTAATAATAATTAATTTTGGGCCAGCAATCAGAATGGTTTATCAAACTCTATACAACTCTAACAAACTATATAATACTTTAAATCAATTTATGTAAACAAGTAATACTTTTATACCAAAAATAAAATATATTTTAAGACTAATGATCAAAAAAGGTGTTAAACAGAATTTCTTTTACACCTTGGGCAAGGAGGTCACGCACAAAACATTTCATGTTATGACTGATTGTGTTTTATAAAGAATGACTATGATTTTTCATTTGTATTGTTAGTATGTAAAAATGCAATAATCTGGGTCACCAGTGCGTTACCACTAATGGTACCTCGCTTTAATCAATTAAAGCCGCTTACATTAATCAAAACAGTGTGAAGACATTTGTTATGGAGGTTTTTGCGAAAAGAATTTATTATATAATCACTGAAATTCATACTACCTGTGAAATACAAGAAGAATAATGAATAGTAGGTTATATAAATTATAAGAGCCTTTTTCTGTTATGATATGGTTTCTACCGTAATATATTTCACGCGTTTTCTATATTTCAAGTAGATATGTACGTTAGCATGAGAAGAAATAAAGATTGTTATTTTCTAAAAGAAAGAAACTTATCAATGGTGTCAGAAATTGTAATATATGTTTTTATTTCTATTACAAACTGTTTCACTATAACGCAAATGGTTATACTTAATTAATTATTATTTATTAATAAAATTAATTACTAAAATTAATGATTATGAAATAACTGCATGATTATCAGTTCTTTTTTCGCTTGTACGATGTAGAGTTCAACCTCTTAACACGCAATGTCTCTAATTTCGGCGGAGAATTTGGGCAGCGAAATATGTGTCATCACACTGGATTAAGCGTGAAGCATAAAATAAATAACTATTTTTTTCATATTATAGTTTACTTTCAGTTTTAAACAATTTCAAACCATTCCAGAATGCAATACTCAATAAGCAAAGAAATTAAATAGATTAGCTTAATTAGGGGTTCACGAAAAGTTTCAACAAATTACAAATTTCCCTTTTTCTATTCATACGAGTATAGTTGCAAATATACTGATGACTTGCCGTACTTTTTGTTTGCCTTGCCCTTTACCCAAAATGCCTGGATGGCATACTCAGTATACTGATTGTTGCCCGATTAACCAAATTGAATTTATTATCGGAAGCCACAATCTATAATGAATAGCAAATTATGTAATGGATAGTAAATTCTGAAATGAATAGCAATATCAATGTTCTCTATCACATAGTGAAGGTAGGATCCTTAATTTGTTAATATAGAGATAGATGAGCCGTTAAATGTGAAAGTGGTATAAGTTCATTTTCTCTTGTTTCTAGGAAAATATGTAAACCTATAATAATATTTTAAATAAAAAATCTAGGCAAATTATATAAAACCTGATAATGTTTCAACTGCTTTATCAATTTGATGTAAATAGTAATATTAAAATAATAAAACTTTATATTAATAAAATACAAAGAGTGTTTATATATTTTATAGGTGTATAACTTAGTTAATATCAAAATAATGCAAATTATTTAATTTAATTAAGATGGCAGTCTATTCGCACATATTACGCTACGTTTTATTAAAATACATATCATACTTTAGCATTTGGCTAGATTTCACTACGTTATTTAGAAAATATTTGTTATAATTAAATTATGACGCGTAATATAAAATAACATCCTACTAATATAGGATACTACAGGATGCTACAGTGTGTTAAGCCTTTTCGAGTTACATTACTCACAAAATCAATGATTATATGATTTCGGCTACCGACCAAATTTTAATTAAATAACACCTAGGATTCTTTAAGAAAAATTTACAGAAACTAGTTTTAGATAAAAAAATTACATTCAATTAAGCAATTATTTCAATTTCTTTTTTCAAAAATGTACTTAGTACTTACACAACCATTTATTAATTTAACCATTTTCTGAATAGTTTTATATAATTGAAAATTATATAAAACTATTCAGAAAAAACCGTCGTGGCGCAGAGGCATAAGTGTAAACTCGACGGTTTGTGGGTTCGATTCCCACTCGGGGAGAATGAATGATTTTCATTTTCTTCGCTCTGTAAACAAGGGAAAAGTGCGGCGTTGAGTTCCGCCACTCAACACGCAATGCCTCGAAAGGCGGAAAGCGGGGAACGGAGTGTATTAACACTACGTTCCTACGGTTCCTACGGTTACATACAGCGTGAAGCTAATTTATAACTTCGATAAATACCCGTTAAAATATATCCCGTATAAGCTTCCCATTGACTTACAATTACGAAATTGGTACGAAACACTCGGTGCGTAAGTCCATCTCCCATTTGAGTGATATTTTTATTTCAGCTACATATCTTTAGCATATATAAAGGAAGACAGAGGGAACCTATCTTTAAAGCACTCATTGTAGGGCAGCGTGTTTAGTGACGGTACTTGAGTGGAGAAAATAATAATATCCACCGAAAGGGAATCGAACCCACGACCACAACATTTTCAGCCAGTCGCTGTCCCACTGCGCCTCGACGCCTTCAATATACTGATAATTTCTGTATACATATTCGTTAAAATAAAAACCTGTAATTACGTTAAAACTTATTTATCTCTCAAGCCATGGGTGAAATTAGTTTACTTGCCTAGCATAAACATGCAATGAAATATGTAATTTAGAAAGAAGTCTAAGAAGCAGCGTCTCCAATAATAAAGTTTGATGAGTTCTGCAAAGTTATCTAAAAAAAGCAGAATACCATCAATTATAAATATATTTATATATGATAAAATTATATTGAACACTAATTACGTTTCCTTGCTTCGTTTAAAATAATGTACTTTTTTCTGTCAATCGCCAATTAAAGAAATCTTACTGTAAGAGTTACATCTATTTAAATAAAGATAGTCTTATGAATTGGTCTATTGGTAATTGGTCGTAGTTAAATAATATATTATATCAATTTACATTTTTACCATTAATAAGAATATGATCGCATCAGACCCTCAATTGTTGATAAAAAGTTCGCGTCTATGTTACGCGCTCTTGGAGCTTGACGTTTCATCAACGGTTGTTTTTGACCGTAGCAATTTGTAATAGGTTTATTTCTTGTTCTATTTTACACAAAGTACAAAGTCGTGATAAAGGATAGCAATAAAAGTCCCGCGTCAAATATAAAAATCATAGTTACTAGACATTTTTAAACACGTGTCTTAGTTCAGTGTTTAGTGCGTACCGTTTGTTTTTTGTGTTGTGTAGTTTAATAAAAGAATTATTATTTTTAATTGCTTTATAAAGAATAATATATATTTAAGTAACTTGGTAAGATTGGGTATAGCCACTGGAAAATCTTGCTATATCTGTAAGGGACATGACAAAGTACTAGAAATCATACGTCATACCATCACCAGCAATCTATCAATAGTGTTTATGAAAGAAGACTAATAATCTCGTTTTCTACGTTTTTTCAAACTTAGAATTAACACTGGATTGGGTTTTTATGATGGACAATTATGGGACAAAATAGTTAATGTTAATTTGTATACGATAGAAGATATAGAACAGCGAAATCTCTCTATAGCTTACTAACAGATCTCGGGCCTGTCTAGAATTGTCATCAATAATTTTCTACGTGCTTCGAATACGGCACTGGTAGATGTGGTCTTCGTCGAAGTTATGTCGTTATGTAGAAAGAGAAGCTCGGACAGTGGAGGCGCATTTCAAACACAGTAATTCCAGCATAGAAACCATGAAACCATGAAACCATGAAACCATGAAACCATGAAACCATGAAACCAGAAACCATGGAATGCTATGCAGTTCATTCCCTACAAAATAAAAATAAAAAATAAATTTTAACATTTATTTTAAATTTTGCACAATAAATTAGGAAATCAATTATTAAGATATCAAATGAGAATTAATAAAAGAGTTACAAGAAAAATTAATCTTGTATATTATTTTCATATTAGCTTAGTAAATGAATAAATAGCGAGACTACCGTAATTGCCACCATAGCTGAAGCTGCATAATGTTTATTTTGAATGATTTCCCTTTAGAATATCGGTAAGTACCTAACGTTCCGGGCTTGATATTTTTTTTAAATCTATCTATGCATTGCATAATGATTAACTCATTTTGAATAAAGATTTACATGAGCTGACTGTATCCTGTCCTTTGGTGTGGTGGGTTTGGGACTTTTTGCTTATTTTAGAAAACTAGAAATCCATGATGCTCTTTCTTGATACGACGAAGATTGGAAGCTTTCTATCACCTAGGACCCACTTATAAAAACTTTAAAGATGTACATTTTACACTATAGCACGATAAAATATAATATGTTAATTATTTTCTATGATCTCCGCATATTTGTATAATAAATCATAATAAATCAAAATCTTCGTCGCATCATGGATTTCTAGTTTTCTAAAATAAGCAAAAAGTGGAATAGTGTCTTAACATAAGGTTCTCTCTGCCTCTTCTCTCCCCAACATAAAAATTGAACACTGCGGTATTTGAACCCGGGCCTCATGAAACCTTCCAAGCACTCCACCACTAAGCCATTCGTTCTTCATTACGATGTGTCAAAATTCTTATATGCTTTTTACAACTTATTACGTTGATAGAATCTCTGTAGGGAGATTTTTACAAATTTCCGCTACCCAAAGATAATTACAAAAACAATAACATCAAAAGATAATGCAATTTTAAATCAATTAATAAGCAATTTAAATAATTAAATCCCGCTGCGTTCAAATATTTACATGTTTTTTTAAGTTGTTTTCTATCCTTAGTGTGGTTTAACGCTTTAAAGATCATAAATATATTTCTGTCTTTATCTATGTACGGAAGTCAAGTAAAAAAAGGCAATTAATATTATATGCTATACTATACATATTTCTTTTTTATTTAACACAAGAAATCGCTTTGTCGAGTCCTAAAGACAGTACACAAAATATAGCCGCATCTTTATCAGATTTAACAACCACCTGATTCTAATTTATTTCTGACAATAATATTAACATCGTAGTAAAAATAATACTATTTTTACTTTCCCACTTCGCTAAGACAAGCGCGTTATTGAGTTTACACACAAAACGCACTGTCCCAAAAACTCACATTTCTCAATTCTTGAATTATGGTGATACGTGAAAAACGGAGTGTTTTGACACTAAGGACATATTAACCTATTCTATGCTAGTTAGAAAAGCGTGGAGCTGAATAATTATAATTAAAAATTCTACGCCATATTGAACACGTGCTGTAATTGTCTTCATGTCTACGTTTCAATAATTGGATATGAATCAATTTTCCCGAGTCTACATTGTAATGTAATTTAAATTGTTGCTGCAATAAATTCTTTAATTTGATTTATTTTGGACTTATATGTCCCATGACTGGATATAGAACGAATCTGTCAGTTCAAAACGGTTACAAATCCCACCTCCAACTACAAGTTTCTACTATCTAAGCCGAAAGAAATGAATGTATGATAAAAATTATAATGAACTATCATTTGTCTAACACAATACATTTCATATAGTATGGATGGATGTATTATAAATTAAATTCTTTCCAACGTCATTTTACAAATAGACATGTTTGGAAAATTAGACCTTTTAATAATTCTAAATATAAGTTGTAAAATGTTTGAATCATAACAGTTGCATCATATTGTTCTAGCAACAAAATCCTATTAAAGTTACAATTGTCTTGACGTCCTTATTACGTGATATCAAGTCCTTAATATTAATACTTTACATAATAAAAGTGCCTTTTTACATTTATACATTTAAACAGCGCAATTTCATTCCCAATTACTACAAATTATTGTTTCAGCGTCAATAATAGCTAATTAAGAATGCAAATTTGTCCTAATGTTACTTCCACATAGAATTCCATCGTAATGGATCTATTGCTTATGCTTAATTCGGTCATTATTTGTGTTAATACCTGTGTTGAATTTAATTATCTTAAAAGTTTTAATAATTATATGCCTTTATCGTTAAATTAAGACCCAGTAAAATATTTGAAAATATCTTAAAATAATATCTCTATATAGTAAATCTCACAATTATGACGTTCTAATGAGGACCGTCGTGGCACAGCGTCTGCCTGTAAACGCGACGGTTTGTGGGTTCGATATCCACTCAGGGATAATTTTCATAAGGCATAATTTTCATTTTCTTCGCTTTAATAACAAGGCAAAGTGTGGCGTTGAATTCCGCCACTCAACACGCAATGCCTCAAAAGGCGGAAAATGGGAAACGGAGTGTATTAACACTAGGCGGCTTACGGCTTATATGGGTCCTTCTGCCTACCCTGCCATTAGCGGGATACAGCGTGAAGCTATTATTATTATGTTTCTCTATTGGAAATTCTCGGGTTAAACGTACCCAATTTTGGCAGGCTTGCGTGGAGACGGACGTTGACTTGCCTCCCACTAGATGGGCCCCCACAAAGCATCGTTATGCGTCGGGCGTAACATCAGTGTGGTTGGCTAAGGGTGTCGAGAGGTATGCACTGGTTTCACCATGACGAGGAGCACTTGAGCAGGTTTCCCGGCTATTGCGCAGATTGAGCACTTTCACCCTTTCGAGCATATAGCTCTTGCGCTTCACTCTGCCGGCCAATGAAGGCAAGCCAGAGGCGGTGGATACATAACAATTCCCCTCTGGAGGTCTCAGGTTCGTGGGGTCGGCACTCTCAAACAGCTTGCAACAAGCTGTTCTGCGGGCTTATTATTATTATGACGTTATAATCTTAAAATGTAAAGTTAAGATTTGACCGCCCTATTATATTATATTTGTCAGTTTTTAAATTATTGTTACAACCCGACTAGTTTGTTAAAAATGCGCGAGAAATCATTGAGAACTTTTCTAAGTTAATCAAAGAACAACAATGTAAAATTAAGGTAGTGGTTAATGTATATGGCTCACGAATGTTGCTATGTGTATAACCTAAAAAAACCGACAAACACACTCCTACACTCACACCTACTCAGTCTGCTAGTAATTTTGCCACTGTAGAGTAGACTTGATATCTTCTGTTTCTAAGATTTTTTTTACCCATCTCTGGTGTTCATGATCCAGGAGTAGTGATGCAAGTTCTATTATTATCATAGAATATAAAATATTTACTGATAAGTAAAGCATATTATACTGATTTATATGACTGGATAAGTATAAAATGATTGCTTAAAAATATTTAGATTAAGGTTAACCTACTTTAAGTTTTTTAAATATTAAAATATTTTCTTTAGATTCAAACTGGATTGGACAATTTCATTACCTTTCAATTACTGAGTTACTAGTTCCATATTAAATAACAAAGATAATATTACAACGGCAAATTTGTAAATGGATACATCACATTCCAATGAAGTTATAAAAGTCAAATTGAAATTATTTACCAGGCGAGTAATATGATTGTTTTGATTTTATCACTAGGGCCATGTCGCTTCTTCAGTTTATTGCGTTAGAGCAGGCGTAAACACAATTACTGCTGGCTTTCATTCAGTACATTTGTACTTTTCGCTCCTAAATGAATTTAACATCGAATGCGGTTGGCCTAAATGAAAGGAAGTGATGTCTACATAATTAACTGAAATTTAACTAAAATTCTGTTCGAGCTTTAGACCTTTGAAACTCAGTAGAGTAATGAAAAGAAGCTTTGAAATATTCGTTAAATGTAACGACACATTAAAAATTATTTTTATTTTTAGCTCACATACTGTTCTTTATAGATACATCTTTAAAAAGTATTGTATGTTTGGAGAAAGGAATTAATTCCAATATATTAAATAATAATTGTAAGAAATATCTTATAACTTAAGATATAGCATATATATAAAAACTGTGACAAAAAATAAGAAATGCAATTTTCCATACAATAACTGTTAAAATTCACGTGAATCCCGTCCATAGGCTTTGTACAATATTCACTACTCATTCTACCAATTCGATACGACTTAACGGATTCGAACAAAATTTAGTGCTAAGATAAGAAGAAACCCTAGATAAGCCTGGATACGTATAGGAGATATATTGTAGTCGTTATTCTCATCGAATGTTGAGTATAGATTAGTTTGTACAAAAAATACTGGAACATATAAATGTAGTAACTAGAATTGAAAAATTTAAATTTGAAAGTGGGATTGTAATCCCATTTAATTATTTTTTTTTTTTACATTTGATTGTAGTTATATAATCGAATTCACAATCGTCTCCTTTTTTATTCAGATGCTGTGCCGCTATATTTAGTAAAACAATAAATAAAATAGACATATTTAACATACACACGGTAAATAGTATAAAAACTAAAACAAAAAACAACAAGCGAGGACAATGAAGCGTGATCTACGTAATGCGGAATAATAACGGTCTATCTCCTAATTGCAAGCTTTTCTTATACTCACCACAATCTAATAGATACAGTGTATTTGTCCCATATAATGACTAAAACAAATTTTAAAAAAATCCTTCACGCTATTTCCCGTATTTTTCTACGTAGTGTAGACAGAGGAATCCTAGTGTTAACACACTTCTTTCTTCACTTTCTGGCCAATTTTCAGACATCGTATTGAGTGGTCGACGCCGCGTTTGTCTTATTACCAGAGCGAGCAAATGCAATAATAAATTCTAATTTAATATGAGCTAATTTAATATTTCACCTGAATTCTGAGTACATAGTGTTTTTTTTTATTCAAAAATAAATTAATAATATAAACGAAAAACCTAACACTACAACACGATGTTAAAATTAAATTTAATGGAAAATCTAATATGAGTGTATGACTTTGCAATTCGCGATCTTATCTTCTTTGGAAACTAAGATTGATCACTTCACTCTTAAGTATTTCATCATAGACTCAGCCTATTGCTGTCACCAAAACAATACCGCAATGATAATATTTTTTTCGTAAATTTAACGAGCTAATTCTATTAATCATAATCTCATCGAAGCGAAGGCCGCCAGCAATTTTCAACGCCTCCTATAATAATCTATTTAAAGTTTGTCGGTCGAAGCTCATCGTCACGACTGGGCTCGACGAGAAACTTATTGGATTACTCAAATAACGATTGAATGGAAATGTTAAATACCGATCAATAAATAATTATAAGTCGTGTAGCCGATTGTTTTTAAGAATGGTTAATTTCTTAATAATTTTCATGAGTTTATTAGAAATTTTATATATCGTAAGATTTTTTTGAAATTATATAACTTATTTTAAATATTAAACCTTTTCCCAGATTCAAAGTTTGTCTTGCTTATAGCAAGATAGGCAAAGATAATTTAGTGTCAATACAGTTGGCATTTGTATATTTTTACGAAAGGCCAAATAAAAGTAAAATGAACAATTATTTGAAACAAAATGTAAAATGGTTTTTATTTATGAAGTTATAATATTATACAAAGGAAGTTGAAAACAAAGTGGTTAGAAGCGCCTCTTTAAAAGCGGAAAATATCCAAACGGAATTATCTAACTTGTTTTAATCTGAGAATTAATTGTAACTGCCATTTAAAGTCGGCAACAAACGTAAACCTAACAAACTTTAGCTTTAGCTTTATAATATGAATATAGATTTTAGCGAAGTAACATAGATAAATATTTTAAGATACCTCAAAGTACACAAAATTATATGTTATTGTGTTAGACAAAATATTAGCTATATTTTATTACATTTACTTATATATAAAACAATTATATTCATTCGTCATAAATGTAATAAAATATCACCAATATTAATGCTTTTTGTGAATTATTTCACAATAATTGAATATTAAAAGGGCCATAAATCTGATTCGCACGACCTAACCTGGCCACACCTTTCTTTTGAAGAAACCGCTGAGCTATCGGTTGCTCGTTGCTCGGGTCCGTTACACATTACTACCTTCACGTTATATGATTTGCGTGATTCCATATACGCAAAGAAATTTAATTTATACTTGTTTTTGCACTATGACACAAGTGGTACTGAAATGAAAATAATATATGATAGACTGTAGCATAAAATATTGATCTAAAAGAAATAAGATTTTAAATATTATATAATAATAATAATAATAACTTAGGTTAGCTATACTAATTAGCCCACAAGGCAGCTTGTGGCTAGCTGTTGGGGAGTGGCGACCCCACGGACCTGAGACCTCCAGAGGGGAATTATAATTTACCCCCCGCCTCTGGCTTGCCTTCATTGGCCGGCAGAGTGGAGCGCAAGAGCAATATGCTCGAAAGGGTGGAAGTGCTCAATCTGCGTAATAACGGGGAAACCCGCTCACGAGCTACTCGTGATGCACCTCGTGAAACCGGTGCACACCTCTCGACACTCTTTTTTTTTTTTTTTTTTTTTTCGCAGGGAAATGCCTTTTACGCAGACCACCCATGTGATGGGTACTGTGAGACTCATCGGTACAGTACAGTACTCGATACTACCCACTAAAACCCAGCGGAACCCTCTTCACCTCTGTGAGACGCCGTAGGATCGGTTCTACTACGACGCCTTGATGACAGGCCCGTCTGCTACGAGCCACCATTGTCTTTATGGTTCTCTGAGGTTCCAAGGGTATCTGGAGCCTCCACGACTTGGAAGAGGAGGATCACAAGAATCTCGTAGTATCCACTCTAAGGTAGGGGGAATTGGACTTCTTGAAAGTGCCTTCTCCATCTCCTTGACCTCCGGCGGCGGAGATGGTCTACATTTGCACTGGACTCACGTGCCCGCTCCGCGGCCTCTTTCAATGCGACAAAAGATTCGCAGAAGGAGACCATCGCAGACCAGCTTCTCTCACAATCCAGCATGGCCCCTACCACATTGGAAAGAGAGAGGTCACCACCCACTACAGTCATCAAAGCCCAGCGTTGTGGGGCCCATGCGGGGCATTCGGCCAAAGTGTGTTGTGCCGAGTCAACTAGCGCGTTGCACTCATGACACACCGGCGACGGCTCCCGACGTGCAATCTGATGCAGGTATTTGCCGATGCAACCATGCCCCGTCAGTACCTGCACCATCCTGAACGTCAGGACACCGAACTTTCTCCTTATCCAGCGTTTTAGGTGTGGTCGGACCGCCTCCACCGTTACTAGGCCTGCCGCTGGGGACTCTAGGTCCTCCCTCCATCGCAAGATTAGAGCTTCGTTAGCCCTTTTTCTGATTCACGCGATATCCTCCCTCGATGGTCGTTCGCCTCGGGACCGCTCGCTTGCCCGGAATGCATGCACTCTAGCAAGCACTTCCGCCTGCAACTCCCAAGGTGGATCACCCGTCCATGATACGGTACGGTATCCCCGGATGACTCTCACTGCTATAAACCGCTGCGCTTTATGCAGTTGGGTCCTATTACGAGCGGTGAGAGAGTCCACCCACACCGGTGCACCGTACAGCGCCATAGATCTCAATACGCCAACATAAAGCTGTCTGCATAAAGAGTCCGGCCCTCCGACATTCGGCAGTAACCTACCTAGGGCACCGGCGGCCTTTGCAAGCTTTGGCGCAAGTTGAGCAAAATGCAGTGCAAGCGACCATCGTCCTTCCAAAATAAGGCCCAGATATTTCATCTGCGCCCGTACCTCTACGTCTTGACCCTGGACACGTAATGTAGCCCTACGGGGGGGTCCCCTGCGCGGACCATGAAACAGCAGGGTCTCTGTTTTGGAACTAGAGACCCTCAAACCCAGTGCAGTAATGCGGTCGATAATGCGGTGAGAGCCGATTTCTGCCCAACGTGCCACCTCGCTATAGTTCGCCCCTCGGAACCTCCCGACACCCTTAGCCAACCATACTGGTGTTGCGCCCAAGGCATTACGCCACCTTGTGGGGGCCCATCTAGTGGGAGGCGAGTCACCGTCCGTCAACCTTTCAATTTGAGACTGTTGAAAAGTCGGACGTCCGTTAGTCTCATCCAATAGCCGAGTACTCAAACTATCCAAACTCCATGCCATAGTCCCAGTTTAGATTTTCATATTTTCCATAGTTCATACGCATTATCCGGCGACCATCTCTGGGCAATTACCTATGGTTACCCAGAGATGGATCTCTGGCAGAGGACTGGACTTTCTGGCAGAGGTTAACAGTCAAAATTTATCAACTAACACCGAAACTGCTCAGGATGCTTGGGATCGAGCTCAGTCAGCAATCATTACGGCTGGTAAACATGTTCTTGGCGTTTCTAGGGGAGGGCGTATTATGGACAGGGAGACATGGTGGTGGAATGACAAGGTACAAGAGGTGATTCGTGATAAGAAGACTGCATTTAAGGAGTGGCAGCGTTCCAGCTCTCCTGAAGACAGACTGGAGTACATAGCAGCGAAACGTGCCACCAAAAGAGCTGTAGCCAGAGCCCGCAGTGAAAGTTTTATTATTACCTCTATATGATAAACTTGAAACTGTGGAGGGGCAGAAGCTCATCTACAAATTGGCACGTGCTCGGGATAAAGCGACGCAAGATATCATAAAATGTCTTTGCGTCAGAGATTCTCAGGGCAAGCTGCTTTGTAGTCATGCTTCTGTGAAGGAGAGGTGGAGAAGTTACTTCTTGGAGCTGCTGAATACTCAGCACCCGGGTAGTATTCCATCTGAACCACCTCCCAACCTGGGACTTATTGCTCCAATAACCCTTGATGAAACTCGGAATTGTCTTCGACGCATGAAGTACGGCAAGGCGGTGGGACCTGACGATATTCCGATCGAAGCGTGGAAATCGTTAGGCTCTCGTGGTGTGCTCATGCTTACTGATCTTTTTAACCGCATTTTGAACACTGGGACGGCGGGAATGGCGGGAATGGCGGCACAGTTTTATTACCACTATTTACCAAGGAAGGGGCAGTGTTCAAGATTGCGGTAGTTATAGGGGCATTAAGATTATGAGTCACACCATGAAGCTCTTCGAGCGCCTGATTGCCCTCAGGCTCCGCCGAGAGTGTACTGTCTCTGAGTGTCAATATGGATTTCAGCCAGGATCAGGCACTACGGACGCCATTTTTGCCCTCAGAATTTTGATGGAGGCACACAGGGAAAAGAGGAGAGCTCTGCATGTGGCATTCTTAGACCTGCAGAAGGCCTTTGACTGTGTGCCACGTCAGTGTATCTGGTGGGCACTGCGATCCAAAGGGATCCCTGAATCCTATGTTGCTATTATCAGAGACATGTACAACGACTCTGTTTCTACAGTTAGGACCGCTGTTGGCGATACCAAACCCTTCCCAATTACAGTAGGGGTTCACCAAGGCTCAGCTCTTAGTCCACTTTTGTTTAATGTAGTGCTAGATACTGTCACGGCTCACATCCAGGACCAGCCTCCATGGCTGATGATGTATGCCGATGACATAGTACTCATTGACGAGAACCGACTGATGCTGGAGCGTAAAGTGAATGCCTGGAAGGGTGCGCTTGAGAACGGTGGTCTTAAACTGAATGTGTCAAAGACTGAGTACATGGCTTGCGGGACCCCAGACTCGAGCACCATCCACATCGGGCCTGAGCCAGCCGTTAAGTCGGAGAAGTTCAGGTACCTTGGATCCATTATGCACGAGTCCGGAGACATCGACTACGATGTACACGCCCGGGTTAGCGCTGCTTGGGCCAAATGGCGGAAGGTCACTGGTGTGGTCTGCGATCGCAGAATACCGCCCAAACTCAAGGGGCTGATATACAAGAGCATGATCCGACCAGTTTTTTTATACGGCAGCGAATGTTGGCCAGCATTATCTCGGCACACTCAGGAGCTTCACGTAACGGAGATGAAGATGCTGAGGTGGATATGTGGCGTTACTCGGGCTGACCGCATACGCAACACATTCAATCGAGGTAGTCTTGGGGTCCGTGACGTAGCGGATAAGCTCCAAGAGCGTCGTCTGAGATGGTATGGCCACGTTTTGCGCCGGCCTAAGAACTACGTCGGAAGAAAATGCCTTGTTATGTCTGTCCCTGGAGTAAGACCCCCCGGACGCCCAAGGAAGCGATGGCTGGACGTCGTGACGCAGGACATGAGAGACAATGGACTAACCACTGAGGATGCTCAAGACCGTGCAAAGTGGAGTAGATTAAGTAGGAAAGCAGACCCTGGCAATAGGCCGGGATAATGCTAAGTGGAAGAAGAAGAAGACTCAGAGTTGGATCCCGGGTGATGCGTCACAGTAAAATGTTTTATATTCTCTAAGGGGCCTCTACGTGTTGGACCTGTGTCCCCACGCAAGCCTTCCAAAGGACCGGGTTCGTTTGAACCCGAGAATTACCAAGAGGAACATAATAATAATAATAAATCATTTATTTAAACAAGTTTCTTATCTCTATCCGCTAGTGATTGGAGCCTCCGTTTAAGCATGATATTGCCTGTACCAGGAGACTCCGCTCTTCCATTACCATAAAAATAACAGAAACCTTAATCTTAGATTTATAAATTTTTCATTTTTTTTTACTATTTAATATACTATTTATTTATTCTAGTTTATTTTATTTACTGTACTTAACAAAAATATAATATAATAAATACAAGAAAATAAATTTTAAATTTTCTAAATTATTTTATTTCACAATAAATTTTATAATAAAAACAATTTTTATTACATACATACCTTTAATCTCAGTTATCTTCTCTATATTTTCTAAATGAATATTAATATGGAGATTTTATATATAATTAAGCAATTTGAAGTTGTATTCAATCTGTTATATTGAAGCTAGTTCTGAAGTCATCATAGTATATTTATTGAGAAGTGTTAAATGTCTATAACATTTAACACTTCTCAAAATGTAGATTGACTGCTACTTTGTAATAATTATTTACAGAACTTCAAATAATTGGTACAATTCTAATTCTATACAAATTTAAACATAACGAAATCTTGTAATGCTTAAACAAGTAATACAAGAAACAGATGATAACATTCTTCGAGACCTATTGTTTTCAGTCATACTTTTTTATATTGATTTAATCTATAATTAAAAGGTCTAGACAAAAGCACAGTATGTATAGATTTGACGTATAAGTATTAATAAGAAATTCACTCACAAATTCACAACAGTTCACTCAATTGAGCTACTCAATGGTCTAAAAAAGAAAACACTTAAACGAGTATCACTTACATCTGGTAGTATCCGATTAAGTAGAAGGGCGCAATTACCAGAGCAAGTCGCACGGAAAATTATATATCCCTTGACGTCCCCTTCTAAAATTAAAAAGTGTGTATTGAGGTCAAACGATTACGGAAATCTCTATTGCAATGTTTTATTAAAATAATTTAATAAAAAAAAATGTTACTTTTTATATTTATAATATATCTGAATAATTTTCTTACAATTTTAAATAAGATTATGCTTATAAATAAACTATTCCTAAAAAAGTGTAAAACTACTACTATGTTCATTTTATTATTTTTGTATTAGTTTTTATTTTGTCGGTTAGTCCTGCATAGAGCAGGGTGACAGTAAATAAACACATCTCTTATTAGAGTAGGGAATCATGAAAATAATACATCTTCCCAAGCGGGAGTCGACCCCATAACCAATATGGCCTAAGTGAGATAAATCCAATATCTCACTCACACAAAATTACTTATTTAGTAAACTAAATTATATAACTTATAAATGAATTGATAATAATGAAAATATTAATGATTTATTGACATGTATTACTAAAACAACTCGGAAATGCCAACGATGCTTTGTACATGCAATCGCTGTAGGTGCATATTCCACATCTACGTAGCTTTATAATTGGTTGTACTAACAGTAGTCCCATTAGTATTCCTTAATTGCCTAATAAATATTAGATTTACCGTATAATCGCCATACATCATGTTAGCTTAACAATGCCTTGGATTGCAATGAGTAAGTAAGTTAAGTATTATAATATATTATAACTTAAAAAAAAATTATGTGAGTTGCCAGGGTTCATACTGAGAGCATTATGACGACTGACGTCCATTGTCTATATTTACCTTAAAGGATACTTAAGGAAGCTTACTTTATCATGGCTTTGAATTCGGAGATAGGAATTTCTTAACACAAAAACAAGCAAAAAGCGCTTCCTATAAGGAAAATATTTTTACTAGAATAAACAAAAAATAATCAGTTGACCTACATGCTAGAAAGAATTAAAATTTTAAATTGCTACCTATCTCTTTCTTCATTGATATTTTCACTAGGCAATTAAGTAACCAATCTACAACGAGAACTTTTCAATAGCATCTAAAATCTAAAATCATAAATATAAGATCTTATCAATAAATTTATATGGCAAGTATAGAAATTATATTGAAAAGTTAAAGCGTTTAAATTCTGCATAAAACTGTTTTACTTACTGCACACATGCAGCGATCGATCTGAAATTCTGTATACAAGAGCACTCGAATATTTCACGTGAAAGTATAAGCCATCTTTTGTCTTACAAGTGCTGCAGTGCTGCACGTATAAAAGTTCTATGTATTGTTTGATAGTCCAGATACGTTCTGTGAATCTTCTCAATGATAGGACGGATGTGGTAATAATAAATAAGTAAATAAAATCAGCTTTTATTCTCTGACCAAGACATCTTACAACACAATTTTTTCCTTTTTAATTTTTAAGGTGCAATATACATATATTTTTTTATTTTTTTATTATTATTATTTTCCTCTTTATTTGTATTAATCAACACATACTATTTTAGTAAAACATACCCTTTTGATATATATATATATATATATATATATATATATATATATATATATATATATATATATATATATATATATATATATATATATATATATATATATATAAAAGTACTATTTTATTTATTATTTTTATTTTTTCTATGGAGCTTTGTCACCTGCAAGACTAGCCTGTTGATCATTCGCTGTTATAATAAAATATTTGTAAATAAATTATATAATTAAAAAATTACAAAAAGTTCTTCATTTCATCCGTCACATGAAATCCGACTTCCGCGATTAATTTAAGTAAATACTTCTTTAATCCTTCTAATTCTTAAAAATATTATAGCAGTTAAAAAAAATTATAATAAAATTACGCCTTGTGACATTAAAAACCTTGTGACTTCTTTAGTTTATCCATCCAATTCAATTCAATCCAATTTATTTCCATACAATTTAGGACATAAAAATTGTTCACAAAAAACTTTATGTATACTAGAAAGATATGAACGGTTGGTAAGATCGATGTTACTTTGTATTGTTGACACGTACAGACGCTGTACGATTGCGTCACGACGTTTCTTAACCAAAATCTCTAACTAACTTAGCATTCTGTTTAAACAGAATACAGAACCATCTGTATTTCATAACATATTTATTATATTTTCTTCAAGTTGAGAGTTGTTTTGATTTATGAAAAGTTACGTCATGAATATTTTTATCAAGTTTCATTGTCGCTTATGCAAATCACATATTTATTTATTTATAAAACCTTTAAATTCCTTAATAGCATTTAATTTATAATAATTCATTATATTGATTAAAGTGCATATATCGCACATTATGTTAACATAATGAAATAATGTTAAATAGCGTACAATTCATTTTACAAAAATAGTTATTCTATTATGTCTAACAGGTATTACATGCGTATAATATCCATATAAAAAATATATATAATAACAATATACAAAAAAAATACTATTGACTTAATTGTTTCCATGAAATTATTAAGGACCTCCCTATAGAGTAAAGACCACCTGCAGTGCCTCTACTCGGTTATGTTTCTAGCTTTGTGTGATCAATAATTTCCTGCAATTTTTAAAACTTCATCCAGCCATCTTGCCACTAGTCTGCCTCTAGTACTCTTTTCGACAGGTCCTTTCCATAAAGTTACTTTATTGGCCCATGTGTTTTCGCTCATACATGCAATGTGTCCGGCCCATTTCCATTTCAGTTTTTGCAGTGCAATCACATATACTTCACTTAAATAATTTCTTAGCTTAATCGTTTTTTATGTTATTGTTACATATCCTTATTTTTTACAACATATATATCTATTTAATTTATACTGTTACAATAAATATATCTGCATCTTATTACCGAGAAACTTTCATTTTCTATTGTAGCATAATTGATTTACAGCCTACCAACAACGATCAATATCTCCCTTTGATCTCAAATAGATCAAAGCAATCAAATCTTAATAGTTATGATTAATTCTCAATAAAACTTTGCTATTCTTAAAATTTTGATAAAGAAAAAATATATTTAGCACATAAAATAAAAATTATAAAAAAATACATGTGAATTCAAGTTCGGTTTCAATGAATAAGCTTTGGAAATGAAAAATATTATGTGACTGAAATAAGTGCTTATATGATTTATATAATGATAAGCTTGGTAATTATTTGCTTAGTGATGACAACAATGACACGATAATTTTAGGAATTACTAGACCATTAATCAGGAATGGCTATAGGCTGTAATTCATCAAGCTATGACTTATAAAAACAGGTAAAACAATAAAAATGTTACATAAACGGAATTATTTCAGGTTGTATGGAATCTGTTTTCCTTTAAAAATTCTATAAAAATGTCCTGGCCAAAATACGGCTATACGGATACTTTACAGTAACTATTTTTGTGTTTTAGACCTTAGAAGAAAGTAAATAGTTATTTATTTACAAAATAATTTATTCATATAGTAGACCATAATTTGCAATTCCAATCTAAGATTTCCAAAGAAACAATAAACCTCATGGAAATTAATCTAATGTAAATCTCTCTCTCTCTCTGTGGTCAGTGTCTCATAGCTGAAGATCGCGGGATGTATATTTGTAAGGTATGAACTGCTACTGTCTCCAACGGCTACTGCGTTGCGACCGCGACAGTGAAGAATTTTGGAGTGTCTGGAAATTTGACCTGGTCAGACCATATGGTTGATGTTCGTCCTCTGGGCCAATTCCTTTCTGTACTTCTAACGATGATCAACTTTTCGAGGTTATCGTCTCTGCGTCTCATTATATATCCAAAGTAACACAGAGTAAATTAATAATAAGTTGTTGAACGGCGCTCCTTTATTTTAGATTTTATGTTATGTTAGCCTTGAGAGGATAAACAAATTTGTGTGTTTGATGCTCCAGGGGATTCTAAGTATCCGCCTCTAGCACCAATGTAACCCAAGGTAAAATTATCTTATGTAATTTAATGAACTAAATTATGTTCGTGTTCTAACACGAACATAATTTAGTTCATTAAATGAATAATCATACAGTTTAAACGAGCGAAGCCACGTGAGTGGCACTCGTTACATAATAACACAGTAAAAAAAAAACGTTATCCCGTGAAAAGGCGCGCCGTGAGCATTGTACTCACACAAAATTTTTTTGTGGTTAATTTTAACTTTGGCGACAATTTAGCACTACAACCTTTTTATTCTCACTTATCTACCAGACGATTAGTCCTTATATGATGACACAATAAGGTGTTTGTTGCCAAGTGTGGCATTATGCTCATCATGCGCTTATTTTGATATATGTGTATTTTATTTATTTTTATATAAATGTTTATTATTTTAATAAATGTACATGTATGTCTAACTATAACTTCGTTGTGTACAATTTGAAAAGTTTAAGAAAAATATCAACAAACCTCTTAAATAGATATACCTCTTCGATATTTACTAATCTAGTTCAAGTTATAGTTAGCGTCCTATTTTGGAAAGAAAGGTATTTATACCCGGAATAAAATAAAGTAAATGACGTTGAAAATGACTGTACAGCTAATCACACTCCAAAACAAGACCGATATTATACGATTTTGAATGAAATTTAATGAAAAGGACATGAAAGTAAATAGTAACAGCGAACGAAAATATGTTTTGGGCATAATGATGATCCAAAAACAACAATGCAGTTTATATGTAAGGATTTATGTAACTAGACACATTATACGTACATTAAGAGTTACGCTAGTATCCACTCATTTTTCAAAAAAATAACAAGTATGTATAGTTATAAAATACTGTAATTGCTACTACGGTAAAAAATATCTAGAAAATCGGGAGCATTTTGCTCACGCGTGCCTTCCCGTGGAACTTTTGCTTTCTCACGGGTTAATGATTAATGACGAGAAAAAGATGGTGATGATCATACTTATTCATGAAGTAATCTTTCCTATGACAACAAACAACAAACATAAAATAAAAAGAAAAACATAATCTAAAAGATCTATAATAAAATCTATATATAGGTATAATAAAAGGATAGAAAAGTCAATTCTGTACATACAATATTTAAAAAATATATTGATTGGGTCGGATAATATATCAGTAATAGAAGCCAAAAATCCACACACAGAAAATTACTGGACAGAAATTAATGAATTTTTGTTTAGTAATAGCTTATAGTTCCGACCCATAATAGTTCATAGTCTTACACAATATATATAGGGTAGTTTTTATCCTGATGTGCAATGCAAACGTCGAACGAAAAATAAATACAGAGACGTTTAAATTACATCGATTACTTACAAGTAAAGGTAGTTTTATTCCATTCTTACGTAGGAAGAGTGACAAATGGCAAAACATTTTGAAATTTAAACAAAAGTAGTTAAAAATCATTTGATTTACAGCTATTATAGTGATATTTAACGATTAGAAGGTAATTCAGTAGTATTTGATAGAATGCCAACTATTGATAGGTAACTTAAAATCATGTTTAAAAACCAATAGTATGTGTTTAAAAATCTATAGTAATATTTTATAATATCTGTCAACTGATGTTGTTATTAAATGAAATAAAATTTCGGCATTACGCTGACGGGATTTTTTTATTTGTATTAATGTCGATATATTTCAAATACATATACAAACCATAGATGAAATTGACGTAGTATTAAGGTATAGAAAAGTCAATATTCATAAAAGATTTTAAAAATGTCTTAATGGACGATTTATATAGCGTTAAGCCATCGTTATAGTTATTGAAATATAAGCTAAAAAACTACGCAGTGAATTTTTGTCCGTATGTTTGCTTATTTATACGCGAATCACGAAAATGCTATTGGCCAAATAATAAAAATTGATAAATTTCAACATTGCAACAGTTTCTAAAAAAAAATTAATACCAATAAAGTCTAATTACTTTGATTACTGGTATATACTAAAGAATTAATAAATTCTGACAGCTTGACATCATTTTGACCCAAATCAACATACAGAACAGTTGTCGTCCTGACATTCAATGAGATTTCCGTAGAATAAAATAGACATGATTCCGTCGATAACTAGCAAGTGAAGCTAAATTATATATAATAGACTTTGTCGAATAAATTACTCAATTTCTTAGTAATATGAGAATTATTTAAGTTCAAATAATGTTTTTTTTGTTTGTGTGTTTGTTGTGTTTTGTAACGGCAATGTTTGAAATACAAGATAGTAGTAGTACACTTGTCAGGACTAGAATAAAGAACGCAAAGAACGCGAAGGACGCGAAGAACGCGATGTATTTAAAAATAAAAAAAATCTAATTTAATGCTTTTAAATAAAAATAAATAGTGCTGGTATGATTTGGATTATAAATTTCATGTGTAAGAAGTGGATATTGTATTTTTTACGCTATTATAGAAAAGTTAGAACATAATTAATCGCTAGTATTATATAAACACAAAAAGTCTCCAAACAATAATTGTTAAGTGTTAAAACCAACTTAATAAAAACTAAAATGTAGTAAATAATATCTGAATGTAATAAAGAAACAAAGAACCCGCAAGAAACTTTTTGATACTCTTACATCTATTTACTATTCAATATCTGTTATTTTGGAGTTAGTGCCAGCCAAGACAATAACAACATTATTAGATACATAATTACTTGATGGAACTTAACACTAACGCTTCTATATAACACATAACGTACTAATCAATATTAAATTTCCGTGACTGAAACTTATGAGGCAGAAAAAACCTAAATGACTACCTACCTACTTGTTTAATCTGATCATTTCTAAGCTTCGTGCGATTTTGATAGCTATTAGTTTCGAGACTCATGTACCATTATATTATAAATTGCTATATCGTGTTATACAACAAATTCTATGTAAATGTCTTCGTTAACATGACTATGCATTAATTACAATATTTGAAAGTTAAACCTGAGTATCATGAAGTCTATAAGACATAATTAAAGTAAGAGTATTAATGCATATTGTTTTCTCCTTATTTTTTAACTTCATGCTGTATCCCGTATATAGCAAGTGGGTAGACGGTGTTAAGAAACTTCACTCAGCAAATTTCGCTCAATTTTCGAGATTTTTCATGTGTGTGAGTTTAAAATGACTACTTGTTTGTTCACTAATTAAGTACGGTGGCAGCGTAGGTTCCAAAAAAAACCAAATCTTTAAAATATTTTATTAAAAAATACAATTTAAATTATTAACTAAAATGGTGACTACTTGCTCGATGTGAGAAAACAAGAGTGAATAATTATTTTAGTAGTAAAACTAACATGAACTAAAACAATGGATGAAAAATGACACTACGTTTTACATTTATTGCTGTTACAATTCTTAGATTTGATGGAATGCAGTAAACAAGTTACGCGAAATCTGGCTAAGCGATCCCCGGGTAGTGTGGGAACGTAACACACTCTGTCTCACTTATAGACCATTTCGAAAATAAGCAACGTAACCGATTACTTTAAGGTTTTCTAAAAGGTTTTGAGTCTGCAACCATTATATGAAGCTAAGTACACTTACATACAGTTTAAGATTAATTAAAGAGTAATAAGCTCTTTATAATACAAATTTGCATGTAACATAAACCTCTACTTTATTCATCCTCACGCTCTTTATCCCACATGTGGCAGGATAGACAAAACAATCTGTTCAAAACAATCTGTTGTCGACTTTCCGTCCGAATTCAAAGTAGTTATTAAGTACTCAAGTTTTCTCTAAGTGTTTATTTATTTTAATTTCTTTATAAAGATTTGATATATGTACAAACAGATCACCATAAATACAAATGAAAAAAAAATTAAAACAGAGAAAAATTTAAAACAATGCACAAAAGGCGGCTTTGTAGCCATATCTTCCAGATAAGACTTAGGGCGAAAAGAAACACCTAAAACTATAAAGAGGTTAGTAGAGAAAGAAATATTATACGAAGAACAATGATAACAACAAAACAAAAATCGTGTATATATATATATATATATATATATATATATATATATATATATATATATATATATATATATATATATATATATATATATATATATATATATATATATATATGAATACATACCACGTACATACATACATACATATAAACACATATACATACATACTTCCCGTGTTACACAATAAAATCTAGGAACTTGACTAGGACGACCCAAATCCACGGAATTTTACTTATTTTGCTCTTACTAATATAACTTTTTTTTCTTAGTAACCAAATTTATTTGGACTTTTATTTTATTTACTTACGTGAAAATAGAAGTTAATTATAATAATATTATAATTTGCAAAGACTAAGAAAAGTACCAAGTATAAATGATTTGGTTAGAGCCCGATTTTGAAGAAGAAGAGTAAGTACTCTTATATCCCGTAGTAAATTGTTCAAATAACGTTAACATTGACTGTTTAATTATTCACAGTCCATATCAAAACTGAAACTACAGTTTATGTAATATAGGACATCAAAATAGGTTTATATAGATAAAAATAGAAACGAAATATATTTTTGTACTAATATGTCCAAAAATAAAAATGCGGTCTATGTGCATGGTATTATGAAGCTTGGCACTTAACTAGGAGCTATAGCTAAAAACATTAAATATTAACCAGACTTCTTAAAAGTTCTCTTATATATATAACTTTTTTTGGGTTTAGATGATAAGGTGATGTGGATAATGACGGTGGCGTGCACACTGATATTTGAATTACTAAAATCATATATTGTACACTTTTTGAGCTTTAATTTGTAATAAAATAATGTCTCGAAGCAATAAAATATTAGACCTCTAAAACACATACACTTCGTTGTGATATAAAAATCTCGACAAAAAATTAAGATTATTAATACTGTTATTTTTTTATTTAGTAAAATTTTATAAAATTCAATTCAAGTTAAGATAGAAGACAGAAGCTAACATCTAAACTGACATAATTTAAAATTTGTGAATATTTCATTATTTTATTTTATAAATTACATTTATGATATACTTTGTTTGATAAAAGTAAGGCTGTTCTTATTTATTATATATAAATATTTGAAGTAAAGACATTATATATATATATATATATATATATATATATATATATATATATATATATATATATATATATATATATATATATATCATATATATATATATATATATATATATATATATAATAAAAAAGCTAAAACTGGCCACTGTTTCAAAATTCTATTCAAAACAATGCCTTTTACGTACTGGAATAAACATAATGAATTTAAAAAAACACGAAACAGGATAGAAACAAGTAACTAACGTCCTATAAATTCATTTCAAAAAGGAACACGTCGCGTTTACACCAAAAAGTTTTTGTAACGCCCTGGTACAACCAAACCTAAGTAATAAAATGCTATATAATACAGTCATAAATCATAGTATACTACTACTAATTTTGGTAATCATTTTTACTAGTGTTTCAGTCTAGTACAGTAGTGCTCCATACAATACGTGACGTAGTTCGAGGTGCTATTTTCATCTACTGAGGTACATTGCTTTCGGACAGGATTTTTTCAATTTTTTTCTGTTACAAACATATACATAAGATTATTTACTATTTATTAATTTTATAAAACCATTTCAAACGGCCGAATAAAATATTTGGTCAAAGCTCGAGGTAGATAAGTAGTTAGTGGTATAGCCTTTTCTACATACATAATAAATACATACTATATAAATATATTATATACAGGTCCGTCCGTCAGATGTATCCTTTGCTAACGTTCTTAAGAATATATTTATATCTTTTAGATGCTTACAAAATCGAAGGATATTTAATTTCTTTACTTATAGCTTCAAACCACTCATCAAATTCTACGAATGTATGTATTTCATATAGATTTTTCTCTGTTTAAAATAAAAAGGCCAAATGGAGGCCTTGCACGCCAGACTGCAAAGTTTAAACGGATATGAAGTTAAATTTTCAGCCATAAAAAAGGCTCATACTCAATTATGAAAGAAAAACATAAATGAAATATCAAGAAAGCTCGTTTTACATTTTGTGTGAGAAAAAGAAAATCGGTTTACATTTTGTATTGTAATCTCTAAAAACACGTTTTGCGACTTTTCCTCCGGCTAATGGAGTGGCCTCAAGGAAAGGACGCCTTTTTGTCAACCGACAATGTCACAAATTGTGGTACACCACGCACGGCCCGGCGATATATCAACCGTATAGTTAGTATGTCGGCACATGTTTGGTATTCTATCACAAGTTCCTTATATTTTTTATGAAATATATCCTCTATGGGGCAGTGCCAGTGGAAAACTTATTATAATGATAATTTAATCTGCATATAGATAGGCTGTTCTAATTTCAGTTATTCTATTTTTATATGTTATTCTCCAAAAAAGATTTTACAATATTCATACGAATGATGAGTAACGTAAAGTAAAGTAAAGTACTAACAATTTGCTACTTTCACAAGAGTTTTAGATATAAGCTCTATCATTGGCATAAAATAGATTTGCTGAATTTTTTTTGTTATTGCTATTTTATGTAAATTCTTGGGTAACTTTTAGTCAAGTGATCTTCTACTAGCAATTTCAAATAACCAATTAGATTAAAATATGAGTATTGTTAGTACCGCCTACAGAAACTGCCTTGCTTGAGCTGGCAAGTTGTGCAAGATGGAAGCTTGAATAAGTAGAAACATAAGTTCTAAAATTCAATTGATCTTACTAATTGCGACGTATAACACAAAAATGTAATATAATACATAAATGAAAATATCAAGCAACAATATCAACGTAAACAATTTACATTGCTATCATCAGCTGTAATAGAATTTCTTGAACATTAATATGTAATAGAATTTCAATGTAATATAAATTATACTGCAAATCTTTTAGATTATTTTGCTCAGTAGTAATGGATGTTTGAAAATTGGCATATTATCACTAGATTTGACATATTTTAAGCCTTTCTTAGTAAAGTAAACTCTTCATAAGTTAATTTTGCTGTTTATAACATTTTATAATTTAATAGACGTTACACTGATAAATTTTTTGGTAGTTTGAAAATGGCCTAACCTAACCCAACAATGTGGACAAACATTACAATTTTCGCAAAAATTATATTTTTAGAAAAAATCACAAATTTTCTAATATGAGAAAAAGAAATGCCACAAGAGGAAAGAAATGCCACCGAATTTTTCATTTCAAGTCTTAGACAAGCAGAGCGAATGATGAAGATGAATGCACTATCAAAATAACAAAAATAATTAATCGGCAAACAATAAACATACAGTATATCTAAAAGCGTACCTAAAATAAAATTTCTATTAACAAATACCCATAGAACCATTACAATATATTAAATAAATTCTTGTAGTAATACGAATAAAATAATGACACCGATATACTGAGATTCATGAACATTCGTATTCTAGGGACGAGCTGGAGAATGTAAGGGCGAGATAAGAGAAGAGCAAATACTGTATATATCCCCCGTATACCGAAACAATGATACCTTTATACTATCTTAATGTACAGACATTTATTTGACACTGTACGGGCTTTTAAACGAGTGGTAAGGGGAAAATCCTATACGAACCTTGATTTGTTATTACAAGTAGGCGTTCGAAATAAGCCTTATTTTACTTATATAGTGTAATAAATGTGTACAACCGGGTATAGAGCTTATATGTTGGCAAGTTAAAAATAACTTTGCTCTTTATGAATATAAGAGTATATATATATATATATATATATATATATATATATATATATATATATATATATATATATATATATACATATATATATATATATATATATATATATATATATATATATATATATATATATATATATATATATATATATATATATATATATATATATATATATATATATATATATATATATATAATATATATATATATATATATATATATATATATATATATATGTATATGTATATATATATATATATATATATATATATATATATATATATATATATATATATATATATATATATATATATATATATATATATATATATATATATATATATATATATATATATATATATATGTATATATATATATATATATATATATATATATATATATATATATATATATATGTATATATATATATATATATATATATATATATATATATATATATATATATATATATATATATATATATATATATATATACCTAAAATCAAGGTTCTAGAACACCTAATATAGGACTAAAATAGATTATTTGAAATAATTTGTCATGTGAAAATTTTGCATGTTGAATTTTTCATTTCAAGTCTTAGAAAAACAAAGCTCATTAATTTCAATGAAAAAGTATAGCAGTCCGTAGGGGTAGATCATAAAGCCAACGAAGTTGCGGGCGTTCACTCGTTATAACATTTAAGTTTGTGGATTTTTATTAATTGTAGATTTTTGTCTCAGGGGAGAACCTACGATCATAAAATAACCTTTAACTTCATGAACCTTGCCATACTTTTTCCATTATCACCCGTTGTCATTGAAACTTCTAGCAGGTATGCAAAGAAAGCCCAATATCAAGACATTACGTTTGTTATGCCTATTGATGTTTAAGCTTAGATCAATAACTTAATTAATATTTTTTAACCAACTTCAAAAAGAAGGAGATATTTGACTCGAATATATGTTTTTGTATGCTTATTACGTGATTATCTCATTATGCTTACTCCCTCAAGTACAAATGCATTTTGATTATACTTTAATGTACAATAACACATAAATGTTATTTATATTTCGGTTTGATTTCAGTTTTATATAAGTAGCTGTAAGAGCTCAAATAATACTTGGAGTGAATAAACAAGCAAGCAAACTGAGCAGTGGATAAGAACAAAAACTAAAAAGTAGAAAATAAACTGGTTTTAACAAAAAAATTAAGCCGACTTTAAAATGATGCCGGGTATACAAGAAGTGTACGTTATATGCACAAACTTTAACACAAACAAAAAATAGTAAATAATATTTTAATTACTTTGGAATAAAGAAAATTAAAAAAACAATAAACATACTGATAGTTGTTTATTGTTTACATTCCGTTATTTTTGGAGTCAGTCTCGTATTGGAGTCGTCTACGTATATAGTAGTTCGTGCTCAGACGTGACCACGGACACTATCAAACAATGTAAGCTAGATGAATTATTACGCATATTGATGCAAAAAGTAGAACCTTACATATGAAATTGGTTTTCGTTCTGAAAATTTCGACCTGTAGAACAAGCCCCGTGGAGATCCAAGGGGATCCACGGAGATCCAAGTTAATAATGAATCGAAGGCTGTTGTGGAAGCGGAGCCATCGCAAACCACGTCTGAATTAGCAGGAAGCTGCGGTGTTAGTGATAAAACTTGAAGCAAATTGGGATGATTAAAAAGCTTGAAAGTTACTTCACGAATTGAGTGAAGCAAACCGGGCAACACGCGTGGACTGCTTACATTGCGTTACATTACTTAACATACACAATAATTAAGGATTTTTGAATCAAATTATTACCTGTCATGAAAAAAGATAGCTGCTAAACAACCGAGGCTGGTTAATCGCTCTACGCCCCTGCTGCTACACGACAACGCAACACAGACCACACACTGCACAACATACCTTATTTGTTTTATTCTTTGCATACCAAACACAAATTTCATATGAAAAAGTCCTAATAAATAAAAAATAATAAATGCTGCCACTTCATCGGTTGTTTCAGTAATCTTGTGTTGACTTTGCATACGTACAAACATCTGATGATCTCTGACAACATCTGATCTGATTTTGTAATAACAAATTCTATCACAAGGTCCTGCACTGAAAAGTGCAACTCATGCACTGAAATATTAATGTCAAAAAAGCAGTTTTTTTAATTCGATATCCTAATAATATCCTATTAAAAAGGCGAAATGTAAACTACATATTGGAGATAAATGAAATCGTTCAGCTGAATTCATTACTTGCGTAACATCTCTGTCGTCACGCCCACGAGCGAATAAACCATTATATAGCAAACTGATCGAAGAACTAACGCTGAATAACGAATTTCCGTATGAATTTTAATCATATTCTAATATAAGAACATCACGAACCGTATATTTCACAGTAATTTTGATAGATGATATTGAATCTTTATCTATATTAATATTATAAAAGTGACGAGTTTTGGTTGATCGTGTTAATTTAAGGAATTACTTATTCGAATAGAATAAATATTTTTGTTGGAGAGTCTATCTGTAGAGGACTATTATAGACTATATAGATCGGCTATATCTAGTAAATCATCAAAAAAAGAGTATGTCATGTGACGTATTACACAACTCTGTGCTATTTCCATTTGCCTTCGGGGGCGAAGCTGAGGGTAAAAGCGAGTGTGTAGGTGTACATGTTATCTTTTCTAACATATAATATAATATTTTCGTAATATTTATGACATTTTCAGACTTTCAAATTTCATTTTGCGTGTTTCTAAACACTTGAAAAATTATGAAAAATATTAGATCAATTATTATAATTAATTGATTTCTATGTAATCATGCATATGCGTATCACGTCCATGCTAAATAGGTTCACAAGCAGCACTAAAACACTCCACAAAATAGTGGAATTTAAAGTGGAGAGTATGGATATACTCTACCTATGAATATAGGGGATGGATATACTAGACTGTTATGCATTCCCATAGCAAATGAAATAATGTAAGAAATCATATTAATCAACAAAGAAAAAATTTTAAGTAAAATAAATTTGTACTAAGAATTTTTTTGTAATATGGATCGAAATTCTCAAATAAAACTATTATTATATCTTTTATAAAATGAATTCAGAGTAATTAATAATTTTCCGACTAATGACAAATTCCTCATTACCATAGTGCCACTCACAGAAGCAACCTGGAGAAACGTTTTGACAGAGTCATCAACTTTCTACTATTAATCATTTGTGGCAAGGCGCTATAAAAATGTCTATCTGCCATGAAACTGATTAAATAGTATTATTATTATTATTACTTTATTTGTACAAAATATAAATATAAAAATAAACATACAAAAGAAAGTATTATTAGCGAAATAAAACTTTTCCATTTTACTTTGGCACATGTTAAATCATTTCATTACATTAAGATAGAACTCCAATAGTGTTTTTATCGTAGTAGTAATAAGATACAGCCCACGACTTAATTTACGTGGTCTATGAAATTTAAAATCGTCCACTCAGATATTTCCAGAAAATATATTAGTGCTACAACACGTTACACACGACACCAACATGCCATTTTGCGTGCTGTGTCTACTTATAGGCAAGACAGTCACATCAGAAGACTTATATAATATATTGAGTAGTCAATAAAATTATTTTGTAGAAACATAATGAATCAGGTACAGAAAAACTGAATAAAAAATACTTGTAAGTTAGCTATTTTAATCTAAATTTTATTTTATAACTAGCAACCCTTTCGTGGTTTCGCCCACCTGATCGTAGTTCTCGGATTTAGTCTAATATGCATGTATTGAACATACAAGTATTTTTATACTTTCCTTACAAATTACTTATGTAATGTATATATATATTCATGTTGTGCAATAAAGTATATTTGTATTTGTATTTGTACTTATCTATGAAAAATTGATGTATATAAATAAACAAATTCAAAGTATGTACCTACATACATATATAGTAGGTACCTACTTGTGCTCGGTAAACGTGGTTTTTCCGCGTATATCCGGAACCCGCTTGAATTATGGGGTAAAAAGGTAAAGCTCCACAACCTCCTCTATCTTTCGCCTGAACAGACGGAAAGTCAGACTCACCATTTTTTATAAGAAGCTTATCCTGATAATAACAAAAAAAGTATTAGTAAAATTATTTCGTCCATTCACGCGTGATGCGATGACCAAAGGAAATTCTTTTGGAGATTCAGACTTTTATATATATATATATATATATATATATATATATATATATATATATATATATATATATATATATATATATATATATATAAAAGTCTGAATCTCCATTCTCCAAGATGCGATGACCAAAGGAAATTCTTTTGGAGATTCAGACTTTTATATATATATATATATATATATATATATATATATATATATATATATATATATATATATATATATATATATATATATATATATATATATATATATATATATAAATGAAATTAAATAATTTTATTTACCAACCAACATGTACCGAACATTTCAAAACGAGAAGATAAGTGATGGATTGAAATCTGGACAATGCAGTAACAATATAATGCAAACAATTACAAAATATTAAATTTTTAAAATAAGTTTTGCTTCAAATATTAATATTATTTATAAGTAATTTTCGCGAGCAAATTCTTTGGCCTAATATGTCAGTTGCTATATTATGACCTTATGAAAGTTATTATTGTACAAAAAGTTTTTACAAATTCAACTAGTAGGTAGTAGTTGACTTAAGTACTGTTCACTTAAGATGTTACTTAAAATAAATAAATATATTTAAGTAATAAGTACAAATATATAGGTATCTATATGTATATACATATAAAGACTGATATTTGCTCAGTATGCAAAGCACAAACTGACGTTCTCCCATCCAGTATGCAATTTCCCTAAAACGGGCGGAAATTTAAAACGGTAAAATTCTCAGTGTAACCTGAAAAATGCATTATGCAATGAAAAACGCTTAAAAATAAAAAAAAAGAATCGGTTCAGTTTAACACTAGAAAGGCAAACAATACTAAATAACCATATTCCAGAAATGAGCAGAGAAGTCGCTGTAAATTGACGGATGCGATTCCTAACTGTATTGCCTAAATTTTTACAGTTTACAGTTATATCTAGAAATAGCACCGCGTTCAATTTCTCGTGTATGATGAGAAACATGATAATGCACACTGTATCCCGAATATAGCAGGGTAGACAGAGAGAATCTAGAGATAAGACACTCCGTTTCCCACTTTCCACCTTTCGAGACACTGCGTATTCAGTGGCGAAGCTCAGCGCAGCGCAAATGTAAATAATTCATTCTCCTCGAGTGGAAATCGGTGTTATCCCGGTCTAATACTTCCGCAACTTCCGCAACACGGGATGTATTGACGTCTGACGGAAAGTGAAAAACGAAATAAATAACAGTAAACAAATCTCATGCACTTAGTAGTTGGCATAACGGTTATACAAGAGATATTTATTCAAAGTTATGATATTAACGCAGAATATATAGAACACTAAACAATATAACTAAAACACTTTACAGAAAACTAGAATGATATGAAAATTCCCAGCGAGCTCCATGTTGAACTAGCCGTTGAGATATAAAATACTGTGAAAGTTATAAAATATTTCAGATTGCCCCTCAGCTACGATATAATGGAAAGTTTTAAGTGGTTGGTTTGGACTATTCATTTTTTCTCATATTTGTATTTAGCTACGAAAAAAGTTATGTAAATATTAATAATATATAGGTATATGTACAGTGTACCAATATGACTGGATTCATTGTGCATATTTTACGCGAGAACCCTACGATATAGTAAAGCAGAGTTAGATATAGCGATCTAATTTAAAAATTTGGCGCTGTATTTGATAATAAAAAAATAACAAGTTATGGGTTGTCAACGGGATATCTGGTTTAAATTGAATAAATATTTATTTATAAAACACTAATAATAAAACGTGTGCTATAAACATAGGAGTATACAAAAGACAAACGAGAAGATAAAAATATTTGAGTATTTCGAATAAATTTATTACGTTGGCATTTAGCTTTTAGTTCATTTAGTTCATTTATATATTATGTCTAGATAAAGGATACATTTGGAGATTTGAAGGGAAATTTCTTGAGTAAATGAACATTTGGTGTGCATAACCTCAATATCCCAACAGATCTTTTTTAAAAAACACTATTTTCTGTCTTTAGTAAATATAATAAAAATAAAAAAATTGCACTATGACCATACATTAATTTCCTTCAGATAAACTTGGTCGCCAGAAGCGACAAGCTCCATCAGTCTTAAGTTTATATTACAAAGTTTAGCTCCTAGAATAGTGTTGTAACAAAGTTAATTTATTCCTCATCATATGTGCACGAGATGAATATTCATTGTTTCTCAAAGGTAAATGTAGGTACGTAAAGAAAACAATTTTGTTAAAATGATAAAACAAAGTTCCCCAAAATATTATGGTTAAATTGAGATAAAAAGTTTGAGATATATATATATATATATATATATATATATATATATATATATATATATATATATATATATATATATATATATATATATATATATATATATATATATATATATATATATATATATATATATATATATTTATATTATAAGTATAAGAAAATCAAAAAATATTAGTTTTAACCAGTAACAGAAGTAGTTTGGATATGCACAGAATATGGCTAGCAGCGTTCCATAACAAATGGTTATGAATAACCATTTGTTTCTTAATCTTTCGAAAACTGTCACATGTCTAAAGTTAAAATCAATTGAACTACTTTTTAATCTTCCTCAAAGGAAAAACCTTTATAGCCTCAACCTTTGTTGGCCGTCTGTCTACCTGTCCGTCCATCTGTCAAGATCATTTTACTCAGGATTGCTTGGAAGTATCAAGCTGAAAATAATATCAGATATAAAAAAAGCTTTAAATTCTTGTTCTTTAAAATGCTTTAAATTGTTTTTGCAGTACATGGTCGGGTTGGTCTAGAATTATAAAATTTGATGTGACAAATGAAGTGAGAACTCAAATACAAATTTAAGTTTTTAAACCTTGCTTAAAATTTTGAAATATAATCAAACTTTAAAAAGTTTTACTTCCCGACCTACAATTATGAAATCTGACGGGTTTGAACACCCGTCTTTTTAATACTCTAGCTATATGGTCTTTTTCTTCTTATACATTTGTTACAATTATTTTTTTGTTTTGAGAGTCACTAAGAATATCCAACCTACTACCTACTTTATACTTACTATGAAATACGAAAGTTCTATGATTTATATTGATAAAGTTATTTTAAGAGTGGGTATTATCATCATCAACTTGTTCTCGTCCACTGCTGAATATAGGACTCAATAAGCTCGAATCGATATCAACATACAATAATATGACATAGGAAAATAAAAATATATAGGGGCCTTCCCACTGGTCATCGGCAAGTTTGTGGCTACCACTCGGGAACCTTCCCATCGCAACGGCCATTGGTTCTCCTTGCTATCCTTACTAATGTCGGTTACTTTTGTCTTCCTAGGAATGACATCATTTATGAGTCTATCACGTTAACAAATTAGCAAGCTAAGCATTGCTCTCTCCATTGTCCGCTGTGTGACCTTGAGCCTTCTTATGAGATACATATTTAGCTATCAAAATACTAATCTTACATGTACATATTATTTTTCTTCTTGTTGACTTTTCCAAAAGTACTGAACGAATAATCAAAACATATTGGACCTCTGTAACATTACGGAATTGCAAAGCAATCAAACAATCGAATTGAAACCCTCGTCCTTTTTTTAATTGGTTACATATCAAACTTTCAAACAACAACAACATACAGCTTTCATTTTTTATGTATTATCTTTATACAGTAAACAAAATTAATATAATTAAACTATATATTTATACTTAGGAGGTGAGTAATTTCACTTTTCACTTTCAGCTTATCTGAATAACCTGCAATACACTATCAGACTTTTATACTATCCTAATATTTGAAGAATTATCTTCTAACCTCCAATCATTAAATAGTCGTGTCTTCCATGATGATGATTTTTACTAATTAATTTAGTTTATGAAACGCATAGGTAGGTGCATGTGTATTATATAATATATATGTGTATGAAGATTTCCCTCGATTTTACTAGGATCTTAAGATCCTAACATTGTGGAAGGGGACTCCAAAGTCATGTTCTGTCAAAGACAACAGTCCACCTATGACGGAGAATCGATGGTGATTTATAAAAAAAAACAGAGACGTTGAACATAGAAGGAATAACTACTTATAATGTTAGTTAAACAATAAGTCAGATGTCATTAATACTAAACCTACCGTGTAATCTACCGTGGCATAAATATAGAATGTTGTAGGTTTATTTACAGAAATAAGTTTCTGCATCTGTGGTAAAAATGAAGGTAAATATATAAAGAATATGAAATGTTATATTTAGATTTGTGGTCGTTTTACCGCACTAATCCAGCATTACCGTAATAATAGTTAAATCATTTTGAGTTGAACCAGTATTGCCGGCGGGGTGAGTAAAGATGGTAGGCTCAACTCAATTTTTATTATTATATATATATATAGCTTTGATATATATATATATAATATATATATATATATATATATATATATATATATATATATATATATATATATATATATATATATATATATATATATATATATATATATATATATATATATATATATATATATATAATATATATATATATATATATATTTCTTTTGAACTCTCGAGATACAACAACAAAAATACTTTTTCCTTGATGATTTTGTGTAACCTACTTAGTAAAACCAAAAAAAAAATGTCAGACCAAAAAAAGTGACTTGTTTTTCTCGATAGCAGTAATAAAAACATTGGCTTTTGTATCAAAAAAGCTTCCGTTCTATAAATTCTTTTGGTGGCATGAGATTACAGCGAGCGACCATATATATAAGAAACATAATATACTTTTACGTAATATGTTTATATATGTATATCGTAGATATTACTTAAGATTGAATAAAAACACCATGTGCTCGCTGTAATCTCATGCCACCAAAAGAAGAATAAACATTTTAGTATATTTGTTTACTAACTTACCGGCACATCTAGACCTAAATTGGGCTAAATTTAAAACCTCTTGATTCAGAAGAGCAGGTTACTGTGTCCGTATGCACTGTAGAAGTTTTATGTAACGATTTCTATTGTAATATTTATGAACTTTAGTCATTTTCAGTACAAAAATTTGTGTAACTATTACTGTGAATATGTTAAACGTATTGCATATAAAATATAATGATAACTTAGTAATTTAATACCTATATATATATATATATATATATATATATATATATATATATATATATATATATATATATATATATATATATATATATATATATATAATATATATATATATATATATATATATATATATATATATATACGTTTAAAAACTAGCGTATAATAGTCTTCTCGCATCTACAGAAACGGCCAGAGTTAATTGAAAGAATTAATTAAATCGTAGACGGATGTCAGGCTAGATGTCAAGATCCTTGACAAATTAATGAACACTAGATAAAATCAGATCGTTGTCAAATCCGGAATTGTATCAACATTTCTTGCGCTGTCCCGTGTCAAGCATAACATTAAACTGTCCTACACAACACATACAATGTCTCTTTGCTAGCTTATTTCTGTCATCATCACAACGTACTTGTTCAGTTGTCTATACAATTGAAAGTTTTAAAGTATCTAGTTAGAAACTCCGCTCTTTTCAGTCGGTCTGGATATTGCTTATTGCACCTGACAATAGTATCGGTTCGTTACAATTTGATAGATTCTTTTTTATATTTACATTCAAAATATATAGTTGCTTGTGATAGAATTGATGAAAAGTGCGATGTATGAGACGAATATAAATGGAATGAATGAACAAAAATGTTAACATTGTGAATTTAAAGTGAAATCATTGTAATTGTCTCATATATCTCTCTGTATACTATTAATTACAAATTTGATTTCTGTTTCTCTTATGAGTTTATAATTGAATACGTATAATAATTTATATGATTATGAGTATTTAGATTAAAGAAAACTTACTTTGGTTTACTATCCAGTTCCATTTTCGGAGAATTGTTTATGTTTAGAACATAATGATTTATGAAGCAAGCGTCAGCTATAATAAAGACAGGGTATAAAAGTCAGTATCGACGATATTAGACTTCGTAATACTCGTATTATCATCGACACTGTCACGTAAAAAGCTTGAGGACCCCGCGAGCGGTGTGTATGAAGGGGTACGGAGGGAATTTATTATGTTAAACATTTAATTTATTTATATCTAAATTTTAATTGTCTGAGTTTCATAATATTAATTTTAAGTAGCATCATTAATAATATATATAAAATAAATCATTCAGATTATGGTAAAAACAAAAATTACATCAAATATTTCAAAAAACACGATCAAGTGTATTTCATATGCTCAGAATTTCTTACATTAAAGCATAGGTCGATCTTTTCAATATATACGATGAACAGCTGATACTGAAATTACTTTTTTAGGTACAGTCCAGCAAGAAGATTCAAAATTATTGAACGTGCATAAATTTTGCAACCATATACCTTACATATACTATATAATTTTCAATATTATGACGGATTTAAATATTACTGTATGAATATTATTATAATTTTCTTTTTAACTTTCAATCATTCTCTTTTTCGCCTCTAAGTTTAAGACATTGGGCGCTAAGACGTTGCCTTTGTTAAATATATTATGGCCTTTTAATTATCAATGTGGGACCAGATGGGACTTGAGCACATTATTGACAAAACGCAACAATACCAACAGCCGAGACTCTGTTACGATATATATATATATATATATATATATATATATATATATATATATATATATATATATATATATATATATAACGACCTAAGACTAAGTAAAATTATGAATATTTTTATAAACTATCGATATTAATCATCGAAAATTTTAACCAAACGTTCATTACAGTGTAGTTTCACATTTTTTTATATTATACACATTTTCTATACCCAAAATATATATGTATTTCGTATACACATTCCACTTCCGAGATCGTACAGTGTATAAACTATCGTACGAATATTTACATGACAACGCAAGTTGATTAAAAGCGAGCTGTAGACTGCTGGCATCCTGTTGTTTCAGGCTGCCTCTAAACCAGTTACCGAACGTAGCTCAAATTTATGGTAATTAATGGTTTTATTGTGAGCGCCGGATAAATAATTCACTTATTACAAATAAAATATAAAGCTGTCAAAATTTTCGTAAAAATACGGCGCTGTAGACGCATATTTTTTATTATTTTACTTTAAATTTAATATATATTATTATTATTTATATATATATATATATATATATATATATATATATATATATATATATATATATATATATATATATATATATATATATATATATATATATATATATATATATATATATATATATATATATATATATATATATATATATATATATATATATATATTTATATATATATTTGTCGGTGTAATTTGTTATTAAATAAATATTTAAATCCGTGTCCGCGATGTGAACAGATTCCAATACAAAATAACTAAAATTTGTCGTTAAGCGTCGTATAATCAGGACCGGTCGATCAAGTCTGTGTAGCGATATCTTGAATAGAATAACCTAAGAAGTTAGGTCTGTCAGTTTCAAAGACACATAAAAATAGATCAAACATTAATTAATATAATATACATATATGTATATTGTATATGATAGAAAAGTCATTAAAATACTTAAAGTTAAATTGTTTCAAAATAGAATTTATTCCACTATTGTTCGTTAAAAACCAAGTTAATTGAGAATTCATGAGAAGTTACTAATGAGTTGAGTTCTGGGGTTGGCAAAGTTTAAAGCAAGCTGAGGATTAAAATTAGTATTCTTAAAATACCTTTGAGTCTAATAGATCTAGTCTAATAGATGAGTCTAATAGATTTCCTTTGAGTCTAATAGATGAGTCTAATAGTGAAATATCATATAACAAATTTAAAAAGTACAATAAATTTGTTTTTCAATTTAATTTTAGCTAGACCTGTAGGGCTAGTGACTAAAAAGGTTAATATTTCTAGTTATTGTATCTAGTCTAAGTGAAATAATTTTATTCAAAATAGTTAGATACATGCTTCACTAAAGTAGCTAGCTAGCTAGCAAGACAAAAATTGAGTTAAGGTATGAAAAGTTAAAGGCTACATTACCGCAAATTATAATGCTATGGGCCATTTTATATGGAAAGTAGGTAAAGTAAACAAGGCCGTTTAGCACGTCAGTTGCCTATGTAAGTAAGTTGTCGTAAGTCGAAAGCTTCTGATCTTAGTCTATTCTTTAATTCATCAATTATTTCTTTTTTTTTTTGCTTTACGTTTTCACGATCTACGTTCTCCACTTTTTGTGAGAAGAGACATTGTGTATTGACTTCATCATACTAAAGGGGAAATTAAAAATAATTCATTCTCCCGAGTTGCCATAGACAACCCCACAAAATTCACATTTACAGGTGTATAAGTAAAAATGTATAATAAAATCTGCATTGGTACAAAATATATATGTTTTAAAAAATATAATTGTATATCACTCATGTTTATAAGCAAAACGAATAATTGATTTTCAATCTGAAGATGCCTCTTTTATTTCTGATGAGTCTCTTAGAACCACAAAATTAAGGTATAATCGAATTTCCCTTAGCCATTGAAAGGAGGGCAAATTACAATGTTAATGGAGTCGTTGCCTCTCGACCCAACTTCCATTTTATACTTGATGATAATTTTGAACGAACGTAGAAAGTTTTGTAATATATAACAATATAATGCGACCATTTACTTCCTTGTTGAAATTTTAGCGATTGTTACCATTTTAGAATTCCATTATAAATATATGGATCGGTTTACGATAAAAATAATTATTATAATTTATAAGTACATTTACATAAGTAAAATTTATTTTTATTATTATTTTTAACGTGATATTCCACGCTGAGGAAAGAAAAGTATATTTAGAAAACGTATTAAAATTGGAACGGCGGCTTCTTGAACACTGTCCGAGATTTTCTTAGATATTTAACAAAAAAATGTATTAATAAATAGGTTCATTATTTAACGAAGACGGAGTCCTGGTTTTGTTTTCATAATAGATTATGTGTCATTTTTACTGCAAATTTTTACTCAAAACTGCTTTATTCCTGCTAGAAATGCTCCTAATGATTTTAACGAATAGAGATTAGAAGTAAATTATGAATTTCGGTTAGTAATAATGAAGTACATTATTTTTTTACAATAAATAAAAGAATAATTAATAAAATACATAATTAAAAATATCGATAAAGTTTTTCAAATATTAAATAAATGCAGACAGTAGTGAAAATAATGTGCGTAATCAGAGGCTTTAGTCAGTACCAACTTTACACGAAAGCTTAATTAATCCCCTGAAAGACTGAGATTATTTGAAATGTTTATCATTAGTTTAATTATTTTGTCTGTGGTTTCATCAAATAAAGTCAGATTTTAATAGGATCAATCATTACAAAGATGCAGTGGACAATCTAGTCATTTAGAAAACTAGCTTTTGCTAAGTAAGAATACAATAAAATATATTAATATATATTAAGTTTTTTATTAATTTACTTGTCTATAGGTTAATATATTCGTCTCCTTTCAAAAGCGACTGTTAAAAGGTATATTGTTGGTTAAATAGAAAATATATATTTTTTTCTAGATAATTGAAGTTTTTACTTTAGTTTTTAATTTTCTTCTCAAACTTTATCATTAATATACACTTACTATTTATTATTATGAACATTTTATGTAAGCATTGAGATTTTGTTGAATTTTATAAATTATTTCTAAATATGTCGTTCTTCAATACAAAGTTCGACTAAAAAGGAAAGTAAACTATCAAGCATATTTGTCATGTTCTATGTATTTTTTTTTATTTCTCTATCTCTCTATCGTATTTTGAGAGATGATGATTTTCTTTAACAATGCACGTTTGTTTCTGCTATGTTGACATATTGCAAATGACAGATAGTTAAAATTATTATAGTTAAATACATTACTATAGTTAAAATTATTGTCAACTACAAAACTCCGAAGCGACACTTACGCTATTTAGTGCCCTTGGCGCGTTGTTTTACGAAATTATTTTTATCCAAATAAAATAATATCGATTTTTGATAGTAGACTAATAATCTTGATTTCCAAAAATGACACCTTTTTAATTAATCCGTAATTATTATTCAAATGTAATAATTATTTATTTCTTGTGCTTCTTTTTTGTTTCAGAGCGTTTCTAAGAATACTATGTGTTTGCTGTCCAAGGAAGCTGCGGAGAAAGTATCAACCACAACTTCGCTTTAAACAATCTCAGGTATTGAGGCTTGAAATGTGGCATATAATAGCAATAATTTATTCGTTTATCTTTAAGGATGAAATTAGACAAATCATAATAAAATTGTTGACCATGACAATCAAATAAAATGAGTCTCACGAATTCTTTTACTTTCAGTGGCGTACGACTCGCCGTTATTACTCCACCGGCGAACTACAAGCCATTCGACAAAACTCCTGTGAACAAACTTATATATAGCGGCTCAACTTCTCTCTAAGCCTCATTATCTAACACTCTAAGTGCCTTCTCTAAAAATATCTTCCTACAGTTTTATATTTTTTGTATAGACAGTTTATTAAACTCCTTGGACTCATTTTTATAATAGCAAGATATTAATTGTAACCATTTATAAAACTTTAGAGGTACGTCTGATCTGATTAAACACTCTGCACTTTATCATTGACTTTGCCTTCTTTGGCATGACGAATGTAACCTGCGCAATATTTTCACAAGTCTCTAACCCTAATTGCTTTTATTTTATGCCCATGGATACCTGTCAGTAATTTGTCGCAATATGCATGTTCCTTTAAAATTGCAATAAAATCTACAATCTATTTGATCCTATTTCAGTGGCTCGCTACATCGTTTTAACTTCCACCGTAAATAATACCTACGTGTTCACAAGTTCCCTGCATGAAATAATCTGAATAATAAATGTGTGTAACTTTTCATATCAAATACGTGTCGTTTCTAAGCCACTTATGCAAAGCACATCGCACTCGGCATTTCAAATACTATTTGTTCGTTGCCATATTGAATGTTTCCTTCTTATGATGTTCTTCTAATGTTAATGTAATCTAATTTAACATGTAACATTTTTTTAATATCTTGCAGTATCCAGTAACAACGATGATGTACTCGTCGGTGTCTCAGCATGAAATGTGTCGGTTGTGACAGCAGGCCCGCGGGGGCACATGTCGACCGCCGCGCGCTCGGTGCTCTTGATGTCGCGACCGCCGCACCCTGCACGGGCGGCGTGACAACTACCCACTGAGGACTATCGAACAAGAAACATTTGATGAGCCCATACAATGTCTTGAACGTCAAATTTGCCCTGACACAACGTACTGTCCTGATTCAGAATCAGTAAGCGAAATTAGTTTAGACAGTGACTCTCGAAAACCATCTATAAAATATAGTAAAAAGCGAGTCACTTACCAAACCAAAGCCGAAGTGATCTCAACTTAGTTTTAGTGTAGCTGTGCGTAGTCATGACTTTCACTTTGTGAAATGAAATCAATCAGGAGCTGTGATTTACTAGCTATGTACATATTAGTATCTGTATATATATATATTCACTTACATACATAAATTCATAAGTGCTTCTAAGAAAATTATATTGTAAATAGAGTAAATAAGGGAATTAAAACGCTTCATATTGTACATAACTCGTTCAATTCAATCGTAAATACTGTAAGTATCACATGTTAATTTATAAGTTATTTAAGATTAGTTATTTATTAGAAATAGGTTCTTGTAACATAATCAAAAGTAACGTCATGTGTCGTCATTGCTCAGCTTCATTCACTCTTAACGAATGAAGTATGGCTAAATAATACTCGAATATTTGTTTATTTTTTAGAGTAAGCAATAAATCTAGTCTTGCATTCCAAAGATATTCCACTACCTAATTATTAATCTTAGTAACCGAATATGATATGATAAATATATAATATTTATTATAGATTTAAATGTTATAGATTTAATATCGACGGTATTTACGTATTTTTTATTATTCGTACGTACATTATATATGTAGCCAAACCTTAATTCTGAAGTAAATTTTTCAGTACATTGAATATTATTATTAAAACCCAAATTGTCTTACTATATTGAAAAATACCTGGATTTTCTTCTTTTCTTATAAAAAAAATATAGAGCCATGTTCTGTAAATATACACATCTGGATTACTGTATAATTTTTGCTAAATAAAGAACAAAATATACCAAGTAGCAATCTTAAAAAGATCAACGTATGCGGCCCCACATAATTTTATTTCATACATATTCAAATTAAATTTTCTATTTCAAAAATATTTTCTAAGCATATAAAACATAATCAGGGAACTATGACATATTAAAATTACAAATGCATAGAATTTATACAAACATAAAGCCTATGGAAATTTTTCACTCGCATTTATATATTATATGGACTTTAGATTTATTGTCATTCTCAACAATCATCCAATTCCAATAGTAAAGCCAAACAGCGTATTCAACACCAGAGTGCCTGTCTACTACCGTTACTGTAATTATATATATTTATATGCAACATATTTAATTGCAATGCAACATTTCTATGTTAAACTGTTCTCTGCAATACTAATGAGAAAAATAAATATTTGTGAATATTATGTAACTACTGTATGAATTGGGTTGTCGTATAAATTTATAAAAAATATTTTTTCAATGTCCTCGTTTTATTTATTATCTGTGCCATAAAATAATAAGCCCTAATAATAAAAAAAATGTTTATAAAGATTTATTTTTAATGATGATATTGAATTAACAATACTATTTTCTATAAATATATAAAAGAAACGTATATAAGATATACGTAAACAAAAAAGATGTACTAGTTTGAAGTGAGCAATTATCCGTGTTATTTAGTCCATTAATAAAGGGCCTATATTACATCAACCGTTTCGATGTAACCCATATCTGCGGGAACTTAAAATATATCATGTTTCATACACATCTCTTCCTTTCTCTCCAATTCTATTATTCCATCCCAATTTCCATTTGACCATAGGGACAGACCAGTTTAAGAAATAGTCAAAATATAATATCAAGATTTAATTACTTACACCGTATGAAAAGTAATAATAACAACACTAAAAGCTAATAATTGTTTAGTATTCTCATTCTGTCGCAGTAACCATATTTTCTACTTCTTCATTACGCCGAATATCAGGAAAATAATTTGGCAAGAATCAAGAACAATATGACATTTTAATGCCACCTAATTTTGTATCTCTTGGAATCTTTGCATTAAACTTTCAGATGAGATCCATTACAATTCAGATTACATAACGTATGCCTATTGTTTAGAATTAAATACAACGCCAAGACAAACGTAACATCACATAAGGATAAATAGTACATCTTGATCCCACTATAAACGAAACCTTTGTACGTCCGATACCGTCCGTACTCAGTGGAAAGTATATTCATTATATATTTAAATTTCATTTTTTTCCCGCCGTGTATTTCGCAGACAAAGTGTGGCTTTATGTTTTGCCACTCAACATGCAGTCTCAAAATTTGGGCGGAAAGTGGGGAACGAAGTCTCTTAGCACTAGACCCTTCTTCTGGCATGAGAAAAATTTTAAAGCTTTAAAATAAATAGCACCTTTTACATTTAGTTTTTATAATATTTAACAATAACACGGATTAGCTAAGTACCGTCATACATCAAACGAGTAGCGCGAGCTTAAATCCAACTTTTCATTTTTAAACTTTAAAAACTCGATCAACATTTGCAGCACAACTTTCCTCAAGATTGTTCGTTGGCAACTTTACGAAGTAAACTACGACGTTATATATTTTATTTCATTGGGTCGTGAAAATAATATAGGAAAATTGACAAAAAATGCATCAGAAGACTAAATATGTGAAATTATAATTGAGGACCATCGTGGCGCAGAGGCACAGCGTCTGTCTATAATGCGACGGTACGTGGGTTTGATTCGGAGAAAATTAATTTTTCATTTTCTCGGTTCTGGCAATGAGGCAAAATCGCGGTGTTGAAATCCGCCACTCAACACGCAATGCCGAAAGTGGGACAACGGGGTATCTAAACACTAAGTTCATTCAGCCTACGGTTCCCTCTGCCTACCCTGCTATGTGCAGGATCCAGAAAGGAACAGAATATGGTAAAAATTTTTAAAAAATACAAACAAGCTCATACTAAGTAGACTATTTTATGAAAATTTTAGTATTATCCATTAGATGAGTGCGCATAAACGTTACTTTGTCTCGAGTTTTATTAATATTGAACCCGCAAAGCCCGAAATTGTAAAGACTTTATGAGCTTTCAGTAGGTATGTGGTGTGTGATAAATCAAGTTTTCCCTTCTAATAAACTGTACATACAAACTGGTGATATTTTCCTAATAAAATTTTAGGTTCATTATATTCAATTAGATAGACCCAAATAAGTATTTAATTCAGAAATTATAAAAATGTTTACAAATTAATAGCTAAAACGTATATAAATATATATGACTGAAGAAGCTTGCACAAAATGCCTGTCTGTATTGTAGAGCTTTACAAAAACAAGATTTATTTTTAAAAATAGTAAAAAATATGCTAATAAAATTTATAACTTGCAATAAACGTATTAGAATTACAACGTAACTCAATAGACACATTTTTTTATCTAATATACACAGAAGAGATTATTAAACCACGTCATTATCTCCAAAACAGATGGAGGAGTAATACTTGCTGTATCTAAAAGGCTAATCACATCGAATAAGCCATTTTGCAAGTATTTTCGGAGATCTATATAGATTAATTATATATATTAATTATATAGATTAACGTGAATTTTAAAAGTACTTAGTGGAATCCCTAAGAACATCTTACTTTGTATTGTATACTTACCACTACTAGAGAATTTTAAACATTGATGACAGATAATAAATTCAAATTCAATAATTTTATTCAAAGTAAGAATACATGATTCTTTTTTTAAACGTCAAAAGCATTACCACCGGTTCACTAAAGTTAATGCCTCAGATCTGAGTAGAACCGGCGCAAGAAACTCAGCGGGACATTTTTTTTATCGTCATTTATTATTATACAATTATTCATTGTTGGCAATGATACGCTTGAGATAGATTGGAGTGAGCATTTCATTCCCAAGGTGTGTTATCATTTACAAAATCATTAATTAGGTAATAACCTTTAACACGCAAACGTCGTTTCACAATTTTTTTTAATTGTGATGTAGAACATTCTCGGATGTTTTCTGGGATCCTATTGTAAAAGCGCACACACTGTCCCATGAAGGAAATGCGGATTCGATCCATTGAGTTATATGCGCGGTAAGTTTCAACCTATTTCTAGTATTAGTAGTAATATCGGGTCGGTATGCGGTCTTATAAAGGAGGTATCCTCATTTACTGAATATTTTAATGATAATAATGATGATTAATATCAATAACTCTATAGGATATAAAGTGATATTTCTTATTGAATTTTCTCTCAGTAACCAATTTAAATTAATCAATATAATTTTAAAAACATATTTCAATGGAAGCGATAGTCTTAAGTGTCGAAAATTAGCTTATATTACGCTACGCATTAGTTAATAAATTAAATTACAAAAATTACTATAGTAAATTACAAAAATTTACTATAGTATATGCTGGTCAAATAAATCGAAAAAATAATAATAATCCGGCCTGGCTTACGCAAACTTTATCACAGAAAAAGATAAACTTAAAAGCAAACTCAAAATCTATAGTAATCCAAGAGATAAACTTGAATATACGCATACAAAAAGTAAAGTTGAATCTGAATGAAACACTGTTACTCTCAATAAATTAAATATACTGACGAGTTACTAGTGCTTACTCAAAAAAATTTTAGTATTATATAAAAAATATCAGGCTATTATCATCTTAAATTTCATTCGAAATGTTCCTTAAAAATTTGCATCATTAAATACCCTGAGCCTAATAAAGCGCAGTACTGTGAATTTTAAGAGAGATGACTCCATAATAGCTATTTTCAATGCACTTGTATTCTAACTATATATATTATATATAATATATATATATATATATATATATATATATCTTATATATATATATATATATATATATATATATATATATATATATATATATATATATATATATATATATATATATATAATATATATATATATATATATATATATATATATATATGTCGCCAACAGCGGTCCTAACCACTGAAGCGGAGTCGTTGTACATATCTCTGATAACCCCAATATAGGCTTCAGGGATCCCCTTGGATCGCAATGCCCACCAGATACACTGACGTGGCACACAGTCAAAGGCCTTCTGCAGGTCCAAAAAGGCCACATGCAGAGCTCTCCTTTTTTCCCTGTAAGGCTCCATCAAAGTTCTGAGGGCAAAAATGGCGTCCATAGTGCCTGATCCTGGTTGAAACCCATACTGGGACTCAGAGACAGTACATTCTTGGCGGAGCCTGAGGCCGATCATGCGCTCGAAGAGCTTCATGGTGTGGCTCATAATCTTAATGCCCCTATAACTACCGCAATCTTGAACACTGCCCCTTCCTTTGTAAATAGGGATAATAAAGCTCTGCCGCTACTGATGTGGCATCTTTCCAGTATTCAAGATACGGTTAAACAGGTCAGTAAGCATAAGCACACCAAGAGAGCCCAACGATTTCCACGCCTCTATTGTGATGTCGTCAGGTCCTACCGCTTTTCCGTTGTTCATGCGTCGAAGACAATTACGAGTTTCGTCACGGGTTATTGGAGCAACAAGTCCGAGGTTAGGAGATGATTCAGGAGGAAGACTACAAGACTGCTGAGTGTTCAGCAGCTCCTTAAAGTAGCTTCTCCATCTCTCCTTCACAGAGGCATGACTACAAAGCAACGTGCCCCGAGAATCTCTGACGCAAAGACATTTTGTAATATCCTGCGTCGCTTTATCTCGAGCACGAGCCAGTTTGTATATGAGCTTCTGCCCCTCCACAGTTTCAAGTTTATCGTACAATGGCGACAAACTTTCTCTGCGGGCTCTGGCTACAGCTCTTTTGCTGGCCCGTTTCGCTGCTATGTACTCCAGTCTGTCTTCAGGAGAGTTGGAATGCTGCCATTCTTTAAACGCAGCCTTCTTTTCCTGAATCACCCCCTGCACCTGGTCATTCCACCACCATGTCTCCCTGTCGATGACACGCCCACCCTTAGTAACGCCAAGAACTCGCTTGCCCGCCGCAATGATTGTTGAATGAGCTCGATCCCATGCAGTCTGAGCGGTCTCGGTGTTAGTCAGTAGATTTTGACTCTCCACCTCCGCCAAGAAGTCTGTCTGCATCGGCCCATTCAACAACCACCACTTAATCCTAGGCTTGCGTTTCTCAGCTACTTTCTTTTTCGCGGTAACATTATAGTCCATGACAAGGAGAGGATGTTGGGCCGTCAGGCTTTCGCCGGGAATGACCTTACAGTTGGTCACCCTGCCTATATGACACCGCCTAGTCAGCAAATAATCAATTTGAGTTGAGTGGGACCCGTTCTTATACGTTATAAGGTGCTGAGGTTTCTTCTGGAAGAAAGTGTTCACGATGGCCAGATCAGACGCAATGCAGGTTCTTAGAATATTTTCTCCCTCTGCATTGCGAAGACCATATCCAAAACCCCCGTGAACACGTTCATACATCTCAGCGACCCTACCCACGTGACCGTTCAAGTCCCCCCAACTAAGATTGCTTCGGTAGACGGTATAGCGAGTAGGACCTCTTCACACTGCTCCCAGAAAGTCTCCTTTTCAGCCGCGCTACAACCCGCCTGGGGAGCATAAGCACTGATTAAGTTTGTGATTACGCCCTCGATCAGTACCTTTATCCGCATCAAGCGGTTCGCAGCGACGGTCAACTTCAAGAAGCTCATTCTGAAGCTCTTCAGAAAGCGCTACCGCTACACCGTTTTGCCCGTAGGTGACCCAGTGTATATAAGGCGGTAACCCTGCCCGATGTTACGAGACTTATTGCCCTTCCAGCGTGTTTCCTGAAGGAAAGCACACTGGATCCGACGTCTCATGAGTACATCTGCGAGTTCTCTGCATCGTCCGGTTAGAGAGCCAATATTCCATGTTGCAAAGCGGAGTTTCCGTCTGCCCTTGCCCACTTATCGTAGGTGTAGGGCGATGTGCCTGCGCGTCGTTTAACGGCGACGCCCTAGCCATACCCAGCTTTTTGTCAAATCGGTCCATATGAGTGGCGAAGTGGTTTTTAGTGGAGCGATTGCCATCTGACCTCCAAACCCATTACTAGGAGAAACCAAGAAAGGAAAGGGAATAAGAGGCAGAAAGACTTGGAATATAGGGGAGGGACACCACTTACGTGGATTGGATCGGGTTATGAAAGTGGTGGCTCGAGGTCCCGGGGTCGCGTACCCGTATGCCGGAAACCAAATATCGGACAGATAATTGGCTAGACACCCTCTGAGAAGTACCTACTTATTTACATATTACCTACTAATTTTAAGCACATGTGCATTATTTACTTATCGAAATCGCTCGTAAAGCCGAATAGAGGAAAAGTCTAGTCAACACGCCATTGCCCACTTTCCGTCCGAGACATTATGACAGTGGTAAAGCTCAACGCCTCGCTTTGCGGAGCGGGGACGAGCAGAGAAACATTAATAAAAATATAAACTAATAAATTTTATCTTCCTCCGAGAGGTAATCGAACCCAGAATCCAATACCACGACGACATTGTTTTTTGTATGTAATCTCTATTTAAGTGAACAGATATATTATAGTTTAATGCCCAAATATCTACTTTGCATTTAAGCTTATGAACCGTATCTTTACACTCAATTACATATTAGCTTTATTTTGGAAAAAGAGCACATGTGGAACGTTTTTATTTCACAAACCAAAATTCAGATACATTAATTAAAACGTAGTTTAATTACACTATTTTGTGTTAACGTAAAATTCAAATTTAATTTTGTATTGGATAGTATTTTTACTGAGGTTTTACTTAATTACGTTAATAATTTCGATGTATCGACTGTACCTGCGATATGTTACTTACTTACACGCCTATTTCCATTAAAATGAAACTGGTGAAATTTTCAAACTTATATTTAAACGCAGAAACAAGCCACAATTTTTATAAGCAATTTCTAGAAAGGTTATCAAAATTTGTAATACACTCATTTGGACTTTTGTCGACTTCGATTTGTTTTTCACGAAATTACGTTGTTCTTTGTTTTTGCCTTCAGAATTTTATTTCACGTAATTTTTGTAAATCTTCACTTGTATTTTCTAAACAACAACAGAAACAAAAAATAAAGCGCTACTTATGAGAAATGTTATTGACACCGAAAACATAAAAAATGTACAGTAAAAGTAACATTTAGGTAATGAGAATAATAATAAATACTAATAAGATAAAATACAATTATAAAGGAAATAAATATTATGAAGGACAGGAGTAAATTAAAGATTTTATCCACTTTACGCATAGGGAGCATACCTAGTGACAAATACTCCTTTAATATCTTTAAATTCAATATATATATAAATATATATATATATATATATATATATATATATATATATATATATATATATATATATATATATAATATATATATATATATATATATATATATATATATATATATATATATATATATATATATATATATATATATAAATATAAAACGTAGTTACTGACAGATTACGCACGGCTCTGAAAACTCTACACGTAAAGTACTTGGGGAGTGCAGAGGAGCACTAAGAGAGGATTTTCTGTAATTCCAACGGCAACAACGAAAATTGGGGCCTTACGTTTTATCGTCCACGCAAACGAAATTACGGGCTACAGCTCGCAAAATGATATCACATCACATGAACTTTTAGTATATTATGAGAACACTTTTTAACTATGTAGCTTAACTCAGTTCAGCTTAACCAGTTACATATTTACTGTAAAATCAAAAATATAGGCATTAAAGACAAAAGCTAACATGCAAATGAAGATACAATATACAGTGAGCCAAGTCAAGTTTTCAATACCATAGTTTCATAACAATGGGCTTAATATATTGTTATAATATTGCCAACAAACGTCAAATGCAAGGAGTAGCCGAGAACAGTTGTACAGCACCTCTCATTTACTACTCTTTGTTTGAGGAAAATGAAATACTGGAACGAATCGAGTGGAAATAAGCTGAGTGTATTAATCAGAAAAAGTAATTATAGAATGTCTACTAGGTATCGTCTATTATATATGTATAATTATATTTTATAATTTATTCAGAATAAGTGTTTTAAAATTAACACTAATATAAAACTAAGAATTAGTTATATAATTTGTAAAACTCACTTTTAGACTAATTTAATAAAATGTTTCTCTTTTGGGTATTCTCGGGTTCATACGAACACGGTTCTTTATTATTATTATTAAAGTTATGTCGTAATTTTGTTGATACGTCTTTATTTTATATAAAAAAGTTAAAGAAGTATGCGTTCAGTGAATTTTCGATTTATATATTATGTAGAAATAAAATTTGAAGCACAGATTGGTACGATTGTTTTCACAATTTAAATCCTGATATCCTGATCCCGCTGTTATCTCTTCGTCAAGTCGACGTCTAAGAACTGAGACGGTCGGGCTTAAACAACGGATTTGGAAAATAATTCTAAATTTTTATCAAGGAATCACAACGAGAAGTATCTTAGTTGATCCTTTAATTTAAAATATTTTTTTTAATTTAAAATAAAATTTTATTGTTAATGCTAAATGCTTCTATATTATTGCTATATATGTATATACATATAAGTTTCAGCATTCATGTTTGTTAGCAGCCCCTTGAGTACTATCTGCCAAAACCCTTCTTGTGGTAAAGATCATCTCTTGACTCGACCTTATATAAATCATACGTATCGTATTCTTGCTTAACACATATCTACATCATTTGTAGCTGCTAATTTTGGTAGGTTTATTTTAGAAATTCATTCACATTCAGTAGTAAAAATAAGTTAACTATCGTGTAAAAAGGAGAAACAATGCTCTGTACTCTGCCCTGATAAATACTAAAGTCCATTAGGTCTCTTATAAGCTTATCTACACAAAAAGTATGGAACTCAAATTATGCTATATGGGATCATCTTAAATACAATCATTAATTAATATCAAAATACCAATTTTATTATCCTATTATGACAAACAACGTGTATTAAATAGCACTTACTTGGCACCAGTAGAGCTTTCACGGTCTCTATAGATTTCTAATAGAATATTTTACACGAATCTTCTATAAGATTAAGTGAATTGTAAGAATAAAATGACTATGATCTTATATAATTTTACTTGTCACTAATGTTTATTTGGTTGTAAGTCAAAATAAATGAATACATACACTAGTATTATTCGATCGTCTTCTAAGGGGTGCATATTGTTTTCTTAAGCTTAAAACATCATTCTGAAGAAATTGAAATGAATTCACATTTATTTATTTTTATTATATAAACAAGTTTTGTACAGCTGTCTCAGTGTTTGTATAGCAGTGTGAAATCATGAATATCGTGTAAAAGCCATCATTGCTTAAATTCAAATTCTAAATATTCTTTATTCAAATAGACTTTTACGAGTACTTTTGAATCACCAAATGCTGCTGCGAAGAGCCTGCAGGAAACTTAACAGATGCTCTTTTAACTGTAAATATTACAATAATATAATGATAGTACAATTCGGCATAAAATTCAAACGACATCTATACCACACATTTTCATCATTTAAATATTCCTGAACAATGTAGTAGGCTTTACTTACGAACACTGTTTTAACATTTTCATTAAACCGAAGAGAAAAATTTAGGGTAGATTGCGGAATTTTATTATAGACGCGTATGATAAAACAGACTCGTACACGCCTCGTACCCATTACAAGATTCAACGACGAATGACAGATGACGAATGAAGCATGACTGATGACTCTAGTGTTCGCCACACACAGCAACATTGGTGAAGTAAATTGTGCTCAACCGGCACGCTCAAAACGCCATAGCTAAAGAAAACTTCTTCTCTCAGAATACTGATGGTGACAGAAGGCGGTTATATGGATACATATCATACTCACATTTTTTCTGAATACGCTGTCTCCCGCACTTGGCAGGGTAGGCAGAGGGAACCGTAGGAACCTAGTATTAAGACACTCCGTTCCCCACTTTCCGCGTTTCGAGGCATGTGCGTGTTGAGTGGCGGAACTCAACGCCACGCTTTTCCCTTGTTTACAGAGCGAAGAAAATGAAAATCATTCATTCTCCCCGAGTGGGAATCGAACCCACAAACCGTCAAGCTTACATTCAGAAGCTATGCCTCTGCGCTACGACGGTTTTTTTCTGAATAGTTTTAATAATTTTCAATTATATAAAACAAAAGTGAGTGACTTGTGTAATTAGGTTTCGTTAAAGAAGGGCTTTCGTAAGAGCTAAAAATGAATTTACATCTACGAGCATGAAGCAATGTGTAAACCTACAGCAATACTTTATTTTCAAGCTTTAATGGGACTCAACGTAGTGACATAATACCTTCCTTATCTGCTATACAGTTTTTCTCACATGTTCATCCGAATTCACCATTCAACTCAAGTGATGAAGTATTATAAAATATCTTCAGACAGAACAGACAGGTAGACAGAGAGAACCTAGTGTTTAGGTGTCTTAACACTCTGTTACTCCCTACTTTGCGTCTATTTTCGTGAAATTACATTTTGACTCAACTGTAATTGAAATTATAAGTGACTCTTTATACATACCTATATTAAATTCATATTATAATAGTGGAGACTGCGGGTAGAAGTGAAACGTAATAGTGATCAGCTCCGTATTAAATAATTTTGAAAAAATAGTAATAGTGTTCTTTTAGCCAATATTATTGTATCAGTACTATTTTGATATACTAAAACTTGAGTGCAAATGTTATCTCATTGTTTTAACCACTATTTATAATAAAAAAGAAACAGTCTCATATGAACCTTGCAGTGGCACCGAAACATGTGATAAAAGATACTGTTCCAAGTGAAATCAAATAAAGTGAATGGACAATAAATGTGAAAAGTGTTGTGCTACAAGAAGTGAAGTCCTTAGTCCTCGCGTGCAGACATTTTATTGTATTGTAGTATTAATATAATTTTGCCGAACACAGTTCTCATAAGACATTATATAGTAATAATTCGATTGCTATGTCATCACTTGAGTTGGCCTAGAGGTGTATTAAGGACAGACTGCTCGAGCCGACCCGAGTTTGATCCTAAGACGATAAGCGAGGCTTTTTTCATTTATTTAGTTTTATTTGACTAATGTTAAATTTAATTTTCCATTCCGGTCATATTCTACACTGCAACCAACCTCACCAAGAAAAGTGTCAAGATATCACGTTGACATTGACAGTTAATGTGTCATCGTTCAAAAAGCTAACCACCCACCATCAAACAAAACTTATTTTATCTGTCAAAACAACAGATAAGAAAAATGGATATGGAAATGCTATTATCAAAATTGGACGAAAAATTAAGCCAACAAACTAAGAATATCACTGCATCAGTAACTAAAAATATTATGGAGGCGATCGATGAGAGAATAAAAGTATTAACAGAGGAGAGAATATACAACTTAAGGATAAAGTATCTACTCTCAAGCAAAAACTGGATATCTTCGGGATAGAAGAAATAGGAAAACCAGAAGCAGAGTTGATAGATTACATCAAAGAACGATAATAGAAACGGGAATACACCTGGAAAGTAGTGAAATCAGCAACGTATATAGAATTGGCAAGAAGAATAACAAAAACCAGAATCGCCCTATCAAGGTTTCCATTACGTCTATATGGAAAAAGCATATGATATTAAAAAATAAGGCCAAACTACCACCAGGAATAAATGTTAAAGAGGATTATGCCAAACAGGTACTCGAAAAAAGAAAACAACTACAGACACAAGTGAAAGAAGAGAGAAAGAAGGGAAACATAGCCTTTTTACACTATGATAAACTTATAGTGAATCGTGCTCAACCAATTCGCCTTGTCAGAGGAAAAAAAATCCACCACTTGCCAAAACAAAAGAATAGACTCAAAACAAGAGAATATATTTAACTATGTTGAGCGAAATAAATCAGCCTCACTTTCTCAGACCCCAAAAAACTAGTTACGACCACCGGCAGCCGGAACAAAAACAACAACACAACATTACTCAAACCAAGTTTTGAAGAATGCACCCCAAGCCGCTTGGTCACCGTGGGGGAAGATAAGCACGACCCTCTAAGCAGGAAAAAAGAAGCAAACGACAAGTAAAACAGAACAACCTCAAACATATATGTTGCAGCCCCGAAATTCAAAATCATTAAGAACACCTGAAAAATTAATTGAGTTAGAGTTGGCTATCGAAAACGTAAAGTGGGATATAATCGGAATTAGCGAGATGAGACGTCTGGGGAAAAGCATTGAAGTCCATAACGGCAAATTCATTATGCACTACATCGGTGAAACACCAGGGTTATAACGTGTTGGGTTCCTAATAAAAAATGAACTATCAAATAGAATTGAAGAAATAAAAGGAATCAATGAAAGAATAGCACTTCTTAACATTAAACTCCCTTCTAATAAAAATAAAGAAGAAATGTGGACCATTATCCAAGCATATGCATAAGCATATATAGCAACTGAACCGAGAAAAAAGGAAGACAACATAAAAATAGACAAATTTTATCAGGACCTACAATCAGCAGTACAAGATTCATATAAAAACCAAAAAAAAATGTTATGGGAGATTTTAATGGTCAAATGGAATAGGAAGGAAGGGGTATATGAAAAAGGGGAGGAATACACAGTTGGAAAACACGGATACGGCGAAAGACGTGAAAACGGAAAAAGATTAGTTGCATTTGTACTGGAAAATAAACTGAGCATACTAAACAGTTTCCTTAAGAAAAAGAAATCAAAAAAATGGACTTGGAAATCACCCGACGGCAAGACCAATAATGAAATCGACTTTATCATGACCAATAACCGTAAACTATTTAGTAAGTCTGGAATAGTACAAAAACCTAGACACTTTCAACACAACATGCACAAAACTTCCATTATTCCTACTAGAGACCAAGATGCACTTCTTGATAACCTCAGTAAGGCAATTTACAGAAACCCAGGCCGAAACTCAAATCCGATTCAGAAGCAATATGACAACCTAATAAAAACATTAAAAAAAGAAGTCAAGAAAGCGTATGATCAAATAGAAAATATGTTATCCCTAGAAACACGGGGACTGATTAGTGAGAGAAAGCGACTTATACAAAAAGATAGTAAAATTAAACAAGCACGTGTTCAGATATCTGTAATAAGTAAAAAGCTTAACGAACACTTAAGAAAGGACAGAAAGAGAAAAAGGCAAACAACTTTAAAGAAGTTTACTGCAAAAAACGGGTTAATAAACAAGGCTCTACAAGAATTAAACAAAAAAAATATGGATGCCCAATCTTAAAACCAAGCATGGAAGTTCTACGAGCAAAAGAGAGGAGATACTAAAAATTGCCACAGACTATTATAGAATGCTATACCAAAAACAAAAAATGCACCAGTAGAAAATCATCAGCAAGCAACGGAAACTATGCCTGTACCACGAATACTAGAGATAGAAACTGTAAAGGCCATTGACACACAAAAACTAGAAAAAGCGCCAGGTCCCGATCAAATATCTAACGAGTTACTAAAATGTACAGTCTCAGTTCTGGGACCAATACTGATAGATATATTCAATGAAATCTTACTAACTGGGTTTATCCCTGACGACTGGACTAAATCAACCATAGTATTGTTACATAAAAAAGGAAACAAAGGAGACATGAGCAACTACAGACCTATAAGTCTTATGTCAAACATCTACAAGATATTTTCAAAAATAATAATATCAAGATTAGCGGTCACACTCGATGAGAATCAACCCAAAGAACAGGCTGGGGTTTCGGAGTGGGTTTTCCACAATTGACCACATACATGTACTGAGACAAGTCCTTCAAAAGTATAAAGAATACAACAAAGTCTACTACATAGGGTTTGTTGATTTTAATAAAGCTTTTGACTCACTGGACCACAACAGTATCTGGAGAGCACTAGAAATGCAGGCAGTTGAGACTAAATACATCAATATACTTATGAATATTTACTCTAAAAGTACGGCACAAGTCAAACTGAAAAGAACAGGAGAAGTTTTTCCTATTGAAAGGGGTGTCAGACAAGGTGATCCCATCTCGCCGAAACTATTCTCTGCGGTTCTAGATATGGTCTTTAGAAACCTAAACTGGGATAAATATGGACTCAACATCAATGGTGAGAAACTTAACCATCTACGTTTTGCTGACGACATTGTCATGTTTTCTGAGAATGCAGATCATTTGCAAGACATGCTACAGCAACTATCAAAGGAAAGTGCCAAGGTCGGTCTATCAATGAATACTTCAAAAACAAAAGTAATGACAAACTCAATCAAAAAAGATATAAAGGTGGATGGTGGTCAAATAGAGTATGTTAATGAGTACATATATTGGGGCCAACTAATATCCACAGAAGAAGCAATGCAAAAAGAAATAGATAGAAGAATATCAAACAGCTGGAAACGTTTTTGGTCCCTGAGCGAGGTTATGAAAGACAATGATATGCCCATGAAAGAGAAAAGTAAAGTATACAACACCTGTATCCTCCCATGCTTATCGTACGGATACCAAACATGGGCGCTTACCGAACGGCAACTTAAACAACTACAAGTTTGTCAAAACGGAATGGAAAGAAGCTTTCTTGGAGTCAAACGAAGAGACAAAGTAAGACTACAAAATATAAAAAGTAAAACTAAATTTAAAATATATATATACGGTCTATAAACATCTGAAATGGAGATGGATAGGGCACATGTTAAAGGAAGAAAAAGAGAAGTGGACCAAGGTAGTGAGAGAGTGGTACCCACGTGACAGCAAAAGAAGCCAAGGAAAACAATATAAACGCTGGGAAGATGATATTAAAAAAGTTGCTGGCCCACAATGGACAAGTGTTGCAAAACAAAGAACGAAATGGAAAGCTTTAGAAGAGGCCTTTGTCGAAGGACGAGCTGTAAAAGGAAATAATACAAATAGTTAATAATACAACTAACAAAACTTGAGATAATTTACATACTTATTTTATATACTTACAATTTAACGATGCATGTTATTTAAGTTACAGCAATAAATAAAATAATTATTTATTTTATTTTATTATATTAAATTCATAATTTAAAAGGGTATTTTAAACTTTATAAATAAAATACTCGTATTACAATAAACAAAATAATGAATTCCTTGGGCGCTGATACATTAATAACGATGGACTGAATTCTTCCTTTTTTTATCTTGACACAAAATAAATGACCTTTCAACCTTTTTACGGTAAGCTATTACGACTACAGACGATTTGCAAAAAGTTAAACAAGAATTAAAAGCTACTACTAACTATAATATATACGTTATTTTTCTATAACCACAGTGTATTTAAATATAACTATAATTTATTTTTGCACACTATACATATTTTAAAAGACAATTAATAAAGAAAGGATCAGGATTTAACGTAATCCGATATTATAACGGAGCAGTTTTCCAAACGTTTGGTTGAGGGTTTTGTGTTCAGCATCAAAATATAGAACACTATTTCATCGGATAATACCTGTACTTTTCATATAAAATACGATTATCTTATATGACACGTATTATGCATATATGGAATAAAAAATAAATGTATGTATTTTTAGGTCGACCATTTGGAATATCATTGTGTTACTTATCAGCCTCTTATATTGAAATATATTTAACCCCGTAAATTTATCAATTAAACCTAAAATTTACAAAATATTTTTTTTACTAAAAAATTATGTCTGTATTAATCAAGACTGATAGTATGAAATGCACGATATTTACCCTTTAAAAGTTATAAATAATATAAAACTACAAAATTTTTCTTTTCGAAGTACATAAAATTGACTTGGTGTTAAATATATTGGCTATAAGGTTAAATTTGTAAAAGTAATAATAAACATTTTTTTTCTCCTCACTCTGGCAAAAACATACAGCACAGAGTTGAGTTCCGACATTCAACACACTGTTTCACGAAAATTGAGCGGAAGGCAAGGAACAGAGTGTCCTAACACTAAGGACCTAGTGACCTTTGTCTACCCTGCTATATACGGGGGAAAGCGTAAAGCTCTATATATTTATTTTACTGATATATATATATATATATATATATATATATATATATATATATATATATATATATATATATATATATATATATATATATATATATATATATATATATATATATATATATATATATATATATATATATATATATATATATAACTGATTTGATCTGATTTTATAAAACAAATAATTTAAACATATACATTTTATACCAACCTTATTCTTGTATAATGTGCGGTTGAAAATTTGTAACGCTCCGAGTTCCGCATGACAGTGGAACTCGGAGCGTTACAAATTTTCAATTGATTGAGGGATTGATTTACTGATTGAGGGGGCTATCGCCAACTTAATCAGTGCTTACGCTCCCCAGGCTGGTTGTAGCGGGGCCGAAAAGGAGTCATTCTGGGAGCAATATGAAGACGTTCTACTAGCTATACCATCTACCGAGGTGATCATAGTTGGGGGAGACCTTAACGGTCACGTGGGTAAGGCTGCGGATACGTATGAACGTGTCCACGGTGGTTTTGGTCACGGTCGCCGCAATATAGAGGGCGAAAATATCCTAAAAACCTGTATTGCATCTTATCTGGCCATCGTGAATACGTTCTTCCAAAAGAGTCCGCAGCATCTTATTACGTATGCGAGTGGATTCCATTCAACCCAAATAGATTACCTATTGACCAGGCGGTGTCATGTTGGCAAGGTAACTAACTGTACAGTCATTCCTGGTGAAAGCCTCACGGCCCAACATCGTCTTCTTGTCATGGATTATGTCGTTACCCCGATAAAGAAATTAGCCGAGACGCGTAAATCTAAGATCAAGTGGTGGTTGCTGAATGGACCGATGCAGACCGACTTTCTGGCGCAGGTTAACAGTCAAAATTTAACAACTAACACCGAAACTGCTCAGGATGCTTGGGATCGAGCTCAGTCAGTTATTACGGCTGGTAAACATGTTCTTGGCGTTTCTAAGGGAGGACGTATTATGGACAGGGAGACATGGTGGTGGAATGACAAGGTACAAGAGGTGATTCATGATAAGAAGACTGCATTTAAGGAGTGGCAGCGTTCCAACTCTCCTGAAGACAGACTGGAGTACATAGCAGCGAAACGTGCCAGCAAAAGAGCTGTAGCCAGAGCCCGCAGTGAAAGTTTATTACCTCTATATGATAAACTTGAAACTGTGGAGGTACAGAAGCTCATCTATAAATTGGCACGTGCTCGGGATAAAGCGACGCAAGATATCACAAAATGTCTTTGCGTCAGAGATTCCCAGGGCAAGCTGCTTTGTAGTCATGCTTCTGTGAAGGAGAGGTGGAGAAGTTATTTCTTGGAGCTGCTGAATACTCAGCACCCGGGTAGTATTCCGTCTGAACCACCTCCTAACCTGGGACTTATTGCTCCAATAACCCTTGATGAAACTCGGAATTGTCTTCGACGCATGAAGAACGGCAAGGCGGTGGGACCTGACGATATTCCGATCGAAGCGTGGAAATCGTTAGGCTCTCGTGGTGTGCTCATGCTTACTGATCTTTTTAACCGCATTTTGAACACTGGGACGATGCCACATCAATGGCGGCACAGTTTTATTACCCCTAATTACAAAGGAAGGGGCAGTGTTCAAGATTGCGGTATTTATAGGGGCATTAAGAGTATGAGTCCAAGCTCTTCGAGCGCGTGATTGCCCTCAGGCTCCGCCGATAGTGTACTGTCTCTGAGTGTCAATATGGATTTCAGCCAGGATCAGGCACTACGGACGCCATTTTTGCCCTCAGAATTTTGATGGAGGCACACAGGGAAAAGAGGAGAGCTCTGCATGTGGCATTCTTAGACCTGCAGAAGGCCTTTGACTGTGTGCCACGTCAGAGTATCTGGTGGGCACTGCGATCCAAAGGGATCCCTGAATCCTATGTTGCTATTATCAGAGACATGTACAACGACTCTGTTTCTACAGTTAGGACCGCTGTTGGCGATACTAAACCCTTCCCAATTACAGTAGGGGTTCACCAAGGCTCAGCTCTTAGTCCACTTTTGTTTAAGGTAGTGCTAGATACTGTCACGGCTCACATCCGGGACCAGCCTCCATGGCTGATGATGTATCCCGATGACATAGTACTCATTGACGAGAACCGACTGATGCTGGAGCGTAAAGTGAATGCCTGGAAGGGTGCGCTTGAGAACGGTGGTCTTAGACTGAATGTGTCAAAGACCGAGTACATGGCTTGCAGGAACCCAGACTCGAGCACCATCCACATCGGGCCTGAGCCAGCCGTTAAGACGGAGAAGTTCAGGTACCTTGGATCCATTATGCACGAGTCCGGAGGCATCGACTACGATGTCCACGCCCGGGTTAGCGCTGCTTGGGCCAAATGGCGGGAGGTCACTGATGTGGTCTGCGATCGCAGAATACCGCCCAAACTCAAGGGGCTGAAATACAAGAGCATGATCCGGACAGTTCTTCTATACGGCAGCGAATGTTGGCCAGCATTATCTCGGCACACTCAGGAGCTTCACGTAACGGAGATGAAGATGCTGAGGTGGATGTGTGGCGTTACTCGGGCTGACCGCATACGCAACACATTCATTCGAGGTAGTCTTGGGGTCCGTGACGTAGCGGACAAGCTCCAAGAGCGTCGTCTGAGATGGTATGGCAACGTTTTGCGCCGGCCTAAGAACTACGTCGGAAGTGGAAGAAGAATATATATATATATATATATATATATATATATATATATATATATATATATATATATATATATATATATATATATATATATATATATAATATATATATATATATATATATATATATATATATATATATATATATAGATTATATATATATATATATATATTATATATATATATATATATATATATATAGATATATATATATATATATACTTGCCAGAAATACTGTTACCATAAAAAACAAATAAAAAAATTACTTTTGTAAAATAGTTGTAAAGTAGTTATGAATCCTAATACAATTTTTACTTTTTTTTCAAAAGTTTGTGTACTGGGCAGGTCTGGTACAAGGCCGTTTGTGACAGAAAAAATTCTGCCCGTCCACGTAGTGTTCGTACGAAAACGACCATTAAAGCAGCAAGGGAAAGAGCTTGAAGAAATCCTGTCCAAAAGCAAAAGATTTTATCTCGGTAGATGAAGATAGCACCGAGAACCATGTCGCGTATTTTAAAAGATGACTTAGGACTTGTAGCCTATAAGCTTCGTACTGGTAATTTTTTTACTGATTACTTATACAAGAATTGAGTGGTGAAACCAAAACAACTACTTAAGCGGAACACAAAGGGAAGTCACAGTAAAAAATTGTTTACAGATGAGAAAATTCTTACAATTGAGCATATTTATAACAAACTTAATTAAGAAATGTACGCTGAAATCTCTAAAGAAGCTTCCCAATTAGTCAACAGAGTACAAGAAGATTATCCGACATCAGTGATAGTTTGGTGGCGTGTTAGATATGAGTGATAGAAGTGATTGAGAAAACGGTATTAAAGCATCGGTAGTTAAGCCCCTTGACAACATCATGTTCAATGCTAACTTAACAATTTATGTTCTAGACTAACAAAGGTCCTTTCAGCAATACTCGGCGCCGGGTCGTGAAGCTTGACTCAACCAATCTTAGTTAGAAACGAACGTTCCGGACGTCATCAGAGCTGAAGACTGACCATCATCTAGTCCTGTTCTTAATCCACTGATTAATTAATGATTTATGTATGTATTTTTGTCAGTTTTAGAGAGTAATACTTAGTTAGTCTAAACGCCATGACAATTTGGAGTCACTAAAACAATCCTTAGAATTGGCAGTGAACAATTTGCCCATAGAAAGAGCGCGTGCTGCTATTGATAGCTGGTCTCAACGTTTAAATATAAATATCTCGAATAATCTTTGTATATTTTTTATTGTTTTATATCAATATATTAAATTTATACGCTGTATTAGTAACAAACAAAAAGTAGTAGTAGAAAAATAGGAAGGAAGGTCCTACATGCGCCAAAATTTATAGGGTGATAAGAAAGGCGTTCAGTAGCAAGGAAGATCTTCTACTTTAGAATCAAAAAGATCTTACCTTAACCCCAAAAGAGTCGGCAGAACTACTTGCAAAAACATTCTACCCCGATGACAATGTGTTCTTAGATCAGCAAGATTACACCACAAATCTGAGAGCAGCGAATATATTTTTCCACCTTGAATTGAGCTGCAATAGGTTTGAGAGCTGAAACTCAAGGTATAAGTAATTTGTCGAATTATATTCACTAGGTTAAATCCCATCAAAGCTTGAAATTTTTAAATATTACTGTAGGTGTAGAGATTGTCCACGAGATTGCTTTGCTTGTAGTTACTAAGTAATTGACAAAGGAATGATTTTGTAAAAAAACTAAGGATACATGCCCCATACTCACCTAGTGTTTAAAAAAATTTTTGAAAGACTCAGATATAAATATATTTTAAGACGAAATTGCTTATGAAGAAGCGCTAACATAATTATAAAAGTTACTCTTTTTCTCTGTTTCCCCAATTTGTAAACTGACTATAACTATAAGTTCAAAATATGTCATAAGATTTTTTTTAAACTAATATCATACAACAAAGCAATATTTATGTAATTATTAACATAATTATCTATATTAATACCTTAAGTGGATTTTTGTCCTAGTGACTATGGGACGATAGTTGCTTAAGTGCTCCAGCCGTATATGTGCAGAAAAATAAAGAAGATTCTTTATTACAATTTGCTGAATTGTTATGATTTAACAAAGAATTCATTTTAAATAGCGGTAAAAAGTTACTGGAGCAGAAGAGCAGTGCTACGGCTATTTAAAAAAAAACAAAACAAATTAAAAATGTACGAACCTATCTACTTCGACATAAAAGTCTGTAGAATAAACACAAGTTTGGGTTACCCTCTAGTATATTTATAAATGTAGAATGTTTTTCTCCTTTTGTGTCTTGTTTCAGGCTTTGAATAACTGAATCAATGACTTTGCGATGTACTTACTCTCAATGAATACCTTATCCAATGATCATTAAGGTACATTATACTAAAAAATGTGAATGATGATCATTTTGTGATTTGTATCAGGAGAAGCTTGGACTGCTAGATTTTCGCTAAAGTCAAAGTAAAGCGCAATAAATGTTAGCATGGGTGAGATGTGCACTTTCTCACAGGTAAAATAGATTACTAAAATTCTTAATGGTTAATTAATTACTATTAATTACGCAGTCATGTTTTGCATATTACTTTTATTTTATATTGACAAAGGTTTTTTCACTTTTTTCAGGTTATAAAAACATTCAAATATTGAATGAATATCTTTATTGGTACTTTTAATACGGTCTGACCTTAACGGTCTGAGTTTTTCTATAAATCTTCATTTAAAACATCTAGAAAATCTTGATAATGAAAACGCAGCAAGAGCAAATTGCAAAAGTTGTGTACAATTAAAAACCAACGTTCCTTGACAAATTTTTAACATCCTTTTTTTATTTTTTATATGCATATAATAAACATAATATATTTTTGATTGGATGTATATGAGAATTATAGGCACTTATTAGTAATTCGATTTTACTTAGTTCCGTCAGTCAGGCCCCCCACCCGTTCGTATGTCTGCCTATCCGTCTGTCAAGGCCATTTTTAATACCCAAGGTAAATAAACAGATTAGGTAAATAAACAGATGACGGGTCACAGATTAATATAAATTCTATACTTCGTTTTGACCACATTTTGTATGAAAAACCTATAGGGTACTTTTCGTTGACATAGAGTTATGAAATTTGGTTAGAAGTGAGAACTTCCACTACAAGTAAAGGGGAAGATCCGAAAATACCCTTACAAATTTATATCTGTAATTTATTTTATACAAAAGGAGCGTAGGGATACGTCCGGAAACTTAAGTTTACAGAACTTTTGTAAGTTATGTTTCGTTGACCTGCTTCATTCATGAAATATGGAATCCTCGGTACGCACTTGACCGACATTTTTTAATAAATATTACATTAAATTTTATGAATAAATTCACACACCGGTATGATAACGTGAACAATATAAGAACAAATAGAGGAAGTTACCAGGATAAGCGTTGACATTCTTTTATAATGCACCAAATCAAAATAAGCCACAATATTCAGAGAAATTATCAAAACACGGATATTAAATCGTATAAACCTCGTTTTGGATTAAGCGTTTTAAATTTAAATATATGCGAAGGTAAAATGAACTGTTTTAGTGATTTTCCAGTTTACGTCGCGCTACAAGTAAATTTCATTTGGGATTTCCCAAACGGAAAATAAAATGTGCAAATTGTAATGGGGAGCGACGACACGCAAGGGTGCAAATTGGAAAATTGTTTGTGTAAACTCGTTTTTTAAGACATAACGAAATTTTTCAGTATTTGATGGATGTCAAATTTATTATTAATATAATACATAAAACAAATGAACTCATTTTTTTTTCGATAATGATTTAAAGTATCTTTGAGTATATAAAAATATTAATTTTATTTTTCAAGCTATACAACAATATATCGCAAAATGTATGTATAATATAAATAAAATAAATGACTTCCTTCAAGTGGGATTCACAACCACGATAATTGTCATCGCCAGCACATACCAATTACGCTGCAAAGGCATCTGAAATTTTATTGTTATTAATAAATCATATGACAGCGTTATGTCTGAAAATTATTATTATTAAATCAATATGGATATATCCAGTCCAATATATCCAGGCCAATATATCCAGCAATGTATATATGAGTATGGATAATATCTAAAAATAGAAATCCCTAAAGAAGATATCAACAAGCTCGAGATCGGAAATGGAACGAAACAATAATTTCAATTTTTTTTTTCTAAGCATAAAATTATTTAATGATTTCGTCCTCATAACGACGTCCTCCACTGATAACCTTAAATATATAACTGTATGAATGAAAGAAAGACAAATACGTACTTTTATATCAAATTTTCGTTGCTAACGCAAATTATGTTAACTTAATTTAAAACTTGGCCTCGAGAAATTCTGTTTAATATTAAGCATATTTGTCTAACCCCTAAATTTATTTATATAATTAAATAGACACTTCCGAAACCGAATATTAATTTTTTTTTTTTGATAACAAATTACAAATGTCACTTTGTCATCGTTGTTGTTATTTATTTATTACGTTATTGACATTAGGAAGTAAATTGTTCTCTACTGGCACGCCTAAAAGCCATAAAAAAAATCAACAATATTTAATACGTCGTTAAGATTATGATGAACTATAAAAGATTAAACTTAAGATTAGTGCTAATACACACAGTTAATAAACGAGTTCTAATATAAATGTTCACGTTTATACATGCTTATGTAAAATTACCTTCTAAAATTGCATAGATTGGTGAAAAGCTCGCTTTTACATTTGTTAAATAATACCAATGATTGAAAGGTAGCAGAATTTTATTAGTATCAGTATATGTCGTATTATGTAAGGAAATCACTTGAAAATGGACAAACACAACATTAATCTCAAAGCTTTCGTAGTGATCTCTTTGTATAAAGTCCTATTAATTAAGTATGTCTTTATAGAAGGTATTAATTTACTCAATGTATACGTCTGTATAATTTCGTTATAGAATCGAAGCTTTCTAAGAAGTTCTTCTATTCGTAGTAAACTTTTACAAGTAATCTTTATAATGTTTGGCTCAGACTATCTTTGATCCCACGAAAAGGAGCACGCAATTACGTTTGTCGGGAACACGTTAGGTATTCACTGTTCTACACAGTTTATATTATTGATATGTGGATCGGACGACGTCATAAATTATTATTCTATCAAACTACGCTTAGGATTTTAATGCGAATCTTACCTAAACATAAAGTGACTCAAGAGGATGGTTTATTATATTATGTTTAATACATGCTTCTAATATTAAAGCACAAATAAGAATATGAAAGAATTATAGTAATATGTGATTGCGTTATATATTTTATGTTATTTGCCACAAAACGGGAAATACCAAAATAGGTAGCAAGGTGATGTAGGGGAAGCCGCGAGCGAAACACAATTTGAAATAATAAGTATATATTTATATCCATTTCAAATGTGATAGTCAACTTTGATAATCTATTTGAACTTTTAAATACAGTATTTCTTTTTAAAAGTTGTCAATTATTATAATTTCTTCTATAAGCTTCACGCTAACCTGTAACTAATAACTGAAGGCTGAAGGAACCTAGTATTAAAACACTCCGTTCCCCACTTTTCGTCATTTGAGGCATTGCGTGTTGTTGGGACAATGAATATAATTAATTCTCCCTGAGTGAGAATCGAACCCAAAAGCCGTCGCATTTACAGGCAGACGCTATGCCTTTGCACCACGACGGTCATGCTCCTCAATAAAGAGTCCATAAAACCCATTTTTACCTTCGTTTTGAAACAGGCAGGCATAACTAAGGTCATGCATAGTAGGCAATAGATTTCAGATAATGCAATTTTCTCGTAGCGAATTCAATGCAATCGTATTACGTGATACTGCCGACAAATGTTACTACGTGACGGCATCAAAGCTATATTACATTTACATGCCTCTACACATTTTAACTATCTTGAGCGGAGAAGTTTATTTACATAAAATCTAAAAAATTACACGGTAGTAACTTATTATTGCGATTTGTTTATTTTTGAGTATTTTTTTTTATTTAAGCTCTGCAACTTTGGAGGGTTAAAATATTATATTATTAGCTGATGTACAAAGTCGATATGCTTAATTTTAGCTACTTTCATAGTATCATTGTCTTATTACATTATACTTCGGGGTAATTCACAGTTACCGCAATTAGAAAGAACTGTGCCTAATAATGATTTTATAAACGATAACACACCTAGGGAATAAAATGCTCGCTCCAGTCTATTTCAAAGGTAACATTGTCACTAATGATTATTATTGTAATTCTTTTTAATAAAATGTTGACTTTGATAATGATTTTCAAATTTCCTGCCTTTTCAAGATTTGCCTTAGTATTGCCATAAAAAAATAACTTAAAAATAAAAAATATAATTGATACATTTATTTAATTAACAAGATGTGGAAAGTTAGCTGCGCTTTGAGCAGAAATCGACATATTGCAGTGCGCCTTGGGTCTAAATCAGCCTTAAGTAGACTTAACGCCGGTGCGGCTTCCCTCTAGAGGGAAAACTCGAGTGTTCCCTCTAGTGGGAACTATGTACGCTCGACTACATAACATATAACAAAAGCAAATATTAATAGCTGAGAAGCCTCGACGACTGATTAGAATAAAAAATAATTAAGGTCAAAATATAAATAAGCATAAATGTGAGTTTAGGCCGATTTTGTACTGTGGCAGTGTGGGTTGATATAAAGAAAAACAGGTCTTTATATTTTTTGTGATTTCAAATTGGGATTTGTTTTGGGTCAAAAACAGTTTGGACATCAGTGTTGTGTTAAATTCTTAACAATATTGCATTTTATTGATAAAATCTCGTATTTCTCGAGTTCAACGTAGTCCTCAAAAGTTCCGTGCCGCTCGCGGTGTGAAGCAGGCTTAAAATGGACTCGCTCACTGTGTGAGCTTTCTAACTTAGTTTTTCGTCTAAATTGTAGAAAATACTATACTCCCTATATCCTAATTATACCCTTCTTTCTATAGCTAGTATAACCAAAATATATGTTTCACGCGCGACTAATTCCAAACCACGAGTGCAGTTTCACTCTGTGGAAATTTAATAGCATTTGTCCATTTTTTATTTTCCGCTCAGCTCACTCCACTCGTTCCTTGCTCTCATTTTCATTTTGCAGTGGAAATCAAAATACAAAACTCTTTATAGGTGGTTACATTTGCACTTATCTCATTTAAGAGAAGTCCGTCCCATCTAGGCATTACTCGCTCATTACTCTTTCGTGCCGCAGTGGAAACTGAGCTAAAAGTATAACAAAACTAGAGTTCATCGATATTATTACCAATAAATTTATTTCCGTCATGAGTACTACATATAAGGTCCTTTAGATTTTTTCTCTTAAACCAAGTAGAAATGAAGCTAGATATAGTTGAATTAAAACGTTATAAGTAATTCTTATTGAGTATATTTTATTGAGTATATTCTTGACAAACCATTTACCAAATCATTGAAACTCGAGGCCGCAAAGTCCTCAGACGCTGTTTGGATAAATTTCCATTTTAGACGAATATATTATGAATATATATGTTATCTACAACTTAGTTTAAGTAAATAAATAATTTTACAATATTAAAAGTTCATTATCTATATATTATTGCTTAAATAGATAAATTATTTGCTAAATCTAAAAAAGAAAGATAGTAAAAGGTGGCTGAAAAAATAACATAACATAACAGAACATGTAATCAAAAAGAAGAAGATTCTGAAGGAAACAGGTAAGTTAAAATTGGACAAAGCATGAAAAAGGAGCGCAGCAAGGAAATACTATCTAAAAAAGTTGGGATAACTTATCTTAACAGTGGAGCTCCAATATAATAAGGACCCACTGGTGATCTTTAAAAATATCCTTAATGCAAATTAATATTTTAAATTTCAACATAAATATTATAAAAGCATAGTGATGAAATATCTACAAATTATTCACGGTACTATCAAACTACAAAACTAGTTCATTTAACGGTAGACGGATTTACTTGCGTTTTTGTTATTTTTTGTTTGAAATCCAATGAATGGACAGGTGAAATAACTGTGTTTTTATTTGAAATATATTTGAACTATTTTTTACCTTACTACCTTTAGCTTAAAGTTATTACAACCTTTTTTAAGCACCTTCGACGAGTCTTGGGACTTAACTTTGGGACAGTAAATAATACAACTAAATAAATCAACTAAAACATCAAATCATGCAGTGAGTGATATGTGTCCAGCGATATTCCAGATAACATAAGATTCTAATGGTTAAAGAATTGTTCAAATCGGTCCAGTCGCATTATTGGTCATAAATCTGATTTTTTAAAATATGTATTTTATAAATATACTTATTTACAATCGTCTTTGTAAAGTAATCAAAGCTTTCTCCATCGACTGTAAGTTTGCTAGTGTAAAGCTCAAATAAATGTTTTTCGTTTTTGGAATCATCGTGTCGCCTATATAAATATTCCTCTCACTGGCACATATTTTCTAATTCAGTTCTAGCATATTTATTACATGACATCCCTATATACATATTTATCAGCTCACTTCCCTTCTTTACTAGTCGACTAATTGGTCTCGTTAATTTTTACATAAACTAATAAATCGGCTATTGCGCCCATGTTCCGCTCCACTAGCCACTTAGCGATTAACTGTAGGGTTATCATATATAGAGGTATCATGATATACCCATATTTTTAGGAAAGTAAGTTTTTAATGTATCGAGCTCAGTGACGTGCCATTGGAGAGGACAGGCTGATGATGATGATAAGAAGTATTTAATGAAAAAAATAAGCAACAAATTAATTGATCATGCTAATTAAAATTATAAATATGGTGTCACAAAGACGTAGGTAGCTATAAGGTTTTCAATTAATTCATTTTCATGTAGAAACTTATACATAATATAAAAATATAAAACAAAACATTCATAAATTGGAATTATTACTGTTTTTTTAGCTTTTGTTCTTCGTATGAAACTATTTCATACAATTATTTCATAATAACTTCTGAGTTTGCTGTTACAAACAACAGGCTTATTGTAAGTAGGTAATAAATCTAAGTGGAAACAATAATTTCAATATAATATATTATAATTACGTATCTCAATGTTGTTTTTCATGCTCTACGAATAAAATTGCTTCCAGATTGTCATTATGATGATGTTAATGAAAGTAGGTTAAATAAAAGAATCTTATGAAAACAAATGTTGTATGTCACTGACTAGAAGATATAGAATCTTATAAAGAAAACTCAATAACAAAATCTGGTTACAACAAAACTCTTTTTACACTGCACATTTTTACATTAAATAAAAAGTTATATATTTTCATCGCGACCGTCGTGGCACAGAAGCACAGCGTCTGCCTGTAAACGTGACGATTTGTGGCTTTGATTCCCACTCGGAATTAATGGATTATTTTCATTCTCCACTCTGACAACAAGGCCGCTTTGCCTTTGCCCAGCGTTGAGTTCCGTCACGGAGTATTTAACACTAGGGTCCCTCTGTCTAACCTGCTACGTGCTATGCGTGCGTGCTATAACCTGCTATGTGTTAATTTAAAGAAAACTTAAAAATTAAGCTGATTGTAGCGAACGTTTAAATTTGTTGATATGGTAGAAGTATATTGTAACAACTGTAGATATGGCTACTTATATTAAGCGCGACGTAATATGATGTTTAGAAGGCTCGCGCGAACATATGCGCAGGGAGGCATCCTGTGTTAATAATGTCGACGTATTACTTCTCACTAATAAATATTATGTACTGCTTAGCAGCAGTTTTTGATCTGTGTCTGACTGTAAGCTCGCTAGTGTTGGGTTCGACTCCCAAATGGAAGGAATGATAGTTCTTGCTTGCCCGCTTTGGTAACAAGACAAAAACCATGGCATTGAGTGTCGCCTTTCAAAACGTATGTAATGTCTCACAAAATGAGCAGAAATATAATAACGGTGTAAGCGGGGACACTTTGCTGCCTGGACTGGCATGTGCGGCGTTAAGCAATTTTGTTAGTTAAAAATCAAAATCAATGAAAATATTCTTTATTCAATTAGGCCATTACAAGCACTTTTGAATTCTTAATTTACATTAACGTGTCAGTAGTGACAGTCCTACAGGAAGCTACAACTGGCTTGGAAGGCAGGTTCTGCTAAAAAGAGCCGATTAATATTAGATGGAGTGTCGTGGTTGTGTCGTGTGTCGTTGTCGTCGAAAATCGCTATCGCTTATAGAAATATCGTTTTACTATGAAATATTCAAAATGTTGTTTTAGTTTTATACATAATTTTCTTAAAATAAACAAAATATCGATAACATATATGGAATAATAGTAGAAGAAAGTGATAGCCCTACGTAAAACTAAGCTTACTTAACAGCTTACCCTGTGAGAGCGTTTGGTGGCTTCTCGATTGCCTTGCACACGACGATTTATCTTGATTTTTCACATGACATTTCATGAAATGCAGCAGCGCCACTTTACTAGTTTTCTAAAATAAAATTTAAAGTTACTGTGCTATAACTTCAACTATTATTAATTGAACTATCATAGTTCAAAATTATTATATTTAGTATCAAATTTATACTACTGAAACTTTAAAAGTAACCAGATTTAGGCATAATATATATATATATATATATATATATATATATATATATATATATATATATATATATATATATATATATATATATATATATATATATATATATATATATATATATATATATATATATATATATATATATATATATATATATATATATATACATATATATATATATATATATATATATATATATTTATATATATATATATATATATATATATATATATATATATATATATTGTCGATTGATAATAACAATACCTTCTAGATCATTCTTAATTTATTAAGATTTTCATAACACAAATTTAATTTATTTAACTTGTTTGAGGGAAGGAAAAGGTAAAGCCATTAGCAATTCTTTTTTAAAACCCTTAAGTTTACTACGTTTTTATGCTGTGAACCAATTCAATGAAAACTATTTGATTCGATTTAAAGCAAAGATTGCGATACAATTTATAAATGCAAGAAATAAAACTCCGTTTACGTCCTTTAACACAAATTGAATTTTCTTCAGAAAAGTTGTACTGCCAACTTAGTCAGAGATAGTAAAGTAGAAAATGGTTTTTTGATTTGGACACAATAAGGATTTATATTTTATCAAATTAATAAATTTATCATATTTTGAAAAAAAAATGTAGCACCTTCAGCGTACTCATATGTCGGCACTTAGACAGAGTTTCGATATTGAGAGGTCATTTTTTTCATGAAAATACATACAAATATCAATAGGTTTACTCTTGTGCGATAATTAATACAGAACTCTTGATTTTACATGTTTTAATGATTTCGATAATTCTTTGAATAATTTAACAATAATTTTAATATTCAATATTTTCAAAACAATAAAATACCTATATAGATTTACGCTCATACATAATACTATAATAAATTCGGTATATTTATAGAAAATAATGTGAAAAAATATTTAAATACTAGTCGCTTTACTCATTAACTAGTCAAATGGAATGAAATATCTGAAAATCGTGTATAAAGACATGATAGATTCCAAGTGGCCTAAATGCCCAAAGTAACTCTGATTGACTGGTACAGTAACTTACATAGAAACCATAGATATATAGCCTATAATAGGTTTATTCGGTAAATGAATGGTAGAACAGCTACAACACTGTAAAAATTAAATGTATTTTTAAATATAGTGTTTATTTCAATACCAACGTATAACACTTATTTACACATATATAATTTCAATAATTGAAACGTAAATGTCAAAGTGACATGCGAGTACATGTACGTCATAATATGTACTTGTATATAATCTATGTATACATTCGTTGTAAAATCCTAGTTAAGAGGTAGTTCCGCGGCAAAGCGACGCGAAGCACAGGATATTCGATTTGCTGGCAATTCGCAATAAATAACCGCTTACCTGATCAGTGTAATGCAAAATTGCGGCTCGTGGCTCAAATCAAGCAACGCTCGACTGGATGAATGGAACATTTATTGGAACACAATAAAATGAAACCTACTCAATGTACTTGATTGTTTTTTTTTTCTGTTATGTTGACAAATTGAGATTATTAAAAATAATAAATAATTTCCTTCTAATGATAGTTGACAGAATCGTTAACATTTATTTGGTTGGTCAAATTTTAACAACAATCTAACTTGAAATATAATAACACTGTGATTCAAACTTTTATGTATAAATTTCACAAAATAACATAAGTACCTATAAGTTATCAAATAATACCTATTTTGTCATAGAATTACAAAGAAATAAAATAGAAAATAAAAACTTTAAACTATCTATTAGCTTAATATAGTGACGCCGTTGTGACGCAGTTGGACGGCTGGTGATAGTGTCGATAGACGGCTCAATTCCCAGTCACGTGAATTAAATATTTGCATTTTCATGCGCTGTTTAAAAACTCACGGTAATAGGTTGCATTAATTAATATTCATATAATATAATATATATATAATAGCATTGTTTCGAAAATTTGGCGGAAACTATGGAAAAAAGTGTCTTGAAACTCTTTTAAAAAGGTTTTCTCTGCTTACTCTTCTGTATGCGGGAAACAGAGTGCAATTGAAATATTGCAACTAAATATGCAATATAATATTATATGAGAAGTAGATTTTCCGCTTTTCAAGGAATTGTGTGTTGAGTGGCAAAACTCAAATTCCACGCTTTGCCTTATTGCCAAAACGAGCAAAATGAAAATGTTAAATTCTCCTCGAGTGGGAATCGAATCCACAAACCGTCGCGTTAACCTACAGACACCGTAGCCTCTGCGCCACGACGGTACTTTGAATAAAATTACAAACAACTAATTAGAATCTCAACAAATTACACCATTTAAAAGCAATTTAATTTAAAATTTTATTCTAATACGTTATATACTTTCCGATGAATAGTTTAAAAGTAGTAGTAGTTCAAATTTATCTATATCTAGTAGTTACCTATATCATAATTTTTTATTTATTATATAAATAACCTAAATGTTACATTTAATTATTTTTATTATTCATATATTATTTTCTCTACTTGTCAGTTCAGTACAGTTCAGATGAGTTCTATAAGCATGGCGTTTCGAGCGTATCAGTTGAACATTTATCTTCGCCAATGTCACGTTGAAAAGAGAATACATGAAGGATGAATATAGTATATTTTACAATATAGGTACATTGTGGTCCATCTGTTATTATTTTACTTAACATTCCTTTAACAAAATATCAGTAAAATACCCTTTTTTTAAAATTCAGCATTATTCACCTGATCATATGTGATGATAGATGATTAAAAATTAATTTGTATACCTACATATGACAGATTTAGAGTTAAGGCGTTTTGCCATTAAGGAACATCAAAATTACCTTTTGATTCTCCTTTATACAACAGTTATTATATTTATATTAGTAACTATATCCAAATTGTTATATTTTAAACAGTTATATAAAGTTAGCACATTATTCAAACACAAATATGTTAGTTACTATATATATAATATTTTCAATATCTAGTTACATGTATAAATAATTTTATGTACCTATATTTGTGATCATTCCATTAGATTCATGACGATCGCGTATATATTCAGACGATAACTATGTTACTTGTTATTTTGATTAATAGCTTTTTTATATATTATTTTCCACAATAAGAAATATATCAAAAGTTTTAATCGTTAAAAAGATGTGGCAATTTCTTTTGAATTAAAATGTTTGAAAACAGAAAGTAGTCGCTTCGAAAAGCAAAGAGAACGCGAAATTTGATGAATGAATTAAATTGTGCCCTCTATCTATTTAGCCATTCTTAGCAAGTGACAAAAGACAAGTTTGTTTTATGCCTTCGCTCGGAAATTATCTGTGGAAATTACTTTCCAAGTGGACATACACCACTGTATAAAATTTTAATTCGCAAATAAAAATCAAAATTTAACGTTTTATTTATTTTTTTCAACTAACAGATACATTTAATATTTATACCTCACTTTTTGTTTTTGATTTTGCATGAAAAGTAATATACCTAGTGTCCAGACATTGTGAGTATCAGAGCGGGGAAATATAAGTAAAACATTCCCTCTAACTAGCAATTGAACCCAGAGTCAATTCGTTTATAGTCAGTTAATATACTTTACGTATTAAATGTGATTTATCTTTGGTATGTTTAAACGAGAATATACATATATATCAAAAGAATTATAAGGAAAATATAAAAAAAGCCTCACCCGTCCCATATGGTGGATGTCAACCAGTAATTTCATTATAAGGAAAAAAGTACTTAGAGAATGTATTCGGGCTAATACATTCTATTTTCTCTTATTTTATTTATAGAAGGATGAAATTGTTTATCGGGTTACAGCAAAAGTCAAGCTTACTTAGAAACTATTGCTGTTTAGGGGTAGAGGAAGCGGTAGCTATTTATATAATTACGTTGGAGTGAAAAAATACCAAGTTGTTTTTGCAATAAGCCTGCTAAGAATAATGTTTTTCTTGTATTGTAATTAGACCCTGATTGACATGAGAGAAGGGTTTTAACTAAGATAAACACGATTGTAAAATAAAGAACATCAAAGTTCATATAATTCCATTTGTAAATTCAAAATAATCTATAGAATTTGGCATTTATCTTAAAATAAAATTATTATTATTTAAAAAAAAACAATTTGGTTTTGCTGAGAGAGCTTTATACTAAGCATTACTATAAATTCATAATATATAAAGCTTATTCCAAGGTGTCTCCATTGGCTGCATACAGTCCTTTTAACCTTTAGGCCAGTTATTAATTCCAGTACGCACTCTTTTTAAAAAAGTATTTACTGTCCAATCGTATGATTTTATTTTGAGACACCAATCATGGTTTTTAACTTTACTTTGTAAAACTGACGATAAATCATAATCCAGTAGATTAAGATCAGGACTTGATGACGGTCAGTCTTCAGCTCTGATGACGTCCGGAACGTTCGTTTCTAACTAAGGTTGGGTGAATCGGCGCCGAGTGTTGCTGAAAGGATAGGAAAGATACCATTCTTAGTTATTGAACATGATGTTGTTAAGGGGCTCGACTACTTTCTCAAGAAATGTATCTTAATACATTTTTTCCGATGTTTTAATACCTTTTTCTCAGTCACTTCTTCATATCTAATACCCTACAAAACCACCACTAATATCGGAAAATGCCCATGCTGTACTCTGTTGAGTAATTTTTTTTGAGCTTTTTTAGAGCTTTCAACATAATTATGGTAATTTTGTTTGTTAAAATATAGCACAATCAAATTCACATTCGTAAACAATTTGTTTCTGTGCCCTCCCTTTGCGTATCGCTTAAAGTTGTTTCCTGAGATATAATCTTTTGCTTTCGGACTGGACATCTCTGAATGCCAGATGAATGCAGGGAGAATGCCACGCAATGTCTTGAAAGGTGGAAAGTGGAGAATGGAATGTCTTAAACTAAGTACACTATTTCTTACAGCGTGAAGCTATAAAACAATTTCAACGTAGCTGGATTTCAACCTGCGCGTATTGAAAACCGCCCAAGCGGTCTGCACACTAAATCATACGTTCTCAACAAGCTACGTCGATCTTCTTGATAAAATGTATTTATGCTGTCGCAGCTCTGTAGGGAGATTACAAATTTTCACCTAAAGAAGAAAGAGATATTATTTGTTAAATATTTTTATTACTTTAGTAATAGAAATATTTAATTGAGATACTATGTAAATTAGTTGATTATTATTAATAACATTTCTTATATTTTTGTATAGTGTGGGTACACAAAATTATATTTAGATCATAAATGTTCTTTCAAACGTAGGGGAATTGAGTACAAGTTACTTTCAAGATGAGCCCATAGGCTAGAGGACTAGAATTAAATTGTAATACTTTGTGACTTTATTGTGTTTTCTTTATTTATAATTTCATTTGGATTTTAGTAAACGTTTCCTTCGGGATTTCCGACCAAACCGCAGCATAATTGAACCCTCTGGAACGCAACGAAAAAGTTGACGTCTATTGGGCTTCTACCTGAATAATAGCGCATTTATTAGGTATATTTTAGATTTGTGTATATCTTTCCAAAGGTACACGTTGTGTAAATAATATGTAAAGTTTCTAATAGATTCATGATATGATCAATTAATTTGGGAGATCAATTTAAGTCGTTGGTTCACGATAACTTACAAACGTTAGGCGGCCGATATGTTAAAATATTAAATAAACGCACAGCAAACACGTAGCAGTCGTTTGTTAGAACCGACATTTAAACGTATCCAGGTGCAACTGACATCGGTTACCAGTAACCTACAAAGCTCACTGAACTCCGACGGTGGTATGCCACGAGTTCATCATCATCATCATTGCTTGAGCAATGAAAGACAAAGCATCAAAAATGATACAATTAGCCAACACTGTCAAAGCATTTCACTAAAGTCGTACATATCGATTTTAATGATTCCAAGCACTGTTGGGCCGTGGCACCGATATCAGATATCAGCATGTCACAGACATGCCAAGCACTGACAGTCATGTGTTACAAGTTATATCAATGTCCAACGCCGTACAAATAACGCCCATGCAGTAGGCGACAGCAAAAGACACGATATAACAAGCTAACGTCGTTTTAGTAGTTCGCTAAAGCCCAACGTATCAGACTCTATGACGCTAAGCAACATTGAATCTTGTTACCGACATAAGTTATCAGTAAGCCATAGCCTACCGAACCCCGATAGTCTCGAGAAACGTGCCCAATCTAAAGACGGAGATAGATTCCTTATATATGCCATGCAAGTGCAGTGACATCCGAAAAGCTTTAACCTGAAATCTCTATGTACATTACATTAAATTAAAATGAATCTAATTTTTAATTTAATGTAATGTACATTTCAGATTGTCAGATTGTAGATTTCAGGTTAAAGCTTTTCGGATGTCACAGCACTTGCATGGCATATATAGTGCATTATTCATATGATTTATATATTTGTTAATATACCAATGTACAAACCGTTCCAATATGACAATTTTTGGCAAAATAAGTAAGCTAGCAATAGTATGTTCGGAACGCCATACTTAAAGAACTAAAGTGAAGCTAGTAATAGTTAGACGTGGTCAGGTGACGGATGGACCTTTTTACAAACTGAATCACTCTGGTATAGGTATATACTTTAGTTTCGTACTGGCCGGTTAGTAGTTATAGTTGGAAACATGTTCATTATAGAAATCCGTCACATTCGCATATTGTAAGATGAATTCAGAATAGAATAAAGCTTTAACGTATCAAGACGTTTTTGATTCTCTAAAATTAATTCGACTCTTATTTAATCATAATTTTCAAAATGTATTTCAATTTATATCCCGAAGGATTAAAAGATGGTCCATTAGGAAAAAATTGCTTCGACAGGATGACTAAACTGGAAGAAGATTTTTGAAATTACAACGGAAGAGCATATTCATTCGATATAGTGGAGTGGTGTACTTCCGCGATAATTTTTTTCGGAAAACGAACTACAACGGTTTCTCGAAACCAATTAGATATTCGTATTCCTCATTGATAATCATATTTTAAAGGACGGTAGATACGTTAAAGCTCGAACTAAAATTACTTCAAAAATATTTTGTATTCCATCTAAACAAATAAAATTTTATTTACTAGTCCATTCGATTAGTCAGATAACGATTTTTCAGAGATCTGAGGCTTATGATCTGAGGCTTATAAGTTAAGCTTTCTAGCTTTAGTTCGAGATCATAAATATCATCCAGTCCTAAGTAATGTTATCAGTTACATCTAGTAAACAGTAATAAACTTATAAAAATAAAAACCATTAATGAAGATTGGAAGTTCTTTTATTTTGTGCAACATTTCTTACTCATTTCAAAATTGGAAAATACTTTGACATTTAATAAGTCACAAATAAAATAGAAGAAATAGGGAAGCTGTACCAAATAATTCAATGATAAACAGCTTAATTTGTGTGTATTTTACTGGCTTGAAGGAAATTTTATTGTAAACTTCTAATCTGATATGATATGAAATATTTTTCCAGGCAACAGTTTCACTTTATTTGGGAAAATTCTACTAAATTAATATGATTGGACAGTTGAAAGGACAGTTTGATATCGCTCCCACATTAAATGTTACTGCGAAATATGGAATTATGATAATTAAAAAACTAATTCGTCACAAAGCATTCTTAAGTAAGTTGTATTTTTTATAAAAAATATATCATTATTTTATGACAAAATAGCAACTAGAAATATATTTTCCATTTTATTAAATGATTCGTTATCTAAGCTCAAGGCTGCTTCGTGGAATGGACGTTCTTAAATTCAAATTACATTTATACTTATAAAGCTTAAATTTGGCATGTAGGTTCCTTCTTGAAAATGTGAGATGTAATCCAAATTCTATGGCAATAGTACAAAGCGGGATTCTATGTAAACGAATTTACGAGCCACAACTGTTTGCAAGATTATCATTTGTTCCAGAGCTAGGAGTGCTACATAGCATAGGGATGCAGCATGGCATGTTAAAGCACAGTGTCTATCAATGCCTAGATGCTACAAGTGTTCCCAGTCCTATTCTGATAATACATGTGACACCCCAAAGGAAATTTCAACTTGCATTCATTATACTTCTAAACTGCCACTGATAAGGGATGTCCTGAATTCATAAGACAACAGAACATCAAAGCCATTATGTCGCAAGAGTATCTCTTATATGGAAGCTTCTTCCCGTTTCCCAACAGTCCAATGTTCCTATGCGGATTATGCGGATATGTATTCACAAACACCCAGACCCCACAATTTTCAAAGTTTGCCAAAGGGATATAAAGGAAGGGATATACAGACAAGCTCACCAATTTATTATTAATAATTGTTCCCCTACTCTTTCCAATGGTTGTGCCCTTCATCCGGGCTCAGATAGTTCAACAGAATCACGAAAAGATTTATTAGTTGCTCTGGCTGAGACCTTGGGGAGCATAATCTCAACCGCTGATGACCCGTTGCCCAAAACTTACTCAAAATCTTTCAAATCCTAAACAAGTGCGCCACTAAACTGCAGTGGAATAGTACTAGTTCTCTGTATGATTCTGTCATTATTGCACTCTCGGAAACATGGCTGGTGCCAGACTCCCCGTTCAGGGTGTCAGGTTTCGCCTGTTTAAGAGAGGACAGAAGTGACGAGTATGAAGGTAGTGCTATCTCCTATCCTCATCCAGCACTCCTCTCCTTATTCCCGTATCCATCTTCCGTCTCACAGCCAATAAAATAATGCTGTTGCTATGAGGGCCTTTGGCATTTCTTTCCTTTCTGTATATATTTCCTTCATCCTTCCTCTTCCCTCTTCCTTGATCTTAACTCTATTATCTCTTCGCTTCCTATCCCTGTAATAGTCCTGGGAGACATTAACACTTATTACACTCTGTGGGGGTATTATTACTGTTATGGATTCTCAGGTCAGATCAAGAATGCTCTGATTTTGTCAATCGGTGAACATCTGCCGAAGCGTCATACACGGCCTGTATGACGATGGAGAACTACGTTGAGTACAAAGCCCTACTTGCTAGATAGCTTCCTTAGACTAACCTCCCTCCCTCACCCTTTGTCTTCCTTTCCATCAAACTCATTATTCCGTACACCTTATAATGCTCTTGTCCATTGTCCTCGTGTCATTACAAATCTTGGCCTTACTTAGGAAGATCCTAGCATCAACACAAAATTTCAAGAGTTGGTTAATGAAAATGGTTAAATTATGTCCTCATCTTCACAGATGCTTCAAAGCTTTCGAAGGAAAACTGTGTTATGGCAGCTTGCTGTGATTCCAAAATTCAAAATTATTTTACAATTTAAATGACCTCCCGAATCCTCAGTTTACAGGTGAGGCTGTTGTTTTGCTAGAAACAATCCTGTTTGCACTGTCTCACGACTTTAGACAGACGGTTATTAATGCGGAATCGTTAAGCTGCTTAATGACGTTAAAGGGAAAACCATTTCATAGTAGGTTGAAATCTTCAATTGTTTTAAGAATTCGTAAAGAATTGTACTCATGTCACCTAAGGGGTTTGTAAGTCATTTACATATGTACATATTGTAACTATTATGTGTTCAATTTGTTGAGGGTGAAGGACGAAATTTTGTTGGATCTCTTTTTTACATGCATTGTATTATTGTGTAAAGTTTGTTATCTTTTTACCGTACAGTCTCCTTCGTGTATTCTCCATACAACTTGACATTGGCGAAGTGAATTGTGCTCAACAGATACACTCGAAACGCCATTACCGTAGGACAGAACAGAGAATTTAAAATATACTTTGATTTTAAACTCAAAATATATATAGTTTTCCTTATTCAGAACTTCCCAGCCAAGAAGGTTATACGATTACTTCAATATAAATTTATTTCATTTAGGGTTATCTTTCAAATCAATTACGTAAACAAGTTAGTTTTAAATATTTTTTATTCTTGGGGACATGCCAACAATCTCCGCCTGTCGGAAGTGAAATTTTCCCCTTTACTTCCTGTGCTCTCTTATAAAAAGAGTAAGACGAGGATATTTTATTTTTGATTCTTTAAGTAATAAAAATTATAGGCCTTTAACATAATTCGTCATTTCGAACCTAAAATTTAAATTGAAATATTTGCTTTTATAGATATAGATAATACGTAACATTAATATCAGTTTAATTTTTTTTTAAATTATAAATTGTAAGCCACAACCGGGTTCGATTTCCACTCGGGAATTAATCATAATGCATTATTCCTAATGTGTAATATTTTCTATTTTTTTTTACTGTACAACCTCAAAAAATAAAACCTATTACAATAAAATCTAAGCTTTATTTCTTTACTTTTATTTTAACAACTACAAGACCTACAATACTAACTACGACTATATATCACGAATGAAATTAATTAAAACATTATACATGTATATGTACATAGCTTTAAAGCCAGATTAAATTGAATTCCAGTAATATAGTTGTTAATATATGAACCCGTTTTATTACTTCTAATACTTTTTCACAAAGTCCTACTATTTTATCTCTTCAAGCGAATGTTAACAAAATATTTACTTTGTCACAATGTCACCGGCACCTCTTAGGGATACGACGGGAAAAACGTGTCGTTAACTTTTTATGTAGTGTGAGATTTATGGAAATGCAAGATGCATGTAAAAGTTTTAGCAATTATATTATCCCGTAAAAGTAAGTAATGTAACGCCATAATGTCACTTTTCTTATTAAAGATTATCCTAGTACAGGTACATTGTTATCCATAACCTGTATATGTACAGGCTATATATTAGGATATATATAATATATACACCTTGAATATTACATATCAACCTCGTGTATGATTTTTTTTTTCAAATAATAAAATATACGTGGTAATTTCGATTTTAGGGATGTAACAATTTCAATGCACTTGGCCTTGTTGGCATAAACGTTTATATATTCAATTCAATGTTTTTATTTATACAGAATCATAAGCAAGTGAATATTAATAAATGTGTGTAACTCAATTCGGCGGTAGTTGAATCTATCGACAGATTTCATTTTCCGAGGACTGTGGAGTGTCTTATGAATATTCATATGAAAATGCAAGCTTTATTCCACTCCTCGCAACATCTATGGAAAATATTTCTATAATTTCATCTGAAGTAAGAGTAGTCGTGATATTAAATAATACTGTGTAGCATTTTCGAAAGGTTAATAATTTTTTTTTTTTCATATTCCGACGTAGCTGGCAAATCGAGTGTCATGTAGTGTCAAAATAAGTCCGATAAATATATCTAGTCGAAATGAATAAAGGAAACTGAAATAGGCAACGTCCATTCTAAATGGAATTAGATTTATAGAAGTCGCTCGATCAGCGTCAAAGAGGCCCGTTCACTGTACAATTAACCTTTTTATACGTTGCTACATTCTGTGAAATGTCCAACTCAATACATAAATATATACAAGCAATGTATATAGTTAATTTTGGAGACATCAGCTGATATAGCGTTAAAGGGGTGTTAGTTAGTATTCAACGTGCGGTTATCCCCTCGATCTTTTTGACCTTCCAAGGTTTTACGCCGACGTGATTCGATTTAGGTTTGTTGGATATCAAAGGTATTTTAGTAATCAAATATTTGTACAAAACGTTCTCTAAAGTTATGAAAGTTTAAGGTATCTCACATATAGGTATCTAAATAGGAAGTAGCAATTAAAAAATGTTTCAAAATTCGCTTATATACTTCGTATGTAGATACAAATATGCAATATATTTTATCTGATATTTTTCTGAACGCGTAATTTTCAAACATATCTAAAAATTTGTCATTTTTGAAGCATAATGTATATACAATACAAAAACATAGTTAGGTAGGCTAGGAGTACACGCTTTTTCCAGCAGAGGAAACACTCCGTTCCCTACTTGTCATGCCGCCACTCAACACGGTGTCTCTAAAATAGGACAAGAAAATGTTTGTTTGAAACAAACAACTAACTACTAACGCAGAATATTTTAGAGAAATGCAACAATCTATCCAAGTTGCTCGTTCAATATGTCAGTTTAGTAGCTCTCAGTAATTATACTTATTGAACCAATTGGCTGGTCTCGCAGATGTTCGCTTCGTAAGAGAAATCGACGCCAATTGAAGTTGTTGGGAAATTAATGTGCTTTGGTAATTTGTTTCCTGGCGGAAAGTTTTAGGTTTATTAAATATCTTATTGATTTAAAGACACAGAGTTAAGAAGAATTTATTAAACGTCTTCATGTTTTATCATTAGTTGTCAAAAAAATTAAATTAAAATAATATTTGTTATGTTAGATTTAGTATTATATCACATTCAAGAAACCCAATAAACGCTTTATCTATGGCCATAGATAAAGCCTATCTGCGCTACAGCGGCCTCAAATTTACATGTTGATTTAGTTCATCATATCATACCGATTCAGCTCCGGCCTAGTACATGGACGACACAGGGTGACACTTTTATTAGATATTTTTTTACTTTTTCTTTTTATACCACGTAGTAGTAGTGTTATTTGCCATGCTTTTCTTACTGCTTAAATATAAATCTATTTAAGTATTTTTTTTTAATTTTTATTGTTTTTTATTGCGCTGCAAGCGCATTCTTGTTTATTTATTTTTCTACAATTGAAAAATATAAACGTATTTATTAATAAAGTTAAAAATATTTATTTTGCACTAGTGCGTGTGGCACAGCTTTGCTTATTTTACTGACTTTACTGAAACTACTACTATATATATAACTTGGCTTACTTCACTAACTGTACTAGTATAAGTACAGTTAGCACTACTAATTCTGCTTACTCTACTGACTTTGCTTACAACTCTACTTTTGCAAGAGCAGGGGGCGCAGATAAATCCTAATTTAGGGCTATGAACTATTAGAAAACCAAATGTAACTTTTCATTAATTTAAATAATTTAATTTTGTCAATTTATTTTAATTTTTAATTTTGTTTCATTTTTTAATTTATATTTCGGAAATTACATAAGATATCGGGATAAAAACTATAATGTATGCGGGGTAGATATTACTATACAAAAAATCATTGATTTCTGTGCAGTAGTTTTTGCATCATTGGGGGGACAAATAAACAGACAGACAGACAGAAAAACAGACAAAAAGACATCTATCCTTTTCTATACATTTGATTTTTTGTTAAAAAAAAATGGATCTTGGTGAATTTCAGTATTTCAACAGTTTCCTTAAAACAAATTAAGGACCGTTAAAATCGAATTAATTTATTTACTGTTATTTACTAAAGAATGAATACATTTTGACAGCTTAAAACCTAAATCAAAATATAGAATAGTTATCGACCTAGCGTTCAATGAAGTTTCCTTAGAAAAAAAATAGAAATATTTTAATAACGTCAATTACTAGCAAGTGAAGGTAAATTATACAATTGATTTTATCGAATAAATTACTTTTTTGTAATATAAGCATTAATTAAGTTTAAATAACGTTTTTTTTAGTATAATATTAATATTATTTTGAACATTTGATCTTTTGATTGCGTTGACTTAGAAGTTTGATTTTTACTGCGCCTCAAGAGACTTGGATATTTGATATCAATTTCAAGCTTGATCCTTCCACGTGATCTGGAGAAAATGGTATACGTTTACGTTTTAATATATACATAAATGCAAGAAACATATAGGTACGTTAATCACGATTTTTTATTATATTCATGAGTAATTCAAAAAAGACGACGAGAAAACCGAAGAATTGCATCGTGATGTAGGATCTAGGTAACATAAGCGGGCTAAGCCGCGAGAGGGTTTTTCCTAGCATATAAAAATATCTGGTAGAATTCGTACAAACGTATTATCTGAGTAAGGGAATCGTTTCATTTCATGGATCTTTACAAATATATCTTGATAAACCTACTGGAGCAGCGCGCTACGCGCAATTCACGGTGGCGAATTATTCGATTACCCGCTCACTTGCGTTTGAGGACCTTGCTTCATTAAGTCGTTGCGTTGGTCTCATATTCCAGTTTTGTACATCGCGAGAAATTTACGTAAAATGTTTTCTTGTTTTAAAATTTTCTTACATTAGTCATTAACATTACGTTTTTGAATAATGGAATAATTCTATTGATAACTCATCATGCTTGTAGTGCAGCAGATACGTATAATCGCATTTAATTTCAACGTATAATCGCATTTAATTTCAACTGTCATTTAACTCAACAGTGTTGTTTCATACACACTCAGTAATACTATACTATTCTAGACCAATTTATACATTCTAAAAAAATAAAGGTATGAATATCTTGTGTAATATAGTTGGGAAGTAATTAGTATAAATAAGATTAGAATTAAGAAATAGTTAATGTATTTCCCTTAATAATTTTATAATTTCACGTGCAGGTAAGTGTTATTAAATGAATAAGCAGTTAATTATTGAAAAAAAAATTGATTAATGATAATGTACTAGTTAATAAAAAATGCGAATCACTTATAATTATGTATTTCTTAATAATTAAAATGGTTTAAACGACGTGTTTATATTCGGGACTACAGGTTGCCATCGAAAGATACTGTATTAGATAAACACTGCGCGCGCTCTGCCCTCTATCTCGAAAATTGTTGAAGATATAAAAAAATGTTTCAACAAAAGTTGTAAAGAATTTAATCCTCTACAATAGTTATAATAAACACAAATAGAATAAGTTATAGGAAACTTGCAATAAATGTGTAAAAAATCGATATTTTGACCTTTGACCTTTGAATATCTGTAGTCGCAGACACCCTACGATAAGTAGGTTTTGAGACAAGTTGTAGGGTCTTGAAATAAAGGTTTATACAAGTGTATAGCCGACTATCTCTCATTTCGAGGTGAAACCCCTAATATAAAATATTGGATTCCCAGTAGTCTTACCAGAAGTCCAAAGAACTTCCTTCCTAATAGACTTACTTGAAAAACTATTAGGAATTTCGATCCCAGTAGTAAAACAAAACAATATTGATATAAAGACCTAATCATTTCATGGATATGACAGATTTTCCCCTTTTGCATTTTTATAAATATTTGTTATAAAAAGTATTCCAACCTGTTTGTTTAATTTGACTTTACAATTTCATATGAACGCTTGCTTGATATCTTTTCACTAATTAAAATACGCGAATTTCTTTGAAATAAATTACTTGCAATATTTTTTGAAATAGGTGATGTAAATATTATAAAAAGGCGACGAGGTGAGGTATTACTGTTCAATAGTCACCAGTATTATAAATTAAATTCGTAAAAAAAAGGAGTCATATGGCGATGCGCCCTATACCGAAAAGTTAAATGTGTCGGGTCAATTACTGTTAAGTATAATATTGTTTTGAAAAACACATCACATTTATCAACATGCCCCTCACATAATGCCCAAAATGAAATAGACATGGTACAAGGTACAAGACTGTAAAAAACAAGTTAGTGAATCTGATGCGGTGTCTGTACAAAACGTCTACAGAAAAGCTATGGGTTCACTTGAAAATTCTGGCATTAGCATTATTAAAAAGATACTACAATTCTCAAGTGTTAAGTCGACGCTTTACCGACACAGAAATAATGCACTGAAATTAAATAAAATGTATTATAGAAAATTCACAAATATTAAGACTCCATGTAAATTTACCCCACCCCCCAAACAACAAACAATTTAAAACTGATTACGAAGATGCTAAACCCTATTAAGGACGTTTTCCCGAAAACATTAGTAAGCGGGTGCTGTTATCACTATTGTGAATGTTTAAAAAAGCAAATGCTTAAAATTTAAGTTAAACAGAACAGTATTACTTTGTAAACTTTTACCGTTATTACCTCATGAACGCATTTTAGACGGCTGGAACAATATAATAGATGAGATGAAAGGCAATATCGAAAAAGAAAAATATAAGGAATTAGAAAGATATATGAAAAGAAATTGGTTACAAAAAAATAAAATTACGAGTATGTGCGTATTTGGCCAATGGCATTGCACTACTAATTACTTCGAATCGTGGCATTCTGTATTAAATAGCGAGGTTGATAAAAAAAGTGCATAATTTTTAACAACACCAACCAATTGCCTACATTGTTTCGGATGCATCATATCAAAAAGTGCGTAGCATTCAAAAAAAAATATACTCAATCTAAATTTTACGTAGGAACGAGACGGGCTCATTAGTGGTGTTATAAGCGTTGGTCGTTTTTTGGAAAACCTTCCTTGATAAGAAAACCAATTAGTACCTTACATCTATATCACTGCAAGATGTTTTTAAGCAAACCATACCCTTACAATTGCTTCGCAACTAGATGTGCCCACATCTTCACCTGTATCCCGATTCCTTAGGCTATTACTAAACCATTATAGATTCGATTTTTTTTTACATCTTTAGTTTTATAATGAGTAATGTTTAATTTTATAGTTTTGGCAAACACTTAATGTAAAGCTTAACATTTACTGTCATATATTATTTTTATTAACAAACCGATTAAAATAACACACTACACACAAATACTAAATATCAAGGGTAGCTTGCCAAAATATAACAGGGAATACTGCTTGAAAATTGGTTAAGCCAATTACAGATTTTTTTCATGCATGTTCCTTGTACAGACAGCAATAACATTTTCACACACACAAGAATAAAGAAATAATAAAGATATGCTTGTAAAATCTAGTTATTCAAAAAACAAAATAAATCGCTTATAAGTTTGTAATAAAATTCTTATCAATTCTAAATTTGCCACTACAGGAATTAAAATAATATATTAAAAATTAATAGAAATATAAATGATAGAAATTTTACTTGAATTTCACGCAGAAAAGCTACCATAACGTGTTATTTAATAATTATTAATAATAACTTTCTTGCTGGATCTCAGCCTAATTGTCTTACTTAATTTTTTAAAATTTAATTGTTGTTTTTTTATTTTTATAATTTGTGACTTCAATTTTATATTTTAAGTTGCTACTATCTGGCAATTGGAAATCTATGCACTTTTAATAATTTTGATTTGAGTACAACTATTGGGAAAATACAACATTTGTGAAGTCTTACCATGAGTAAAACTACTGGGATTCATCCAAAATATATATATTTATATAAAAAGAAATTGTTCAAGTTCTTGAAACCTATTTTCTACGTAATTCTTAAAGGGCCATCAGAAGGCAATTGAAGACCTAACAAGCTCGCTCCTGAGAGTAAGCTGCAAAGTAAGCTCGGATTACACGCAGAGCTAGCGTAATTTATAGCGGTTGCTTTTAGGATAGATCCTAAGATTTTTTTACACTTGACAAGCTTCGTTTTGGCAATGTCAAGACTTTTGGTTTTTAGACTTATGTAAATATTTGTATTATGTTGTTAAGCTCATAAGTACTTAATGTTTATAGCAGCAAAATTACTTAATTATAAATATAAACTGTACATGTAGCTGCAAATATGAACTACGGGTGCATTTCATATAATTCTTATCCAGTGAATTCACATAATACAGTTGCAATAAGATACTCTTTTAGGATTAATTATTGTTACATCTAAACCTTTTTACTGAACTTGTATTTATATATGTACAAGGAATTTAAGCATTTTATTAATAACTATGTATGTGTTTCTCCGCAAGCTTGATGCCATAAATGACATTAGGAGGAGGTCTCACTCTCCTGCTGGCGGTTCTGTAGGCAAGTCCCCAGGTATCCTGGTTGCCTGATTCTGCAGGCTCACGGAGAAAGTTCAGCTGCGCCCTACTTAGTGCGGATGGGAGTAAAACCTTGCTCTCGCGCTATCTCTTCTATGGCCTAACCCCTTTCTTCCTAAAAGAATGCCAGACTTTCCTGAGCCTATTGTTTTTCTTTCACATAGAAAAAAGATAGGCTATATATTTCTTTCACATAGAAGAAAGAAAAACAATAGGCTAAACAATACGTGTGAGAGAGCGCGACCGCTGAAACGGCTGGACCGATTTTGAAGGGACTTTCTCTTGCAGCTAGATGATGTAAAAGAAGTTACTTAGGCCACTTTTATTTTCGAAAAAGAAAAAAAAAAATAATATATATATATATATATATATATATATATATATATATATATATATATATATATATATATATATATATATATATATATATATATATATATATATATATATATATATATATATATATATATATATATATATATATATTATATTAGAGGAAATGGATCGGAAAATGAATGGAAAACGCCCGTGTACACTGTGATATCATATCGAAATAAACGCAATTCAGCTTACTTAAGCGGTGAAGCCACGAGCGAGTCGCTAGTAAAAAATACATTAAAAATAATTTAGATATCGTAATATATACCGTTGATTTCCCTCGAGACTAAGCATTTTATAAGCTTTTGCTTTTATTTCATATTTCACATAGAGTGTATGTACCGTACTACTAATGAGCTAAAATATTTTATGATCTAATAACTCCAATTATTTTTTAATATGATTATGATTATTTTTCCATGACAAGTGAAAAAATGTCAAGGTAATTTTTAAGATTATTAGATCTACCCGTTAATATTGTATTGTTTTACTGGTGCAGCAGGTACCAAAAGAAAGGGCCGAAGTATATTCCGACGCATTGGCTACAAGTAAAGTTCTGCTCAATTACCTGTCCGTCGGCTACTGTAACCTTCTATGTTGAAAATCTAAAATAGCTTTTGGTATCGTCTTGTTTTTGTATAATATTTAATACATAACGCAATCACATGACCCAAGCATTCAAATATAATAAAAATTCGAAAGATAATAAAATAGAATAGTCAAATGTGTATTAGACATGTCAAATTAAATAGATTTTACAAAATTCATCATTGAAAACGAAATTATACGGTATTTCCGTATCTCATATAGTTTAACTGGACATTATGGTTATTGATGATTGATCTGTTCATCTTTTGGATATTTTCAGTTCCCCGGATCCATTTCTTCGCACTTCATTTAGGCTGAGACTGTGCAACTTTTACTTGACCATCTCCATCTCCATCTGTTATCTGTCTGTTAAACCGCTAAACTCTACTGGGCATCTGATAGAAGCTCTGACTCACATCCCCGACGCTATACTTCAGACAGCTTCCAACCATAAACCTACATAGATATATACGGCAAAATGTCTCTCCTTTTTCTGTTTGTACATATAATATTATTGTACACACACTAGCAACAGTTAATTAAAGTTAATATTATCGTAGTTTTATCAGTAGTACTATTGAGAATTTTCTTCTTAATAGACTTCTCATATATTTTATAAGTGCTGAATTTTCCCTAATAATATTACTGTAAAAATGGACCAAAATGAGTACACTTCCTTAGCACTAAGCCTCAGCCTACCCTGATATCATCATCATCATATCGTCCACACCGTATCGGCCTTCGACGCCTTCGTTTGTCTTATATATATATATATATATATATATATATATATATATATATATATATATATATATATATATATATATATATATATATATATATATATATATATTATATTAGAGGAAATGGATCGGAAAATGAATGGAAAACGCCCGTGTACACTGTGATATCATATCGAAATAAACGCAATTCAGCTTACTTAAGCGGTGAAGCCACGAGCGAGTCGCTAGTAAAAAATACATTAAAAATAATTTAGATATCGTAATATATACCGTTGATTTCCCTCGAGACTAAGCATTTTATAAGCTTTTGCTTTATTTCATATTTCACATAGAGTGTATGTACCGTACTACTAATGAGCTAAAATATTTTATGATCTAATAACTCCAATTATTTTTTAATATGATTATGATTATTTTTCCATGACAAGTGAAAAAATGTCAAGGTAATTTTTAAGATTATTAGATCTACCCGTTAATATTGTATTGTTTTACTGGTGCAGCAGGTACCAAAAGAAAGGGCCGAAGTATATTCCGACGCATTGGCTACAAGTAAAGTTCTGCTCAATTACCTGTCCGTCGGCTACTGTAACCTTCTATGTTGAAAATCTAAAATAGCTTTTGGTATCGTCTTGTTTTTGTATAATATTTAATACATAACGCAATCACATGACCCAAGCATTCAAATATAATAAAAATTCGAAAGATAATAAAATAGAATAGTCAAATGTGTATTAGACATGTCAAATTAAATAGATTTTACAAAATTCATCATTGAAAACGAAATTATACGGTATTTCCGTATCTCATATAGTTTAACTGGACATTATGGTTATTGATGATTGATCTGTTCATCTTTTGGATATTTTCAGTTCCCCGGATCCATTTCTTCGCACTTCATTTAGGCTGAGACTGTGCAACTTTTACTTGACCATCTCCATCTCCATCTGTTATCTGTCTGTTAAACCGCTAAACTCTACTGGGCATCTGATAGAAGCTCTGACTCACATCCCCGACGCTATACTTCAGACAGCTTCCAACCATAAACCTACATAGATATATACGGCAAAATGTCTCTCCTTTTTCTGTTTGTACATATAATATTATTGTACACACACTAGCAACAGTTAATTAAAGTTAATATTATCGTAGTTTTATCAGTAGTACTATTGAGAATTTTCTTCTTAATAGACTTCTCATATATTTTATAAGTGCTGAATTTTCCCTAATAATATTACTGTAAAAATGGACCAAAATGAGTACACTTCCTTAGCACTAAGCCTCAGCCTACCCTGATATCATCATCATCATATCGTCCACACCGTATCGGCCTTCGACGCCTTCGTTTGTCTTATATATATATATATATATATATATATATATATATATATATATATATATATACATATATATTATATTAGAGGAAATGGATCGGAAAATGAATGGAAAACGCCCATGTACACTGGGGTTTGTTTGTTTGACATGTTTGTCTTCCGTATTAGGCGTTTTGCGTCTAAGTTATCTAAGCGCTTTTTTCAAAAAGGTGAACACTTTTTTGAATAATTCGTCGCCATTCCGATCTAAGACGTGCAAGTTCCTCCTACCCATCAGTCGGTATACTACATGCCACACCCTGATATATGTGAGATACAGCGTGAAGCTAAAAAAAAATTAAAATAAAAAAATGTTTAAAACGTTATTAAAAGAATCCCTATTATAACCTTATTTTATAAAACAAATATGCCTCTGGTATGAAATCTTCAATTTATTTCAGACATATAAAAATGTGAGGTTATATTTAAGCTCCTAAGTAAACGAATATAAACGAAGGATTAGTCGTTGTGTAAATATTATAAAAACTTAATATTATGGTACGTTTGTAGAAATTCTTAAGATTGCTTGAACGCTACTTCCGGCCTCGGGCGCTTTTATTTTGTCAATCAAAATATTTTAATGTTTCTTTACTTTACTTGGCAAGTTAAATAGATAAGTAAGGTTATATGAAATAAAAGAAGCCATTTATGTGAAAAAAAACCTAATAACGCAATGCTTTTAGAAAACGTGTAAAAATTTTAATGTAGTGGGACTCGAATGCACACCTTTGGGATACCGTCCAAAAGCTCTCTTGTCAATTAAGTCATATATTTTTGTAAAATTACTTCTTCATTTGACAAAAACATACTTATATTCAAGCCAAAGAAAATTTAAACTAGAGTAACAGTAGGTACAATAAGTCGTGGGTAATTTTCGTTTTGTAAAGTTTAACAAGGGGAAATTTTTAAGTGTTTATTTTGGATTTACCGATTTAACATAAAGTGACTTACACAATTTTGCCTATCTTGTGTTTTTTTAGTACAATAAAGAATATTATATATTATAACTCCTCCAAGTGGCGATCAAACTCATAACCATGTTGCTTACAATCAGACGCCTTACCGCTGAGCCACAAAGACCTCACGATTTAAAATGGTTTAGGAAGAGAGAGTACTGGTTAGAGAATATTAATATAAACTTGTTTTTAAATCTCCAAACATGGAGGCAGCATCTAGCTACGTATTTATTCTGATTTATTCTCATAGCTCATCTTTGCTTAGGTACAGACGAACTAAGTTTCATGCATAAATCTGTCTTAAGAGGCCATTTCCTGCAGTGGATTGATGATAGCGTACTTCCTATATTACCTAGGTAGCTTTCTAAAGTTTGTGTAGGTGTAACTATATATATATATATATATATATATATATATATATATATATATATATATATATATATATATATATATATATATATATATATATATATATATATATATATATATAAAAAGTAAAGTAGAATATGAAAAATAAGAACTTTATATGAAAGGTTTCTTAAAAAAATATATATTCATATTTATACAAACAATTTTGATCTGCAATACATTATGATTTATGAAGCATTTTTATTATTTTAATCATAGCCAAGAATAAAGCTAAGCCTGCTCTTAAATACCTAGGTTTATTATATTATATAAATTTATTATATTATATGTATAATATAATAAATCTATAGGAGTGGATATGACCGTAAATTTAAGTTTGTCAATTGTTCGTACATACTATAATTGTTACTATAAGTAGTATTTTAGTACGGATCGCTCGATGACCGATATTTTTTTATAAAAATATGAATTTAAAATAAAACATATGTTATATTGAATATATAAATTGCAAAATCTATCTTAGATATTAATGCTCGAAGTTATATTATAATATCAAATCTTGAACTTGTGTATTCAATGTATATATATATATATATATATATATATATATATATATATATATATATATATATATATATATATATATATATATATATATATATATATATATATATATATATATATATATATAATCATTTAAATAAAGTAGAATATGAAAAATAAGAACTTTATATGAAAGGTTTCTTAAAAAAATATATATTCATATTATACAAACAATTTTGATCTGCAATACATTATGATTTATGAAGCATTTTTATTATTTTAATCATAGCCAAGAATAAAGCTAAGCCTGCTCTTAAATACCTAGGTTATTATATTATATAAATTTATTATATTATATGTATAATATAATAAATCTATAGGAGTGGATATGACCGTAAATTTAAGTTTGTCAATTGTTCGTACATACTATAATTGTTACTATAAGTAGTATTTTAGTACGGATCCCTCGATGACCGATATTTTTTTATAAAAATATGAATTTAAAATAAAACATATGTTATATTGAATATATAAATTGCAAAATCTATCTTAGATATTAATGCTCGAAGTTATATTATAATATCAAATCTTGAACTTGTGTATTCAATGTATATATATATATATATATATATATATATATATATATATATATATATATATATATATATATATATATATATATATATATATATATAATCATTTAAATAAAGTAGAATATGAAAAATAAGAACTTTATATGAAAGGTTTCTTAAAAAAATATATATTCATATTATACAAACAATTTTGATCTGCAATACATTATGATTTATGAAGCATTTTATTATTTTAATCATAGCCAAGAATAAATCTAAGCATGATATTAAATACCTAGGTTTATTATATTATATAAATTTATTATATTATATGTATAATATAATAAATCTATAGGAGTGGATATGACCGTAAATTTAAGTTTGTCAATTGTTCGTACATACTATAATTGTTACTATAAGTAGTATTTTAGTACGGATCCCTCGATGACCGATATTTTTTTATAAAAATATGAATTTAAAATAAAACATATGTTATATTGAATATATAAATTGCAAAATATATCTTAGATATTAATGCTCGAAGTTATATTATAATATCAAATCTTGAACTTGTGTATTCAATATTATATTAATATTTGTGTATTAAACAAAATATTGTGGTAATGACTGACAAAAGAATCTCACCTTGTCTTTTCAAATCAAACATCATAATTATTTTGATAATTAGAATACCCCACTATCGATAAAGTAAATAAATACATATATATATATATATATATATATATATATATATATATATATATATATATATATATATATATATATATATATATATATATATATATATATATATATATATATATATATATATATGTATATATATATATATATATATATATATATATATATATATATATATATATATATATATATATATATATATATATATATATATATATATATATATATATATATATATATATATATATATATATACATATATATATATATATATATATATATATATATATATAATATATATATATATATATATATATATATATATATATATATATATATATGTATTTATTTACTTTATCGATAGTGGGGTATTCTAATTATCAAAATAATTATGATGTTTGATTTGAAAAGACAAGGTGAGATTCTTTTGTCAGTCATTACCACAATATTTTGTTTAATACACAAATATTAATATAATATTGAATACACAAGTTCAAGATTTGATATTATAATATAACTTCGAGCATTAATATCTAAGATAGATTTTGCAATTTATATATTCAATATAACATATGTTTTATTTTAAATTCATATTTTATAAAAAAATATCGGTCATCGAGGGATCCGTACTAAAATACTACTTATAGTAACAATTATAGTATGTACGAACAATTGACAAACTTAAATTTACGGTCATATCCACTCCTATAGATTTATTATATTATACATATAATATAATAAATTTATATAATATAATAAACCTAGGTATTTAAGAGCAGGCTTAGCTTTATTCTTGGCTATGATTAAAATAATAAAAATGCTTCATAAATCATAATGTATTGCAGATCAAAATTGTTTGTATAAATATGAATATATATTTTTTTAAGAAACCTTTCATATAAAGTTCTTATTTTTCATATTCTACTTTATTTAAATGAATATATATATATATATATATATATATATATATATATATATATATATATATATTATATATATATATATATATATATATATATATATATATATATATATATATATATATATATATGTATATATATATATATATATATATATATATATATATATATATATATATATATATATATATATATATATATATATATATATATATACATTGAATACACAAGTTCAAGATTTGATATTATAATATAACTTCGAGCATTAATATCTAAGATAGATTTTGCAATTTATATATTCAATATAACATATGTTTTATTTTAAATTCATATTTTTATAAAAAAATATCGGTCATCGAGCGATCCGTACTAAAATACTACTTATAGTAACAATTATAGTATGTACGAACAATTGACAAACTTAAATTTACGGTCATATCCACTCCTATAGATTTATTATATTATACATATAATATAATAAATTTATATAATATAATAAACCTAGGTATTTAAGAGCAGGCTTAGCTTTATTCTTGGCTATGATTAAAATAATAAAAATGCTTCATAAATCATAATGTATTGCAGATCAAAATTGTTTGTATAAATATGAATATATATTTTTTAAGAAACCTTTCATATAAAGTTCTTATTTTTCATATTCTACTTTACTTTTTATATATATATATATATATATATATATATATATATATATATATATATATATATATATATATATATATATATATATATATATATATATATATATATATATATATATATATATATAAATATAAGAAATTTTGATATGCTAAGGAAATTCAATACATATTATGTAAAATACTGAACCCGACTGCTAGTCGCTAATTAAAGAACTAACAAGCGTGCGTTTGGGACTAAACTACAAAGTAGAGACTTAAACTCGGTCTCCCTATAGGGTTACCAGTAGTTATTTGATACATGATATTTTGTTAGACGTGTCTCTATACATTGAACAACAATTTTGCAATTGTTAGTGACAAAAAATTGTTTGTATACCGATGACAACTGGTCGTATTGAAAAGTTTAGAAGTAAAATAATAGCAAAACTTAATTACTTAAAATATAATAATAATAAACCCAACCTGTTATATGGGAAATTTTTCGATATCAATAAAAATGAGTTCAATGCTGTATTTACTTCTAAAACAATTAATTCTGGGGGTTTCTTGTCATTTAATGATTGGGCGACTGTAGGAATTCATAAGAGTAGACAAATGTTATAAGATCTCTATAGTGAAAAAACATATAACCACAAGGAATCATTTATTAATTATGTAAGAGCTTATTCTAAATTATTTAAAAAAGTATGTTCCGTGACAAAATCTTTACATATTAAAAATAAAATAAAAAACTCTGTTGATAAAATTAAAATGACATGGAACATAATAAATTTGAAGACTGGAAAGGATAAGAATCGCAACAACGAATTTAGATTAAAAATTGACAATGGTCTTACTAGCTGTAATGAAGAAGTTGCATGTATTTTTGAAAAATTCTTTGCTAATATTCCAGTTTCCACAACAAAAACTCTTATATCTTCTACAACTGTCGCTGAATCATCACTTAAGAAGAGCGTACATAAATATAATATAGATTTTAAATTTAAATCAGTCAGCTCAAGAGATATTGCTTAAACATTAAGTCCCTAGACATTAAGAAAACCACAGATCTATGGGGTATCTCTGTTAAACTAATTAGCTGTATAATAGACGCTATTGCTCCTTACCCCGCGACTATATTTAACAATTGTATAGGGTTTGGTGTGTTTCCTGACTTTATGAAATTTAGTAAAGTCGTACCTATATTTAAATCAGGTAGTACATCAGATCCCAATAATTTTCGACCTATATCGGTGCGTGTACCGCATTAAGTAAAATTTTTGAAAAAGTAATTTTAAATCAAATGTTACATCATTTTTATTTACATAATCTCAAACATGAGAAACAGTATGGCTTTACTTAATGTCGCTCTACTACTGACTCAGGAATAGCTCTCATAAAGAGTATATACGAGGCTTGGGAGGAATCGCAGGATGCTCTTTGCATATTCTGTGACCTGTCCAAAGCATTTGATTGCGTGCAGCATTCTACATTGGTCATGAAGCTACACAATTACGCCATAAGAGGACGTGCACTCGATCTTCTGACTTATTTAGCTAATAGGGTTCAGAAGGTGGTTGTGAATGGCAAGAAACCTCCAGGGTCATTATTCAGTATGGGAATCCCACAGGGGTCTATTCTTGGTCCTTTTCTCTTCTTAATATATGTAAATGACTTACCATATTTAGGAGCCATGAGATAGTATTGTTTGCTGATGATACTTCATTAATCTTCAAAATGAAAAGACAACAAAATATAATTGACGATGTAAACAATGCGCTCTCGAAAGAAGTACATTGGTTTATTGCTAACAACCTACTATTAAATAGTACAAAAACAAAATGTATAATTTTTCGAACACCCAACACGAAAATTGTTAAAGCCAATGTACTATTGAATGGTGAGACCGCGGATCCTGTTAATTCTACGGTATTTCTCGGTGTCACCATAGACTCTAAATTACAGTAGGGCCTCATATATCATGATGGATTGGCGAATAGACTGAGCTCAGCAGCTTTTGCGGTAAGGAAAATTAGATCGTTAACTGATGTAGAAACGGCTCGTCTTGTCTACTTTAGCTACGTTCATAGTATTATGTCTTATGGAATTATACTCTGGGGTAATGCAGCCGCGATCAATACAGTTTTTGTCTTACAGAAGCGAGCTGTTCGCTCAATCTATAACTTAAGCCCTAAAGAATCTTTAAGAGACAAATTTAAGGAAAACGTTTATGTGTTAAAGGCTTGTTAACCTAACTAATGATTTTGTAAATGATAAAACACCTTGGGAATGAAATGCTCGCTACAGTCTATCCCAAGCGTATCATTGTCAACAATGAATAATTATATAATTGTAAATGACTATATAAAAAAAAGTCCCGCTGAGTTTCTTGCGCGGGTTCTTCTCAGGTCTGAGGCATTAACTTTCGTGAACCAGTGATAATGTTTTTGACGTTCATAAAATGAAACATGTATTCTTACTTTGACTAAAATTTGAATTTGTCTATAAAAGAGATTGTTGAAAGTTCATTCTATACTGGGAATTAATTATTTCGTTTTCGTAGCATTTGATTCCGTCACTCAGTAAGCAATACACGAATTGGAGCGAAAAGTGACCATGGAGTATCTTAACATGGATTGGAAGTAAGCCACATTGAAACTAATCTATAATTTAAATATATCGACTAAATGGTCGAAAGTAAATTAATTATTTACAACGATAACGCGACGGTTTGTGGGTTCGATTCCCATTCGGGGAGAATGACTTATTTTAATTTTCTTCGCTCTGGCAACAAGGCAAAGCACGATGTTGAGTTCCGTCACTCTATACGCAATGCCTCGAATGGCAGAAAGTGGGAAACGGAGTGTTTTAACATTGCGGGATACAGCGTGAAGTTACATATAACATTTTTACCGGTGTAAATGTTTCTGTAATAATAGAGTTGTTAGCGCAAAATTTTATTTATCAACAAAGACAATCATTTTGAAGAATAACGAAAGTATTAAGTAACTATTGATATACATTATATGCATGATATAAAGTTGCGACGTGTATTTCCTGGCGTAAAACTCGAGAACGGAATATTTAGTCACTGTTAAAAAATGTATTAAAATCTGCTAATCAATATAAATCAGGCTAGTAGCCCTCGCCAACCGTTAACCGGCGGCGAGTGGAGCGAAGATGGGCTACGGGATTCATTTAATTACTTTAAAATTAATGAGACGAACGTTTAGGTCGGTACTAAATTGACCTGCAAAGGAGCAAATACATTAATATTGGATTAAATCTCTTTACAACAAAAACGCTAAACAATTCGCTTTAGCTTGAAATATGGCAAGATTTTAATGTTTTGTAAAAGTAAGATATTCATTCGTAAGTAAAATTTATTTGCGGTTATTTTTATTAAAAAAGGGATGTTTAAATTATATCTTCTCTATATATAAAATGGAAGGATAGAAAAGACAAGTTGCACTCTTGTCTCTAGCATCCGATGTGACGCGATAGAGGCTGGTCAAGAACTGCAAGCAAACTTTAAACACTCTGGGACATAGCAACAGAGTAGTTTTATGATGGGATCCAGGGCACGCTGGCATCAAAGGAAACGAGTAGGCGAGAAAATTGGCACTAAAAGGAGCTAAATGCATCCAATTCGCACCGGAACCGTTCTGTCGTATTCCTCGAAGCTTAACACAACTCACCCTGAAGACATATCACTTACGTCACTATGAAGCTATTCAACTAGCGAGGAATACTCTTGATATGTACCAAGCTATGACTCACTTTAAGACAATCAATAAGAAGGCCGCCACTGAGGTCTGATCTCTCAGCAACAACTGTCTCCATATATTGGTGAGGGTGCGGACTGGTCTGAATATGCAATGCGCCGCCACCGGGTCGCTAGTCGCATATATAACGTTATAAATAAATAAATAGCTTCACGCTATCTCCCGCATATAGCAGGATACACGAAGGGAATCTAGTAATAAATCGTTCCCCACAATCTCATAAGTTTTCCCTTGTTACGTTATGAAAATAGATAAATATAATTATGATGTTTTTGAATCGTAAGTAATAGTAAAAATAATCATTATATATAAAACAATACATTTAGTTTCTGTTCTGTTCTACAGTAATGACGTTTCGGGCGTGCCAGTTGAGCACAATTCACTTCGCCAATGTCACGTTGTAATAATTTAGTTTTCTAGTAATAAATAAATAAGTAAATAAATGGCGGCGAACAAAAAATGTCGTTCACTTGAGACCACTTAAAAAGTGTCAAGCAACTTTACTTGATAGATGTTTCTTATGGAGGGTTATATTTTTCGAATTTAGTTATAGCAACACATTATTTCACATTATTACATTAATTGCCACAACTTTGATTTCTTGGCTTTAATGATAATATTATTGCGCCACGACAGCCTACATTTTGATTTATTACCTGTTGCTATGAGGGCATTTCCTTATATCTTATAGTTTAGCAAGGCTATAATGGTCCTCGTCAGATGTTCCAGATAGTAAACTTCTATGTCAATGGATAATATCTATTACGATGAGCAAATTTTATTAGGTTGACAATACACAAGGCCTTTTAGCTGAATTGTAATGGTTCCTTATCAGAAGCTCCTCATCTTGGATCATCATCTTTTTTGTCAATGGTAAAAGCTCGCAATTCACTCGCCTTTTTTTAGGCAGTTTTTCATTATTTCTTATAATTTAGATGACCTGCTATTGTTCTTTATCAGGATTCTTCAAAATCAATTACGTCTCAAGGCCATAATCTCCTGCCCATAGCTAATAGCTATACAACCAAAAGAGAAATTCAAATCCGAGCGCTTGTGCTATGTTTCTGCTGCATTTTCAATGAAATTCACCGCGTAATCAAATCCCGTTGACCTAGAATTATGAAATTAGTACTTACATTACAAATTAAGCAAAATGTCTTAAAATTTAAACAAGTATATCACAAAGAAAACTATTAAAAATTATGTCTTTAGTTGATTTCATACAAAATTAGAGCATTTACGTCTACAATCATGATACTTAGGATATATTTGCCCTGAATATTTTTTTCGTAAAATATATAATATTCAGGCACATTTTTTTATATTAAATTAAAATGTAAAAGTATTTAAAAAATGTGCAGTAAAATTTCTATAAACAAATGAATAATGTGACTTCACCGTCGTTAGTCGTGAAACCACCTGCAACTAACGGTGGCGTATTACAATCTTTAAATTACTCGTAATGAATACGGTTCTATATGAAATATCGTACCACGTTCGCCGTTTAGAAATTTATAAAACATATGACGTCCATACTATGACGATGTTTTCGATTTTAATGAAGTGATGTTCATTTAAAGGCATAATAATATATATACTTTATTGCACAAAAACATAATAAGCAGATAATACAGTAATAAAGTGTGCAAAGGTGGACTTATCTCTAACAGAGATTTCTTCCAGCCAACCTGTGGAAGTGGGTGAAGGTGATAAATATAGCGGGGCGACAAAAATGTGCAATAGAAATGTACATTTAAATTTAATTTATAAATACAAATACATACATACATACATATACACATATATACACACAAATACATATATATATATATATATATATATATATATATATATATATATATATATATATATATATATATATATATATATATATATATATATATATATACATACATACATACGCATATATACACATATACATACATCGTTATACAATATTTTACTTTTTAAGTGCTGTCTGAAAGTTGAATAAGATGTTGTTTTAATTTAGATTTAAATGATGTTAATGACTGGCTCTCTTGTATTGGCTTGTATATAAGTATTGAGTATTTTCTTACATTTAAAATGTTACTCCACACTCTAGAATAGTATAATATATATTATAAAATCTATTAAAATTTGAACGTAACGAGATTTGAACCCACGCTCGTCTTTGAAACGTAGAGTACGTTAGCTTCAAATCTCTCAAATATTTTAAGTATCGTTATTGGCACCAGTAACTGCAGTATCCTTACTCCTCTATAATTATTTTTTTTATTATTTTTAGCTACAAATTTCTTATGTTGTCAATACTAAACTATAACCTTATGGATTTCGTATTTGTATTAAGCATAATATTATTTATATAGGCAATTATGTTTGTAGAATGAAATAATAAAAAATATATAGAGTGAATGTTTTAATGAAAATATCCGTATTTATTGAGCCAATTGTTAAGAGATTAAGTTCAAGATATGGTTTCACCACGACATCTATTTAAGTGAATGCTTATTTGTATGTCATTTTTATCTTATTTTATATGTGACAATTCCCTGTTAGCTTATTTTTTAAGTAATAACGTCAATAATAAATGTCAAGAACTGATCCTGTGAATTGCTTTTCTCCATTTGTTGACAACAATATTTTTATTTGAATACTTATATACTTTTTAATTGAATCTAGTTCTTGTTTTGCTGATTAGTTCTACATTTTAAAGAAAGTACACAATATACAAGGTGATGGACAAGGTGTCGATTATTCCAAATAAATTACCGACGTATGTATATTTTTTTTTATTTAATTTAAAATTACAATACCACAGACTCTTAGTCCGTATCTATTCTAACAGTAAATTACATTAAAGAAAAACTACTACACTTGCATCTGTTCTTACTTTGATTTCATATAAAATTAGGGCATAACTAAGCAACTTTTCAAGTTATACTTCCCATTCTCAAAGCCTACGTCACGACGTTTGACCGTATATTAATTATGTCAAATAAAGTTGCTCATCATGTTGATAATTTTTTCCTAAGGCGTTGTATTGAAATATTGGGCAGCGACTTGTATATGGACTATATACACTGGACTATTTTTTTTGCAAAATTGAATCCCCCAATGAAATTGTTAGGTTTTTAAGTTTTGAACACCACTGTTTTGTTTGACTGGTTTGTCTACTGGGATCAAAATTCCACTTTTTTAAGTAAGTCTATTGGAAAGAATAGTACTAATAGTAGGACTATACGGTAAAAGTACTGGGAATTATCAAAAATATACACTTTCCTGGTCAAGTATTGAACCTATACCAACGTGACCATCCTCATCACGCCCAATACGACAGTGGTTACTTACAGCACTTCTTCTTCTTCTTCTTCTTGGCATTAGTCCCGGCTTTTGCCAGGGTCTGCCTTCCGACTGAGCCTACTCCACTTTGCACGGTCTTTAACATCCTCAGTGGATAATTTATTGGCTCTCATGTCTTGTGTCACGACATCCAGCCATCGCTTCCTTGGGCGTCCGGGTGGTCTAACTCCAGGGACAGACATGTCAAGGCACTTCCTTCCGACATAGTTCTCAGATCGGCGCATAACATGGCCATACCATCTCAGGCGACACTCTTGGAGCTTATCCACTACGTTACGGACCCCAAGACTACCTCGAATGAATGTGTTGCGTATGCGGCCGGACCGCGTCACGCCACACATCCATCTCAGCATCTTCATCTCCGTGACGTGAAGCTCCTGAGTGTGCCGAGATAATGTTGGCCAACATTCGCTGCCGTATATAAGAACAGGTCGGATAATGCTCTTGTATATCAGTCCCTTGAGCTTGTGACCTCCCGCCATTTGGCCCAGGCAGCGTTTATACGGGCATGGATGTCGTGGTCGACGCCTCCATACTCATGCATAACGGCTCCAAGGTACCTGAACTTCTCCGACTTAACGGCTGGCTCAGGCCCGATATGGATTGTGCTCGAGTCCGGGTTCCCGCAAGCCATGTACTCGGTCTTCGACACATTCAGTTTGAGACCACCGTTCTCAAGCGCACCCTTCCAGGCGTTCACTTTACGCTCCAGCATCAGTCGGTTCTCATCGATGAGTACTATGTCATCGGCATACATCATCAGCCACGGAGGCTGGCATTGGATGTTAGCCGAGACAGTATCCAGCACTACATTGAATAAGAACGGACTAAGAGCTGAGCCCTGGTGAACCCCTACTGTAATCGGGAAGGGCTTGGTGTCGCCAACAGCGGTCCTAACCACTGAAGCGGAGTCGTTGTACATATCTCTGATAACCTCAATATAGGCTTCAGGGATCCCCTTGGATCGCAATGACCACCAGATACACTGACGTGGCACACAGTCAAAGGCCTTCTGCAGGTCCAAAAAGGCCACATGCAGAGCTCTCCTTTTTTCCCTGTAAGCCTCCATTAAAGTTCTGAGGGCAAAAATGGCGTCCATAGTGCCTGATCCTGGTTGAAACCCATACTGAGAATCAGAGACAGTACATTCTTGGCGGAGCCTGAGGCCGATCATGCGCTCGAAGAGCTTCATGGTGTGGCTCATAATCTTAATGCCCCTATAACTACCGCAATCTTGAACACTGCCCCTTCCTTTGTAAATAGGGATAATAAAGCTTTGCCGCCACTGATGTGGCATCTTTCCAGTATTCAAAATACGGATAAACAGGTCAGTAAGTATAAGCACACCAAGAGAGCCCAACGATTTCCACGCCTCGATTGGGATGTCGTCAGGTCCTACCGCTTGTCCATTCTTCATGCGTCGAAGACAATTACGAGTTTCGTCACGGGTTATTGGAGCAACAAGTCCGAGGTTAGGAGATAATTCAGGAGGAAGACTACAAGATTGCTGAGTGTTCAGCAAGTCCTTAAAGTAGCTTCTCCATCTCTCCTTCACAGAGGCATGACTACAAAGCAACGTGCCCCGAGAATCTCTGACGCAAAGACATTTTGTAATATCCTGCGTCGCTTTATCTCGAGCACGAGCCAGTTTTTATATGAGCTTCTGCCCCTCGACAGTTTCAAGTTTATCGTACAATGGCGACAAACTTTCTCTGCGGGCTCTGGCTACAGCTCTTTGCCCGTTTCGCTGCAATGTACTCCAGTCTGTCTTCAGGAGAGTTGGAATGCTGCCACTCTTTAAACGCAGCCTTCTTTTCCCGAATCACCCCCTGCACCTGGTCATTCCACCACCATGTCTCCCTGTCGATGACATGCCCACCCTTAGTAACACCAAGAACTCGCTTGCCCGCCGCAATGATTGCTGAATGAGCTCGATCCCATGCAGTCTGAGCGGTCTCGGTGTTAGTCAGTAGATTTTGACTCTCCACCTCCGCCAAGAAGTCGGTTTGCATCGGCCCATTCAACAACCACCACTTAATGCTAGGCTTGCGTTTCTCGGCTACTTTCTTTTTCGGAGTAACATTATAGTCCATGACAAGGAGACGACGTTGGGCCGTCAGGCTTTCGCCGGGAATGACCTTACAGTTGGTCACCCTGCCTATATGACACCGTCTAGTCAGCAAATAATCAATTTGAGTTAAGTGGGACCCGTTCTTATACGTTATAAGGTGCTGAGGTTTCTTCTGGAAGAAAGTGTTCACGATAGCTAGATCAGATGCAATGCAGGTTCTTAGAATATTTTCTCCCTCTGCATTGCGAAGACCGTATCCAAAACCCCCGTGAACACGTTTATACACCTCAGCGACCCTACCCACGTGGCCGTCCAAGTCCCCCCCAACTAAGACTGATTCAGTAGACGGTATAGCGAGTAGTACCTCTTCATACTGCTCCCAAAAGGTCTCCTTTTCAGCCGCGCTACAACCTGCCTGGGGAGTATAAACACTGATTAAGTTTGTGATAACGCCCTCGATCAGTACCTTTATCCGCATCAAGCGGTCGCAGCGACGGTCAACTTCAAGAAGCCCATTCTGAAGCTCTTCAGAAAGCGCTACCACCACACCGTTTTTGCCTGTAGGTGACCCAGTGTATATAAGGCGGTAACCCTGCCCGATGTTACGAGACTTATTGGACCCGACTTACACTGGACCCGACGTCTCATGAGTACATCTGCGAGTTCTCTGCATCGTCCGGTTAGAGAGCCAATATTCCATGTTGCAAAGCGGAGTTTCCGTCTGGGTACTGACGTCGTTAGACGTGCCCGTACTTGAAACGGTAGCCCTTGCCCACTTATCGCAGGTATAGGGCGATGTGCCTGCGCGTCGTTTAACGGCGACGCCCTAGCCATACCCAGCTTTTTCTAAATCGGTCCATACTAGTGGCGAAGTGGTTTTTAGTGGAGCGATTGCCATCTGACCTCCAAACCCAGTACTGGGAGAAACCAAGAAAGGAAAGGGAATAAGAGGCAGAAAGACTTGGAATATAGGGGAGGGACACCACTTACATGGATTGGATAGGGTTATGAAAGTGGTGGCTCGTGGCCCCGGGGTCGCGTACCCGTATGCCGAAAACCAAATATCGGACAGATAATTGGCTAGACACCCTCTGAGTATAACTTTACTTACAGCACTATTATGGCATTATGAAGCTTTAAGTATTGAATACATTTCTAACAGAAATCTTTTCGCTATGTAGTAGGTAGCTTGTAACTTTAGAAAGAGTATAATAATTTTATATCTTTCATTTCATTTTGCTTTAAGATGAAGTTGTTTAAAATACAATTTTAACAACTGAAAGTATCTTGTGTAAAAAAGAAAATCCAAAAGTTTTGAAATCTTGGGACGCGAAGCAACTTTGTATTGTTTCATAGTTCGCTTCTTGTAGCGTTCAATATTATGGCGACTAGACATATTTATTCTTAACTAAAAGAACCTACGAAAATAATTTACATGCTACTTAGTTATTTATTTACATTTTTGTTTGTCTTTGCTGTGCTATGGATAAAAACAAATTATAGAGAAGTTCAAATGTTTGTAGATTCCAATTATTTGCATTTTGGAGTATTTGTGCGATTTATGTACTAATTTCTATGATATAATAAAAATATGTTTTGCTCATTGACTAAGTAATTGGAAATATTATTATTTCAATAAAATTTTGAAGTTTCAATTATAGTTTAGCATTAAATCGAAGAACTTCCAGTTCCAATAAAAACAAGCCATTGTTGTTACTGTTAACTTTTAACCTAAGGAGGCGTTGAAGTGTATGTAAGATTGCAATTTGTTTTATACAGAGGTAGGACAGGATTAGAAGAACGTGTGTTTTTTTGTTTGTTTAAATAACAAAACCTGAATTAAACTCTCAATTAAGAACCCATTACGTATATATTTTACAGTGAATCCCCCGTAAGTATAATCCGTAATTTTTATTTTGTGTCAAATAAAGTAAGATAAATAACTGGTAATTATTGGCTAAGTAAATTGTGCTCAAGTGGCAAGCTCAAAACAATATTAATACAAACTGAATAGTCACTTTTAGGTAAAGATGGTAATTGGGTAACGTTTTTTTTACCTCCTTCTTAACGTAACTTTAATGTAATGTTAACTTAACGTAAAGAATTTAATTACGGCACATTGGCACCGGCTCTAGTAATAACTTTAAAATCATCAAAATTACGCCACTCGAGTGATCTGGTGATACTTAGAAATATGATCGAAATCAATAACTTTTTTCCTGAGACTAGTTTCTCAATTGTTCAAAATTGCAATATATATATTAATGTGCCTTCGGAAAACATACAGCATTGTTATGAAGAAGCAGTGTATACTTACGCCATAGACACGTAGTACGACACGTATAGTTCCGTAGTTAAAGATTCTACCATATCGTCAATGTTTGTTAATGACATTATGTGTGACCAGTTGATGTTCTTCAAATCCTCCCTAAGTGTTCCAGATCCATATGCTTAAAATTGCGCTGAAGAAATATTTTGCCTCTAACCTTGGGAGAGCGTAGTTTATACGAAAGAAAGATTAAGTTATGAAAAGAGAAAGGGGCAGTCATTTGGCCATGAGAAATGACAAGATTAGGGTTAGATACGGAGATAATATCAATTAGAGAAGGTCTACAACTAGGAAAATAATGGGTGGGCGATGACATAAGTAAAATGTGTAAATTGTATGACTCGTTAAGTGATTTAAGCTGGTTAGTTCTAGAATTATTCTTTAGCAGGCTTGAATACGTTCAAGTAACCCATGCAAATTATATGCTCCTTTTAAAGTGAAAGACTTTCTAGAACACTTTCTAGATCACTAAAATAGTTCTCTTTATCATTCGGAGAATATAAGACACCCAAGAAAATTTTCTTATGGTGCACTTCTATTTTCAGAAAGATGTATTCAAGAGATCCTACAGTATGATTGGGGGAACAAAAAATAGCACAGGCAGGAATGTTGTCGCGAAGGTAAATACCAACGCCACCACCACCCCGCTCAGTGCGGTCATTACGGTATAACTGATAACCTGGAAGGGCGAAGCAAGCAGACGAAAAGGATGGTTTTAGCCAGGTTTCAGATATAAGTATACAATCGACTACGCCGGAGCCAAAGGATGCAAGAAGATCGTTATAATGAGCAGGTATGCTCTGCACGTCGATATGCACTAAGGAAAGAGAAGTTGTAGGACGATTAAAAGTATTCAACAACTTATCCCTTAATGTTTTGGAATCTGAACAAGACGAAAGATCACTATCAACACTATCATAGTTACACGATGAGCAAGATAAGAACTCATCATTTATATTCATATTAGTAAAATAAATCCTTTTAAAAATAAATGATATAAATATATGTATATATAATAACAAAAATAATAAAATTAATAATATAATATTTATATATAAATGTAAAAAAAACACCTATCAAATTTACGAGTAAAACAACGTGCACAAGTTGACTAACAAATAAATTTACACTAAGTAGTTAATACAAATTTTAAAAAGTACTAAATCAAAACAGTAGTAAAAACAAATACTATGACAGTTCAATATCTGTATACACCATTCAGATCATTATCTGAATACACACAAACAGTATAAAAATAATTATAATTATGTGATATACATTAAACAAGACAAATGACACTTGTATTACTATTAATAACAAAAATCTGAGAATTTTACATTTGAAACAGTTTGACAGTATACAATTAAAATTCTTGCCCAAGTTAATATTGCAAAAGTAAATAAATAATAGGTTTAATGCAGGCAATCTCGATTATAAGAACCACTAAGGATATAAAGCGGCTAAATTGAGAAGGCGTAAATACCCGGCTAGTTGTTGTCAGCGGGTTTCATATGAGGATTTTGTTGAATTAGCCGCTTAAGTTCAAGCAAAGAGGAAATTTTAACTCTCGATTTATTTGCAAGTAATATGACTATCTTGCCATCAGCAGACCAGCAATTTTTAAGCCAAAGTGTTTTACTAGTTAAAAATTCTGTCATGGTTATTTTAGTGCTCTTTAATAAAGTTTTTGCCTTCCACACGTTGGAGCGTAGCTGTTGACTAGAAAATCTAACAAACAGAGGCCTGGCTGAGTTCTTTTTAGCGCCGAGTCTGTGACATGACTCGATAGATGCGGGACTAACTTCCGACAACTTCATGTGGCTGGATAATACCTCTATTGTTTTCCGCAAGACGTCTTCATCCTTATCTTCTTTAATTCCATGGAGCAATAGAACCTTTCTCCTGGAATGTGTCTCCAAGCAGTCCATATCAAGCACAACCAACTCAACTTGTGACTTCAAGAGACTGAGTGCCTCCCAAACAAAAGCTTTAAATGTTTGTAAGTCTGAAGTCAAAGCTTTTACGGTGGGAGTGGAGGTAGTAGTACCTGGCTGAGCTAGATTCTTTTCAAACTCACCCATGCGAGAAGAAAACATCGAAGATAGTTCGTCCATACCTCTAAGCAGCTGTTCCACAGGTGTTTTCATACTTGCGTAAATTGTGACTTTAGATTTTTTTACATAGGTTTACTATACAATTTCAATTAAAAAAATTGAAGAGCTGGTAAAAGTACGTCTTTGCACTTTCGTATCCACCCGCCTTTATTAGAGTTTAAAAAGTGTTCTGTAGTGAGTAATGAAAAGTAAGTGCAGTGACTAGTAGTTCGTTGTTGATGTCGTGATGATTCCGACATCTCACGGAGACATCGAAGAGTCTCTTGGAGCCCCATTGGCTTCAGGGGGACATCATCCAGCTATATCACGCTCACCGATGGCCGAGAGGGTTTACAATGCAGAAAATTGGTCTTTAATTTCGTGTGACAGCGACCCGGACTTGGAGATGAAAGAGCCGCCGACCAAAAAACAAAAAAGTGGTGTTCAGGTAACCGTCGATCCTTGGACGCGTTATAAACCAGGTCAGATTTCTTACCGACTCTTTAATGCACCAGCAATGTACTCAAAATTCAAAGGAATTTATTAATGATGTCGAAGTACCCGCAAAACAAAATAATGAATTTTGTCAAATTCATCGACGAGTACGAATAAATCAATTGATTTAGGCTATAGTAAAACAGTGTTTGACGATAAAAAAGTTTTAAAGCCTGTGAATGAAAAAATGTGTTGTTGAAACAAAGGTAAAGATTTCTTAGCCTCAACAGAGGAAATTATGGCCACAACAACAAACGGCTTGTTACAACAAATGGAATTATTACAATTGGGCTTGCAGGGTATAATTAACTGGACTGGCATACTAGTCCATCAGAATTAAACTGATTTCTATTCAAAAAGATGACCGAAACTTTTGCAAATTTATCTCCATCATATAAATTATCTGCATACTATTCCGCATACTATTTGTAACTATTAGATGAATACGTGACAAAAATATTCAAAGCGCTCTTAGTAACGTTCCTCCTAGTGAAGAATTTTTATTCCATAAGAGTAAGCTTATGTCTCTAATACAATCTCTTGGTGGACCTCATTTCTGGCTCCAGCCCTCGCATACAGTCTTATAAGAAAACTGAACCGGTGAAAAGAAAATATAAATATTCAGTTCCATCTACATCTAAAATACGAATGATTGATAACGAATGAAATGAATGAACGGTACTGTTCACATATTAAAAAACAATTCTCAAGACAATTTAAAATAAATTCAATCGCAGAATTTTAAAAAATCTAATAATTTCAAATAAACAAAAAACTATTCCTCTCGAAATAAAGAAGAAAAAAAGTGACTATCCGCGACACTTCAGGAGAGGTTGCCTAAAAGCTTTCGGAAACCATTGGTGAGCGTTGGGTGCGAACAATTATATAATTTCCGCAATAATAAATTTTCGTTTACCGCTAACCAGAAAACCGCCATTAATAATACCAACGAAAAAAGTAACTAATGCCTCCCCTGCAATGTCTCAAATAATAAGCGAATCTGCAAGCGAATATACATGCCTTCAGCAGATCATGGAAGTACGAACTAGCGTGGGCATTTCCTCCCCCCAGTCTAATACCTCGAGTGCTGGCACACTTGAGCAAAGGCCAAGGGATCTACCTGGTGGTTGCTCTAGAGTGGCCACGAGAATTCTGGCTGCAAGATCTGAAAGCCAGAGCGCTGGATCACCCATACGAGATTCTGAAGCTTTCGGAGAGTCTCATAGATATGATGACAATGCAACCCTCCTCAAGTGCAAACATTGACCCTCAAAGTTTGGAAAATTGGGGGTTGGGTGAACAATTAAAAGAGTAGTCTGAACAAGAAAAAGAACTGTTGAAGAAAAGCTGGCGATTTCCACACTTGCAACTTACGCTCCAGCACTCAAAAGATGGTTAAGTTGTTGCTCGGATTTTTCAATAAGCTCCAAAATCCCTGAACCCTCTGATATTGCTAGATTCTTGATGCATCTTAGTCTTAAAGAGAGATTATCATTCAGCACTATACTTACAAATCTGCTATTTCAACTTTTTTTGGTCCTCATACAGACAACCCATTTTTTTCACCTTTTATTATTAAACATACTCTTAAAGCAATAGGCGTGTCAAATCCGAAAATTATTAAACCCCCAATTACATGGGGTCCTAGAATCGTTTTAGAGTGGATTGTCATCGAATCCACCCAAAGATAACTTATTTGACGTGGCTCGTAACTGCCGCGTTATTATTATTAGCCTCAGGGCGTAGAGTCCATGATTTAATTATATTAAGAATTTCAAATGATAGCTTCTTTGATAATGGTGAAAATATCTATTTAACACAGCTCAAACACAGAAACACAAAATTACCGACAATCCGCGTGGAAACTTTCTAAGCATGCCGATAGAATTATTTGTCCAGTTACTTTTATTAGACTTTTAATAGAAAAAAGTAACACAAAAAGAAGGGAAGTCAAAATTAAATAATCTATTTATAACAGTAATAATAATATAAAAGCTGCTTCTCGCGCAGTAATTGGAAATTGGGTGCGTAGTGTTCTTAAAGATAGTGGAATCAATGCTTTTCCCGGAAGCTGTAGATCTGCGGTGCCTCTCTGGGGTGGATAGAAAATCAGTCTATAGACGAAATTTTGTCTCGGAGTAACTTGAGATCTTCCAGTACGTTCTTTAAACATTACTGTCGTGAAATTGACCTAGCTAAAGACCATAAAAATTCAATTTTTAATACATTTAAGACATCATAGATTAGTGAAAATAATAATTTCTGTTACTTAGAATTATCAATTATTATACATAATACCTATATAAAGCGTGAAATATAATTTTGTATTGGCTAATAGATTATTGTATACTGCTTTGATTTTAAATTGTTAATAAGCTAATTAATAAATGTATTAGATTAAATGTCTTAAGTTTTCATTAATTTATAATAATCATAGCGTTGTGTTCCTTTAATTTCACCAGCAGATAACAAACACGCCTTCATAACAATGCTGTATGCTTTCCGGAGGCACATTAGTAGAACGGTTTTACATACCAATAAAACCGATATTATGTAAGTTATGACATAACGATTATATCAAGCGATATATTTTTAGCATAGATGCCTGAGCGTTTAACGAATTCACATTTGACTCATTTCATGCCCATCATTATAACTTATGGCCTGTTTTGGCATCAATGAATTCTTTCATGGATATTCTTATCCACGCAAAAATGGTGGAATATCACGATGTGTACATATACCATGGACACTAGTATTTTTGCTTTCACAGGATGAAAATTCTCTAAAAACGTCAAATCTAAGCCCTGTTACCTCTACGTGTTAGCGAAATATATTAATTATTAAGTAGTAATAGGTACATTGATATTCGGCGGATTTGGCCTCCGCCACGCTTATTGTGCTCTCTGCGAGATCGCCAAGTTTTTCGAGCGGGTTGTAGCCTCCTCGCTAACAACGCCAATTGGAAGGGATGAACCACCGCCTTCCGCCCTAACATGCCAGAAGGAGGACAGCTTGAGGAAGCTGGCCACATACGCACTTGGCCCAAGAAGGCGCGCGCATGTCGCTCCCGCGCACTACTCTGAGTAGGAAGTCGGGGTTTCTCCACCACCCCTGACTCTGCGACGCGCCTTGCAGGCTTCCGCCGCCGTGATTCCCGGAAGATTTTGGTCCGAGAGTCTCAAGGCGATTATAGTTGAAGAGGAGTACCGTGATGTTTTAATGGATATGTAAACTGGTATATATCTTCTGGTTCATGAGTCCTACTTAACCCATTCGGCACCCCAATCGAGTGGGAGCGTAATAAGGATTTCCACACAAAAAAAAAGATACATTATATTATGACAAAAACTTATAATCACGTTTCTACAAATCAGCCAGGTATTATCTTTTGTTAGGGTATTAGACAAGTAATTCAATTACTAACGAACACCTGTAATCCAACATCTAATCCGGTTCTTATATTCGACTTTCTATACGAGTAAAACGAATTCAGTATCTAATATGATGTATAATGGGTATGTAATTGGCTATATTAGTTTTAGGCACGACAAGCTACTAGCTATACGGTATTAATTTTGTACAGGATATTGGTGCGCGATTAAATTTATTAACGTTGATCTCGAATGTATTCTCCTATAAACAATATTCATGCAAAATTAAAGTAATAACAGCACTTATCATAATTTGTAAAATATATTTTTAAGTGTTTCCTTCCTGGTAGAAAGTTCCTAATCCGTTTGTACCGTGACAGGGCTTACCCTCTCAGGTGTTCGTTAGTAATTTATTTATTTATTTAGATTCACCAGTGGTAATTACAATAAAATAGCAAGTAACATTTCTTAACTAAGTTATTCTAAAACTAAATGCATTACCTTTTAAGGTGAATATCGCATGCAAGAATAGAGATAGATATGTAACTATTTATACAAACATAATCTACAAAAACAGAAAAATGACAATATTACATATGTTACTTAAAACACCATACAATAAATGTTTTAATATATTGATTCCTTAAGAAGAATTCACAAACACAAGGAAATGGAAAAAAATAATTATAAAATAAAATAATTGAATTCTATCTAAAGAGATCACAAAAAATACTATTTATGAACAGATAATAATATACATTTTAGTTTCTTTTTTAGTTTCGTACACTTTTACACAATAGTTAAAAAAGATGTAAATTAAAGGGTTTCAAAATATATATTCAAGACAAAAAAAATCTATGATTTTAAATAAAATTAATATCTCTTTGTATATGCACATCTTCTAAAGTACTTTACGAATTAGAATGATGTTTTATAGCTATTAGGACTGGGCGGGATCTACGCTATAATTAATTTTAAAAATATGACACACCTTGTTTTAAACCAGAATGGTCCAGCTAAACTATGAGAAATAATAAAATGCTACTCTAAAAAAAGCTTTTGAGCCTGATATGTATTCTGCGATAATTAGTCACATAAATAGGGACATTATAGGGGAAAGATTAGGAAAAGTTGACATTATTTATGGTAGACATTTTTAATTGACTGAAGGGTATTGTTGTAATTTCTTTACTGTGACGTTGACGTGCGTAGCGTATTCACGCTAAAGTTTGTGTATTCACACATTATCTCGAATTTGAATAGAAAGCACGGAACGGAGTGCTTTGAAACTATATTCACTTTGCCTTCATGCTGCAGATCACAATGACAACGGATGGCAGTAGGACTCTTCCTACTCCCATCTACGGCGGACTTAATAAATTAAGGATCATCAAGTCAAATCAAATCCACGTAAACGAAATTGCGAGCGGAGATTAATATGATATAACGAGTTTCCTATTACTATTTATATTATTAAATATGTGTATTAACATTATATTCAAATAGTTTTATATGAAGTTACATTTTTACTAGGTTTTTTTTTTATTTTTACTTACCTTTATAAAAAAAGTAAAATATTTAAGCCATCGTAGCGCAGTGACACAGCATCTGACTGTAAATGTGACAGTTGTAAATCACTCAGGGGAATACATTATTTCATTTTCTAGCTCTGGTTAAAAGACAAGGCGTGGCATTCAATTTTGCCACCTAACACGCAATATCTATAAAATTGGGCAGAAAGTGGGGAATGGAATCTCTTTACACTAATATCTCCCTTATATATTAAAAACATATTCATTCTGAGTAATATATTTATAGATAACAGTTATATATGAACAAAAACATTTCAACTTAGACTTACAATAAGTACCTACTAGTATTAGGCAGGGTAGGAGATTAGAAGGCCTTTGTCGCTTCTAATACTCTTGAAATACTTTTTATATTTAACAATATATAGCATTATGTACAATAAAATTCCTTTTGTAAATATAATATGAGCATACAAAAAAATTATAGTAAAAGTAATTTGAAATTGAAATCTTTCTGTCAAATAATTTTTCATATACTGGGCTCGAAAATTTTATTAGATTCTTAACCTTTATTGTGTCAATTGACACATATGTCAAATTATTATATATCGATGGATTTGTTGCAATTGGTTGATTGTAGCTGCCTGCGGATATTTTAAAAATATATTAATACATGTAAGTTTAACATTACTTTGAACATAAGAGACTTAATATTATATTAAAAAGCAAATTTAAAGCTTGTAATTTTTAGGTATATGACATTTTTGTGTCCGTGAACGTTTCTTTCTATTTCATGTAAATTGTGAATAAAATAAGCAAACTTCTGTATTACGCATAGTCGCGGAACTGGCAGGAGACTGTGGTTGTAATGAACAATCTTTGTGCAAACTCGCTTATCGGTCCTTTATTGCTTTACCCCTAGTTCCCTCAAATGCTCCCACTGACTTAATTAAAAGATAACTGGTTTCTTTTTGATTGAACTCTTGAAGTTAATTTGTATAGAAAAGATAATAATTTTAATTATTTCTTTAATTTTTCATAAAGACCTTATCGTAAAGGCATGTCAATAGATATATCAGCGTTATATTCATAATAAGTTATTGCTTGCTACTTTGGTATGACATCTTACAATATTTCCACTGAATCAAAATTAACGACATCTAAAAACAAAGAAAATATAATATAGAGAGAAAGAGTACAAACTACAAACTGACAAACAAACCATCAAACAAACTGGCAAAAAATTATACTATTTCTACATCATATTTTTTTCTATAACAATATCAAATATATATAAAAATGTATACATTAAATAATAATGAAAATGTCCTAATAATTCAGATGTTCAAATTCATGAAAAATATAAATAAGTCCTCACCAGATCACGTTATTGCATGTTACTATAATAGGTTCACCAAGTTGAGTAGATCCCCGTATTGTTTATTTCACACACTCGCATGTGCGACGTGTTTTTCTCTATCCGCTACCAGAGGAACGCGCCCTGTAGTGCTGACTTTTTTCCCCTGTAGTACTGAATTTTATGGAGAATTGTATTTAATTATAATTGTAATATTTACACTTGAAAGAGCAACTTTTAAGTTTCTTGTCCGCTCTTCTTAACAGAACTGCCGGCAGAACCAATGGCAGCGACGTGTTAATTCGACGATTCAAAAATGCTTGTACAAGTTAATTTGAATAAATAATATTTTGCATTGAATTGAATATAAATATACATACATAGAATTATTCTATCCTACTAAATCTATTTTTATATAATATGTTTGCCAACACGAGCGAATATGAAAATGTTTAAGGCGGGATTATTTTTTACCAAAACTATGTTGATTATTACTTCAAAAATTTTCTATTAGAAATGCATCAGAGCAAGCAAATCTCTTAAAATAACCAAAACTTGGTCATTTACCCTATAGCGGTAAATAGAAAAGATTTAAAAAAATAAGATTAAAAATTTTAAGCGAATACGCGTCCAAAAACAAAAGCCAATTTATAAGAAGCCGCTTTAGAACCATGAAAGCAATCTGCATAACAGCGCTAAAACAAAGAAAATATTTTACGAGATGTCGACGTAATTCAACATTATGCATGTTTCGTGGCTTAAGGCACTTCCATATTAAATAATTAATAGAATATACTTAACATTTGAATTTCATCTAAATTAATAAAATGAAGTAGCCATCCAAAAATGGAACACAATCGGACTGCAAACGCGACGATTGCAGGTTCAATCCCCACACAGAAGAAGTAATATTTTCTTTTCTAGGCGTTACTCTCGAATTCAGGTGGAAAGTGGAGAACGTAGTGTCTTTCCGTTAGTCACTCTGAGTACTCCGATGTATGTGAAGTGAAGGTGAAGTGTTTCAAATGATCACAAAAAAAAACCACGTTGGGTTTTATATATACTTATTTCACTAAATTCACCCTAAGGATAGAAATATATTTTGAAAGTAGCGGGATATGTAGTATGTATAAGTAGCTCTTGGGCCTCTTGGAAACATCCAAACGCTCTGACCACTGCGCCATACACTCTCATCAGACTACGTCAAAATTTTTATAGGGGCTTATACATTGATTGAGATTTTTTTTTTATTTTCACATGTTACAGATTCTTATTTTGACAACAGTTGTCTGAAAAAATTATTAAATATTAATGAATTTGAGGTCACATGTAATTAGATATCATCATAAGATCTATTACATAATTTCATATCTACATTCATAGCATATATTAAAACAAATATAAATATAGCATATAAAATATATATATATATATATATATATATATATATATATATATATATATATATATATATATATATATATATATATATATATATATATATATATATATATATATATATATATATCTGCATCTGTATGTAAAATTACAGATTGAAATTTGCTAGCATTTATGAATTTCAAAGATTGTAACACTATCTACTTAAAACACCGCACTACCCACCCGGCTTACGGTATGCTTTTTACACGACAAGGCAGGGATTTAGTCTGAGGCTCCTATCTTAATGAGCAGAAAAAGTTTTTTTTGTGCTCATTTAGATAGGATTTTAGTTTGAATTTATTATATTATTTTATAAATTTCTTTCTCTCGCTCACAATTTTGTCTCTCTAATTTACAAAATAACTTTCAGAGTGCGTGTGCTTGTAACATTTACTCTCATATTAATCCGGATTACTGCGTAATATCGACAATCAATGTTTCGGAGTAATAAATGCTTAGTTCCAAATAATAATGCTCATAATATAATAAAGGTTAAAAAATGACTTTGGATTTTTATTTATTCGTTTAAAATAAATGAAATAAGGTTGATTGTAAGTCAAATTCAGTCTGATTCAGACAATTCAGTAGAATATGTGTTGAATATAAAAAATCGGTCACGCACGAGTAGTATTCGCACACAGAGGGTTCCATACCTATTTCATGATTGTAGGTCAGTAGTGAGAAAAATACTAAAAAAAATACTACAGTTTTACAGGTCAGTTTTAATAGTCAGATAGATAGAGAGAGTTACGTTGTCAGCGTTGTCAACTCTTGTGCAGACTTGACTGGATCTTTACCACCCTTGGCATTTAAAACCGGCTTTAATTAGAGGCCTTTTTACCACTGGGTTTCATATTAGGTAATGCCGAGCTTCAGAGAAAAACTCCAAATCCTTCTCAAAATACGAGACTTTACGGCAGTAAGGGTACCCGCATCCCTAGTGCTGGATAATCCGTCCCTGAGTCCATAATTTCAGGCTGCCCGTCTTATTCTGGGGAGGACATTCATCTTTCATCACTCATTCTCTCGACGTGTCCAAACCATCTGAGTACGTTCTTCTTGCTTCATTATTCTCACTGTGACATCCTAGCTGGTACCTACCATTCTGTGTATCTCTTCGTTGCAGATTCGGTCAGTTAAACTGACTCCCTGATCCTCCGAAGAGATCGCATCTCCACACCATTCAACTCTCCTTCATTCTTCTTTTGCAGAAGAACTCACGTTTCACTGCCATATATTGCGTCGTTTGTTTGTTGTTTCGTTTTGTCGTTTGTTCTTATAACTTTCCATTCACAAAAATCTTGCATTCCGTCCTTTCTTCGTCTCTTTCAAACATTGATAATAATTATATTATTAGACAATACTGATAATAATTATATTTATAGAAAGTTGATAGTAGTCGTAAATATTTGTTGTATTTTCGCTTTAATATTGGGTAATCAAAACAATAACGTATAAACATCCGAATGGTTTCTGAAGATAATTATAAAACTTTCAGCTACATTATTTCCTTGTTATCATTATTATTAAATTGTAGTATCATGCAGCTTAAATTAACATGATCATCTAAAAATTTATAATGCTTATAATATATTTTATTGACAAATATTTTAGCATACAAAAAAAAATATTTTGCCAAATACAAGTATTGACAATGACAGTCAAGCTTTCTGGAAGCTTTCAGAAATAAATTGTTAAAAGCATAAGAATTTCAATGTAGCTTGATGAGAATGTATGGCTTAGTCATGAGAGCTCTTGGACGGCTACCAATAGGTGCGGTTTTATGATTTAAAACTGTAACGTTTAAATTTTTAAAAGTTTTCTAAGAAATATATTTTAATATTGTTAGTCAATTTCAACACAGTGCGGAGTTGGGTTCCAACATCAATACAAGATGTCTTTAATAATGACTTGTAAGGATAGTAAATAACCACTCATAGTGATATGGACAAATATTTTTTTTTATTTAACTAAAACGGAAGTTGTGAGGGACACGTTTTGCAATCCATAATATTTTTACCTTATAGATATATATACTCGAAGACTTATTACGAATAGCTATTAGGTGCGGCTGACAGGGACATGATCCTTGAACCTCTCCGGGTGGGATGCATTAGAATAATATCGCTTCCTTACAAGTACTGCATACTAACACCGTACTCGCAATATTATAAATGTTATATATATATATATATATATATATATATATATATATATATATATATATATATATATATATATATATATATATATATATATATATATATATATATATATATATATATATATATATATAAATATATATATATATATATATATATATATATATATATATATATATATATATATATATATATATATATATATATATATATATCTTCATTTTTTGCGTGTCAAATAAATAATTTACCATTGGTTCACTAAAATTACTCAGACCTGATATTATTATTATAATGTGTGAGAACTTACCTCGTGATTATTGTGTTCATACAGGTGCGTCCTGAGTCCAGAATACGCCACAATGAATTTTCGAATTATGTGAAACATGTGATGATAATTTAAAGAAATATATATTTCATTGAAGTTTTCAGATGGTATATGTACTATTTAAACATGTCAAAATACAACAAAACAAACAGTCAAAATAAAGCAGTTTTTAACTTTCAGAATTCTTTTATTTTCCTATAAACGGTTAAATCAAAAACAAGTACATAAAGAGGCTTAATATAGCCTCTAAATTGTACATAAATTGTATTCTAGACTAAGTAAAAAGTAATCTTGTCAATAATGGAAATAATAAATTATATTAATTTAAATAAAACCACAAAAATATGAACAAAATTACATTACCAATTTTTTTATTTAGTTTCATAATACTTAGTTACACAGATGACTATTACTTACAGACAGATTATATTATATAATACATATATACACACATCAACGCAAATGTCAAATCCAGACTTAAATTAATGAAGATTTCTGATATATCCATAATAAATTTACTCGAAATGCCAATGCTGAATGGATATCGATTGATTCATCTGTCTTCTATGTAGGAACTATAGAGAGCTCGTTACGATAACGGCTAGCCCTATATAGGTATACAAATTTATAGTTACAGTTTAGTTAAGTAGTGACCTCCGAGTAGTGCCTTTCTGGCTTCTTCAGGTATTGCAAGAATCAAATTAAAAGTTTAAGCTTTAAATTAAATATATTTTTTATATAATTATAATTTTATATATTTTTTAATATATTAGTACATTTTGTATTGAGTAGTCAAGAAGTAAGTTCCTACTTCTTAGGCATATTTAAATTTTATAATCATGGATTATATTACTATATTAATAATAAAAAAATATTCAATGTCAAAAATGTAACACAACTAAATGTTACTAATTTTGAAATAGGTCCTCTTTATTGTAAGTCTTTCTTTTTTTGAAAAATCAGACAAATATTTCAGAGATTTTCCTTTCAAAAACGGGCCGAGTTACAAAAACATACATTTTTTTATTACAAACGCAATTTTTTTTAAATTACACATAATATAATGAAATTTTAAAACCTGGTTTGCTTTTAAAACAAAAACAGCTAAGCATTATTTCATTGAAAGATTATTTTTTGTTGTTTTGTGTTTTCTTTGTCAGTAGTTTCTTTCTTTGGTTTGTTACTTTTCTCGTTTTTCTTTGGTAGTTTCAGTCTTGATTTCCTTGTCTAACGTCTAGTTTTTATATGACTTTACCTGTCTTTCTCACTTTATTTCTGCCATATCTGAGACATAATTCATACGTAGTCCAATGTGTAAAAGAGGGTGTCACAGCAAACTAAATCATATCACAATATCATTGTATCTAAACAATCATTTACTTTGCTCTGAGTAACCGTTAGTAATTGTCCAAAGCTGAACTGTTTTACCTACGGTACAGTCCATTATTTCATACCGGAGTACTACAATATGTTGGGGTGCATCGATGGTGTGAACTAAAAATGGGACCATTACGCTATTTAATGGTAGAAATAGATAGTCCCCATTCACAAAGGCATGTAGGATACTTACATTACTTAAATGACAATAACATTGTCCGAAAACACTAACCATTCACGTCATGAAGACAGAAGCAAAACAGAGGAACTGTCAAGTACCTATTCGCAGACCACTACGTAGTCGTCTATGAGGACAAAGCTCATGACCTTGCCCTCCTAAAAGACAGACGAAGCAAGATCAAAGTCAGAAAACGAGAAGAGAGAAACAAGCACTGCTAGTGAAAACGGCGAATACGCCTGGAACAAATATTGTCAATTGCAGAGAGAAAACGAAGTTAACCAATGACATATAATTCGTAGCCTACTGATATCAAAAGATCAGATATATGGTCAGAAAGGGTAAACCTTCAAGAGCTGATAAAAAACACTTCTCAACACCCGATCTACCCCCAGCCAGAAAAGCGAAGCGAATCAGTATACGGCAATCGTAATCAATAATTCTATGTCCGTCGTTAAATTGGACGAAACAAATCAAATGTGCTGCGGCTCGACGATAACTACTATGGGTTACAGTAATCTTATATATCTTAATCGATGCTGTTTTGCGTTTTATTCGATATCTGTATACCACATCGTACAGGTCTGAACTGGATACCACATATCGTACACTCACACATTTATTAAATTTAATATTTAATTTTTCATTATTTCATTTTATTCACTAAATCATGTATTACATAACAATTTACCAAAGGTTGTTTTTCTGGAAAAACTTGTCATTGACCAAAGTCTTGACTTTGAAAACAAACTTCTGACAATCTCCGAAGAATATTTGAAGAGCTTACAATATATCCCTTGTGAACTGTGTCAAATACAAAAGAGAAACTTTGTATCTTTTTGGGTAAATTACAAACACGCCTTTTATTGCAACTTCAGAAAACTTCTAGAAAATAAATAATTTTCTACTTAAGGAGTTTGGCTATAGTATAGTACCATTTATTTACAAGATTATCATCTCCTATAAAATATGAAATAATACTAAATTAATATTTTGGGAATAACAATAAGGCTTACTAAATTATTTTTTTAATAATAATTTGATTCTTTAAGAGAACAAACTTACCTGATGTTAACATATTATAACAGTAAAGTTACTTTATCGAAGATAGTTTACTCATTTAGCGTTTAATCTAAAAGCGCCACGGGCTCTTTTACGCTGCCTACAATCAAATTTACCTGCATATTGCCAGGTTAATCGATTATTAAAATTGTCGCCATCGTACGATGAGTAAGGAAAAATTTAGACAGACTTTAATTTAACAATGCAGCAAATAAAAAATAAAAATAAGTAAATACGACCTGTATTGAAGGAAAAACGATAGCAATAAACAATAAGTACGTGACAACCCAAGTGTTCGAGTAAATTTCTAGCTTGTACTAAATATAGTAAAATATAGGCCATGGCAGCCTTCATTCACTAATAATAAATTTATATATAAGTATACCCACTCACACTCACAAAGGAAGGTCAAGTTAGAGAGTATCTCTAACTATTTTATTATGGTTAAGCAATAAACATATCATACAATTTAATTTTTTTGTATAAATTGAAATAATAATATAATTTGTAGTGGAGACCACTTTTTTGTTAATATTAAAATGTAATTCCACACTAAAGTAAAGAGTAAAAACTTTTTAAAATTTATTAGAGAGCCTTAAGGAACCGTCCAAGCGTACTGATTACAAATCCATATGGTCTCACCAAGGTACGTCCAAATTCTTATACACTTATTACAACTAATTTATGGTCATGTGGTGGAAACCTTTCTTTAAGCCTCCCAAGTTCCTTCTCAAATTGTTATAATTATTTAAATTTTAACAAAAAGGTGTGGAAACATTCCTTGCCCAGTATAATATAATGTTCCCGAGTAAACATATAACATACCTTAAAACTATTCAAAAGAGACTATGTTGATTTACGGCCTAATTCATCGTTTTTACTCTAGTACTGTTTTATTATTGTTCCACCTCAAGTTTATGGTCTATAAACTCGACGTTCATTTGTTAGTAGAAATATCTAACACCATTATATATTGTCGACCAGGTGTCCTATGAAACGTCATATTTTACAACTTCATCCACGATAAACCTTTTTTATTATTGTTTCGGTTTTCTTTTTCTCAGGTGGTATTGTAGTCGCTCATCTGATATCTTAAAGGCAACTTTATTACCCATGTGTATATGTAAAATTTATTTATTTAAACTTGGATAAAGTGCAAGTTTTGTTTTTTAAATACTATTAAGATAGAGTTATATATACATTTTATTTTGTAATTATAACATTATATTGCTAATAATTTAAAAATATAGGCAATAGGATATAAACTTAGACTACAGTGCCTTAAGTCGATCCTAGAAAACAAAAATATGTATGTAAAACATGTTTGTACATTTAAAATTGAAAACTATACGAAAAATTTATTCAACAATTACTTTCATATGTTTTACAAGGCTACGCTGAAGGTGAAGAACGCACTGAAAATTTAACACTACCATTAAAGTGCTTACGTAGTACAATCATCTTGTCAGGTATGATATATTACCGGTGAGCCTATCTGAGTGTCGGTTATTACGACCACTTTTTTCCCTGAATTCATTTCATTCGCGACGTTTCTATTGTCTGCAATCAGCTCGCAACAAGAAATCCAAAAAATAAGATAAATTCGTCCAAATGTCTTTATTTACGAGCAACACTCTGTACCCAACGACCATCTCTATACCTAATGGCTTTGCGAAGCAAATGGCGGACAAATCGAAAAACAAGATTATATTTTTGGATGTCGCGCCAGCTCGCACACCACATATGAAGTCCATGTCCGGCAACTCTATAGCGCCATTACATGGTAATTTAATAGCGCCACAAATAAGTAGGGATATTATATATGAGAATATAAAGCCAGTGTTCACGTTACTCAGAATTATGGGAGTCTTGCCCTTAACGCGACCCTCGCCCGAGTTTAATCAGTTTCAGATTGCATCTCCCTCAATGTTGTATTCTGTTATATGTTACATTTGTCTTATTGGTTACATATCATATCTGTCCTTGAATAAAGTGCAAATATTACGTAATGCGGAAGGCAAATTCGAGGAGGCAGTCATTGAATATCTTTTTACGGTGTACCTATTTCCAATGATGGCGATTCCAATATTATGGTATGAAACAGGCAAAATTGCAAGTATTCTCAATGGATGGGTTGATTTTGAAGTAAGTGATATATATACATATATATACATATATATACATATAGGTATACCGGCAACAGTAATCGATACGAAAAAAAAAATCTTTTTGTTTTTATTAAATAAAAATTAAATATTTTTCCTATTTTATATTATAAAAAAAACAAAAAATAGGATATTATAATATATATGTGGTATAAATATGATTAACAAAATACAAGCTTATCTTTTTAAAATTTACAGGTATGCTACAAGAAATTGTCAGGAAAAAATTTGGCCGTTAAGTTATATAAAAAAGCTTTAGCAATTTCTATAATAATACCAATATTGTCTACAAGCTCGGTCGTCATCACTCATATTACTACGGTACATTTCAAGCTCATACAGATTTTACCATACATATTTTTAGAAATTCTTACGTATATTTTAGGAGGATATTGGTATCTTTTATGTGGAACTTTAAGTGTGTGTGCAAGCATTCTTGCAGAAGATTTTCAACAGGTAGGTTGGAATTCAATTATATTTTTAAATTAAACTTTAGAGCCGAATTAATAGTAGAATTAATAATAGTGTATATTTTTAAATAGTATATTTTTTCGAAACCCGATATTTCACATTGCAGACTGCCCGACTGCCCACGCTCCTGTTAAAGTATTTCTGAATGTGTAAAAATCACAAAATATATATTACTAGCGATACGCTCGCGGCTTCGCCTGTTTATGTTAGCTAGATCGCATTCGTTTTAAAATTTTATACCTACATCACAATGCAATTTCTCGATGCAATTCCTGTTATTAAAAATCGTGATCAATATACCTATATGTTTCTTGCATTTATATATTAAAACGTAACCTGTATATTTAATTAGCATATAATGTGTAAGCAGATTATGTTCTATCTTTTCTATCATAGAGTATAAAATACAATGTCCACTTCCCACAATTGAAATTTATAATCCAAATCATACCAATACTATTTATTTTTTATTTATTGGAATTAGTATAGTACTAGTAATTATTTTTTTTTCTACGGAAACCTCATTGAACGCCAGGACGACCACTATTCTATATGTTGATTTAGGTTTTTAACCATTATATCGTCAAAATTAATTAATTCTTTAGTAGACACCAGTAATCAAAGTAATTATTTATCGTAAGACTTTATCGGTCTTTAGTGTTTTTAAAAAAACTGTTGCAATATTGAAATTCATCAATTTCCATTTTTTGGGATATAATAACTATTAAATTAAATATTACTTTAGATTTTTAAAGACATAATATTGGTTTTCGAAAATGATTGTAAGTTACCTACCAAAATGACATTCTATCAAAAACTATAATAATTGTAAATCAAATGATTTGTAACATCTAGTTAGGCTGGGGAAATAATTTTCAAATATTTTTATATTTTTTTAAAGTTAAAAAACCTTTTACCATTTGCCACTGCTACTGAGGATGAATTATGATGAATAAAACTACCTTGTAAGTAATCGACGTAATTTAACCATCTCTGTTTTTGTTTTTCGTTCGAGGTTTGCATTGCACATCAGGATAAAAACTATCCTATATATTTGTGTAAGACTTTAAACTATTAGCATGCCAAATCTAATTCGAAGTGAAATAGATTAGGCATGCTAATAGTTCATAGTCTTAGACAATATCTTCTTATATCTATCTTCAGTAATTTAAATAATTTAAATTTATTACTTTTCATTTATTTTCCGGGAACAGCATGGAATACCGGAATAAGAACTAAAATTTATGTGGGTCCGGACTATAAGCTATATGCTATCTTATACTATTAGCTACTATACAAAAAATCATAATTTCTGTCCACTAGTTTTTGCCTGATTGGAGGACAAATAAACAGAAAGACAGACAGACAGACAGACAAAAATTCTGCTGAGTGGATTTTAAGCTTCTATTATCGATATATTAACCGACCCAATAAATATATTTTTTTAAATATTTAATGTACAGAATTGACTTTTCTATCCTTTTATTATACGTATATATAGATTATATGAAAATATATTTGTAGTATGGCATTTGTCAGATTAAATGATTTGGTATTCTTACATTTTAGGCACTGCGGAATATAGGACCCGCTGGAAAGGTAGCGAAATATCGCGCTCTATGGCTACGATTAAGTAAATTGGCTCGGGATACCGGCGTAGCAAACTGCTACACTTTTAGTTTTGTCAATTTATATCTCTTTCTTATCATAACTCTATCCATTTACGGCCTTCTTAGCCAAATATCTGAAGGTTTTGGTATCAAGGACATTGGACTTGCTTTGACTGCTTGCTGCAGCATTTTTCTATTATTTTTCATTTGTGATGAAGCACATTACGCGTCACACAATGTAAGTATAATATAACAATATAATCGTACTAAATATTTACCTATAAGAAAAGCTTAACAGATTTCAAAATGAAAAGAAATATATAGGATACTAACACAAATTTTGATGATTTTTAAAGTGTTAATCCATACTAAGGACAGAAAAGTACTTAAAGAAAACATATACAAATTTGAACGCAGCAGGATTTGAATCCGCTGCGTTCAAATTTTAATATGTTTTCTTTAAGTATTTTACATATTACATAGTTAAAATATTTTAAAAAAACATATAACATTTTAAATGCACCGGGTATGTTATTTTTATACGTGTGTCACGACTTAAATAATTGGTTGAAAAATTTATATGCGTGTTATTATATAAATATAAGTTGTAACAATGGAATAAAAATATTCACATAGCTCGATATGAAAGTATGGCTTAGTGGTCAGGCGATAGGTCGATATTCAAAAGGCGCGAGTTCGAGTCCCGCAACTTACAAGTTTTACGTTTTCTAAGAATATTTTTCTATCCTTAGAATTGAATGACATTAAAAAAATTTCAATAGAATGATAAAGTGTAATTTTGGACACTTTTAATATAAAGATATGCTATGAACGTATAGGAAGCTTAGTCTTTATGATATCCTTACACTGCTATAGAAATAGTAAAAAATCAGTCGAACAAATACCTTTTTAACTTACTATATAAAAATATAAAATTGTTTGAAAAATAATAACTGCCACTAAGTGACTGTGATCCGTCATCCTGCATCCATCCGGCATTCATCATCCGTCATGCACCAAACGACATCCCAAATAGAATAGATAGATATTCTATGAAGTGTAAACCTAGTACCATCTTGTAAAAGAGGCGTAAATTTAAAATGTGTCCACCCGTATACAGCAAACTACTGTCACTAATGTAGCAAGTGGAAATGATATAAATATATCAGTTTATACAGAGTGAAGTGTGCTGAAAGATTTATTTTTTTCGTTGCGTGTGTACGTAAAATATATTGCAATATTTAAAATGCCAACTATTGACGTAGTAGTCACAAAACAGACGTGTGTCGTTCCATTTTATTTAATATCCTGTTGCAATAGTGTCTGCGCGCTATTTTAAAAATGCTACTGTTACTGCTACTGTGGCGCCACCTTAATAAGCTCCCTATCAGCGGACACTTTTTAATATACTGAGTTAGTACTAATTAGGTCCACGCTCTACAGACTAGTTAAAGGATATGGTATAATAATTCTCATACACGATACACTTAATTGTACGTGTCTATTATGTCGAAATCTCGTGATTGCACTTCTCCGACACTAACTAGTTTTTTTTTTGTATATATATATATATATCTATATATATATATATATATATATATAATATATATATATATATATATATATTATACTATATATATATATTTGGCATGAATATAGTTTATTATTAAGGTGATCCTATCCAAATTTCTTTCATATTTTTTCTTTATTTCTTTCTTTCATCATATATATAAAAATCAGAAGCATATGGAAAACATTCGTTTTTTTATTGAAGAATAAAAATATTATTTAGAAATAATCTGTATTGCAGAACAAAGTGTTTCTGGTACATTATTAAATCACTGACACATATTCAAATTCAAATTCAAATAATTTTATTCAAAGTAAGAATACATGATTCATTTTTTGAACGTCAAATACATTACCACCACAAAACTCTTATATATTAGAAAAATATCTTTAAATAACAAATCGCTATAATTTAGTCATCTATCTCTAAACTATGGTAATATTTAACAGGTGAGAAATAATTTTCAAAAGAAGTTACTTATGGTGGAGCTGTCGTGGATGAACACGGATGCGCAGACTGAAGTCAACATGTTCTTACGCGCTACCGAAATGAACCCTTCTCAAATAAGCTTAGGCGGCTTCTTTGACGTGAATCGAAATCTTTTTAAATCTGTAATGTTTTTTTTATAATTGTTTATTTTCATCACTCATGATTTATATTTTTTAACAATTATATTCTATAATAAGCATTACATAGAAGTTGATCAAAGGTACATATCATATTAGTTTACCCTCTAGACTTATAAATGCGGATTTAAAGTAACGACACTATTGTCCAAACTACAAACTTATCTATATGAATCGAGAGAAGGTTCTAAGTTTTGTATAAAACCGAGTTTTACATAGACGTTGTTTATTCTTAAAAGAACTCATTGAACTATTTTAAGAATATTCAATTACTATATAAAATAATTAACACTTAAAATAAAATATTCAGAATTTATTTAAATAGAGATAGCTAGCATATATAGCAGCACTATCCGATACCAATTGAAGTGCAAAAGGCAAAACGGGGGTAAAATATAAAATAACATTTATTCGCATTTACAATTAAGTATGAAAATATAATGAAAATTATTATATTTTCATATTTAATTTTTCATAAGCCTATGTTAAAACTAAACACACAACCATCATGCGTTCATTGACACTTCCCAATGGCGTTTCAAAGAGAGATTTTTTTTCAGCTTCCGGCAAAAAGAGAACTAAGTGTCAAGATCCCTTATCCGCTATTTATCCACATTACATTACATGCATGATAGAACTTAACGAAGCGCTTAATCTTGGTAGGGCGTGGAAGTAAAAATAATTATTTCCATTGTGTAGAGTCCAACCAATTATCATCGTGTTTACAGTCAGACGCTGTCTCACAGCGCAACGTTGGCCTCAACGCTCTTATTTTTTATAATGAAACTAATTTTTTTCATAACAAACGGAATTCATTTAAACTTCGTAATTATAAAAATACATACTTATAGTTTTACTTTAAGTAATAATTTATACTATCGTTCAAAATCTTCTTACAGCTTTTAGCCACGATGGTGACCTACTTAGTCGTGCTACTTCAATTTCAAATAAGCATTCCTGAACAGAATCGTGGAAATGAGATGGAAAATCAAGCGCCTATTAACGAATCTATATGGGAACCTACAAAAATAACAACTACCATGGCTACCACGATCTTAACAACCCTGGCTAAGAGAAAAAAGAAAAATTGAATGATTTTTTGAGGTTTTCGCATTATAATATGAATATATTTTGAGTTATAAATTTATCATTTACATAACAAATACATTTCCTGAATTTCGTTCTTTAAAATTTCAAATTCTTTCTTTAAATTTTAAAGCTAGATTATTTCGACATTTTCACTATAGAGCGTAAAAACTAAAGGAGGATCAACTCTGTGTATACACTACACGGCGGCACCACCGTAGAAGAAAAGTGGAAGAAAAACTACTAAAAGAAAAAAGTATCGAATTAATATCCATGTTAGTTCAGCAGTTTTCTAGATTAAATTTACTAAATTGCATTTGATTACATAAATAGTTGAGGTTTTTAATAGCGTGCTGGCACCATTATTAGACAAGGATTGATAGTTAGCTATATGCTCATGTACTTCCTACTGATGTTTAGCATAATATCATATTTTATCTGCATTTTTTCTGTAGATAATTAACTAAAATGTATATAGAGTGAGCGTTTTAATGAAAACATCCATATTTATTAAGCTAATTGCTAAGATATTAAGTTTAGGATGAGCAATTCATTTACCTTTGACCATGACTATAATATATGATTAGCTATAGATATCGTTTATTTTATTTTGGTATGAAACATTTCGCGGTTACCTTATATTTACAGAAACAACAAATGACGGCTACATATATTAGTTTAAATAATGGTTATAAATGTAGAGACAAGTAAAATCAAGACAAGTAAGCTATTTTTTAATGGTTTTAGAAAGAAATTGTGAAAAGCTTTGATGATGGTTAATTTTGTTAGAAATAAAATTAACGTGAAAATAAAGAATGTTTAATTAATACTATTCACACACACTGCACACTCTATTGATGTCGATTATCAGGTGTCGTTTCTTCCTTACTGGTGAATGTCGATTACTGGGACTTCAATGTCGATAACTGGAAATTTTATTTTATTTTTGTTAATACACGTTATTGCAAATAAAACATATTTTTAGGTCTCAAATATTTTTCTTTTTTTTTCTCATATTTATTGTCCTAAACCTTATTTATAAACATATTCCATAAACCACAATTCACTCTGTTTAAAATTGGTTTCAAGTGACAAATTTGATGCCTGGAACTGGACAATGGATGTCGAGTGTCATAGTTTATCCTACGACAATAATTATAATTTCTTTTTGCTGTTACCGTTTGAGCAAGCCTTTCTCTCTAAAACTGATCATAAATCATAATCCAGTGGATTAAGATCAGGACTAGATGACACCCAGTCTTCAGCTCTGATGAAGTCCGGACCGTTCTGTTATATCGTGAACTCATTTTATATTTAAAAGAAATGATTTATTTTTATTAAAATCTATTACAAAGAAATAGTATAGATATAGAACTAATATAAAAGAACTCGAATGAGACTTGGAAATCCTTAGGCAACCAAGAAGCAGAAAAGTTTATGGTTTGGTAATTTTAGAAACAACTGGAAGGAAACGCCGATAGTACGATACGAGGCCTAAAAATGATTTAATATATTTAGATTTTACTCCTTCTTCGGTTATAATGAAAGAAGATTAAGTTGTCGTAACTTCTCGAAAACTGATTTGAGATTCTCTTTGGGATTGTAATCCCAGATAGAAAATCTAAAATTAGTAGTGAAAGTAAATAGCAATGTCGTAAATGAATGTAAATAAAAAAAGCATGAAGTCTGAAAATATTTTAATTGATTTCAAGATCATTTTTGAGCCCAAATAAACGCACAGACAAACAGATAATTTTTTAAAAATCATTGCTTTGGGTTCTTATACGTTTTTAAATGCTCCCATATTAGATTTTTTAATATATCTTCCATGTACAGACAGCGATCAGATACATTTTATTATATGTAAAGATTCACCGCGTTGGTCCCGGTTAAGAATAGGCCAACCCTGTAACACTTACCTAGGGTGTCGTAAAAGTAGACTAATGGTATTAATCAAAAACATCCTAAGACCTTGCATACAAACCCGAACTTGTAGGTAATCATCGATAGTTTGTCATATGTTCTGGCTGGTACGGTATAGGCTTTTTGATATCGAAAAAATGGAAAAACAACATAATCGAATTTGTACCATATTCAAATAGAGTTGCAGTTTTGAAATTCAAAATTCATGATAGTAAATTTTTATCCGTCATACAGGTATATGCTCCTGCAAGCACGCGTCCTATCTCTGAGGTAGAAGATTTTTATACAACACTGACTAAAGCGTGCCAAGAACATCGAGGTACTTGGAACATGGTAATAGACGACTTGAACGCGAAGATAGGATTGCGACAGCCTTTAGACAATAACCAAATTCTAGGACCTCATGCGCTAGGCGACAGAAACGATCGTGGAAGTCGTTTAATACAATTTGCAGCTGGGCATAAATTTCGTATATGTAATAGTTTATTTTACAAAAAAACCCACAGAAGGTGGACCTGGCTATCTTTTAACAATAGAGACAAAAACGGAATAGATTATATTCTGGCCAGTAATAAAATCGACATAAAAAAATCATTAGTCATAAATAAAATCAAATTTAATTCGGATCATAGACCAATTAGAGAGTATCTTTTCACACAAAAATAAATCGTCAAAGAATAGCCAGAAATAATATCAAAAACCTTAACAAATATACCTTAATAGCAAACAAAAAAGAATTCTATCATTCAATTTTTTCATTCAAATATTATACTATTGCATGAAAAGGGCGATAAATCAGACATTAATAATTATCGTCCCATCTCTATAAATCATTCATAAAAGTAATAGAACAGCGGATCTGTCAACAACTAGACAATGAAAAATCTCCCGCTCAAGCAGGGTTTCGCTCTGGTTTGTCCACTACTGATCATCTTCACACCGTTAACCAAATAGTTCAAAAGCATCACGAATTCAATCGTCCTCTATATATAAAGCAAAGCGTTCGATAGCATCTATCATGAGTCCATATTTCAAGCTCTTCAAAATCAAAATATTGACCTATGTGTAAATTTACTAAGAATTATTTACAAACAGAGTACAGCAGCAATCAAATTTGACATCTTAGGTCCGATATTCAATATATCCAACGGAGTGAAGCAGGGTGATACGTTGTCTCCAAAATTGTTTAACAGTGTTCTGGAGGAAGTGTTCCGGAAAGTAGTGGTTGGTTGGGAAAGCAAGGGTATTGTCGTTGGTGAGAAAGGGTTATCAAACCTTCGATTCACCGATGACATAGTCCTGTTCTCCTCATCCGCGTCAGAAGTACAATTATTGTTCGAGGATCTGAGCAAAGCAAGCCTTAAAGTGGGACTGGGAATGAATATGTCGAAAACCAAGCTGATGACCAACAGCTCACAGCAAAAGGTGACAGTAGGTTTAGAGGAGATAAACTACGTCCAGGAGTACATCTACTTGGGCCAAATAGTATCCTTTCAGTGCCGACAAGAAAAGGAACTCGAAAGACGAGTCGAAAATGCCTGGAGGAGGTTTTGGTCTATGGGCGATATGATGAAGGGCAACCTTCCTCTATGTCTCAAAAGAAAATTGATGGACGTGTGCATTCTCCCAGTGCTCACCTATGGTGCTCAGACATGGTCTTTAACAAATTCGCAGAAGTCCACCCTTAAGGTTTGCCAACACGCGATGGAGCGCAGCATCTTGGGTGTCAAATTGATAGATAAAATCCGAAACACCAAACTGCGCTCTCGCACAAAAATCACAGACGTTGTGTTGAGGCCGCTACATTAAAATGGGACTGGGCTGGACACGTTTGCCGCATGCCAAACGAGTTTTGGGCTAAAATCACTACCGATTGGATCCCAAACTCCAGAAGGCGAATCGGTAGACCAAAACGGAGATGGTAGGATGAGTTGTACCAGTACAAACCTGACTGGACCAAAATAGCGCAAACCAGGGAAGAGTGGAAAAACTGGAGAGAGACCTTTGCCCAACAATGGGACAGTTCAGGCTAATATAATATAATATAATATATAAAGATTAGTTTACGATATTATTATACATGATATAAATTTTAAAAACATACTTCATTTATCAATCGGAGATATTTTTTACTTAAGTTAGGTTTGGAAAGATATAATTTTTGTATATATTGATATTTATAATGTAATACAATTTAATCCTTTTCTTCATGTGAAACTAAACAGTTAAAAATAATATTTAATGTAAATAATAGTTTAAAAGTCTAGAATTCAGACTTCCCCAGACTTCTATAAATGTATAGAACTTACTATATTATAATAAAACGTTATAAGCATAAATATGTACTTACACAAAATAATAATATTATTTATAGATTGTAAAAATACAGAGAAAATAACAAATATTCAACGTTCCATTTTACGTATACAATTATATAGTTGGCGTGTCAGCATTATTTGTCATTTGAATTGATAGACGACCGAATATTCCGGATAAACCGAAAGTCAAATAAATAAATTATAAGCTTTTATGAAGCCAAATTGTACTGATTTACGTTGAAGTTGTACTAATTCTGACCAATTGTAAGTAATATAAATAATAAGGAGAATTCTTTACCATGGTGGACTACAGCAAATGGAAAGACATCGAGGTTAGTCTTTATTTGTATAATTAAAAGATAGAATACAGTTTTATTAAAATCGACTATAAAACATTAAATTTATAATATTTACTAAATTAACTATTTGGTTTTATTAACTCCATATGTACTTACAATTAGATTTCTGACGATGAAGATGAAACGCATCCAAATATTGACACTCCTTCGCTATTCCGCTGGCGACACCAAGCTCGTGTTGAACGCATGGAGGAAAGAAAACGAGAAAAGGAAGATCATGAACAACGTAAAGCTGATAATATTAGGAAACTTGCTGAAACTAAAAAGAAGATCGCCGACGCCGCCCCGGACAGCACTGATCTGGAAGCTTTGAAGAAGTCCCTAGCTGAGCTCGAAAAAGAAGAAAGGGCAATTAAATTCAAGGAAGACGATTTGAAAAAGAAAGAAAAGAAAACCCCATGGAATGTAGACACAATTAGTGAACCAGGATTTACAAAAACAATTATCAACACCAAACCTCTTAGATCTAAAGATGAGAACTTAACAGAGGAGGAAAAAGAGGCAAGAATGAAAAAGTTCATAAAAGAGAATGAGACATTTTTAAAACAATTTGGTATGCTGCGTCGATATGATGATTCAAAACAATTCCTTTTGGACCACAGTCAATTAGTTTGTGAAGAGACTGCTAATTATCTTGTCATTTGGTGTATAAACTTAGAGATGGAAGAGGTAATTCTATATTTATTTCTATTGTGTTCTATTTTAGCTATCTTATTTATAGAGAACCAGTCTTTATAAAACAATATCACATTTCCAGAAACATGATTTAATGGCACATGTGGCTCATCAAACTATCTGTATGCAGTACATGTTAGAGCTCTCTAAACAGCTGGATGTGGACCCCAGAGCATGTGTGGGTTCCTTTTTCTCCAGGTAAAAAATTATGCTTTTTCAAGTTAGTTATTAATTTCCATTAAAAGTGTTATAGCCATACACAATAGCAAAGGTCAATCTCAAGTCAAGGAAATGTATTATTTACCACCTCTTCGTTGGTAAGACAAATCTTGCATTTCAGTATGCATTCTCAATTAAGTTCTTTAATAATAGCATTATGACTGTATTGTGTACACGCAGTTCCCTCTGCCTAGCTTTCTATGCTGTGAAAAAAGGAGGCTGCAAATTTTATTTATAATTTATTGGTATATTATATGGAACCTGAAATTATGATTATTGACCTGTACTGATATAAATAAATATTGCAACATTTACAATTATAAACTTCTAATCTAAAACAGGATTCAAGTAGCCGAAAAAACATATAAAGATTCATTTGATGATGAGTTAGAACAATTCAAAGCTAGAATCAAGAAACGTGCTGCAGAAAAGATTCAAGAAGCATTACGGGAACAGGAGGAAGAAGAAAAGAAAGCCAGATTGGGGCCAGGGGGCTTGGATCCTGTAGAAGTGTATGAAGAACTGCCTGATGTATGTTATACAAGAATATATTGCATTATTCCTTCTAATAAGATCTATTTTAATATTTTATATTTCCTTGGGGTAATAATTATATCTGATTCATTTTCATTTCCCTGCACGTGTGAGACTAAATATTGCATTCAGCAGCTTAAATTTGATATGCAACAATTGAAATTTAAAGTGAAACCAGGAAATGGAGTGCCACACATCTCTTTAAAAGGAACTCCCACTTCTATGCAGTACAAAACTTAGAGCTGCTAATAATATCACAATTTCAATATTCTTTTGTTATCTTTGAAATTATTCACAATTATTAATTAATTATTCAAAATTTTGTTAAGTCCTTAATAATTCTACTTTTGCAGGAGTTAAAGAAATGCTTTGATTCCCAAGATGTTCCAATGCTCCAAGCGACTATTGCCAAAATGCCAGAAGAAGAAGCCGTGTATTATATGAAGAGATGTGTAGATGCAGGTCTGTGGGTACCTGGCAAGAACGACGAGGAACCTACCATGAAAGATAATACAAAAGAAACTCCCTCAGTTAGCACTGAAGATGTAGACTGATTAAAATATTACTTTTATGAATTTGTACTTTTGTATATTTATGCAAGTATATATCTCACTACAAACACAAAAGATTATTTAGTTTTATGATATGCCTTACTTAAATATGTATTATATATAATACATATAAATATTTATATATATATAGCTAATTTCTTTATTGAAATTATAGTTTCCTATGAAAACCTTGTTAATGAATATTCTGATTTTAAAATTCACATATTCATTATTATCCATCCGCCGTAGTTACATTTACATGTAAATATTGATTATATTTGGCATTGGCATGTTTAGTTTTAGTTTCTTAACGAGAAATATAATAGTTGGGGAGCCCACGATGCTAAATGAAAATATATACTTGGGCATCATTGAAAGCTATTGGGCAAAGCTTAGATATTAAAAAGAAAAAAATGTTATATAATGTATACCTTTTCATAAGGGGGAGGAGCGGCTATAGATTTTCAAAAATGTAAAAAAGACTTGCATGGACATACTCGAGCACGTCAGGTATTAATAGCATTCATGTCATGCATTTTTTTTATAATGTACTTTATTAATCTAATCGTTTCCACGTTGGCATGATAGGGGTGGTCGTACGTAAAGGTTGAAAATGAAAAAGCTCTCATTCAATAATCTGACGATTTTGATGTGACGCAAATTCGTGGCCGTTAAAAATCGCCATTTTGAAGTACTCAAGCGCGTTAAATTATGTTATGGTTTATCTTCGTTCGTCCTAGACGTGCTTTCTCATAATCTGACTATTTCCTGAAGGGATTCGCCTAATCTAACACTTAAAAAATCATTAAATTAAATTGAAAAACAAGTGGATGTAAGTAGAATTTTTGTTTAATGGATAACATTTATTTTTTTTTATTTGAGAAAAAGTAATACCTAATTCTGGAGTATCCTCAAGAATTTCAGGTTGTATAATCTACATGCGCTTTCATCATTTCGAAGTTTCCGTAGACAACTTCCATAATCCGTTATAATAAAAATATTTGCATATGAGCATTACTTCACAAGCATGCAATGTATATTTTGTTAGTAAATACGATTGACAGGGTGGCAACGCTTTGTAATTTCCGATAATAAAGGAGAAGTGGTGAGTTGTGCCTTCCACCTTGTATGTCTTATAACCACGGCAATCATGCCTTGATTGACATATTGTGAATATAAACTCTGATTGGAGATATTACATGATGATATATTGTGTTTGCATCATTATTTCTGGCATTACACAGTTGCAGACTCGACGAATTTTTGTTACTTTAGCTTTAGCATTATATATATTTCGTTATCTTTAAATGATTTCCGTCAAAATAAAATTGCCACACTCGAGAATGTCGAGGTAACGTTCTTAACTCGCCCTATCTTAATCTGATGCGCCCGAGATTTTTTTTTCCCTTAATGAATTTGTTTTACTATTCTGATTCTTTAGCCTTGACGGGCGGCAATATATACAAAGCTGTATGCTGCTAGTGGTTTAGATACTTAACTAGGTACAAGCATCCCCCTGCATGTCAATCGGCCACACTTTAGTAATTCCCAAAATCACCACTAAGGCTCAAACCCGAAACCATAAATCTAGTACCTCTACTCAACAAAGGATAATACAATAAACTTTCATAAGTATATTTTTTAACATTTTCATGTCGATTTTTATATGAAAAATAGTATTTCGTTATTTAACCGCGTATTCATCATTAGGTTAGTTTAATATCAGTAAGAGATATGATTGATTTTATCATTATTATTATAATTACAACCTAGCCATACTTTAGTAATAACACTTGAGATGATTGAATAAGCTTGTTATTTGGTACGTAACAATGCCCTTAGTGATTAATAAATATTAAATTATGCCTGATATTTTATTGAGTTTGATGTTTTCTTTGCCCTTTAATTAACCTTTAACAATAGTTAAAATCAACAAATATAAAATTTGTATAAGCTCATAAGTCGTATCCACCTATCAATTTGGCCGAGGCTGTTAGCAATATGTAAATGTTAAAAAAATTGGTTATAAAATAATATAGTCACATGAAATAATGGCTGTTTATATATTCCAAAATAAATTTATTAGTTTAATATCTATTTCTATTGACAGGAGATTAAATTAATGATCGCGTAGGAATAATTAACGTAACGATCAAAAATTATAATAATTGAATATAAAACATTAACCTTTCATCTCATATTTTGATAAATTTGTTTTTCTAAAATCACATTCTTTTCCTTTTTATGAAAAAAGAAAATTAGTGGGAAAACACAAGATCTATTAGCTCAAATTGGCAATAAAACTATCAGAATAACACTTAATATTTATCCCATACATAATTTTACAATCACGCGCTCATCAAGCCTTATCATTTTCATACGAAAAACAATGAAAGGATAGAAAATAAAAATCGATGTTTAACTTGTACTTTTATATAACAAAACTACATTAGATGAGCGCGCTACGTGACCACGTGCGGCGGTAGTTGCGGCCGGCCCTCCAGTTTGCTGTAGTCTAAGTGGAATTCTTTCGCCACCTGTAACAAAATAACACTATGTTAACTGAAAATAGAGATGTATTAATTAAGACAATTTGAGCCACCATATCAAATAGACTGGAAAGCGAGTGTCTAAAAACTTCTTAATCTAAATTGATTTACCTTGCGCCAATTGTGCGCATCAAAGAAGTAGTATGTGCCGCGCTCGTACGTGGATGTCTTCTCCACCATGGGCATGCCGGGCGCCTGCGAGATCCATACCTTCTCCTCCATGTGATACCGCCACTCGCGGTTGTATCTGTGTACAAATATTACTATCAGAAGAACCGCTCGCGTGATATAACCCCGCGTTCGTTACTTGCACCCGCCATATGTATAGTTGAACATATTACAATATGTAGGAGGATATATATTCTATAGGACCGTTGTGACGCAGAGGCACAGCGCCTGCCTGTAAACGCGACGTTTGTAGGTTCGATTCCTATGATGGAGAATGAATTGTCTTTGTTTTCTTCATTCTAGTGACAAGGCAAAGTGCGGCCTCGAGTTCCGCCACTCAACACGCAATGCCTCAAAAGGCGGAAAGAGGGAAACGGAGTGTTACATTAGGCTCCTACGGTTTCCTCTGTCTACCCTGCCATGTGCGGGATATAACGTGAAGTTATTATTATATATTCTGTAGTTTATTAAGAAATGTGCAACTGTCATTAAATTGATTATTTTTTTTACCATGCCATAAACGTTTTGTTTCAGTACATCAATGAGAGCTAAAGCAGAGCTAGGTGTTAGAGTAATTGTAAATATTTTTTTATGATTTATTAATTACTAATTTTTGTTTTAGTTTTGCATTAAGTAATATTTTATTTTCTTAAAACATATTGTGTCAATTTATTACATGAGAACTTATTTAGTCTAAACTTAAAATGAAAAATGGTGAGATTTGAACGGCGATCTGTCATTATTGTTTTACATGACGAGGGTAAATCTAAAAGCGCGAATGCCCTTTCACTTGAAGTTCTTGAAGACTTGTTCAAAGCCCAACACCCGATAAAAGGAAACACGCAGCTATCAACACCGTCGGTCCACGCTCAGGAAGGTCGAGAGCTACGCTAAGTAGTTTGGTCGTGTTGGTGAGAATAAATTACAAGAAAACTTGTAGTGAGACCTTATGCATAAAAATTGGTCAGAAGTTTTGAGAAATGTTCTTTAGGCTGGCGAATCCAAGATAGAGATGTTTGATACAAAACGAAGAATTTATGCTCAATACGAAAGCAAACGCCGGAGAAATCATGTTGACACACTATGTCGAACATACAGTCAAGCATGGATGTGATTCTGTTATGATGTGCGGTTGCTTCTTAAACCATGAACTAGAGCTTTGGAACAAGATGAAACAACATTTCAAGAAACTATGAATAGTAACAGTACAATAGGCTATTTGACAAGAGTTCAAAATGTTATATGTATATGTTAATGTTTTACTCAATAATTAAAATTAAATATGAAAAAAAATTATATCCCACGAAAACGCAAACTCTATGCAAGATAGCATCGCATTAGTTCTTGGGACGTTACATGTTTGGTGTATGTCTAATTTTGTATGCAATATTTATAATTTTAGGATTTTGTAACAAATTAGCAGTGTTGTAATATAAATAACAAATGGTGCGCAGTGCCACAATTTGCAAATACGGCAATAAAAAAATCCGAAAATATATTTATATATAAATATTAGTTCGGATTTTTTTATTGGACAAAATGAATCTAAAGGTCTTTGTTTCTTATCGTATATTTGTTTTGTAAAAATATTATTGTTTTATATCTATTATTATTAAGTTTTATCTAAGTTGCTGCTTTCTCACATTAAGCCGAGTTAAAATATTTATTGTGTGAGGCAATTTACTATTAAATTCACACACACAATTTAAGTAAACTTATCTTCTTTAACTAAATAAATCATAATTATGCTGTTTTAATTTGGAATTCGATGATATAATGTCGCTTGTCGCTCAGTTTCAAAAATAATCTAACTGTGAGACAGTGACTTAAATATAGTATATATTCTTTAGTCACTATATTTTAATACGTGAAGCAAAAACTTTGGACCCCTTTCTAAAAACTTGAGCGGATGGAGGAGTATGAAATTTGGCACACTCTTAGTTCATATGTAGGATATATTAATAGTATTTTTCAATAATAATGCTTATAAAGTACATTAAATCATTCAATAAATAATTCAACAGTAGTCAATTTTTCAAAGTAATTTTTTCACAATATTTGGCAAGATCTATGATCTACATACAAAAAAAAACACAAAGCTTACAACTCCGCAGCAGCAGCAATCTGTAGCACGTCCCCAACAAAACAATAGAACAGGTAGAACAGTAGATCCTCCTTATATCGACTGAGTCGTAATGGCGCCAGCTTTTCTCTAATGGAGCCATTGATCAGATACTCGGGGGGCACGTGGTAGTCCATGTCTTGTGGCCTGGAAATTATGGAATATGGAAATATTTTTATTATTATTATTTTATTCCTGCATTATCCCTATAATTGGTGGAGAAAATTTCATATCAATAACAAACTTCTTGCTCTGCCCATTTTAAAGATATTGTCTGCTCGATGGGGAAGAAGGGAAAAAAATAAATTGATATAATCATTCCCTCGACTACGTAATATAAAGTTTATGTTCTTTACATAGTCAGTATACAATATCTATGATAGGCAGAACATCCCTTCGCATTTGGCTTTACATATCACTTAACTCTGTCTTCTTACAAAATGCTAAAATTGATAAAGCTTTAAGAACTTAATTAATTAAATTATAATGATGTGTTCAGCATATAGCATTCAATACATAACAAAGTTAAGAAACACTACCTGCAAGGCGTGTCCGCCCAAGGTCCAGCAAAAGTAAGGTACAAATTGTCCGGTGAATTTAAATTTAGGCCCAAAGCCGTTAAATCCTGACCTAGGGCTAAAGATACTAGACTCGGGTCTGATTCCGCCGCTCTGATGAACGTTAACAGCCCCACTATGCCGAATTGATTAGGTATCATCGTCTCTGGTATATTCGTTACTTTGCCTGCACAATTAAAGAGGTTTTATAATGTTATTTTGTAAAGTAAAGAAATTACTAATATAATTTTGTTACCACAAAAATACAAACACCACATGCAAATATAATATTTCCTTATAAAAAATGTATTTCATAATTAAGTCTATCTACAAGAACAAAATTTAAACATGAAAACAATTAAAAAATATAAACACAAAATTACCTACATTTATTGTACGGTAGTTATTTAAATCACACATAGTGATATCACAAAACGAAAACAAATACCTATTCCTTTTAACATCTAACAAAATCTACATAACTTAAAACGCTATAGTTCGGGATACAGGGCCTATTTTCACCAATTATGAGTATCAAGGTAATTTATAGCAAGCTAAGCTCATGAGTAACTTCATTTCGATGAGACGCCCAACAATTGTCTCTATGAAAATTCTCAATTGCGGTAGCTAACAGTACAACTTCTACTATCCAGTAGAAGAAATATGTTGATTTGACGATTCCCATAAAAAAAAATATTGTAGGTTCGAATAATCATGTCTTAGTTAATATTCATATTATTTAATATTGGCGCGCTCGCGCTTAGTTAATATTCATATTATTTAATATTGGCGCTATTGCCAAAGAACAGGACAGAATATATTATTTAATATCCATATTTTCCCACAAATTGCGTGGTACGTTATCCCGATCGTACGCTCTCAAAATGTCCATACTATAAAGCCATTTTACTCACGATAAATTAACTTTATAGCAATAATTGGTGAGCATGTGCCCTGTCCCGGACTACTACTAATAAATATTTATATAAGATATTTAGCAAAAATGCTTACTTTTTAAATAATCATACACACCATAATATTCCGTGTGTGCTCCTTGACTGACAACTTTGAGGACAAAAGAAATAGCATGTTGTTATTAAACACGTAATACTAATGTTAACTACGTGTAATACAAACATGCACTAGCGTTATACTTTATAACTAAAAACATTAATCTGTACCTAAATAAGGACAAATTAAATAGTGATTCTGTTATTCAAAGCAAAGCAATAATAAATAGGAAAAAAAATAACCCAAGTATATTTTCACAAAAATTAGTACCAAGCCCAAAAATCTGTTATGCCGTGATATGGCCTTAACTTAACTGAAATATAATTAATAATTACTTATAAACCAATGACAATGATTAGACAACAAAAAAAACCAAATTAATTTATTTCTCTATACAACCAAAGGATTAGTATCCAAACAAGAATTCCACATTCATTGCAAATAGCATATTTAAATATACTTCTTTAAATAACACTAAACCGACTAAGGCATTTTTACTATTTTTTCATTAATATACATAGCCTGGCCATAAATACTGTAACTGTAAATAAAAAAGTATTACTTTTGAATTTGGAATCTGTAGTTTTTCGTTGTTCGTACGAAAAGGGCGATCAAAGAAGGGACAGTCGAACTAATTCTGCCCGAAAGCAAAAGATTTTATCTCGGGAGTAAGATAGCACCTAGAACTATGTCGCGAATTTTAAAAGATGGCTTAGGACTTGCAGATCTATAAGAGCCGCATTGGCCATTTCTTAACTGATAATTAAAAAAAGAATAAGGGTGGTAAAATCAAAACAACTACCAAGCAAGGTACGCAAAGGGGGGTACAGAAAAATTTTGTTTACGATTTAGAAATTTTTTACAATTAAGCAATATTTTAACAAACAATACGACCGTATATTTATGCTAAAAGCTCTAAAGCAGCTTCCCAATTAGTAAACCAAGTACAACGTGGGCATTACCCGACTTCAGTGGTTTGGTGGAGTGTTTAGCTATGAAGGAGTGACTGAGCCATTTTTTTGTGAATAAGGTATTAAAACATCCGCACAAATGTTCCTTAACAACACCTTGTTCAATAACCAAGAATGGTCCTTCCAGCAAGACTCGGCGCAGGGTCATAAAGCTCGCTCCACCCAATCTTGGTTAAAAACGGACTCTCCGGGCTTCATCAGAGCTGAAGACTGGCTGTCGTCTAGATTTATGGTCAGTTTTAGAGAATAAGGCTTGCTCTAAACGCCATGATAATTTGAAGTCCCTAAAACAATCCATGCGTCAGTGAAGAATTTTCTCATATAAAAAGTACGTGCTGCTATTGATAACTGGCCTCAATGTTTAAAGGACTGTATTGCAGCCAATGGAGACCACTCAGAATAAGCTTTATGTGTTTTCAATAGTAAAAAACCATAAATCTATTAATCTAACAAAACAGTAATAAATGTTACGTACAATAAAATAAATTGGTTGTCTTTGTAACAATATTTATGGCCAGACGAAGTAGTTGTCAAAATGATAACCTGTAATTTAACTGTTGTCATTAACCGCCCTAGTAAATTTAGTGTTAAGAGTAAAGATAAAAAAAGCACTAAAAAGACAAAACAATACACTTACACTCACCGTCCGGCGACGTCTGTATCCCCTTGCGGGGCACCCCCTTGTCGGGCGCGTAGTCGGGCGCAGGGGGATGCCCCGCACTGGCGCCGCCCGCCCCCGTCGACGTGCCCGGCAACGCGGGGAAGTCCTCTGATGACATCGTGAACTCTGATTGCTCGGATGTTGGCTGCTTCACCATACCCACTGGGACAGGTGATTCTTTATATAGATTTTAAGACAACTATTGGGGCCTTGTCCAGTCTTAGGGGCATTCAATATGATAAGCAGTCTTGGCTCCAGACTAATGTAACGGATTCACAATTACAACTGATTTTTGGACCTAACATATTATGAAAATTATTTGTTATATGTAGCATGATATCTATATTACAATATAGTGTGCTAAGCATTTTACTTGCTGTTAAGTTTATCAAATTGTACGAATTAGTTCAAACTATAGAACAGTTTATCTGAGTCTAAAATAATTGACATCTTTTGTATAAAAATCTCATACACTTTCTCATCATTGGTAAGAAGATTTACAATTCTGTTTGAGATAACCTGGAGAATCGATTAGAATTTTCATAAAAACTTTCACAGAACAATCGTGCAAAACAGCAGAATTTCTGTTATCAGCTCGAGAACGTTCAAATTGACAAGACTAGAAATTTAGGGTTCAATATTGTATGTGCGTAAGTCTATGATATACTCTTATTTAAAAAACTAAATAAAAAAATACAAGCAGCTATTAATCAATTTCTTTAATTGTAATGTATATTTTCTATTTATTTGTATGTTAATATTTACATTTATTAATTTCCTCGAGATGGAGGGAAGAAAAAAATTACGAGTAACCGTCATTTTGGTTCATACAGAGGGAAAAAAACCAATGAAGATTTTTTGTGAAATAAAAAGATTGTGTGAGCCGTAACTTCGTGTACTATATACACTTTAGGGAGACGAAGAAGATGTGTCTGTAATATCACTAAAGGAGTTGTCAGCCACGATAGCACGCCAGCAAACAGGATTGTTTGGAAAAATCCGCGAGCGACTTCGCCGAAATCTTGAAAAATCTTGTAAATTCTAGTCTTAGAGCCTATGAAATTATTACTATTATTTTACAGCAAGAAATGAGTTTTTCAGCATTTTTCAGATTTAGCACCATCCCAAAATGTGTATTTCTCAACACTATTAATAATGGTTATAAAGCATACCGTAAGGTTTAGAGCCGGGAGGTGGAGGTGCGGCTGCAGGGGCCTGGTCGCCAGCACCTCGGGCCGTCAGCGACGGGAACTCACTAAGGTCAAGGAGCGGCGGCGTCGATGTGTCCCCACCCTCGCCGAACACCGAGTGGTAGTTACCCGCGTTGAACCTCGACAGATTCGCCATACTCGACTATACATACCATTGGTGGTGTCACTATTAGTGTGGTTTGTTTTGTTTTGTTTAATGCAAGAACAGCGCTTAAATGGCCTAGCCAAGTAAAAAGCAAAGGCCATGAACAAAATTTCTAATACCGTTCTCTTTAACACACTATATATATATATATATATATATATATATATATATATATATATATATATATATACATATACATATACATATACATATACATATACATATACATATACATATACATATACATATACATATACATATACATATACATATACATATACATATACATATACATATACATATACATATACATATACATATACATATACATATACATATACATATACATATACATATACATATACATATACATATACATATACATATACATATACATATACATATACATATACATATACATATACATATACATATACATATACATATACATATACCATACATATACATATACATATACATATACATCCATTACAAGATACAGATACATTATACATATACATGAATACATATACATATACATATACATATACAGATAGCATATACATATACATAGACATATACATATACATAGACTATACATATACAAGCCATATACATTAATACATATACTATACATATAGCTATACTATACATAGCCTACTATACATATACATATACATAACATATAACATATTACATATACATATACATAGTACGATACATAGACATATAACAGATACATATACATATACATAACATATACATTACAGTTACATATACATATTACATAGACATATCAGAAAAATATACATAGACATATACATATACAGATAACATATACATAGACAGATACATAGCACATCTACATAAATACATATACATATCATATACATATACATATAACATATACATATACATATTACATATACATATACATATACATATACATATATATATATATATATATATATATATATATATATATATATATATATATATATATATATATATATATATATATATATATATATAATACACTAATATAATTTTGGATGTGGTAAATGTAGGCCATTTATGCTCTGATTTAGACAATTTAACTGGATCTCTTTTTTATAATCATGAATCACTTAATGTACAATTAATGTGAAATCAAGTATAAAAGACTCCCAATGCAGTTATGTACATATATATGCAACTAAAATTATATTTACATACTAATGTCAAATAACACAAGTTATTCTTATTATTATGAACATCAATTATTTACAAATTTGCTATTTTATTTAGATATTGTTTTAAATTGTCCTATTTGATTGATTATAACTATAAGATTAAAAAAATTTATATTATTCAACATTTCATATTAGTTAATGTTAAAAGATTAACCAATATTAAAATAATTGAATAATGTTTTGAATTTTGTTTAGTTAGACACTGATTTGTCAAAT